>UELW01000511.1:3663360-4263360 GCA_900490495.1 Danionella dracula
AAGTTGATTTGACTCTTTTGAGTATTTTTGAAATGTTTGTCCATCAGAAACATTTTGGCTGTAAGATATCATAATTATGGTTTTTCATTTTTGTTTTAGGGTTGGTGGTAAAGTCAGTCGATTTTAATCACCATTTAATGATCCGAGGAAATGTGTTGATCTCTCCAAGTAAACTCAAGTCATATTGTGTGAAATAAGTTAAAGAATCTATGTCCTAAAATCTAGACTAGAAAATTATTCCTAAATTAAGAAAATAAAGGTGTATAGCCAAGTTTTATTATTTCAAAGCTTTGCTTAGATTTCAATATTACCACTGTGTTAATCATATACTTCATCTATAATCTGGCAACTATCAAAGTCTTATTTTGCTATAGAAAAGTTTTGGGGCTGGTGTTTAAATGTGACTAACCTAATGTGATAAACTAACTATGAAAACTTTATGGCTATAATTATAACTGACTTCAGGAGCATCAGGAGAACTTCGAAGTCCTCTCCTTCTGGCTTTCAAACACTTATCACTTCCTCAACTGCCTCAAACAGTACAGCGGAGAAGAGGTACAGTCTCATTCATTCCTGACACTCTAATAAGATTGTGTTTGTACTTCCTGATTAAATCTGAAAACCATTACCATTTGATAGTTTACTGGGAATTATTCACCCCTGTATTATTAAATTTAGATCCACACTAATGTTATTAATCCTTACCTTCCCATCGGCAAGTACTCAGCTCTGATTGGTGCTTTAAATCTCAGTAAAATGTAATTCGCTGCAACTGTCAAGCTCTAGCAGTATCTTTTTTTCAGTTTCATTTAAAACAGTAGTTAAATACCTTTACTATTGTAGTGCTATTAAGATCTTAGCATTGTAACACCTGGAACTAACTAGAGCTCTCCTCATTTGCAGGAGTTCATGAAGAACAACACTCCTCGTCAGAATAAAAACTGCTTAAAGAACTTTAACTTATTAGAGCATCGGCAGATTCTCAGCGACCTCGCCATCAAGATTTACCACCAGTTCATCAGCGTGATGGAAGATGCACTCTTCCCCATGATCGGTAACATAACTCCCTGGTGGTTCTCTAATGGAGACTATTTATGGTTCTCATAAAAAAGGCTCTATAGTAAATGGAAATATTTGTTCAGCCTCAGAATGTAGGGGTTAAATGTTTATGATTACTAAAGATGTTTATATAACATTTTTTTGTTAGGGGATAAATTAAAGTTAAATTAATTTCTGAAAATAAGTATATTCAATTTTATTCATTTCAATCTAGATTTAATTCAAGACGTTTAAATAATATATATTAAACTTAAACAGTTTACTAATTGATTAGAACTGAATTGAGCTTTTATTTTACTTTTTATTTAGTTTAATTTTAGTTAATAATAATTTGACTTTTATTTTAAATACTTTTTTGTTTACATTCAAATTAATTTAAAACTTATTTCAATTACATAATAATAATAATAATTCAATTTAGCTAAAAGTAATTTAGTGAAAAATAATGACATTTAATTTTAAATTAAATTACGTTTTTAGCAATATTTAATTTAATTTAGTTTAATTAAACTCATTTATTATTATATAAGTTATACAAATGTAATCATTATTATATCATTTAAATAAGTTGAAAAAATGTATTTGAATTAAAACAAAACAAATGAATATTGAAATAAATCTCAATTCAGTTTTAATTAGTTAATAAACCCTTCTCGATTAATAACCCCTTTATCTGGGTTCAGTTCCAGGGATGCTGGAGCATGAAAGCCTGCAGGGCATCTCCAGCATGAAACCCGGGGGCCTCCGCAAGCGCTCTGGCAGTGTTCTGGAGGAGGAGGGCAGTGTTGCTTCAGAGGCCTTCAGTGTCGCCTCCATCCTGCAGCAGCTAAGCAGCTTCTACAGCAGCATGGAACAGCAAGGCATGGAGCCACCACTGAGGGCTCAGATCCTCCGGCAGATCTTCTATCTCATCGGCTCCACGTGCGTCAACTGCATCCTGCTCCGCAAGGACCTGTGCTCCTGCCGAAAGGGCATGCAGATCCGGTTAGGACCCATCTGATGCTTCCTTCATTCTTTTTCTTTTCTAACATCTCCCCTGTTAAGTGTAATTGAGGCGAGTTGGGGCTTTAACCAGCTCATACTGGAGAGGAAATGGGCAGGGATTTAGCTTAGCTTAGTTTTTAGCTTGTTTGAAATAGTATTATCTAGTATTTAAATGGGCTCTGGAACCCAGCTCCTGGAGAGGGGCTGGTCTCTTCACTACTCTGGCATCCCCCGCGATGAGAGGCGGCATGCTGGTGTGGGCCTGCTCATAGCCCCCCAGCTCAGCCGTCATGTGTTGGAGTTCTCCCCAGTGAGCGAGAGGGTCGCTTCCCTCCGCCTTCGGGTTGGGGGCAGGTCTCTCACTGTTGTTACGGTCTACGGGCCGAACAGAAGTGCAGAGTACCCGGCCTTCTTGGAGTCCCTGGGAGGGGTGCTGGAAAGTGCTCCAACCGGGGACCCCATCGTTCTCCTGGGGGACTTCAATGCGCACGTGGGGGATGACAGCGTCACCTGGAGGGGCGTGATTGGGAGGAATGGCCTCCCAGACCTGAACCCGAGTGGTGTTCTGTTATTGGACTTCTGTGCCCGTCACGGTTTGTCCATAACGAACACCATGTTCAAGCACAAGGGTGTCCACCGGTGCACGTGGCACCAGGACACCTTAGGCCGAAGGTCGATGATTGACTTCGTTGTCGTATCATCTGACCTTCGACCATGTGTTTTGGACACTCGGGTGAAGAGAGGGGCTGAGCTATCAACCGATCACTACCTGGTGGTGAGTTGGATCCGCTGGCTGGGGAGGAGGCCGGAAAGACCTGGCAGACCCAAACGTACGCTGAGGGTCTGTTGGGAACGTCTGGCCGAGCCCCCTGTCAGAGTGAGCTTTAACTCCCACCTCCGGGAGAGCTTCCACCAGATACCGGGGGAGGCTGGAGACATGGAGTCGAGTGGACCATGTTTTCCACCTCTATTGTCATGCCGCAGTGCGAAGCTGTGGCCGTAAGGTCTCTGGTGCCTGTCGTGGCGGCAATCCCAGAACCCAGTGGTGGACACCGGAAGTAAGGGATGCCGTCAAGCTGAAAAAGGAGTCCTATCAGGCCTGGTTGGCTTGTGGGACTTCGGACACAGCCGACCGGTACCGGCAGGCCAAGCGCGCAGCAGCCAATGCTGTGTTAGAGGCAAAAACTCGGACCTGGGAGGAGTTCGGGGAGGCCATGGAGGAAGACTGTCCGGCGCCTCAGGAGGGGAAAGCAGTGCCCCACCAACACTGTTTACAGTGGAGGTGGAGAGCTGTTGACCTCGACCAGGGATGTGGTCGGGCGGTGGAAGGATTACTTTGAGGGTCTTCTCAATCCCACTGTCACGTCCTCTGTCGAGGAGGCAGAGGCTGGGGTAGTTGAGGTGGATTCGTCTATCACCCAAGCCGAAGTTACTGAGGTGGTTGGTAAGCTCCTCAGTGGCAAGGCACCGGGGGTGGATGAGATCCGCCCTGAGTACCTCAGGTGCCTAGATGCTGTGGGACTGTCCTGGCTGACACGTCTCTGCAGCATCGCGTGGCGGTCAGGGACGTACCTCTGGAATGGCAGACCGGAGTGGTGGTCCCTTTTCAAGAAGGGGGACCGGAGGATGTGTTCCAACTACCGGGGGATCACACTCCTCAGCCTCCCGGGGAAAGTCTATGCCAGGGTACTGGAGAGGAGAGTTCGGCCGCTAGTCGAACCTCGGATGCAGGAGGAACAATGCGGGTTTCGACCTGGTCGTGGAACACTGGACCAGCTCTATACCCTCTGTAGGGTCCTCGAGGGGTCATGGGAGTTCGCCCAGCCGGTGCACATGTGCTTTGTGGATTTGGAGAAGGCGTTCGACCGTGTCCCTCGTGGTGTCCTGTGGGAGGTGCTCTGGGAGTATGGGGTCCGGGGCACTCTGCTAAGGGCTGTCCGGTCCCTGTACAACCAGAGCAGGAGCTTGGTCCGCATTGCCGGCACAAAGTCAGACCTGTTCCCAGTGCGCGTTGGCCTCCGGCAGGGCTGCCCTTTATCACCAGTTCTGTTCATAGTTTTTATGGACAGAATCTCAAGGCGCAGCCGGGGGCCGGAGGGGGTTTGGTTCGGGGACCTCAGGATTTCATCGCTGCTGTTTGCGGATGATGTTGTCCTGTTGGCTTCTTCGGGCCTGGACCTGCAGCGTGCGTTGGGGCGGTTTGCAGCCGAGTGTGAAGCGGCTGGGATGAGGATCAGCACCTCCAAGTCTGAGGCCATGGTTCTCGACCGGAAAAAGGTGGCCTGCCCTCTCCAGGTTAGTGGAGTGCTCCTGCCTCAGGTGGAGGAGTTCAAGTATCTCGGGGTCCTGTTCACGAGTGAGGGGAGGATGGAGCGTGAGATCGACAGACGGATCGGTGCAGCATCTGCAGTGACACGGTCGCTGTATTGTTGTGGTGAAAAGGGAGCTGAGCCGAAAGGCGAAGCTCTCGATTTACCGGTCGATCTACGTCCCTACTCTCACCTATGGTCATGAGCTCTGGGTCATGACCGAAAGGACAAGATCCCGGATACAAGCGGCCGAAATGAGCTTCCTCCGCCGGGTGGCTGGGCGCTCCCTTAGAGATAGGGTGAGAAGCTCCGTCACCCTGGGGGGAGCACGGAGTAGAGCGTCTGCTCCTCCACATCGAGAGGAGTCAGCTGAGGTGGCTGGGGCATCTGTTCCGGATGCCTCCTGGACGCCTCCCAGGGGAGGTGTTCCGGGCATGTCCCACTGGGAGGAGGCCCCGGGGAAGACCCAGGACGCGCTGGAGGGACTATGTCTCCCAGCTGGCCTGGGAACGCCTCGGGATCCCTCCCGGGGAGCTGGAAGAAGTGTCTGTGGAGAGGGAAGTCTGGGCATCCCTGCTTAGACTGCTGCCACCGCGACCCGGCCCCGGATAAGCGGGAGAAGATGGATGGATAGTATTTAAATGGTTTGAACTAGTATTAGCTAGTGTGTAGATGGGTTGAGCTAATATTAGCTAGTTTTAGCTTGTTTGAAATAGTATTATCTAGTATTTAACTGGTTTCAACTGGTATTAGTCAGAGTTTAGATGGGTTGAGCTGATATTAGCTAGTTTTTAGCTTGTTTGAGCTGGTTATTAGCTATTTTATTAACATTTAGTTTGTATTGTTCTTTTACTAGTTTGAGTTGTTATTAGTTAGCCTTAAGCTGGGCTGGGCTGGTTTTAGCTCATTTTAGCTAGAATGAGTTTCCATAAGCCAGTATAATAGTTTTGAGCTGGTATTGTCTAGTTTTTTGCTGGGTTGACTTTTTGGAAGTGATATTCTCTAATATTTATCTGGTTTGAGTTGAAATAAGCTAGTCTTTAGCTGGTTTGTTCTGGAAACAGCTAGTCTTTATTCGATTAGTGTTGGTTCAGTTGTATATTAGGCTGACCTTTAATCACTTTTAGGTGGAATATGTTAATAATTTAGTTACTATAATTTAATAAAAGTCATAGCAGCAGCCCTGAGTTGAGAACACGCACACGCACACACACGCGCACACACACACACACACACACACACACACCCTAGTCTAGGTCTAGTTTACTTTAGAAATGAAACCTCAAGAGGTGAAATATTAGGTGGTTTATCTCAATATTCTTTGCGAATCACTTGTTTCTTCATCAGGTGTAACATCAGTTATTTGGAGGAATGGCTCAGAGAAACGGATTTACAGAGCAGTAACACTATGGAAACCCTGGGGCCACTGTCTCAGATCGCGTGGCTTCTTCAAGTCAACAAAAGCACAGATGAAGATGCAGCCGAGATCAAGCAGAGATGCTCCGAGCTCTCCCCTGTACAGGTGCCTGATGGGAGTCTTTCTTCTGGAACAGTTTCTGTGCTCTTTCAGTAGAGTAAAATAACTGGTTTTTCTGTTGGTGGGTTTTGTAGATTGTGAAAATCCTGAATTCCTACACTCCCATAGATGATTTTGAAAAGCGGGTCACTCCATCCTTTGTTCGCAAAGTGCAGGTAAGTGTTAAAAAAAAGTTTTGTTTTTTTTTCCAGGCTAACAGATGTTGAATTTTATTTAAAACTGCTCTCACATATCGAGCATACACATTTTTTGTTCGATCACAAAAAGAATCTTCAACATTACTTATGAAATAAGCCTCAGGGAAGGTATTCTGTTGTTTTTTCAATTCCCTTAAATTAAAGCGAATGGTTTTTAATAAAAATATGTTGTTGTTTTGTTATGTTCACAATTAAGTATATAGCATAAGAGATTAGCCCAGTAGCACTGTAGCGTTGAGATATTGACTTTCTTGTGAATGTTTATATACCTGAGAACAAAGAGCAAATGTTAATCAGAAATAAATATATACCATAAATTGAACACAATACTGGACAAGTCAAGGCAAGGCTATTTTAGTCGCATTGTGCACTTCATACATGTTGTCAATACAAAGTGCTTTACATCTGAATTAAAACAAAAGATAAAAGATTAAAAATAATCCTTATTCTTCAGTGGAAACTTCCTCTTTTATCTTCAACATATCTCAAATACACGACATGGACATATTTAGAAAAAAAATCACAAAATCCTGTAACATTGTAATCAATTGCTTCATCAGAACTTCTTTATGTAGGAGGTTAAACAGGTGACGCTCCTTCCTTTTATTCCTGCCCATCAAGACGAGGTAAAGAATTGGAATAAAACTGAATGACAGTTATGTTTGTTTTTTATTTGTTGATTCAAGAATTGACATGAAATATCACTACTTTTTACAGCTTCTTCCATTGTTTTTAGTCATTGTGATTGTATTTTCAGCATTTAAAATGACAACTTATCTTGTTATTACTCAAGATTGTATTTCTTTTCATTAAAAGAAAAGCTCCTAAATTGAAATGAAATGTCATACTATCTCATTCTAGCCACTTTCTGGGGATGACCCATCATTAATCATCATTCTTAAAAGCTTTTCTCACACAAATGAACATTAAGTGATGTCACTGAAGAAACGGAAATAGACATATTTTTAAAAATCCATTTAAAAATGATATCCATTCTTTTTTCATCTTTGAGGGAAGTCTATAAATAAAAAATCAGCATATATTTAGGTCACGTGACAACAAAGTAGTCTATTAAATATTAACATGTGCATATTTTAGGCTGCAGAGTACAAATGCTCTATCTACAGTCAAAGCACAGATGAGACCTTTACTACTTGAAGATACTTAATCTATAAACAGTTAAATATTTGTGCTCATAAACTGTTCAAAAATGTTAAAAATTGCAATGCAAATTAGTAGTTGTCTATGGTTTAACTTCTCTCAACACAGCTGAAGTTTAGAAACGTTTTTGCATTACAGAATCAAAGTTTTAACAGTGAGATCCCAGCTGAAGCTTTTTCGTTTCATATCTGCCGTTTGATCCGTTAATGGAGTCTATTTTTATGAGCAGATGCCTGAAATAGCATTGCTGAAAGAATGAACAGTGAATAATGCACACTCCTTGACCTTTGATTGGCTGTTGTCTTGTCTCCATGGCAACAGGTGCTTCTGCACGAGCAAGATGGCTCATCTCAACTCATGATGGATTCACAGTATCGTTTCCAGGTCATGTTTCCTTTCTGCTCCTCAACACAAGCGCTGGAGCTGCTTCAAGTGCCTAGCAGCCTAAAACTGGACTTTCTGGCTCGCCTCTGACCTTTACCACATCATCTTTACGGACATTTCTCACAAACATGAAAGATTTTCGTCTGTGCTTGTATCTGTATGGGTTATATTAGTTTGAAGAATGCTGGAAGTTTAAAGGGGTCATGAACTTACTTTTATTTTTATTTAGTATCATTGTTGCTGAAGATCAAATCATGCTATTATTGCAATTTTTACATAAAAACATTGTCATTTTGAGTAAAGTCACATTTTCTTGTATTGGGGAACACAAGTTCTGTCCAAGGATGTTTAAAACTCTGACTGCTCGTGGAGACAGTGAAAAAGTAAACAAAGCTTGAGTCTACACAGTAAAGTCTGGAGTGTTAAATTAACTCTGTTTCGAGTCTATTTAGTCCAAATCTAAATTAGCGTTGAGCCCTTCAACTTGATCCATAAATTCTTATTTTTTTACATAGTGATGAAAATTTGTTTTTTTGGGGAAAATGCAATTGTTTATCACTAAGTACATGTTTACTATGTATTAGTGTTGTTTTTTAACTCTATTCAGTGTGTATTTTGCCCTATTCTGGGTAGAGTTTATTTTACTCTCAGGTTTTTACTGTGTATGTAGCAGCTTATACTTATATATCAAACTCTCTTTCTTCAGAGCTAGAATGAAGGAATGTTTGCCAGCCGGGATGTGTTGCTTTTGCATCAATTCTGTTTGCTCTGCTTGCAAAATTGTCTGCTGTAAGTGCTCGACAGCCAAGCAGAACTTTCTTTAGTACTAGACCGCACACATTGTCAGCACTTTTCATTTTGCTGTTATGATGTCAGGGAATAGAGCATCTAATAGCAGTTTATGCATCCGGAAGGATGACAGAATCATGCTTAACTCATATTTGTACTGAAGTGCACCTTTCTCCCTACATGCAGCTGAAGGATAACTTTTAAACAGGTTTATAACCTTAGGTATAACAGGTTTTAGTACCTGACTGAAATTTAGTATCCTAGCATTACATTTCCACTATTATTAGAGATGTTTGATGGTTTGACAGTCCAGCAATAAATTCATCCTTAGCCTGCTGGACAATTAAAGCTGTGTTTAGTAGTTTTTTCAGCAGAAGTGTTCAGCTCAAACTCACACACGCACACAGACACACAGGCTCAATTCGGATTAAGTGCTTTTTCCCTGCATGTGTTATTTTACAACTTTTTAAATCTAAGGAAGTCCAGCAATGGAATTTGTTATTAAGTTTTGAGTACAGTCTGTCACTCAACTACAAGCTAGTGTGTTTGCAAGCTATTAAGCCGACGAACATTAAGATGGCTGGGGTAAGTCAATACTAAGAGAGGGTAAATCTCTGCCTGTGATGTTACGTGTAACTTGGGTGACATCATTGATGACTCTAATTAAAGCCCTTAGTTCTGAAATTTAATATGTTTATAACTTCATATATTTGGTCATAGTTAAAAAAATACATGTTTTTCAGTTCATGACCTCTTTAAAGTTATTTTTTGATATTTTTGTAATTGGTTCAAATAGAAACATTTTAAATTAGACACCAATAAGTACAGATTATATATATATATATATATATATATATATATATATATATATATATATATATATATATATATATATGTGTGTGTGTGTGTGTGTGTGTGGGTTATTTTGAAAATAGTACAAAACCTGATCCATTTATAACTGGTTATACAAAGAGTCCTGTTTCAACGTGATGACTGGTTTCAAACACAAACTATATTTTGCTTTATTTGTCTTATTACTCTATTACAATCAACCATTTAGTGTTTCCTACAGTGTACTGTACAGTTTCCAACTGTTGTCGTTTTTCCTGCTATTAATTATGAAGTAAATTTCACAAAACCTTAACATGCCTGATAGCATGTTTTAAATTTTGAAATAAAACTTGAAAAACTATTAATATAAAACTTTGACTTCTCATTGCCTCTTAATATTATTACAAATCAGGTTGAGCTGTTTAAATTGAGAAGAGGTCTTTTTGAGTTGTAGTAAATAGCTTTTATAAACATTACGGCATTTTAACAGGTTGAAACTCATGTTAACCTTATTATTTTATGCAAATAGTACAAGGAGAAAAAGGTAAGGTTCTTTAAGCAGAAAACAATATATGATTGATTCATTTTTTTTAGTAGGAACAATTTTGTGGCTTGAGGGTTAGGGGTGTTTTTTATGATTTCTTGATGGTCACTTTGATTCAAATTGTAACAGTGGAAATATTTGATCAGTAGTCTTGAGATTCATTTTAAAGCATAAAGCAAGTATATGAGGAAAAAATTGGTGGCCAGTTTTACATAAAAAATATCAAACACAAAATATTTATTAAAAGAATAAGCTTTTTTTTCTGAGGTGGAAAGTAGACAATTACATTTACTCGTACAGCTGTAATCGAATTGTTTTTGTGTACTACTTTTTGAAGTAGTAGTTTTTAAAAGGCATACTTTTACTTGTACTTGAGTAGATGTAAATAAAAGAAAAGTATTGCTCTACATTTAAATGTGTATTCTTACCTGAGTTAATGAATATGTATAACTAGAAATGTAATTAATCATTTGATGCAAAAAAAAATTTAAGTCAGAAAAGGGTAAAGTCAGAAACCACGATTATTACGGGGGTCCGCTGATGTAGACCCAGCCAAAAAGGCGAATTCTCCAGTTTCTCTGGCTAAACAATAAGTTAGATCTTAAATATGACACGTGTATATATATTTCATATAGTTGTAACACAAAATAAATGAACAGGCTCATGAATTCAAAGAGAATGAGTAAATTTAGCAGACCAACAAGGCATGCAAATGACTTATTTTGTTTTTGCAGAGGTACTACAATAACTAGCTTAAAGTTTTGGATTTTAAAATATATCAGTTATGCTGGGATGATGCTCCCTAATCATCAATAAAAGTGTTATAAATCAATATTACATATAAAAAGAAAGTATGACATCACTTCTCATAAATGTATTTAAGTGTGTTTGCCAAAACAAAAGAAAAAAAAAGAAAAAATTACAATTTTAAGCCGGAGGGATTTGATCAAAACAAATTTGACTAACTCAATTAATTTAAAGTAGATGGATATATTTCATTTTAGTTGGAGCTAAATATATATTTCGATGGAAATTAGGGAACTGCATTTTACCGCCGAGTTTCAAAACTACATCTTTAAAGGATATAACTTTATGGATGACTTTAAAATCTACCCCGCAATAATAAACCATCCTTGAACCCATGTCATAGATTATGAATCTCCTCAAATGTTTTTGTAACCTTTTTTTTCTATAAAACCGTTCAAAGTTCTAAAGATAATGCAATGGATGTCTTAAGATCAACTTGCATTTTTTCTGAACTATTTTACCATATCTGCACGGTTAAAAATGACTCACTATTGAGAAAATTTTTCATGAAATACTTTGACTTGATGTGTACCTTCACTTGCACATGTGTGCATTTTCACTTAAACTGTGGTGCTCTTACTTAAGAACGCCATTCTTGAACTCTTTCCACCTTCCGCTTGTTTGTGAAGTGAATAGTATCGCGGAGGAGACACTGCGCATGCGCGCGCCTCTGGAGGTTCAGGCGGATGCTGAAGAGAGCGCACCAGAACGTCCTCCGTGACGTCACTCGCGCCGCATCCTCCATTCGCTCGGTCGCTTACCGTTCTCCGGTGTTTCCTCACGGTTTGTTCCTCCTCGCGTAAACACTCCTCGGTCTAGCGGAGGCCATGGCTTCGCAGGAGATCGCCACGACGCCCGGCGACGCGCTGACGACCCTTAAAAGCGAATCCGAGTCGCTTAAGAGCAAGCTGGAGGAGGAGAGAGCCAAACTGCACGACGTGGAGCGTGAGTTGGAGCCCTGTGTCGGGGAGTGTTTGTGTTTAACGAGGCATATGTCCGGAGCTTAGCCGCTGCTCTGTTTGCTGAAGGGAACAAAAACATCTCGAGCATCAGGATGATGTTAGTGATCCTAAAGAGGATGATGGAAACGCTGCTTTGCTTTAAATGAACGCTGTCTAGTGAGCTTATTTTTATTTATTGTTGCTCTAAAGATTGTTTTGGACTATTTCGTTGAATGTATTATCTTGATGATGATTATGAGGAGAAGGATGAAGAGTTAGGATTGGGAAAATGATGGTTTGGACTGATTATGTCGTTTTGGACTAAGATTACGCCTGCGTTAAATATATGTTAATAATATATTTAATTTTGATGTGAACTATATTTGTCTTTAACATATTTAATCTCTAATAATTCTCTCTAAAACCCTAATTGTTTTAAATATATCCTTATTGTGTCTATTATTGTTCTTTTGCTTATTTATTCAGTATTCTAATTGACAGATATGCAAGCAGTTTAGGGTGAAAATTAAAATGCAACAAGAAATTTTGAGAGATTAGTAGTTTTGAGAACGATAATGAAAAACTGCAAGTAAGAAGTAGCAGCTCAACAATAAACAAAAAAATATGCAAATGAAAATAGACTTTTGCTAAATTTTTTGTCTATTTTAGCACCTTTGAATTAGCAATACAAAACTTTTGCATTTGCGATTCATTTTTCTGTTTGTATTTCTTTCTTTTTTTGAGCATTTGGAGTTTTGTTTACCTTTTGCCATGAAGGGAGGGGCTAAGGGAATAAATTCGCCCACACAGCTACGTCATCAGCCAGAGAGGCGAGGCCGTTCCAATCCAAACACTTATGCTGCACCCTTAAAGTAGATACTTATTTTCAGAAGAAAATTGACATACTTTTTAGGTTGTAAGATGTGAGTGTGTACGATCTGGAACGCTCTAAAACATTACATGAGGAAGTAGTTGTGATCACGCATAATGTGTACCAGAACTTGGATCCTTCTTTTCCATTTCTTCTTAAAAAAATGTCTAATAATAAATATAACACTCTCTATAATGCTATTATTTATTTCTGTGCCTTTTCTTTTAAGTCATATTACAGGGAGAGTTTGTTGGTTTGGGTCCAAGTGAAAACTCCTTCCGCCCGAGTGCAGTGGATTGTGGGTAACATCAGCAGGTTGAGCGTTCATCGATGATCTTGTACAAATTTCTTACTGTTCCTTCTACTTGTCTACTTGTAGAAATGTAGTGCTTTTAACAATAACATTGTTGTTTTAAATACATTTATCAAGGCCTAGTGAGGTATAAATAGCTTCAGAAGTGGGTGGAGCTTTTCACAAAGAAATATTTTCACATATAAGCTCACTGTTAAATCATTAACCAACACAATCATGTCCGTTCAGAGCAAGACTGGAGTTTGCAGGTTTAGAGGAGTGATTCACGTCTCAAGTAAATGACTTGCCACGATATTAAATCCATTCAGAGAAGGTGGAGAAAGTATGAGGACTGAATAGTGTGGTGAAGCAGGACAAATTGTGCATCAATTGAATTTGGTGTCGGAGTGTTGTGTAGACATTTACAGCCTATTTACCTAAAAAGTGAGTCCGTGAAGGCTAGTGTTAGCTGTTAGCCATCCATTTTTTCAGTATTTACAGAGTATAACAGTACCCAGAACCTGAATCTTCTGTGTTAGTGGATACGTTTTGGTTAGTCGATGTTTGAATTTGACGTTGGAGTGTAAACATTTACTGACTTTTTACATTGAAAGAGTGAAAGAGCTAGTGTTAGCTATTAGCCATTCATTTTGTTCAGTAAGTACAGAGTATAACAGCACCCAGGCCCTAAATCTTTTCCATGAATGCATATTTTGGGTAGTTCGATGATTGAATTTGTTGTTGGAGTGTTGTGTAAACATTTAAAGTCTGTTTAAAAGAGTGAGTCTGTGAGGGCTAGGGTTAGCTGTTAGCTGCCATCCATTTTGTTCAGTAATTGCAGCCTGTGGCTTTCGTTGCTTTCGTTGGGTCAGAGCTTGCAGCTCACCAGACCGTGTCGCCTGTGTGTGACTTCCTGTTCAGTTGATGACTGAGTCAGTCCTCCATGCTTGAATGCAACACAGGCTAGCGTAAGGGGTTAGCGTTAGTCACGACCAGTAGCATAGCCTGTGACGTAACTACTTCAACTCTGCTCATCGTCAATGGCTCAAAAGCTGTTTAAAAAACTTTTGTATGCTTAAACGTTCAGGTTTGTCTTATTGCTCTTAAATCTAAAACGATCCAAGGCACGTTTTTGACTCAACACCCATTTTACAACAAACATTTACTTTTCACCACCACTTTAAAAAACTGTAATCAAGCACAACTATTTTTCTATGATGAGTTGATATTTTTAGTACTTTGTTTTGTATGTTTTCTCATTCAGTTCATCAAGTGGCAGACAAGATTGAATCTCTAGGTCAGTTCGTCATGAAGACCAGACGGACTTTGAAAGGCCATGGGAATAAAGTCTTGTGCATGGACTGGTGTAAAGACAAGAGAAGGATCGTCAGCTCGTCTCAGGTCCGTACAAAATCATGGATTTTACTGTCTTTTTTATAGCAACGCTTGCGTCATGATCCACAAATGTTTTATAAAAGAAGAGAGACGTTGCTTTAGTGGATCTCCTGTTGTCTGTGTAGGCCCTGGTTCATTTCCTGGGAGTGAGACACAGTTTTGCTGTTAATGTCTGTTGTGCAGTCATTTCTTCATGCATTATTTAGTTTTCTCTTGTACTTTAGGATGGGAAGGTGATTGTGTGGGATGCATTTACAACAAACAAGGTAAACTAGAAACCTTTTAAGAGTCATTGTGTACTTGTTTCTTAACCTTTTAAATGTATAAATAAATATTTGTATTTGTTCTGTTGGTTCTGTTTTGTTTTTTGGGACTTACTTTTTTTTGTAATTTTATTTAGCTAAAATAAATGTAATTTAGTATATATTTTCCGTATCTATATAAGTACACTGTTTTTAAAAGTTTTTTACTTTATATTTTTTGTGTATTCATTTCTAAAAAAAAAACTACTTTCTAATGCATTTATTGTATTTCCTTCACAGGAGCATGCAGTTACCATGCCCTGCACATGGGTTATGGCTTGTGCTTATGCCCCCTCTGGATGTGCAGTGGCTTGTGGGTAGGTCACCTGGTTGTTATAGCAAAAATTCACATTTATGTTTGATTTGACATTGCTTTACTTGGAAACAGAAGCCTCTTTACATGTTAATAGCATAGAGCATATACAAATATGGATAGAAATGGTGTCTGTGATGTTACCCTGAGGTTTCTGGAGAGGGACTTTGAAGCTTGAGGTGGGGTGTGGTCAGAGGTTTCCATCTTGCTAATAATTAGAAATGGAGAAAAGCTGGAAAGGGATGAAGTTTCGATGATAAAACCAGAACATAAAAGAGTGGTTGAGAATCCCAGTCTGCACACTAAATACATTTAATGGTGCATAACTGCTTTGTTCTAAATCATAGTATATATTAAAAAAAGAAAACTTATGTAATTCTACAAAATCTCTTTGTGAAAATGTACCTATAAGCATTGACGATGGTTTAAAGACAAAAAGAAGTAGCAACACAAAATATTTATTTTATTTAGATTTTTTTTTCCGCTCAGTATACATTTTGTGAATTGAAAAAGTATTTTATTTTAATAGTTTATTTACATCCCTTTTTCATGGCTGCCTAAAACTTTTGCACAGTATATTGTTAAAAACTTTTGGTGACAATGAGTTTTGGTCTTCGAAAATTAGTTTAAATTGTTAAGTTGTGAAGCTTTTACAAAGCCAGTTTTATTTGTTTAAAAAAATACTGGCTATGTTTATGGAATTTGGCAAAAAATTTCAATTCATACAATGCCAGAATGAGCAGTAGTCACACTCAAACCAGTCAAACCAAAGTGCACTCTGGGTTAAATGCCTGCTGGCTTGACTCTGATAGCCCAATGTGAGTAACCCTGAAAACATATCCAGTAAATATGTTTATATATGGATTTAATTAAGAACAGTTTGATCATTAACATCTTTCCTTTCCAAACATATTTAATGAAGTTAATTAAAATCATTTATTTCTACTTTCCCCCCTCCTACAGACAAATGAAATATTCCAAATATTTGACATACATTGTTGAATTTAAGCTTTTCGCCTCTCTATTTTGCTATTGCCTCGTTATAAATAATCACCTCTATGCAAAACTCTTGGTATTTCAATTATTGGTCAATTTAAATATCAAAATGTAACTAAATGTCAAATGAGTGCTTTATCAACTCAGCATTTCCCTCATCAGCATGACCTATGCGAGCAGCAGCTGAGCTGATTTGAAGCGTTTTTACAGTTCACATATTTAACATTAAAGTCCCAATTCTGAGGATAAACTATCTGAATTCTGAGATTAAAGTCAGAAATCTGTTAAAATAGCTGGAACTTTTTGGAAAAAAGTCAGAATTCTGAGACTAAAGTCAAAATTGTGAGACTAACATCACAATTCTGAGAAAATAGTCAGATATTTGAGATTAAAGTAAAAATTCTGAGATTAGCATCACAATTCTGAGACAATAGTTAAAATTTTGAGAAAATAGTTAGTCAGAATTTCTTTTTACTGTGTCCCTAATCCATTTCCGTACTGTCATTAACAAGAGATAGATATAAGATGCCGATGATTCTTTATCGTTGGTGTTGTTGTTTTGCCCTTGTGGGAGAGTGCCCTATGAGCGCCCCCTGGCAGTGACTTAAGCGTCTTCTCAATGAAATGAAAGAGAGAAATTAGTTTGTTGAAAAATTATGCAATGGTGCTCTTCATTTGCTGAGAACCGTGATGATTGAAACCTTTTGCTCATGCTACATATGTGTTTATAATGCTTACATTAAATATAGTAGCATTAGATACCAAAAACAGTAAAAACCCCTTAGTAGCCCCTCAATTCTTTGCTGTTTTTCAAGATTGTCTAAAAGTAACAGTGTGCCTAGACAAGTTTGAACCTGCTTGTTTTCCTCAGTGGATTGGACAACAAATGCTCTGTGTATCCATTATCGCTTGACAAGAATGAAAACCTTGCAGCAAAGAAGAAGTCAGTGGCCATGCACACAAACTATCTGTCCGCCTGCTGCTTCACCAACTCTGACATGCAGGTGAGCTTCAGAGGTTTTGTGAGGGTACCTGAGTGTTACTGATGCTTTTTATTATTTGATCTTGACCACCCTTCTCAGTGCTAGCATTTGGGTGTCATGTGAATAAAGCAAAATGGCACCTGACTATATACATTTTACAAGTTTTATAAACCAGACCAAAACAGTGGGAACAATCTAATCCTGGTGTTTGTGACAGATCCTGACATCGAGTGGTGATGGCACCTGTGCCCTCTGGGATGTGGAGAGTGGGCAGATGCTCCAGAGCTTCCATGGACACGCTGCTGATGTCCTTTGTCTGGACCTAGCTCCCTCAGAGACCGGAAACACTTTTGTCTCAGGGGTGAGAGCCATAAAACAACTTAACAATGTCCTCATATAGCCCCAGCTATCATGATATAGTACCTTTGCACTGTATGTACTCATGTCTGTTTTGTTTTGTGTCTCCTCTCTTTCCTTCAGGGCTGTGATAAGAAGTCCTGTGTTTGGGATATGCGCACCGGTCAGTGTGTCCAGTCCTTCGAGACACATGAATCTGACATCAACAGTGTCCGGTCAGTAGACTCTTATTATTCCCCTGAATACAGGGTTATTGAGTCTCATGCATTGATATAGCCACAGGGGTTTCAAGCCAGTGACTTCTGTGCCGGTCCCAAGCCCGGATAAATAGAGAGGGTTGCGTCAGGAAGGGCATCCGGCGTAAAACATGCCAAAACCAAATATGCAAGTCATCAATTCTATTTCCATACTGGATCGGTCGAGGCCCGCGTTAACAACGATCGCCACCGGTGCTGTTGACCTAGAGAGCTGGCGGACATGATGGAGGGAAGGAAGGTAGATATTCTGTGTGTGCAGGAGACCAGGTGGAAGGGTAGCAAAGCGCGTAGTATTGGAGGGGGATACAAACTGTTTTACTATGGTGAGGATAGGAAGAGAAATGGGGTAGGAGTGATCCTGAAGGAGGAGTTTGTGAGGAATGTTTTAGAGGTGAAAAGAGTGTCTGACAGGGTGATCAGTTTGAAGTTTGAGATTGAAGGGGTGATGTTGAATGTAGTGAGTGGTTAAGCTCCACAAGTAGGCTGTAAGCTGGAAGAAAAGGAGAGATTCTGGAGTGAGTTAGATGAGGTGATGGAGAGTATTCCCAGAGGGGAGAGAGTAGTGGTGGGAGCAGACTTCAACGGTCATGTGGGCGAGGGCAACAGAGGTGATGAGGAAGTGATGGGCAGGTTTGGTGTTAAGGAAAGGAACCCAGAAGGACAGATGGTGGTGGACTTTGCCAAGAGGATGGAAATGGCTGTAGTTAACACTTATTTCCAGAAGAGGGAGGAACATAGAGTTACCTACAAGAGTGGTGGTAGGAGTACGCAGGTGGACTACATCCTAAGTAGACGAGCCAATCTGAGAGAGATCACTGACTGCAAAGTAGTGGTAGGAGATAGTGTAGCCAGACAGCATCGGATGGTGATGTGTAGGATGATTCTGGTGGTCAGGAAGAAGAGGGGAGGAAAGATGGAAAAGAAGACCAAGTGGTGGAAGTTGAAAAAGGAGGACGTTTGTGAGGAATTCAGACAGAAGCTGAGACAGGCTTTGGGTGGTCAGGAAGAGCTTCCAGAGGACTTGGGAAACAGATGTTCAACAGATAAGGGTGATTAAAGATAGAGATGGAAGGGTTCTAACAAGTGAGGAGAGTGTGCAGAGAAGATGGAAGGAGTATTTTGAGGAGTTGATGAATGAGGAGAATGAGAGGGAAAGAAGGGGGGAAGAGGTGAACATTGTAGAGCAGGAAGTTGAAAAGATTAGAAAGGATGAGGTGAGGAAGGCTCTGAGGAGAATGAAGAGTGGAAAGGCTGTTGGTCCAGACGACATCCCTGTGGAGGTGTGGAAGTGTCTAGGAGAGACAGCAGTGGAGTTCCTATCTAGGTTATTCAACAGGATTCTAGAGAGTGAGAAGATGCCTGAGGAATGGAGGAGAAGTGTCCTAGTGCCAATCTTTAAGAACAAGGGTGATGTGCAGAGTTGTAACAACTACAGAGGTATAAAGTTGATGAGCCACACAATGAAACTCTGGGAAAGAGTAGTGGAAGCTAGGCTAAGAAGGGAAGTGGATATTTGCGAGCAGCAGTATGGCTTCATGCCCAGGAAGAGTACTACTGATGCAATTTTTGCTCTGAGAATGCTAATGGAGAAGTACAGAGATGGTCAGAAGGAGCTGCACTGCGTCTTTGTGGACTTAGAGAAAGCGTATGACAGGGTGCCGAGAGAGGAGCTATGGTCCTGTATGAGGATGTCAGGAGTGGCAGAAAAGTACGTCAGAGTAGTTCAGGATATGTATGAGAGGAGTATGACAACAGTGAGATGTGCTGCAGGTCAGACGGAGGAGTTCAAGGTGGAGGTGGGGCTACATCAAGGATCGGCTTTGAGTCCCTTCTTGTTTGCTATGGTGATGGACAGATTGACAGATGAGGTCAGACAGGAATCTCCATGGACAATGATGTTTGCAGATGACATTGTAATCTGTAGTAAGAGTAGAGAGCCGGTGGAGAGACACCTGGAAAGTTGGAGGTCTGCTCTAGAAAGAAGAGGAATGAAAGTCAGTCGTAGTAAGACAGAATACATGTGTTTGAACGAGAGGGAGGGAAGTAGAACAGTGAGGTTACAGGGGGCTGAGGTCAAGAAGGTGGAGGAGTTTAGGTATTTGGGGTCAACAGTCCAGTGCAACGGGGAGTGTGGAAAAGAGGTGAAGAGACGAGTGCAGGCAGGTTGGAGTGGGTGGAGAAAAGTGTCAGGGGTGTTGTGTGACAGAAGAGTGTCAGCAAGAATCAAAGGAAAGGTGTACAGAACAGTAGTGAGACCAGCTATGATGTATGGGTTAGAGACTGTAGCAGTGAGGAAGAGACACGAGGCAGAAATGGAAGTAGCAGAGATGAGGATGTTGAGGTTCAGTTTAGGAGTGACAAGGATGGACAAGATTAGGAACGAGCACATCAGAGGAACAGCTCAGGTTGGTTGTTTTGGAGACAAAGTCAGAGAAGCCAGATTGAGATGGTTTGGACATGTGCAGAGAAGGGATAGTAGTTATATTGGTAGAAGGATGTTGGAGATGGAGCTGCCAGGCAAGAGGGCAAGAGGAAGGCCAAAGACAAGTTATATGGGTGTGCTGAAGGAGGACATGAAGGTAATTGGTGCAAGAGTAGAGGATACTGAGGCCAGAGTTAGGTGGAAACAGATGATTTGCTGTGGCGACCCCTTAACTGGGAACAGCCGAAAGAAGAAGAAGAAGATGCATTGAGTGTGTGACCTCCGATTTCTCATGCAATACAATTATTACAAGGCTCAACAAGTTTTTACAGCTATTTTACAGTTTTCCCTGAAGCCAGACCTTCAGGGAAATTTGGGGGGTTTGGGCAAGTTTCTTTTTATCAAGACCCACCCATGAGGCTGTTTGACTGACATATCAGACATTCAATCCCATGTTGTTTCAAATTGTGTTATGAACTTCAAGTACTGCTAATTGAGTGATTATGGACTCAAATACAATTAAAGCTTCTTGTTCTAGAGCTACAAGTAAAACTACCACTAGTTTGGTGAAAATGGACTCAAACAAAAGTAACGTTTCTAATCTGAGTACTGCTACTTCAGTGAAAATTAACTTAAACACCAATAAAGTTTCTCGTACTAGAACTCCAAGTAAATGTTCTGTAAATGTTATTTGTTCTGTAAAATAACACATTTTAAATAATCACAATGACTACGCATATTAGAACTACAAATTAAGTATTTAGTTTTTCTCTAAGAACTCACATTTTCAAAAACACAATGAATATGTCTACTAGAACTACAAGTAAAGTGTTTAGTTATTCTTTAATAGCTCACATTTTCAATACACATGATGGATATTCATACGAGTACTACAAGTACAACATTTAGGTTTTCTTTAAAAAAACTTAAATATAATTTAAATATACACTATGGATATTCGTACTAGAGCTACTAATAAAGTATTTAGTTATTCTTTAAAATCACACATTTTAAATACACGCAATAAATTTTATTTAAAAAATCAAACCTGAATCTAAGCACAGCTTTAGTAAAGCTTTAGCTAATTAAACTTGTAAAGCATAGCTTTAAGTTTACTAAAAAGTAACAAGTTGCATGAAAAAATGAAGCTTTTCTGCTAAACATCTATGGTTAGCCTGTTTTTGATGCTATTTAAATAGAGAAATTCTAACTAAAGCGGAAACTAATTTCTTTCAGTGCTGTACTAATTATTACACATTTAACTATTACAGAATGTTATGCATATCATGCTCTGATAAAAAAAAGCTATAGAATCCGATGTAATGATCATCACCAATTCCTTTTCTTGCTGGGGATAGCTCACTCTGAGTTGTGACCAAAACTTGAGAACCCTGAAATAGTGTCTCTGAATAGAATAAACACAAAGTGACCAGAGTAAAATGTAAGTTTTGTTCCCTGCTAGTGATTTTTTTAGAGTCTGTTCAAGCTTGGAAAGCTATTTACTAGCTGCTAGGCTAAATGCTAATCGGCTAATGTATATTAGCCCTGTCCTCTAGTTATATGTTTTTTATTCTCACTCCACTTCACATATGAGTTTCTTTAAAAGGCTTAGCAGAAAAATATGTGAGCTATCTTGAAATGTTGTAGCTACTTGTGTTTAATTGTAAGCGAAAAATGATGCCGTAAGATAAAACTGACTCACCTCTGTGTTTCGGATAAACCAGATATATTGAAGGTTTTTTTTTTTTTTTTGCTAGAATAGTTTCAGATTATTTATAAAAACAGTTTCGTGGTGTCTAGCTTTATCTAACCAGCCAAACTGTATTTTATTGTGTTGTAGGTACTATCCAAGTGGAGATGCGTTTGCTTCAGGCTCTGATGATGCTACTGTGAGTTTTGTCTTTGTGCTTTTTTCATATGAGGTCTAAAAATGCTTTAACATTGTGTCTTATTTTATGAGTGTAGTGTCGCCTCTATGACCTGAGGGCTGACAGAGAAGTGGCTATTTATTCCAAAGAGAGCATCATATTTGGAGCCTCCAGTGTGGACTTCTCTCTCAGCGGTAAACACGTACACACTAAAATAAAGACTTGTGAGAGAATCAACTCCAACTATTAATTTTATGTTTATTGATTTTCAATTCAAAATGTTGTATGTCTCAACCTTACTTTCTTTGTTGTTTTTTATTGAATTAAAATTTTAATTTAACTTTCAGCAAAAAGGTTTTTAAAGTCCAACATAGTTATGAAAATCAAAAAAATATTATATTCAATTATATTTCAAATAAAAGGAGTTCTCACTTTTATTTAAAAATGTTGGAGAACAAAGTATACGAAGTCAAAGGTGTTTATGGTCTTGTTATTGTTCACTTTCTACAGGGCGGCTGTTGTTTGGGGGTTACAACGACTACACAATCAATGTGTGGGACGTTTTAAAAGGCACCCGTGTCTCCATCTTGTTTGGTCATGAGAACAGGGTGAGCACTCTGCGGGTCTCTCCGGATGGGACGTCCTTCTGCTCCGGATCCTGGGATCACACGCTACGGGTCAGAGGAAACAGCTTCTAACATTCATTATACTGCTCTTCGACATTCATTCTAATCAATGTATTATAATCATTCTACACATCTAATCAATCTTAATTATTAGCATCAAATTGTGAGTCAAAATACAACTTGTGGAAAAAAAGAGATCAAGCATTCATGCATTGAACGACAGATAAATGTTAAACAGTAATCTTTAATGTGAATGTTTTTAGAATGTTCTGGAGTGTAGGCATTTTGGCGCAATATATAGTCGTAAGAAACAATAAAATATAATTAAACACCATAAATGATGGTACTGATGTCAAAAATCAGTCCAGTTTGACCTGTGGACTCATTTACAAACTATGTGCATGTACACCATAAACAAGAAAAAAAATAGCATTTTTGTTCAATGTTTCTGATTCTGAAAAATAGAATAAAACAATAAGTGAGAACATCCTGATCCTTAAGCCACATTGTTGATACTCAGAGAATTTGAATTGCAAAGAAGATTTTAAGACAGCTTTAAAGTTATCACCATACTTTATGAGTGAGTAAATATTGAACTGATTACTGAGGGACACCTCATTAATGTTAACGCTGTTTATTTGAAAGGGGGCACACGCAACAAAGTAAATTCAGGTTCTGGGGTATGAGGGGGGTTGAGCTGTGAGATATCACGTTACTTGATTAAACTACAACCACATTATTGGAGAGGTTAGAGGAGGACAAACACCTCGTTTTAAAACAAGTTTTAATTTATTAGGATTTTTAAGAAGGTTTTGAGAACACTACTCATTTGTGTGCTGGTTCAAATTCAAGTTCCAATTTTATTTGTTACATACATATACATACATGGTATGACATGCAGTGAAATGTTTTTTTGGCTGTCCAATAAAAAGTATAAATATTATATACACTAGAAAAGTAGGAGAAATATTTACAATAAGCAGCAATCTCAGTGTTAAATTGACAGAGTGTAAAAGTGTCAATCTGCTGTTGAGTGTATGAAACTAAGTGCGGGGGTGAGTCCAGAAGTCCAGGTACTAGGTGTACTGGTTGAGGGTCCGGATGGCCTGTGGGAAGAAGCTCCTCCTCATCCTCTCTGTGTTGGCGTATAACTTCATTTATATTTAATGTCTGCAGCTGGAATGATGAGAATGAAATATGTTATAGTTAGTGTTGTCAAAATTAAGGCGTTAACTAGTTACATTTTTTTGAATCGATCAACAGCACTAGTTATAGTTTAATCCTAAAACTGACTGGTTTTAACCCAGAAATTCACAGTTATATGAGACTTAAGCAAGAGAGAGAGAGAGAGAGAAAAAAAAAGAAAAAGAAATATTTGTAATCATTACATTCTTAATGTTCAGGCTGTATACTGCTGCTAAATAAATATAATTTTATTATCAATAATATTGCCTTTTATTTGAACTGTACTTAACTGTAGCTGAACTGGAAGGCCTATACACT
The DNA here is from genome assembly GCA_900490495.1 of Danionella dracula. Classification (NCBI taxonomy): domain Eukaryota; kingdom Metazoa; phylum Chordata; class Actinopteri; order Cypriniformes; family Danionidae; genus Danionella; species Danionella dracula. The sequence goes on from UELW01000511.1 coordinate 3,687,089, forward strand.
GAGGTTGTGTATTTTAATATTACTCATTATGGGGAAACCTTCATTTGGCGTTCAGGTACATGACGGAATGGCTGAGGGGGTCATGACGTATTTATGATGCCCATGTCTCTCTCTCCCCATGTCCTCTCTCTTTCTCTCTCTCTTTCTCTCTCTCTGTCTCTTTTCTCCATCCCCCCTCTCTCCCCATCTCTCTTCTCTCTCTTTCTCTCTGTTCCACTCTCTTTTTCTTTATCCCCCTCTCCCAATCTTTGCTCTCTCTCTCTTTCTTGCTTTTCCCTATCTTTTTCTCTCTCCCCCACTCTCGCTCTCATTCTCCATCCCCCTCTCTCTTCATCTCTCCTCTCTCTCTCCCACTCTCTCTATTCTACCCTCTTTTCCTCTATCCCGACTCTCTCTCCCAATGTCCTCTCTCTCTCTCTCTCTCTCTCTCTCTCTCTCTCTCTCTCTCTCTCTCTCTCTGTCTCCTTTCTCCATCCCCCCTCTCTCCCCAACTCTCCCCTCTCTCTCTTTCTCTCTATTCCACTCTCTTTCTCTTTATCCCCCCTCTCCCAATCTTTGCTCTCTATCTTTCTCTTTTTTTCCCTATCATTTTCTCTCTCTTTTTTCTCTTTATTTTGTCCCTTTATTTTGTCTATTCTCCCTCTCTCTCCCATCTCTCCTCTCTGTCTCTCCATCTGTCTTTCTTTTCCCTCTCTCTCCTCGTTTGACCTTAATGTGACTTTGCTGTTATCGCCATTTACTCGCAGCTGTCTTTCTTTACAACAGAAGATATTCAGAGAATGGTCTTTTCAATGATCTGTTTGTTTTCCCTCTTTTAGATCTGGGCCTGAAGGTCTCCCAAGCTCCAGTCTTGTTGGGGGCTTCTCTATCTCAGATTTGACTTGTTTTCACACCACTTGGATCCTGGAGAACACACCCTGTAGAAGAGTGATCGATTACAGTAGAGATCGTGAAAAGAAGTGACTGTAGTCTATCAAAGTGTACGTCTGAAACAATAATCTGTCGACATTTATACATTACCTTGCATTCGAGTTACAGTTAAAGTGGGCTGTTTTTACATTACATTGTCATCAACTCACTTATTGTTTAGTACTTGAGCTATCTGGTATTTGTGCTGTTGCATACACACCTCTACTATCACCCAACCACTCCTGCCTTGGCTTAAAAGGATTGTCCTGGATGGGCTGTTTCCATGGCAGCAACTTCCCTTCGTTGTGTATGAACCTGTTAGATTTGATCCTAGAATTATTTATCAAGTAAATATACTTAAAAAACAAATGTACTCTGTGTTGGTTAGATCTCTGCATGAGGCCAAGAATCATTGAGACACTGTTGTACTCATAATAGTCTGAATATTATTCAGTTGTCATCACTCTGTACCTGTTATTTATTACTGTAGCAAAGTGTATATAGAATATATTATATTGGATGTCAATATTGGTAAAAAGAAACTTTTATTAAAGGCTGAAAACTGCCAAATACTTGTTTATTGCTTTTTTCATGATGTAATGATGTTTAATAGTGCACATTTTTTGGTGTCTGTATAATTTACAGGGTTACAGTATGATTTGTACATAATTTATAGATAGTTTATAGATTATTTAATTAAATTCAATTACTACCATTTCTAGATAAATTAATAAGATTAGGTAGTGTCTGGATTTTTTTCTATGTTTAAGGAAACCAAACATACACTTTTTTTACAATAATTTTTAAATTTTATCGAATACATATTATTTGAAAACACTAAACTTAAACAAAAGCAGAAATAAAAAAAACCAAATATATCAAATAATTGTCATACTTTATTAAAATTAAATAAATATAATTTAAACAAAATACTTAAACAGGTGAAATATAATATAATAAAAGAGCTGTACACCATCCCACTCTGATACCTGCACCTGGACTCTCGCACATTTCACCACTTTGGTTTTTGCACTTTAACAATTGAGCAAAAATGATCAAGTTTTAAACAAAAGGTGACATTAAAAATTTATATTTTATTAGAATTAAATAAATACTATTTGAAAACAACGGGCTAAGCAAAAGGAGAAAATAAATAATAATCTTATTTCATAATAATTAGATATTTTTAATGTAATTTGTTTTACGTCTAATTATTTTTAGGAAACAATTACAAACACCCATGCAAACCTCAAAATGTTATATTTAGAAGAATGTAATTAACAATTATGAACGTTCTTATAAACGTATTTTTATTTTAGTAAACTAATTTGCATAATAATGTGGCTATTAGAATCATAATCAATGTTTGAATGCACTTTCCTTATCTTTCTTTATTATTCAATAATAATATCTTTTAAATATTTTAATCAAGTTTAATGTTTTACTGGCCCTTTCTACGATCAACAATAAAACTAAACTCTTATTTTGAAAAACAAAACCCGGTGTACTTCCGGTAGCTAGTTATATGGCGGTGTCATGATGGTTGTGTGTGAGTTTTCTGTGTTTTGGCGGAGTTTCTGTGTTTATTTTTTGCGTATTTCCTACTATAAAGCACCCATGTTATTTTAGTGTACTTATATCAAAACTTGAGGCTTTCTACTGTCTCTTCTGGTCCCTTTGTACGTGTTTTGGTGCTGAAATGAGCGATGTTGTGGAGAAAACTCTCACTGCTTTGCCCGGTTTGTTTGACTCTCAAACTGGAGCCTCAAAAGTCAGCAGCAGATTAAAGCATCTCGTCAAAAGCATCACTGAGCTCACCTCCAAACATGTGAGTCGCACTTTTGCATGTACTCAGGAAATAGTGCCACTAACTTATGTAGCGTTAATGTTGCTTTTCTGTCGACTGATTTTTTAAGACTGTTTTTATTGATAACTGTATGATGAACAGTATCATCAGAGAGCCTCATCATAGGACTCACTGTAAAGTTATAGTATACATAAAGCCCAAAAGGGTTCTAAAGTGAAGTAATTTAATAGCCAGTAAAAGCACAACACGACTAGCAAGCTATGCCCCTAAGATTAAATGAATTTGTCGTTTTCTATTATGTCATTACAGGAAAACTGACATCTGGCGTCCTTTTATTACATTATATAATTACTTATATTGTAATATGTGTAAGTAAAATACCAATTTACAACCATTCTTTCTGTAAAATCAGTGGTGATTCGTGTATGCCTTACTTACTGTGTGTTGTACTATGTTCAGCCAAGCACAAGACTGTGGAAGATAAGCATTGTAATTCTGTGCTTTTATTTTGTAACTGTTTTGATTGTGCTGTGCTGTAACTGCAGGAGGAAGAGAAGCTGATCACACAGGAGCTGGCCAGCCTCAAGCAGCAGCTCTCGTCTCCCAGCACCAGCATGGTGAGACCTCCACCAGACTCAGAGCACCAACCACCCGAATAGAGCCTGGCTGCTGCAGACACGAGTAACACGTGCGATCTCAGCATGCATGGCCAGCAATATATTACATGCAGCCTGCACATGCATTTTAAGAGAGTGTATCTGTAGAACTGAATGAACTCACTGTATAACCACAGTTCATTGACCCTGAGTTTGTTATCGTAATCCATATTATTGGATCTATATTATTGGAAGATTCACAGGCTGCAGGTACAACGCTTGGTTAATTAAATATTATTATTTTTTGTTATATGATAATTGCCTGCCTGACAAAAATAAAACCTACTCATAATAACCTAAAATATGAAATAGCATTTTTTTATGTCAAACTATAATATTTTCAGTATATGGAGATTACTGGTTTGTAAAAGTAACATAACAAGTGGTTGGTTGACAATTAAATATCTTGGTAAGCACATCAGGGTTTTCGCAGAGAAAAGGTCTCTTAAAACATTTTTTTTACAGTTTTTTTCTTATGTCCATGTGAAGCTCATCTGATATGTGTTTTGTTGTTCCTTGGGGTTGCCAGAGATTGTGAAATGCTTCTAAATGCAAAAAAAGTAAAAAGGATGGCTAGGGTTGCCATAGTCTGAAAAATGTGCATAAATGCTCAAATAGATAAGTCATCGTTTGCTAGAGATTGCGAGAACTTTAGTAAATCCTCAAAAACATACATGTGACATGGGTATTCACGCTAATGCCTCGGTAAAATTAGCGTTGGAGAGCTCCGAAAGCCACCGTATGCCCGTGCAGCAGCGTATAAGCCGCCCAGCAGGTAGCATGTTTAAAAAAATATCAAGCTCTAAATAAACACACGGTCCAAACGGTGCAGGTTACACGCTAATAAACACCAAAGCCCTAGCTTTTAAACTAAATTTCAGTGAACACATGCTCTGAACTCTCCAATCTGTGATCGGTAGTCACGTCAGGATGTGGTATCGCAGGTCAAAGTTAAAATCAGCTGAACTTTCTTCGGAGCCAAATCTGAGATTTCACTGCAAAGGCAGGAACCTCCGGTTTGCACTCTCATTCAAGTCAATGGAGCTGATTTCATAGTCTGACCGAGACTTGAATGGTAAAAGTGATTGTTAGGTTTGCTAGATATTTACATAACTCTCTTAAATGTAAAAATTCTTTTTTTTAATGTGATTGTTAGGGAAAATAATAAGAAATAAAAAAACAAGTGGTCAATAAGTGTTGATTATAACTATTATTTAAAAACTCTTATTACCATCTTCTTATTTTAGCAGACAAATTTGCATAATATCTTGATGTTAAAATCATACACAATATTTATATGAGCTTAAACTGTCTAGCATTCAATGATAGTATCTTTCAAAACTTTTAATATGTAACTACAGTTTAATATGTAACATCACTGTAACGTAAACTGTAACGTATTAAGTTTAATATGTTAGTGGAACATGTTACGATAAATAATAAACTAAACTAACTAACTAAACCTTTACAAATAAAAATCCTGAACTTTAAAATTAAACTTTTTATCCTCTACTTCCGGTAACCGGTAATACGGTGTAGTCATGATGGTTCTGTTTTTTTTTCTCAGTAGTTTTTTTTTTTTTTTTTTTTTTGCATATTTCCTACTGTAAAGCACCCATGTAAATGGCCAACTTTTGTAAATGCTCATAAACACAAAAGTGATGGTTGAGGTTTCAATATGTTTGAAGCAACCTGTTTATTGAATTCTTAACGGTATTAAAAAGGCTTTAAAAAGTCTTACATTTGACTTTATGAAACCTGCAAAAATCCTGGGCCTGACATTAGTTAAACATTTGTATAGAAAAGGAGATTAGTACAGAAAACACATTACTTGTGGTTCTAATTATTTACAAATAAATGTCAATCATACAGTATCATGATTAAACCTGTCAATCTCTAATGAACAGAAACAGAGACCGAATGGCTGAGGCTGCATCTGTTTGGTAGACAAGCTATTCCATCTTCTCAATCCATGCAGGCTCTTAGAAACTCGTGTTTTGTACTGGCTGCTGTAGGAAACTCCCAATTGAAGACCAGGAGATATTTGGGGTATCACATGCTTTAATGTTGAGTGCTGCATTCTTCCAAAAATCTAACTAGGCAAAATGTTACATTGGGTTTTAACACTGTTAGGAAGCACCCTAAGGAGGAACCCAGCCACAGATATTGATAAAGTCAACAAAAGGTCAGCCTTACATAGCACAAGAAGGTACTTATCAAGATGTCCCCAGACCTTAAGGAGCATGAGTCTCTGTGGGGAATGTAGGTTTGTTCCCCATTAATCATTATAAACAATTCCTGAGCAATCTAGATAAGTCACAGACACAAATGATACAATTGTGCTAAAAAGTGATTGCGACATAAAAGAGTTGTGTTGGAAAATCATAGTTTTTAAATTTGTATTCCTACTCTGCTCAATGTATATGTAGAGGTTTTTGCTGTAGGTAATCTGTGTGTGTCTTTGTGCAGAGGCAGATGCGAGAGCTGATGGTTCGATCCATGTACTGTGAGATGCTCGGCTACGATGCCTCTTTCACTCACATTCACGCCATCAAGCTGGCTCAGCAGGGCAGCGCCATGGACAAGAGAGTGGGTGGGTTAACCAAGCATGTAATATTGTTTCATAACTTCACAACATCAGAAAGATAACAAATGCACATTGAAGTGAATTGAGCAAACGGTCAAAAACAAACGAGCACTTTTCAACAGATTCCTAAAGATGTTGCATGAAGTACAGTGACTCAAGTAATTATTTACCAATAATTTTGGCAAATGGGTTATTCTTATTTGTAACCACTGAGAGGCACTGTGTTATTTACAGTTTTTTTTTCGGTCGCTAACGAGCGTTTTTCCAATTAGTTATCACATTTTCAAAACTTTAAACATAATTAGCACACCATTTGCCTTTTAGGGCCATACCATTCATACATTATCATGTTGTTTTCTCCCAAAATGCATTCAGTGAACACATTTCCATATTGTTTACACCAAAATTCCTCATTGTTTTTGTAGTATTTGCGAATTTTAACGCACTTCATCCCACAATAGCAAAAACAACGTTCCAAACCTTAGATACAGTATAAAAACCTTTTCTTCTGCAATGATATCAGTTCATACCCATATCAATATTCAATCCTTAAAAGTACACATTATAAATCTAATAAATAATAATAAAACAATGAAAACCGAATAAAATAAATGAAAAATAATAACCCTAACGTTCGACTGAGGCGAAGTGTCGGAGGAGGTGGTAGGAGAGGAGAGCCATGGCCTTAAATGCAACATGAAAATATTCACGACTTTAGGACACCAACACGAAATCAACTACACAGTAATGATGTTAAGGCATTTGTGAAGTTCGTTCCTACACACGAACATGCAGCATGAGGGCTGGAACTGACCAATAGAAAAGCAGAAAAGTTGGTGGTGAGCTAAATGCAGCCAGGTGATGCCCAGTGTTGCCAGTCTCATGAATTTCAAATGTCGAATATGTACGCGTACGTATTTCTCGGTTTTCACCTTTCATATCTTGGAATTTTTGTGTTCACATGGAACAAAATATACTTCGAGTAGCCTTTCGTATATTTTTCTTAACATGAAGCATTCGTATCCCGAGGTATTTGGTGCAAAGTTTCGAGCGAGAACACACATCGAGCGAAAACCATGGTCGCTAACGAGAGCTCATACGTCTGCTTTAATGATTGGTAGGAATTAAAACAATTTTAATTAAATTAAACCGTATCGGATGGACTTGTAACGTTAACGTTAGCAGGTAATTGTAGAGCAGGCACGTACAGAGGAGGGTGCAGGGGTGCTCGAACGCCTGCCCCTTGATGCCCATAGTGATTCCCAAAGTAGTTTTATAATTATGATCAAGTATAATTTTAAGTGTTATAATAATATATAATAATACAAAGATTTTTTTAAGAACTGCTAGACAGATATAAAAGTAAGCCTTCCTGGGCAGTAATATGCACTTTAAACAACTAAAAATAGCACAAAGCAGCAGAAACTTTATAAACAGCAACTTTTCTTTTTTTTTTAATACGCCAGACCTGCTTATAAAGAACTGACAATAATTTGTCACTAAAGTCAAGTGAATTCTTTACTCATCGTTGGGCTAAAATGTAAAAGATGTATGTTTTTTAGATATTCACATAATCCTCTTGAGAGGACTATAATACATCAACATGATAAAAGCATAAAAACGTTGGTTCAGTTTCACTCTCTATTTTTTAGATTGTCAGTAACTCACATTTACATTTTCAGAATCTTATATCATAGAAGTTTCCATCCAATTGTCTTACAATCAGTAAAGATATTGGAAGCATATTGTGATACAGAGATTGTTTCATTTCATTGTTTTGTGTTTACAAAAGATTTTTTTTTTATCATAGTTAAATGTTACAATATTTCATAAGTTCGTAAGGTCCTACAGTTTGGCCTCTAAATAATCATACTTTACAGGAAAGGCAAAATGTTTGATGTGCCTCTTTTTAAATTTGAGCAGCTGCCCCTCAGAAGGTCTCTGCACGACCCTGTTGTAGAGACACAAGATGCTTTGTTTGAGCCAACCAGGAGGAGCAGCGGTGTAGTGGTAAAACATTGTCCACAATAAATGTTGACTCAGACTGTTGCCTTTTCTTGGTGTTTATTAAACTAAAACAGGTTGCAAGTTATTGGATAAACTTGATTTTCAAACAAAAGAGTAAGATAATCTAAAAATAAAGCAAATAATAAAAAACTAGCAAGCCAGGTCTATAATTGTTTGCTCGTACTCTTGGTGCCTCATCGTTCTGAGACATGAGGCACATCTGTGCAACACACTTTGCCCCTGTGCCACCAGAGGTAGCCAATATCCACTTTTCATACAACGTTAATACCGAAGAAAAATATACAGCCCTTCTAAAACACAAAATAAATTGATTTAAATTCAAACAAAAAAGGGCTCCTACAAGGGGTGACCCACACTTTTTACCAGGACCTATATTAGTATTATTTATAAAATAATTTGATAAATTTGTCACTACAACGTTCCTTCTGAGATGAGTTTTTAAATACATTCACAGTTTTTCAAGGTTTATTTCTATAAGGACAGTTCATGTGGGAGAAATTTAACCTGGGAGCCACTAATATCTCAAACCAGTTATTGTATTTAATTGAACTCTTTAACATGTCTCTCTTCTCTTTCGCTCTCCTTAGGGTACCTAGCAGTGTCTCTGTTCCTCACTGAAGGCCATGAGTTGCTAGTGCTGTTGGTGAACACAGTGTTAAAGGTGAGCTTGCTTCCGATTGGCTGTTAGAGATTATTCGTGAGGAATGATCTTCTGATGTGTTATGTACGTGTGCAGGATCTTCAGAGTACGAACCTACTGGAGGTCTGCATGGCTCTGACAGTTGTAGCTCAGGTTTTTCCTCGAGAGATGATTCCAGCTGTGCTTCCTCTGCTGGAAGAGAAACTCTCACACTCCAAGTATGCTGGATTCTCACTGATCTACTTAAAATTTCTGCTCTAAAAACATGAATAATATGCTTTATACAATTCGTATTGCAAAAAAAATCCTAGGCGTCACGGTGGCGCAGTGGGTAGCACGGTCGTCTCACAGCAAGAAGGTCGCTGGTTCTAGGCTCGGCTGGGGCAGGTGGCATTTCTGTGTGGAGTTTGCATGTTCTCCTCGTGATCGCGTGGGTTTTCTCCGGGTGCTCCGGTTTCCCCACAAGTCCAAAGACATGCGATATAAGTGAATTGAATAAGAACAATTGCCCATAGTGTTAAAGAGTGAATGTGTGTGTGAATGTTTCCCAGCGATGGGTTGCGGCTGGAAGGGCATCCACTGCGTAAAACATATGCCAGTGAGTTGGCGGTTCATTCCGCTGTGGCGACCCCGAAAGGGAATAAAGCCGACATGAAGATGAATGAATGAATGAAAAAAAATCCTACCGTGCTAGTAGACCCTATAGGAGGGTGTTCAATTAAAAGTCACAGTGGTCCAGTTATTAAAATGTCCTCCAAGTAAAATGTTCAGACCAACTAGATTGTATTTTATAGCCTATTTTGTTTTTACATTTGTATAAATTAAATATGACAGAGTCAAGTATATTTACAGGAAGGCCTTTACTTTTGTAATAGAAACCTATGGAAAACTAATAAAATTGCAAAAGAGAGCCATGCAGTTCTGTTTCAATAAAAAAAAGTTAACATCTTGAAAAGCAATATGTAAATGCAACCTGCATTTTTTTCAAGTAAGTCAAAATATTAAGAAAATAAAACATTATTGCTGTTTTAGGTGGAAAATAGCAACAGAACCACCTTCTCTCTTTTATTTTTTTTTCCTCAATGAGAAAAATGGGCATGTGACTGCCCTGCAGTGTTTTCTTTTTAGTTGACCGAAAACCCACGATACCCTCAGTGAACATTAATTTGCACATTTCTTGGCTGTAAATGTGTGATTTTGGTCTCGCAGATTGGTCATACTGGTGCACTCAGGTTTACGTGTGTTCAATATGACCAAAAATATTTTGATTGGCTGACTTGTTCAAACAATACACATATATTGGTAACTTTAGGAGAAATCGATAGCTGCACCCTCACAGAGCACCAGTTTCACAACACCACTAAGGAACTACTTGCAGTAGCTTGTGATTGCTAGAAATCACTAAAAACAATATTTTTCCTAGCCCCAATTCACTTTAGTTTGATGTCTTTAACAACGACCTTTCCCTAAAAAAACATCCTTTCCCTAACCCCTACGCTCTCATCTTTTGGCGTGATGTCCACCTACTTCCTGCGACTCTACCCCAATGATCTCCTGGTGTTTGGAAACTGGTGTTGACTCGATGAGTCATGCAGCTGGATGCTATTGCGCTGTTTTACTAACAGTTTAGTGTTTTTGTTTCTGTTTTGTCTCAGGGAGATCATCAGGAGAAAAGCCGTGTTGGCGATTTACAAGTTTTATCTCATTGCTCCGAATCAAGTGCAGCACATTCATGCAAAGTTCCGGAAAGCTCTGTGTGACAAAGATCCGGGGGTTATGACATCGTCCTTACACATTTACCTGCAACTCATCCAGGTCAGAGAGCAGATATGATTTTCAATTTCAGAATCCTTTAAGATGCCAAATTATGCATATTTTAAATAATGTGTAATAAATATTTGACCTTCCAGACTGCACCCTTGCTAACCTTCAAAAGGCAGTATTTAATGTAGCTGCCTGTTTCTCCCACGGTCATGCTTCCGATACGCCCCCTGCTGGGTTTTGTTTGTTGGTACACTTGGTTGCAACAAAGTTGCAACTTTGGTCTGGACATCCTAAATCACACATTCTTTTTATTGTTTATCGATGTGGTTCTGCTTCGGTTACACTTCAGGTTAGGCCGGGATGTAAATTCTTCCTTGACATGAGATGCATTAGCGGTGCTACGGCCATCGAGCTGTTTTGAGCTCCCAGAAAAAGAAAATAGGATTACACAAACATGCATGAATCTATCTGAACATGATTAGAGGCATTTTTTTGATGAGGACACAATACTCAAATATGCAAAAAATGTCTGACAAGTCAAGTTTACATGATATAAAACCTGTATATAAAATATAAATTAACTTTAATCCATTATAATAGTCAATCTAGGATAAAACCGTTGTTTTATTTTATTATTATTATTTTTTATATTTTCAATCTCTTTCTTATTTGACTGCTTATTGTTATTTCTCACTAATAATGAATACAATTTTTGCTGGAAAGAAATAATAAGTAATGAAGAAGGTAAACCAAAACACCAATTCAGATTACATCCTATCGTCCCTTATTTTTAGTGTTGATATATTTGTAGCACACAGAAACTGACAGATCGTGGCATGTGCATGTATTTAATAGAGCGCATGGTGGCCTCGTTGATCCTGAAATTCCAAAACTCAGAAGCACAGAACCCACAATTGATATGAGCTCGACCAAATGTAACAATTATATTGTAGCAATAATTTGAATAAACCACAGAACGACTGAAACTGTGAATCCATGTTTAAACTGAGGTTAAAAGCATAAAAGAATTGAGTAAAACAATAGTAGTGTAATGCACCTATTTAATAGCAACTGAGGTGTATTGAATTGGGTAGCACAGTGAAATGCTGTTTTCTTCTTTGCTAGGAGAGTCCAGAGTCCTACAAGGAGCTGACGGGGAGTTTGGTGGCTATCCTGAAGCAGGCGATCAGCGGAAAACTACCTCTAGAGTTTAACTACCACAGTGTTCCAGCGCCCTGGCTTCAGATCCAGCTGCTCAGAATCCTCTCGCTGCTCGGACGCCAAGACCAGAGGTGCAGGAGACTTTCAGTTCTTTCTATTGGTGCTCTTTTATTATTTATATATATGTATATCATTGTATTATTTTTCATGTTTATATTATTTTATGAAATCGTGTAAATATTTCAGTACGAGTGAGCTGATGTATGACGTTCTGGATGAGTCTCTGCGCCGAGCAGAAATTAACCACAACATTACTTATGGTAAATTCTTTTTTTGGGACCTAACTATAAATGTACGGAGCTCCCTGAAGTGATATGGCGGTGTGATGAGGGACTTGGGTTCGTGGATTGAGGGACACCCCTGCAGCCTGTTTGCTCTTCGCCATCAATTCTCTGTGCTAGATATACAGATATAGACACTCGCATTCTCATTATCATCATATATATTATATTATCCCTCATTTGCTCCTTATATCAGCTAAACAAACACTATGAACTATTTATAACAAAATAGACAATCCAGCTTTTATTCCTCTCCTGGGATCAAGAAAGAGATCAAATATTAATATTAAATGTTGTATGTATGTGTGTGTGTATATATATATATATATATTAAATATCAACTGCAACAGCCAGATATTTTGCGTTTCTGGGGTGCTGGGAAACGATTTTAAAATCTTTGCAGTTATTGGGGAACAATTTCCAAAATGTGTGCGCAACTATTTGACCCTGTGACCTGTAAAAGGGTTGATAGTGTAGGGTTCATCTACCGTCACTTAATCAGCAATCACTTTAGCCCTGATTAGTAGGAAGAACGGATTGAAAGTGGACTGTACCTTGGCACAGAAAATGACAGTATGGAAAAAAGGATTATTATGGAAAGAAAATGGATTTATATTTGTTTATTTTTATTTATATTACTGCTATTTTATTACGAGTTGAAATTACTTTATACTCTTTATTGCAGTTTTCTTGTGGAGACAGTTTTATTTAAGTATTTGTTTACTTAAAACAAAAAATCTGATGCAACATCAACATATGCAACTGAACCATCAAGTTATACATTTTTATGGGCTTGAGAACTTGCATCTTTCAAGGCGATGAAGAAAAGAAAACGATAAGAAGAAACATCTGAATGATAGACCAGACAACTGGTAAAAGTTCTCCGTCTCGTATTGTTATTTTTCAAAAATATTGCCTGCACTCACAAAATTCTGAATATTCTGCAATATTTTTGCATTCCCTCACAATAGATTTGTTTTCTCCAAACGGTACAAAAATGTTTTCTCACAGCCATGTCACTTTAGGGGCTCAGTAAAACACATAATGCAAATAAATAAACACTTAGGCATTGGGTTAGAAACGGTGAGCAATCTTTTTCAGCAATCTTGTTCGAGTGTGTGAAAGCCATTTACACCATCCACCCGAACGCTGAGCTGCTGGAAAAAGCTGCGAGATGCATCGGGAATTTTGTGCTGTCTCCAAAAATAAACCTCAAATATATTGGTAGTATATACATTTTTTGTCTTTTTTTTATTTCTTTGGCTAACAACTGCTCTGTTCGATGGCTCATGTGACATTTTGTGCTTCAGGTTTGAAAGCCTTGACGTACGTCATCCAGCACGACGTCAAACTGGCCCTGCAGCATCAGATGACCATCATCGAGTGCTTGGACCACTCAGACATCACCATTAAGAGAGAGGTAACAAGCTCTCTTGTTTGTCATACTTTTAACAAGAACGTCATGTTTTCTTGTGGATTTATATTTGTGCATAATACCGATACTGGAAGATCTCGTGATCATATCGCCCACCCCTACTTGTGAAAAGAGTGACTTTTACATTTCATGTCTAAAAATCCCAAACACCTTTAAAGGAGACTGTAAAGGAGCAAAAGGCCACTGAGTTAGAAATTAGAGGAACCTCAAATATGACCCAGATTATCAACTATCAAAAGCTGACCATGTGTTAAAAACACACTTGAATGATAGGTTCATCTGTGAGGCCTGTGTTCAGAATTAGAATACTCCTTTGGCAAGAGTACTTTTTAGGCCAGTTACATTATTCTATGTCTTCAATAATAAGAATGTAGTTTGCAATAAGACACATTGTGTTTTAGATTTCAAAAGGTTGTTCTCTGGTGTTTTCATCCCTCTCTTCTCTCTCAGACGCTTGAACTGCTGTTCCGCATCACAAACGCTCAGAACGTAGCGGTGATTGTTGAGAAGATGCTGGGTTTCCTTCACAGCTGCCATGATGAGCACACCATCATCCATCTGGTTGGAAAAGTTGCAGAACTTGCTGAAAAATATCCTTTTGTTAATTCAGACATGTGTTCAACCAATGATTGTCATGATCAGTTTACTGCTTGAATTCTTATTTAGTATTTGAACACAAAAATGTAATCTGAACAAATCTGTACACATCTTTACTTAGTACACAAGCTTGTTTTACATGATATAATTTAAATATAATTACGGTACTTGTTAAAAACTGTCCTTTTAAGGGCTTGAACAAAAGGAGTGGTTTTAGTTTAGTTCCAGACGAGAGTTGAGCTGAGACAAGTGAGAGACAAGTTTCTAGTGTGCCGAGTCATGACATTCAAACCTGTGACCTGACTCCCTGTGAAAAAATTTTGGGATGACAATAATTGTATTCTGACGAGTGATAACTATATTTTAGATATTCATAAAGTTATCTGCCAGTTCAATTGCCTTATTAGAGAATTGGATATCTCTTTAAATTTATATATTTGCTGAAAGTGGTTAAAGTTTCAGCAAGTTTAACACCAAGACCATGTTTATTCAGCAACTGTGTTGTTTTCATCGACAATGACGATAAGGATTGTAATTTGTTGACCCACCTTTTTCTTGTGACCAAAACTACACGTTGACGAGCTGGATATGTTTCTTTTATGATGATATGATGAAAAGTTTTTTTTTTTTGTTTTTTTTTTTTTGCAGAGACCAGAGTAGATTGAAATGTTTTTCAGAGGGGCATTCAAAATACATGAAATTTCAGCTTTTCATGAATCGTGACTGATCTGTCATTCAAAATATTATATTAAATAATTCAAAGTATCCACCACCACATGTTCTCCCGGTCTAATCCTGGTCTCCTCCTGACACAAAGCGCTACCAACTCCTCTGCGACATACATGAGAATTTTCTTGATTTGATTTTGTACATATTTTCTTCATGCTTTTATTTATAAGTGCGTTCTTACTCCATTGCTCATATTTTGGACATACATATATTTATTGCACTTTAGGTTATTATGAAAAATAAAGCCACAATTACCATATTAAGGATGTTTTTGTTCTTGGATTTTTTTAAAGTAAGGAAGATACATTCCATTGTGTTAACACATTATTTTGCCTAATTCTTACATCATACCTATGTACCATTGTATTTATTCATGAAAAGCCTAGCAACAATCTCACAATGAGAAATTCATGAAATAAATTTAAATACACAATATAGTAATATACAATAAGCTATTTAAAGTTAAGTTAACTTATTAAATATTTTTTAATCAACTAAATATTAATTACATGGACTAAAACTAGATTAAACCTTTATTTTTTTGGTGACTAAAACTGTTACGTTTCTAAATGATTAAAATCAGACCAAAACTAATGATCATTTTCGTCAAAAAGAGTAAGACTAAAACTTAGGTTGCTAAAACAGCACAGGAACATTCAGGAGCATTGCTTTCAAAAACAAAAATCAAGTCTTCAGTTGTTCCTTCACTAATAACAATGAAGCGTTAGGAATTAATGTTAACTCCTGAGGGTCGGCCCATACTGCCATTACTATTATTAAAATCATTTCTGACATCAGACTGTATAGATTGTTTATTTTCTGAACTCCTGCAACCGTTTCACACATGGTTACAGCTTCCTAAAATAGGCAAAGGCAGTAAATGATGATCAAATCTATCTCTTGATATCTCTCTCTGGCACTTTCTGTTACCCTCAAATAGTGAAATAAATTGAAATTTGAGCCAAAGTCAAAGAAACCCAAAAGAGTACATTTTACTCATCATAAGAGCAAAAATCTAAAATCCAGGGTTAGAACCTCACCTGTATTGCTGATGAGATGATGGAAAACCACTGCGCCCCCTGTCACTCACTTGCGGCATCACTCAAATGAAGAGCAAACCCACATCAAGCACCCCGAGCATAGCACTGACAGCAGATGCATCCAGTAACCACACACAGAATGTCTAAAAACCAACAGCCACTAAGTTTGCAAAGATTTAGGAAGATTTTAGCTTCATAAAAAAATTGTGCTAAGTGCATTTTTGTGATGTGAGATCTATATAAAGCACTATTTGCAAGACAACGATTCCTATAAAAAAACTTTACGTTTGCTCCCGACAACTCATGGTTCATCCAGACGATGAATCAGGTTTTCCTCATCGGTGGAGATTTGCTTCAACAGGACATCCCAAACAACTTCCTGCGACTCCTGGCTGAAGGTAAACGAGGCTTAAACACTTTTAAGAGCTGTTAACCTGTGTGGAACTCTTTTGCGCGATCTGTTTTTGAGTATCTTGGGTTCGTGATCAAGTTTATTTTGTTTAACTGAATGTAATTTTAATCTTGACAGCTGCCATTCTCGTCCTCAGCTACAGCTTTGTACCTTTGTACCCAGTTTACAAAATTAAAGTTATGCTGGATTCACACTGTCAGTGACATTTTCATAGCTCATGTTCCCATTTTTTGATTGCCAAGCAGGGATGTTTACTGATTGGATGTTTTAGAAAACTCACAATTGAAAACCAGGAGATTTTTTGGGGTATCACTATGTTGGATGCTGCAGTTTTCCAAAAATTCAACTTTGTAACGGGTTTCCATTTGGTTTAAAGACCGTTAGGACACATTCCCAACGAGGAGCCAAGTCACATATATTCATGAAGAGTCAACAAATGTTCAACATAACAAAGCATGGAAAGATTCTTATCAAGTTGTTCTCAGACCTTTAAGAGCATGTCCTCTGTGGGAGCTCATAGGTTTGGTTCCCATCAATCATAAGAATTCCTGAGCAATCTAGGGCAGGTCACAGAAACACAAAGAATACAATAGTGGTAAAAAGGGATTACATTATAAAAGAGTTATGTCGGAAAAGCATAGTTCTATAATTGTAATTGTACAATTCACTTCTCAATTGCACAAGTGTAAACTTTTCTTCAATTATAACTTGTCTTTAGTCCCCCGACATGCCCACTCGTAACTACCAGCGGTCACTTTCGCCGTTGTCACTGCTCACTTGACCGATAATGAATAGTGTCATGAAACTTTGTTTCTGTTCTTACTCTGCTGGAGTGAAGGCCGCTACACATCTATCCGAACTGAGATTCGCACAAATTCTCGGATGGTTTCTCTGCGGGGTTCATTTCGCAAGCTAGTGTTTAAAGTGGATGCAGTGATCGTGAAAACAATGAATCTGACTCTTTAATAATAACTCTTTTCACAGTCTGAATCGTTTTCTTTGCTGCATGTGGATTACACTGATACTAATCACAAGACGCCTATAAATATGTTTATTTACTCAGATTAGAGTTTTTTGGGTCTCTGTCAAAACATTTTGCAATTAGATCAGATCCCCTATATGACCAATACAAATGAATTGTTTAAAATAATTGTTTATATATATATATATATATATATATATATATATATATATATATATATATATATATATATATATATATATATATAATATATACACGCACGCACACACACACACTGTTATTAGGCAAGTTATATTTTTGAGATTAATTTTATCATTGAGCAGCTACTATATTCTCAATCAACTCAAAAGACACGTAAATATTCAAGCTGAATATTTTTGGAAGATGGAGTGTTTTTTTTTAGTTTTGGCTATCTTAAGAGGATATTTGTGTGTGCAGATAACTATTGCTGTGCAGAATTATTATATAATATTATATAATATAATATCTTTTATATAATAATAAAAAAACAATATATACCCATCTCACTTATTTATTTTTGCCATGCAAACCAATAGAACATCTCAAAATTTACAAATACACATTTCTGAGATACAAAAACAAATCAGAGACCAATATAGCCACCTTTCTTTAAAAGGACACTCAAAAGCCTTCTATGCATGGATTCTGTCAGTGTTTTGATCTGTTCACCATCAACATCACGTGGTTTCCCTCCTTCTAGATCTCAGGTTCTCTATGGGGTTCAGATAAGGTGAACAAGGGGGCCAGTTCATTATTTTTTCATTTTTTAGACCTTTACTCGCCAGCAACCCTGTGGAGTATTTGGAGGCATGTGATGGAGCATTGTCCTCCATGAAAATCATGTTTTTCTTGAAAGATGCAGAGTTCTTCTTGTACCACTGCTTGAAGAAGGTGTCTTCTGTCAGGAACTGACAGTAGGACTGGGAGTTGAGTGTGACTCCATCCTCAATCCGAAAAGGTCCCACAAGCTCATCTTTGATGATACCAGCCCATACCAGTACCCCACTTCCACCTTGCTGGCACCAGAATCAGAGTGGAGCTTTCTGCCCTTTACTGATCCAGCCACGAGCCCATCCATCTGGCCCTTCAAGACTCACTCTCATATATATTTATATGCATCGCCTTTGTGGAAGTGAATAAACAAATAGATGTGAACTGGTCTTGAATCGACAATGAAAAGTACAAAGTTGTTTAATTGGTTTTATTGATGATTCCATATATTCTCCCTCAAATTTGTGAGATTCCATATCATTTTCTTCAGTTTGGTCTTATTAGTCTGTTGGTAACAACAGTTTACTGTCTTTTATATAAGTTTTTAAGTGTTTTATTTAGCCAAGTTTGATTGTTGAATGAAAATAAGTTACTGGCTTGTTGGTGCTTTCTTTACTTTGTTGTAGTTGTTTAAATAACCGAACATTCTTTACTAACCAGTTTTAGTAATGTGATTATAAGGTTAAAATGTGTTGTCATTTTATGACTGTAGGTAACAATTTATTTTGCTTTAGTATGTCCTTTTAAAAAGATGTTTGCTAAATAAGCGAGTTAATAAATGGTTTAGTCTGCATTATATGGTTTTAAATGCCCTAATCCGAAGTGGAAGCAAATAACCGTCTGATGTGCACAAAAAAAATGGGGATGGAGGGATAATAATATTAACTTTTCTGGAGTGAAGTGGAGTCATGGATTGCCTGAGGGTCTCCATATACTGTAGTTGTGTTAAAATTAAAGTGATACTCCAAAAATAAAAATTTAGTCAAATTTTGTAGTTTTTGCTTTAAAATCATGTACAGTAAATGCATCGTTGAGTCAGTTTATAAATTGTCCTGCTATTTGAAGCCCAAGTTTTTAGGCTTAAATACATAATAAAATGTATACAACTGTTTCTTGTAATGCATGTGTTTATGTGAAATTAATGACACCTGATGATTACTTCAATTACAAATTAGAGTAAGGAAAATACAGTTTTTCACTTTTTCTCAATTTCAGGATCAGAGAGTAAAGAGGAGGATGATCAGTTACATTTGTTCGCTGTTGAATCCTATCTGAAAATACTGAAAACAGATGCTTCTCATCTTCCACAGTGCTTCCAGCAGGTCATGAGCTGGGTGTGTGCAATTATTAATTATTAACTATTGCATAGTTCTTCAAATAGAAAGCATTATCTGATAAAATATCCAAAATGAAAGTTCCCTCAACTGTGTTCAGGTAATAGGAGAATACGCTCATCTTCAGGACTCCGTGGGTCCACCTGAGATCATTGGTCTCCTGCTAAAGCTTCTGGAACACAGAAACCTGAGCTTGGAGACACGAGTCTGCATCATTTCTGCTCTGACCAAGCTCTCAGATGGCCAGACCGAGCTGGTCCTGGATCTGCTGGAGAGTCTCTCAGTGTCTCAGGACACTCTGCTCCGGCAGCAGGGCCAGGAGCTTCGATTTCTCAGCCAAAATTCAGAGCTTCATTGTTGTGTTCTGCCTAAAGGAGCGCCCCCTGATGACCTGGAGGTAAGGCAAGATCAAAAATATCAGTTAAACATTTAGCTGTATGGTTATATATACACCCGTTTTCATGTAGAGCTTATATTTCATATACAGTCAAGCCCAAAATAATTCATACTCTATGCACACCTCCGTCTTGAAAAACTCTTGCAAAGGGGCATGCTCAGTCATGAGTTAATTAGATGTCATTTGCATTACGTTGCCCAAGCTAGTATGCCTCATGCGCGCAGCTGCACAAGATCTGTGTTGCTTGGGAAACGGGGTTGCTTTTTGCCACATTTACAAAATTGTGCAGTCATGCCTTGTCAGAACGTCATACAGGAGAGAGAACCCGTATTAACAGAAAGCCAAAGAAGTCAACTCATTTCATTTCAGTGACAATGGAGCATAGATTTGGTCAACATTTTCTCATAAACCAGTTAGAGAAAAACACAAAAAAATGAAACTTTTTCTAGTTTTAAATAAATTAAGTTGTTCCGGTTACAGTCATTATAAAGTGTTCTTGGTTTTTGTGGTGCGTGCGTGCGTGCGTGTGTGTGTGTGTGTGTGTGTGTGTGTGTGTGTGTGTGTGTGTGTGTGTGTGTGTGTGTGTGAGATGCTGGGCTGTGCATTTTGCAGAACATTCTTTTTGCTATTTTGCAAGAAATGTGAAAAATGCACACAGGTATTGGCCAATCAGGTGACTCATAGAAGAGAACAGCCAATTGGCAAGCGTTCTAATCTGCCTTTATAAACATGGTGATAGACTTGTGTCTATTTAATTTCTGCATTACTTTTACTCGCTTCTTCTCAATTTGGTAACTGTATCCATGGATCCTTTTCTAAACTGCACTTTAATGTTTTTCAAAATTCATAAAATGCTAAATTACTACTATACCAGAATTATTACTGTTGTTATACTGTGGATGTTAACTTTTTCCCCAGGTGGATTCATCCCTCTCTTTTCTAGATGGGTTTGTCTCTGAGGCGTTGGCTGCAGGAGCTGCACCTTATAAACCTCCCCATCAAAGACGAGAAGAACTTTGTGCAGATAGAGGTAGAGTTGGTTGAGGTGTCGGATTAGGATTAGCATTGCAATTCCTACTATAGCAATTTTTTTTTTCAACAAATGAAAAATCCACAAACTGGAAGACCAATTGTTGCACTTTCTTGAATGAGAACTCCTTTCATTGCAGCGTTGAATTTGGAGACATATGAGTTTTCCCTTCCTGTGAGTCTATCATCGTGTAGCATAACTGACAGACACTCTCCAACAAGTCTGTCTGTTCAGTCAGGGAATGGATCAGAGCTCTCTCAGAAAGCAGGGTGGGTGCCTTTCTTGTACTTGTTGTTTTTACTATGCACAGGAAAAATATTGTAGTATTTGCATAGTTGTCAAATGCAAGTGTACTGTTACGCCAAGATTTTTAACCATCTGCATTTCAACATCTTGCCATTGATAAAGACAATAAGCTCACACTAGCTGTTCGTGTGGAGGTCATTGTCTGATTTAGTCAAATTAGATCAGCCCTAAAATACAGCCCTGTGGAACTCCACAGAGCTCTATTGGAATAGTAGAAGCGACAGCTGCATTCCACAGAACTAAATACTGAAATAATACTGTAGCACAATTATTTAATTATGACTTAATGCAGGTCAATGCTTTCAGACAGATAATTTTTTTGCCTATATGAGACATGTATTTGATATTTTCAGGACTGCCTAACTTCTGATTTTTTCAAAACCGATCCAAGGTCGCTTACATATGTGGGCCTAAATCCAATAATGTGATGAATCCAATAAAATAAGGTGTTCTTTTATGTCTCAATCTTTTTCTTAATATTGTTTAACACTAATAAATTTGACTCTAATAAGATATTTACTCTCACAAAGCCTCAAGCATGTCGGACTGTGTTTACGTTTGTTATAAGTGCATTCTGGGGGACGTAGTTTCCTCTTCTGCGCATACGTGTCACATTGGAGCCACATTTCGTTCACAGAGAAGATGGATAGCGGGGACATATTATTTGTAATGTGGATGAGCGCACTAAAAACATTGGGCATTAAGACCTGCCATCTTGACCTATGTATTTTGTCGTAATAAATATCACTATATCTCTGTAATTGAACCTCAGGGAACAACAAAGTAAAAAACTAACCCGCTATTTTAAACATCCACTAACACCAGTTTTCTTTTCTTTTTTTAACTATGTATATTTATTCAGTTCCAGTACTCTGATTCTTGAGGGTGTAAAGAGAGTCTGGGGGAAAGATGGTTACCTTCCGGAAAAGGAAACACCAGCAGCAGTGCCTACAGTGGAAAATCAGAGTTTTGCAGATGAGTCATCCAGCCATCAGGAGGCAGCAGAGAGATTAAAAACTCCCCCAGAGCAATCCACAGACAAAACGGACAAATTACAGCTCGCCTCCTCACTGTTTGTTGGTTTGGAAACCCATAGCTCCACATCTCTAGTGAGATTTTCTTTTTTTATTGATTGATTGATCAAAAAGATGCAAAAACCCTCTTGTTTAATAAAATTAAAAACACTTTGGTTATTTTTGGTTGATTATATAAAATGTTTGTGGGTTTCTTTATAACCCTAATTCTCTCTTCCCAGTTGGGACAGCCTGAAGCTCCATCCACTCATTTCAGAAAGAAATCCCGTCCTCGTCAATCAACATCCTCATTGTCTTCATCAGACAACAGTGAAAAGTCTTCCTCATCTCAGTCATCACATAAAACGACTGACAGCTTCCTGTGTGAAAGCTTACTGGAGGAGGAGCCTGGTGTTGTCGACCACACCCCAAAATCCTCATCGACCAATGGTTTTGATCAAGACAAACACGCTAAAGAACTACACACGGCTCCTGCTCAGATTCTCAGTGGCGATTTGATTTTAGTGCGACCTAACATGATACAGGAAAAATGTCCTCCAGATCTGACTTCATTCTTGCCTTCAGACCTCAAAGACCTACCTCACTCTGATGTCATCAGTCTCACCTCTGACCCCGGCCTTAGTCTGTCCGTCTGCCGTCTGTTTAGAGATGAAGCTCTGCTATTGGTCTTCTTCATCTATAATGGCACCCAAAGTGAAGTAAGGGATATAGCAGTGCAGCTCAACTGTGAAGAACTGGAGGTCTGTATCAGAGCATACGTTGGTTACTTGTGGTAGAAGATGTAAAGCAGGGGTGTCCAAGTCGATCCTGGAGGGCCACAGCCATGCACAGATTAGCTTCAAATAACATTCAACACACCTGATCACAATAATTAAAGAGCATTTTTGACTCCTTGGAAATAATCTGTCATGCCATGGAACGTCATTCATCTTGTTAGTTTTGTTCATGAAAAGTATATCGTTACCATCCTTAAAAAGTAAGAGTTGACTAAAATTCGCTGCAACAAGTCTTTTCTAAAAGTGTTGTTACAAAGCCCCTTACATCGATAGCGCAAGGTACCCCAAACATAGATGCTAGCGGCTCTGATCCGGTCGCGTCATGAGGAGGAACTGCAGAGACAAGAGTCTGTAAGAGAGCAATGGCGAAGCTTCGTCTTTCACCTGAACCTCTGGAGAACAACGACAACCTTTTGTTATGTTCCATATAACAAAATGGAACATTCCATATAACAAAATGGCTTCGCGAATCTATGTGCTTTCATCTCAGGTTTAGCAAAAAGGCTTCTGATAAAGAATGGATCAGTTCCTGCTTTGTTTCGGCCAGCAGCTTCCTCCCAGTCAAAACCGGTGAACGCGATGCTAACAGTTGATGTATTATATCTGGATCGCTAGACGCTGTATCCAATCACTGCGTACTTGAGGATAATTGCCAATCGCTGCAGATTGCATCACATGAAGTGAGGAGTTTTGCATGAACGAGTCGCAAAACGAATCATTGATAAATCAGGTAAAAATAAATGCATACTATAGCAAATTAGTGTTTTTGACCTTGCATTGATGTCAAGCTGTTGTTTGAGTTTCCATAACACACTTAATCAACATTTCAGAACAACATTGCTGGCACTTTAAGGACCTCTTTGATTGTCTCAAGACTAAATAGTTTGTTGCTAACCAGGGTTGAAACTAAATGTGTAGGGCTCCGTACATACCTTCAGGACTGACTTTGGACACCCCTGACGTTAATCCTCTGTTGAGTTTTGAAAGAATGGCAAAATCTTAGTAGAAAAAGTAGAAACTCTGCTACTTTATGTCTATTTTGTTTAGCTTATCAAATTCTTGTGTGGTTGACGATGGATTTCAGCAATTTTGTCAGACATGTTTTAGTGATGAATAGGGTTTCAAACAATGTGTGTGAATCATAATGTTTGTTATGTTTAAAGGATGTGTATGTGTCGTTGATATTATGATATACGTCTTAAATTAAATTCATAACGGTCTTAAAAAGTCTTAATTTTGACCTTATGAAATAAGAAATCCTGTTTTTGGTTAACTGAAATAATCATATTGTGATGATTAGTTTCCATTGCAACTGTATAGACTTTAAAGACACACGATACTACATTGGACATGCTTTATGTGCTGTAGTCACATAGTTATTGGATCCTTATATACACACACTCCCTAACTCCTGAATGTATATTATTAATTTTTGATTTGCAAGTTCATCCACTAGTGCTGAAAATCACACAGCGTGTGTGTAATGTTTATAGGCATACATTAAAATAGTAATTTCAAACTAAATGCAGAGCGAGCCACGCCGCTGAACAGATCAGTTTCAACTTTGCTTCAACATTCAAAAGTTTGAAATAGTGCAAAATCAAATCTCAGATGTTCCAGTAAGGGTGCAATTAAATATTCTACATTATTATTGCTGAATATAACACATTGATTCAAACAGATCACTGCAACATTCGACTTGTGTATTCTAGACGCTGAGTTTGAGAGGGAACGCGGTGGACTGTTTAGAGAGCAGAAGAACATCTGTCGGCCATTACACTCTTCTAATGGACGAGCCTCACACGCACGTCTCCTTTAGCGGCGCCGTCTCTTACCAAACACAACCTGGACATACACACTCCCTCCCTTTCTCTGGAACCTTGTCCACTGTAGACTTCATCAGGTAAACCCCATTGTGCAATAGTGCTCACTTTTGGAATTCCACATGTGTCTTTGTAGGAGTTTGAATGATTCAAATGGTGTAAATTTGTTCTCTACTCAAAAGTTCTTTGTGGTTTTTCTTGGAACTGGTGAATGATTATCCAACCGAGTTGCATCAGTTCACCAACTTTCTCTCGCTCGTCAACAGACCTCTGCTTGTGACCACTGATGAGTTTGGGAAACTGTGGCTATCTCTGTCTCATGACGTCAAACAGAATCTCCAGCTGCTCACAGATGATGGTGACTCTCTTCAAACAACCCTGAACGCACTAAAAGAAGAACTGCCTCTGCACATGGTGGACATCATCGGTAAACACCTACATTGCTTCCTTTTTTATTCCATTGAATGTCATTTGGGTTTGATTTTTCAATTGAAGCCCAATTTGAGCCCATACTTAATTTAGAATACCTTATTGAGTATAAATAAAGTTTGTATTTGGGTTTGTCATTTGTGTTGCTTACCATGGGGGTACGCAAGAGGCTTATAAGGGGCAAGCGAGAGAATCAAGAGGTAACTTTGTCCTGAACACTGCAGGGGTTAATAAATGTGTCAATGGACCACCTTCAAATTTACTTGTCGATGTATTGCTGCTGTTTTACAAAATAGCAACAAAAAAAACATGGTCTGTTTGGTGACATGGTTATCTACTAATTCAATTATTTATCGAATCATTTACTTCTGTAAAAGTGAAGAGAATTTGGTTTTCCTGTATTAGCAGTACATTATGATGTTTTTAGCTGTGCAAATCAGCCATTTTTACTCTTAGATTATCAGAAAATCTATTACGTTTGTTGGAGAGAGTGAGAGATTTGAATGTTCATTATATTGATAATTGTATGATCTAACTCACTCATTGACCTTTCATTTTACTTACATTTACAAAATAAGAACCCATTTATTTCCATTGTTGTGTAGTAAACAAGCAATACATCAAATTCAAATCAACATACAACTTATAAAATACGAGCCAAAAGTAGAGCATTTTTGTTTAAACCTAAGTTAAAATTGTTATTCTAAAGCAGTGGTTCTCAAATAGTGGAGGCGCGAGGCTCTGTCAAGGGGGGCGTTTGACCTCGGGGAACATGCTTTTTTTGTTTTTCTATTTTTTTTTTTACGGTTTTAGAATGAAGTGCAAAACTACTCCACTACATTAGGGGACAGTGGCGCTCTCATTGGCAGAGTATGAAGTGTAGACACAAAGTGTAGAAGACAGGCGGAGAGAGAAGGAGATAAAGAGACAAACGAAAGTCTCCCGAAAGAAAAGACGAGTAAATATTAAGCGTATGTAGCGCTTGGCTTCACCGTGACTCCGGTGGGAGACGAGGAGAGACAGGTGTGCTTACTGAGTGTAAAAATGTTGGCAGCGGACAGCATGAAGCCAAATAAATTAAGGCGTCACTTAAAGCGTCACTGTAAGCCCGATCACGCTGATAAGCCGCTTGAGTTTTACAGTGAAAACGTGCCGGCAATCAGTCAGTCAAATAATGTTTATAGTTTTATTAAGGAGTTAATATTTTTTTACATTTCAGATGCACCTTAAATCTTTTCTGCTACAGTTAATAAAGCTATTCTTTGTTGTAAGTTGGTCCCTTTTTCTTTCTTTTTTCTCTTATACATTAATAAGGATACTGTGTTCTGCAGAGATGTACTTATAACAAATTTAAAGACAAATAATACTATTTATAGTTGTGCGAAGGGGGGGCACGAAAGAAAATAATTGAGAAACTCTGCTCTAAAGATAGCTGTAAAGCATAAGACCAGTGTTTAACAAGATGAGAGCTCTGGAACCCTCTATCATGGGCCAATTCACAGACAAAAGGCGAGGAATCCTGTCTGCCCTCTGCCTTTAAAAACCTTTTTAGACCAATTTCCTCACAGAGATGCATGACTTTATTAGGAATGCCAACCAGAGAGCATCATAGAAGTTGAAGTCACTGTAGCAGTGACCTGTAGAAAGCTTGGCATCTTAGTTCTATGATATACAACAAAGAAATGAAGAAATTGCACTACGCACTCATTTAAATTGATACCAGATATGATCAACCCTTTACATAATATTTGAGGTGGTTGAAACAATAAGATTCACTGTGAGGGAGTTCAGACTTGACCAAAACCCTTAAAAATGAAGATTTAGCATAGAAGACGACGCCCTCCTATTCTTTATTAGGTGAATGCTAGAATTAAAAAAAAACGTAGATTCATGAGCAAACTACAATTTTGAACCATACCCCCATCTTCATTGGGTGATTGAGAAACATCTCCTGACATTACTCTGCTTTGAAAGCGACATCTTTCACAAGTAACTGTGCACTTTTGACTGCTTCTTTCAGGCTCAGAGGGTATTGTAGCTTGTCGACTGCTCAGTGGTGCCCTCTGTCTCCTGCACTGCAGAGTAAACGGTGGTGCGCTGGCTGTGTGGCTGCGCTCTTCTCATCCCGCCCTGCCTGACTGCGTCCTCTACCACTGCCAGAGGGTTCTCTCTCAACACTCAACACCCAAAAAAGACATCAGGAATAATAGTCACCATTCAGAGTAAAACTTTATTTAAAACAAATCATGAGACTAACATCCAGAAACCTGCTGATTCCTTTAATCAATCCTTCAGAGAGGCTCCCTGAAGGAACAGTTCATTCAAACAGGAATAAAACAAAAAGGACAGTGACTTCCAACTATTCATACATGATTTACAATTTAATAGAACAAAGAAGGATTTATGGTGACTGCCTAACATTTTTTGTACACAGCTATTTAACTGCATTGTATCTTACTTCATGAAAGTAAAGCATATTTATTGATTTTAAACACGACTGAGTATGCTTTGTGTGTTATCCCAGAGGAGTGTGTTGGAGTTGCTTTGTTTAGTGGAACACTCTGCTTTGTTTGGAAATGGGCTCATACCAGGGTTAATATGATGCTATTTTGGAATCTGTTTATATTAGGAATTACTGAGTAGTGTAGCTAGATTGTGCTTATGCTGCATGACTCTGTCGCTGAAAAACCAATCGATCTCATCTGGATTACTGGAATGCTCTCCTAGCCAGAGTTTCCAGGCCCACTTTGGACAGGTTGTAGATCAGAATTCAGCTGCTTATATTTTGACCGGGACATGAGCACATCACACCTATTCTTAAATTATTCCACTGGCTCCCGGTCCGTTTCTGTGTTGATCTGTAAATTTTACCCCTCACATTGATTTTTTTGCTAAAAGTTTAGTGTTGGGTAATTGATGTCTTTTTTGACTACTTAACAACACACTGAAATTTAGTTTTAACCTGGCAAATATATTACATGTATAATCACTTGCTTATTTTCTTTTAAATCAGAGGTGGGCTAGGAGGTTAGCCGTCCAACACAAATTAGCTTCAACCTTCATCCAACACACCCGATTCTACTAAATAACATACTGTTGTGTAAAAAACAGGGTTGGAAGCGAAAACGAACTCCTTTAATGTGATGGTTGGTACCAAAAACAACCCCTGTTTTGTTCTGTTAAAGTTATCTACTGCACACTTAGCAATATTATCTGGCTCAGCTCTGGTTTATACAACATGGTTTACTTTTGCTAAGTAAGATGAATTATGGTATACGTTATGTAAATGGGACATAACTGACCGATGCGGGTTTCAGTTAAGATACACATAACATGTGATATTTGGCCCTGTTTGTATCCACATTAAAAACATCAGCTTGCTCAAATTTAGCCCTCCTCTGTTAACTGGGTACCTACTTATTAAAAAAACAGGGGAAAAAAAGAAATAGTTAGCCTGAAAAAACTTGCATTCACAAACCCAACCTTTTTTGCGAGCCTTTTAAATAGCGTTCATGACACATGCAGGTTGCCAGATATTTTTCCGTTACCATTCTGCTCTCTTGGAATGAAGCGCATGGCCAGGCAGTCTGGATCCTCCTCCACTGGCTGCATGGAAAGATTGTTGGTTTGTTTGATGGTGCTGACGGTGCACCCCTGACGAGGACACACTGTGAATCTGGAGAGCATGGTTACCAGGATGGCCTTGGTCATCACCATGGCGATGTGCTTGCCGACACAGGCTCGTGGACCACATCCAAATGGTTGGAAGTACCGACTGGGAACCTGAGAATGAGTTAAAGCCATGATGCCAGTTGAGCATGTTACTCCAAAAGACAATGTTTTTGTAATACTATATGTTATATTAGCTTTTAGTCCTTAGACAATCAACAGAAGCATTTTCAAAAATTTTCTCTGGCTGGCCTTTTCCTTCAATGTTTTTTTAATACCAAAACTTAACTTTAATGCCAAAATAAAGTTTTCAAATAGCACCATATAGGCTCACGCTGAAAGAAAATCGATCAAAATACTGGAATCTCTCCTGTCTTTTGATTAGAGTTTTACTTTTGACTGTATTGACCCTTTTACTGGTACACTGTAAAAAATTGCGTGTGCATTTTGGCGCAACAAAAGTGTTTGTGTCAGTTTGTTAAGCTATGCAAGTGGACATCAAAGACCATGAAAATATAACCATAGTTTACATAAATTATATATATCTTAATATAGTATATTTATCCATACAGAGAGACAGAGACTGTTTTTTTTTCAGTTCGTCAGTGGATGAGTTAAAGCTTGCACTTATTGATTAAAAACATAGCTAGAATACACGTCTGTGTCAAATTGTGTCTGTGGTGACTTAGTAAATTATAATATGAGTTGTTAAAAAAGAAGTTTAAACCAACTGAATCCGCATTAAGCCTTTGTAAAGTTGCTTGAATACAGTTAAACCACTTTTGATTGATTGGGTCTTTGGACACAGAATTGTTGAAGCGCTAGGAAACTTTTCTACAAACATTAAGTGGCTAGCGTATGTCTCCTCCTTAAAAGAGTTATTCCCTTGACTTCAAGGCTCCAATGCAAAGATTTAACTGTTCAGTTTTGTTAAGTTACTGTTTGTTAAAGTAGTATTGCTAAAATAAACACATTGCTGACATCTATTTAAAATACATTTATTAATTACCTTGAGCTACGCCACTGATTTGGTTTAGATCGGGCTAAAAATATGTGGACGGTCAAACATGAACTAATCTGGGTCACATCTTAACTTAGTAGCTTTAGGCCTAAAATTTGCTCCTTGGTGCTCCTCTGATGAGGGTTTGAATCCCAATGATCAGTTTACAGACCTTGTTATGATTTTTACTGTTAACAATACAGAAATATGGAGGCTCTGAGCAGCTCTTTCAGCACAAGAATTTTACACCCCCCGGTCACTCTTTCCTACCAACAGCAACTAGACTGTACATCAATACAGTAACACATAAATGTTGGTTCACACAACTCACAAATTCTCAGGTCACGAGATATTAATGTTTGTGTATAGGATTTTGCAACTCTCAATAATAACTATGTGCAATATCACGTTTTTGTTTTGTTTTCTACACACTATATTTCTATGTTTATTATTACTACTTCTTTTTTGCATAAAACATTACACTACTTAAATGTTACTTTAATGTTAAATTTATGTTTCACTTATCGATCCCATGGATCCTTCTGTTGTTGTCGTCGTTGTCGTTGTCGTCTTTATGCTGTTATTTCCCCATTGTGGGATTAATAAAGTCTATCTTATCTTATTTTAAATCACAGAATTTTACACTCACAATAATGCATATTCAACATGGAGAAAAGAAAGGAATTTTCGTTCAGTACTGTCTCATTTCTCACAGATTTTTTTTGTACGTGGTGTTTCACTAGCGCATTTGGTGAGGGAGAAATGCACTGGATGAGCTGTCCCAGGAAGGTCCCTGGAGCCAGGACAATGACCAGATGCAGCCCTCCACCCAAACATGCACACAGTTTAATATTAAAGGGAGATCTGCATGATGGAGGAGTTTTGCTTTTGGTCCTCAAATGAGAAATTTTGAGTAGGCTACTCATAACCCAGGATGTGATTGAGCTCATAGGGACGCTGAGATTGTAGTCTAAGTATATGATCCATCTCTTACCAAGTACTTACACTGTTCTCAAAGTTCTCCAGGCTAAATTCATTGGGTTTCTGGAAGAACTCCGTCTTGTGCATGCGACCGATGTTCAGGATTAAGTTTGTTCCTTTAGTCACCTGGTAACCATCGATGATGTCATCTTCCAGAGCCCTTCTCATGATGAAATCCACCACCGGGTGGAACCTCAGGGACTCTTTGATGAAGCGCTCCAGAATAGTTAAGTTCTGCAGATCCGATGAGAGCACCTCTCTCTCACCTTAGAGAATAACAAAAACTGATCAAAGCAATATGCATCCAC
This sequence comes from Danionella dracula, assembly GCA_900490495.1. Taxonomy (NCBI): domain Eukaryota; kingdom Metazoa; phylum Chordata; class Actinopteri; order Cypriniformes; family Danionidae; genus Danionella; species Danionella dracula. The sequence continues at coordinate 3,718,056 of UELW01000511.1, forward strand.
TCTGTCAGATTCTGATTGGGTTCTAGATAAGACATTAAAGACACTAGACTCCTGCACTGGTAAAAAGCAAAAAAAATGTTGCAATGTGGACAGAATCTAGTAAACCATATTGGGGTGTATATATATTATATTTATTATTGTTATTCTTTTTCTTTTTTGTGCATTGATCATTAACTGCGTGTATGTAGGTATATTTTTGTTTGTATACATATGTGTAGATAGGTGCGAACTGTGCAAACTCTAACAAACTGCTTGGATGTGCTAAGGTAGGTATCTAATCTTATTATTAGTTTTTTTTATTTATTTTTTCAACTCAATCCTGACTCTTTCCACCACAATTACCTCTCACCTTCTCTTTCCCCCTCCAAAACTTCTCTCCTCTTTACCCTATTTTATTAACACCATCCTGTCCTGATGTATGTTTATATGATTGATTAATGTAATTATTGTGATGAATGTGAAATAAATGAATAATCAATTAAATAAATTAAAAGCTTCTATCCAGAGCAATAGTCACTATATGATATCTCCATTTCCCTGGAAAGAGCAAAACTGACCAACTCATATGAAGCACCTCCCTTCTCATGGGGCTGCTTTGAAGTAGGACAGGTCAGGTTAAAAAAAACAGACTCGATCTCAAGGCAGGTCTTGTTCTTGGTTCAACGTTCTATTGTGCTTCCCTTGTATTGTGCACTGTTATGATTTCTCCTAGTTCAGTTTATTTGTGTTTTGTAGTGTTTTAGTTTTCACAGTCAGCCTCATGTATCTTATTTGTTCTAATGTTTATGTTAGAAATCCCAGTCTGAGGCGCCTGTCAATCACTCCCTCTGACCTTATTTCGTGGGCACACTATGAAAAGAATTCCGATGACTTGAATGGGATTGCATACGGCTGAGCAAAACTGAAAATTTCAGGCTTTGAGTATGATTTTAGATTTCCCTTAGATGAAAGTTGAGCACGGTCGTCTCACAGCAAGAAGGTCGCTGGTTCTAGGCTCGGCTGGGTCAGTTGGCATTTCTGTGTGGAGTTCTCATGTTCTCCTCGTGATCGCGTGGGTTTTCTCCGGGTGCTCCGGTTTCCCCACAAGTCCAAAGACATGCGGAATAAGTGAAATGAGTAAGAACGATTGCCCATAGTGTTAAAGTGTGAATGTGTGTGTGAATGTTTCCCAGCGATGGGTTGCGGCTGGAAGGGCATCCGCCGCATAAAACATATGTCAGAGGAGTTGGTGGTTCATTCTGCTGTGGCGACCCCGAAAGGGAAGAAAGCCGACATGAAGATGGATGGATGGATGGATGGAAAGTTGAGCTGGATTCAACTGACTCGCAAATCGCTGAATCATTGACATGACTACAAGCCCTGGATTGGAGAGGTGAGAGCATGAGTTTACCGAAAAGCTGAGATCACTTGTGGATGTAGTTCTTCAATCAATCGATAAATCAAGTTTTTTATATAGCGCTTTTTTAGCAGTTGCTTTCAAAGCAGCTTCACAAAATCTGCTTCTTACCGATCTGAGCTTTTATTTCACGTACGATCTGCTCTTCCACTGCAGAGTTCTGTTTGAGCAGCAGAAGCATGAAGAACAGACTGATGGAGAGAGTGTCCGGAGCCGCGATCACCATCTCCAACACACACTGCCGCACATCGTCCTCAGACAGCTCCTCGTGGTTCTGCACACAAACAACACATCTGGTAAGTTCACAATCATTCGTTTTGTGGCATTTCTGAGCATGCAACAATAGACTTCATTTAACCTCTCAAATTGTAGCCATAATATTCAGTCACCAGTTTTTGAACATAGTTCATTTTTAGAAATGATGTACATGGTGAAACACATCTATAGAGCTCCTGCATTAGCCAATAGCAAGCAAACCTGAGACAAAGAACATTTTAAAGTCATCTAAAGGTAAAAAGATCAATCAACATTTGAATCGGGTGCAGTAAAAATCTAAATTTGATTACTTTTACTAAACGATTACATGTTTTGGTTCAACGATGTGCTCAGTGATGGTTTTTTGTGGCTGTTTAGTAAAAAGTTATACTATTTAGATTTTTATGTATAACACTTTGCATGACGTTTTTAACAGTTACTTTTTAATGAAAGTTACTTCCACAAATACTTTCAATTCAAACTTTTCTGTTACGCTTCAACAATGTTAATCCAGGACAAATTATTCCACACCTTTATGCACCCTGCAGTTTGGACGCCAACGTTTTGCAACCAACTCACCACCGTCTTGCTTTCTTTTCTCCTCTTATTTCTTTCCTTTCTTACTACCAGAAGGATGGTTCTGCCCACGCTTCATACATTTTCTTACTTTTTGCAGCGCAAGGACATTTTTATTTTTTGGGTGATATAACCCTTCAACACACCTGAGCAAATATGAGCTCTGTCGCAAAGTCCATCTCGTCGAGTTTTTCCACGCTGTTGATCATCTGTCTCTTCTGCTCCACGAGTCGTCCCATCTCATCCTGCAGCTCTTTTCTGCAAGAAAACATGTCTTCAAGGAGCTTTCATAAAATACCAAGATTCATTTTTGCTTTGAACGAAGTTACCCTACTTCATGGGTAAACGTAGTTTTATAAGTTTGTTAAGTATAAGTATGCTTATGTTTATGGGAAGTTTCACTGAAAATGACCCGACAAATCAACACAGTGGTTAAAAATAGCAAATATCAACTTCATCATTTTAAGACTTGTGCTTGTCTTATCTTCTGGTGACCTTGAAAAGTCACTCATGCTGTTATAACTACTCGTCTTGATTACTGCAGGTAGTATTTAGCAAAAAGCTGCTGCAAGGTTGGAAATTTTCAACACATCACTCCCGTCCTGGTCTCACTTCATTGGGTTCCAGTAAAGTTTATGATATAATTCAAGATTTTGCTATTCGTGTATAAAGCCAACAATGGTCAGAGTGGTCTCATGGAGGGCTGTAGCCCCTGCAGGTTTTAGTTTCAACAATGAGAGACAAACCAGTAGCGTCAAACAGAGACCCAAACCCAGAGGAGCTTAATCAGTGGAACCAGGTCTGTTCAGTTCAGGTTGCAGCAAAACTGTGCAGGGTTGCGGCCCTCCAGAAATCGAGTTTGAGACCCCTGGTCAAGCACCTACAGGATGTATATAACTGAACTCCTGTCTCATTCTCTGAGGTCCATGATGTCAGCTGATAAGGGTTTTCTGGAGATCCTAGAGCCAAGATGATTTAGAGGTGTCAGAGCTTTCTCTACGGCTGCCCCCTAAGCTCCGGAATGATCTGCCTTCAGATATCCATCTGTCGGCCAATGTGGTGACTCTTAAAACTAGGTTAAATGCTTATTTGTATTCTATGACTTAAATCTGCTATGGTTTTTAAGTATCATACTTTTCTTTTTACTGCTTTTATTAGTAAGATTGTGTTATTTTGACTCTACTCTAATGCACTTTGGGCATTTCCTCTGCGAGAACTGTGCTTTATAAATACATTTTATGTACTTAAACTAAAGGTGCTCTTTATTTTATTAACTTGGAGATGGACTTACGCAGCCTTGTGGTATTTATTGTACACAAAGCCCAGTCTGAAGAAGATCTCCGGTTGAATGAGAACGGTCTGCCAGGTGCTGAAATAGTGGTGAATCTTTACCAGCAAGTCTTTCTCTGCAGCAAATAAACCAACACAAACACAAACACAAAAGCAGGTTAGCTGGCACACTTTGTTTGAATTAAAGCTAGATCCAGTGGATCTGCTATCCAAACTCATCGAGTCAATATTAAAGATGTGAATGACAATGAGTCGAGTTGTTGAAAAATGTGGATCGTGTTGATACCCAATACTTTAAACCATTTTCCAGAGGAGACAGACCACTCTCAAAAGATCAGAAGCACCTCACTGTTCCCTGTGTGTAAGAACCTTGTGTACAGACCATTCAGAGGGATTCTCAGGAAGAGCCGATTGGAGACGTCTACCACGATGCAGCGCAGAAGATTGAGGACGTCCACATGTCCTGAGGCATCGGTGAACTCCTGCAGCACATCCAGTTGTTTGTTGGTGGCGCTAACACACACTTCTACTGATTTCTGGAGACCTGGACCTGTAAGAGCTGTACAGACATGGTTCTGAGTAGTATTTACTGCTAATTATTCAATAAAATTCAGTAGTAAATACTAATTCAATTATTTGCATTGAACAACTTCTCACTGGCTTAAATAAGTAGTAACTTTCTGAGTGTGAATGGGCTGATCTGAGAACAGAGGCTTGCCCTCACCTTTAGTGAAGTAAGTTCGGACTTTCTTCCAGCGTTCCATGTTGCTGTTGAAGATGATGCCCTGCTCAAACATGCCGATGCACTGCAGACCCTTGGCACTGGCGAACCTCCCGGTGTAATTTGCACTTTTCAGGACGTGGTACACAGCTGATGACCTGTGTAATAGAATATTTAATCATTGTAATTAATTCTCAAATAAGATTGAGTTTGTATGAGCCTATGTTTACTTGGGTTGGAACTGGAAGTGATGTAGAGGGGCGGGATGTATACTGAAAGGAATCTCAAAGGGGTTACCCGTTTAGGGTCTTAGCTCTCTCTCTCTCTTGCTAACGGGTGGATGTGCGTCGACTCGCCTCTTCCCTTTCTCCTCTTCTTTCCTCTCTCCTCTTCTTTCCCTCTTCTTTCTCCTTTTCTCCCTCCATGATATGCTTGCAATGCGATCACATTCTTCATTGATTTTAAGGTATGAGCTTAATTCATGTTTGGAATAAGTAATAAATTGCTGTTTGCGATTGTGTTCATAAATCATGTCTCATGAGCATCATATTTCCATTACTCCTGGATGAGTTTGGCGTTTAATTCACAAAGCATCCAATATTCTACTCCTCTCTTTGAGTCAATAGATATTGATGTGAGTTGTAGTCTGTTGGGTTATGTAAGAATAATAAGGAATTCTCATTTTTATACTCTGTATTCTTGTGAAACTCTTTGTGCTTGTGTGTGACTAGAACATCCTGTGTTTTTATTACCCAAGCTGTCACAGTCCATCTTCCCCTGGTATTCTCCTTCACACCATTTGCTTTAGGGGGTTTGGGGGGTTTAAACTCTGACTATTCTTTTGTGACCAGTTACCACTCCCTTTTGAGAGTATATAAGGAGACTGAAACTCTGTGTTTCCAGAAGTCTTTGTTTGAATATACTCAAACAGCTTCTCCGAAGAGCTAGGGGATCCGCTGGTGATGTTGCTCAAATAAAAGAAATCCTACAGGTTATATAGATCGGAATAAAAAAAAAATTTTAGGGTGCTGTCTGGGGATCTGTTTGTGGATGGACCTTCAAGTTCAGATTGAAGATTCTTTATGCTGGGGAGGTGATTAGCACCAGCCCCCTTAAGCGAGGCTCGCTGTGATCTCACTGAGGGGTTCTTTGATTACTTTTATCTCTGAGTTCTAAGGTTTTTTTTTCCCATGTCATTAAAAGTTTGCTATTACCATAAATTATAATAGGTAAGTGTTTGCCGGTAGAGGACAAACACTTTCTTAATACAATTAAATCTTTCCTTATTGACTGAACTGAGGTAATTCTACTTCCTGATCATGGAATTAACTTCACAATCCCTAAGGTAGCAGTAAATGATAGTTCTATTTCTACCCCATAGAATTATCTAAATAGAATTCATATCTAACTCTTAAATGAAGCTGCTTTGAAGCAACAGCAAAAAGCTCAAGTTGACCTGACTCTTTTGAGTATTTTGACTTATTTTGACTATAAAGAAGTACAATTTGCCTCTGAGGTAAAAATGATACTCCTTTTTGTGTCAATACCAAAAATGTTTTGGTGAAACTGATTAATTGTGACTGCTTTTAATGGATTCCCAGCTTCTGTTGACCTCGCCCCCTGCGGTCACGAGTAAGTTGTTGTTTAGCAAACATAACAGACTTTGCTCCTCCTACAGTACACATGTCCACACTTATCAGTAATCTCTCACTTAGTGTGGATTGATGCTTTTCTGAAGCGTCCATCAAGAGTTATGGGTGGGGTTGTAAGGTTTGTGACATCACAATCAAAGCTGAGAACAACTCACAAAAGAAATCCTGGATGGGTTTTGATCATAAACAGAGGTTGTGTAATGTGTGTACACAACAGTAACCCACATTTCTGCAAAGACATTTAAATTCTTGGCATTTTTGCTATCAAATTCCATGTTTAACACGAGTAGATTCAGTAGTAGTATTGACTTGCAGCCTATGATCTATAGCTATGACGTGAACAACGAGAGATCATTCATACTAATGGCATGAGTTTTCAAAGGTGTTTGACTTAAAATGTAAGTGCATGAAATCATTAATAGGAGCTTTTTTCAAGGGATGTAATTCTAGTTTGGAGTGGTTATCTATATAAGTGAAAGGCTTGGTTGGATATTTGTAATTGGTATCATTTTTTGAGCATTACTTTTTCCACTTTTTAATTCGACTTTAAAATATGACTTGTTAAATGACACTGAAATTACTTTTCTTTTTTTTTCAAGAAACTTAAAGGGAACATTGGTTATTTTATCAACATGCAATCAAGTGCTGTTTATTTAATTATTTGAAGATGCCAACCAACTTCTTACATGTACTTTAAATTTGTTTATTTCACTTACAAAAATGTAACAGATTTACATAGCTGGCTTGTTTTATAATATTTGCTTGTGAAAATATTTGCTCCTTTAAAAAGTTTTTAGTTTCTAATATGTTATTGTGTTGCAAGTGTTTTTCTTAGCTGTCGGTACCTTAAGTACATTGACAACAACCTTATAAATAAAATCTGTTATTATTTGAAAAATATAACATAAATAGAAAGTTTTTGCCACATTTTTTTTTTTTCACTATGGTAAATAATCCTGTCTGTTTTTGACACTTACTTGCTGAGAATCAGAGTCTCTTCTCCACTGATCCAAACCCGCGTGATGTTGCCGTATTTCTGGTTGTAGTAGTTACTGGCCGTGCCGATGCCCATCCAGAGGAACCTGCTGTAGCTCAGAATCGGCCCAAAACCGAAGCACCACTCTGGACCTGGAACGAGCGCGTAATGGTCAGGACACTGTTTTAACTCATTTGGCATTTCATCATGACAAATCAAAAATTGAAAAAGGAATTTTCATGTCAGTATTGTCAGGGATATTGTTTAGTTTAGTAGCTCTCAGTGATGTTGATTAAAAAACAGTTGCTTCACTGATGAGTTTAATAATCGATTAATATTTATCCCCTCTCGAGCAAATCAATGGAAAAACAAAATAACAAATTTGAAGGCAACGATTAGTTATTTATTATTAGGTGGCGACTTTACTGTAGAGGTACATCATCGTTAACTCACTATTATTTAATTTAGTTTTCATTAAATCGTTCATTAACAGTCAGAAATGAATAATTAACTAAGGCAGTAATTCATGTATTTTATCATTTGATTCATAAACCATTTTAATGTTCATGATTATTGTTACATACTGTATGTTAACTCTTCATTAATGCTACATTAACTCGTTATAAATTAGTGATTCATGTATGCATTATGTCATCTTACTGTAAAGGGTTACCAAACATTGTTTTATATTTTATTTTATTTAATGAATTTATTATATTTAAATTGGTTTTATTGTCTACTTTTCAGAAGCAGAAGGTGTCATGTTAGAACCAAAATTAACCTGTAACCAATCAACACAATCTATCGAAATTGGTCTATAGCACATGAGTCAAACTGTATCCCTGCAACGCCAACACCTTGCAAATTTTTATTGTAAACTTAAGTAAACACCTGATCGTCTCAAAAAAGACTTAATAGAAGGCTGAAGCTCTGTTTGTTGAAACACAGTTGCAACCAAACTGTGCAGGGTGTTGGGCCTCCAGGGAATCGGCTTGACCCTACTGGTCTAAAGGCATATTTGATCATGAAAATATTAAATTCTTGGCTGCAGGATTGTTCTGTTCATCAAGTTCTTAGGGTTCACACTCCACTCACCCGGAGGAGCGTGTTGGTTCTTCCTGCCCCAAGCTCCGAATGTTCTGTGTACGAGAGCGAGCAGTAATGTTCCTGTCAGCAGCAGTAATGTTCCTTCAACAGCTACTGCGAGGCTCCCCAAACCCATAATCACGTCTCCTACAAACACACCTCGTGTTACTTAATAAGCAGCTAACTTTAGTCTCTAAGCGTGTCGGGATTAAAATCATGATGATGTTTGAGACAATAATACTACATTATTATTTTTTTTATAAACAGCACATGTTTTTTTTGAATGAGGGTTAAAGCAACACTTGTGGACCTATTTTAACTCTGCCACAGTGTTAAATATAACACGATGAGAGTTGAGTCAACACTATGAGAGTATCATTTAACACCAGGCTCATGTTAACATTGACTAGGGTCTTAACCAGATTCTGTTCATCTCTTGTAGTGTTCATTACATTGCAGTAGAGCTACTTTTAACACAGAGACAGTGTTGATATATGTTTAACAATAAACACTGTCACAGTGTTAAATACAACACGATGAGAGTGTCATTTAACACCAGGCTCATGTTAATATTGACTATATATATTTATATTTATATTAGTACCTCATTTGATTTCAGGGGGAAAATAGTTTGCATTGAGAGTTATAATTCATAATTTTTATGATGCATACTAAACATTTCTAATGTAATGAAGTTATTTAGCAAGCCATGCACACTACAAATGTTGTTTTTCTTCAGTTTTGAAGCAAAAATGTAAGTCACTCTTCTGTGAATCACTAGATTTCAAACACACATCCATTATCTTCAATTGCAGATCAATCAACTCATTTCATCATTGATTTGGTCATAAATCCAAAAAGAAATCATCTTCATAAAAAATATTCTTTAAAACACAAAAAACAGAAATGTAGACTTTCAATGTACAAAAACAAAGTTTAGAATAAATATTTATATATGTTATGTTAACCTTCTTTTTTGTGGAGTGGTTTTCAGGAGCTCACCCAGAACATCTTATTTAGTTTTAATCAGACACTCTGAACAGCTCTGCCACTTTACAATCAAACGGAGAAAGTAGCGTAACCATCTCTGTACGTGTAGCGTAAAAGGAAAAACTCACCTCGTAGCATCTCCATGTTTTCAGTCTTTTTCGTGCATCCTCCCAAACTTCATCAACTGAAGTTTTAGCCCAATATATATCTTCATCTGCCACGGTTGCTAAGATACGCCTCTGATTGTGCTTGTTGAGTTCCATTGAAAGCCCATTTTACCAATGCAGACCTTAACAATGAAACAATGCTCGAGAGAAGGGTTGCTTTCTGTCATGAATGAAATGGGTCTTGTGGAGTACAGTCGTCCCTTCAATGCCAAACACGCATCTTTAATTATTTTCAGGGCTTTATTGACTACAGTCTTGGGTCCAAATCCGCAGTCTTTCATTGGCTCAAGAGCCTTGAATAAGAGCGGGTCAGACTGACCCAGAGTGAAAGAGCTTTTACAGAGTAGAGATGTGAAGGACGGAAACAATGTTGTTTAAGAAATGTGAAGTTCTTACTCATTTTGTGAGGTGTGTCTTTTGTGGGAGCCTTCAGGGACGCTTGGGTTCAAACTGGTTCTGATTGTGGGAGAATTTGGTTAGTGGGAGCATTTTCTGCAAGTTTTCTGAGTAACTGAAAGGCTTGGTGGAATACTTTTAATTGGCATATGCAATTGGCAACTAATTAGCATATAAAAACCACTTTGTTCAATTACAACGTTGTCTTGAAATGTGTTGTTTGTGGTTCTTATTGGATGTTTTTTTTTTTGCTGCATTGATTTAAACATGTTGTGCAGTTTTATGTGGTATAAAGCAGGTGTTACGTTTTTGTTTGTATATAAAAACCGCTTTAAATTTTTTTGTGTTGAATTCCATTTTGTGTGTTGTTTTTGGGTATGTTAGGATTTGGGAAAACAACATTTTGCTTTTTAAGAAACAATTATTCCTAAAATTCAGCATACTAGAACATGTAGAGTAGACACACCTTGGTTCAATATACAATAATTGTTTTTATATAGTTTTCTCTCTCATTTGTGAGGTGTGTCTTTAGTGGGTACTTTCAGGAATGCTTGGTTTCAAACTGGTTCCGATTGTGGGAAAATGTGTTTAATTGAGTATTTTTTATGAGTCGTTATATACTCTGAAAGCCACTTCAGAGCAATCTCCTCCCAGAGAGGTGCGACTTCATTAGGAATGTCAATCAGAGAGTGTCAGAGAAGTTCAAGTTTAGGATTTAGTTTTGAGAAATACAATAACATCAATGGACTACAAACTCTAAAACGTTTCAAACAATACCAAGCATAAGCTGGTTAACAAGACCTTGTTTTATGAGCTGAACCAGTGAGAGCTGCCTCAGGAGTTCAGGTTTGATGGCTGGCTCCTCACTGTGGTGGGGGGCTATTAGCCTTTGATGCTGCAGATAAAGGGTAAAAAGAAGGCATCCTTTTATTTTAAATGCTAAAATCAACTCCCCAGACCCAGGAGAAGGCCTGTTATTTCCAACCTTACTCAATACAAAATACAATACAATGGAAATAGTCAAAATGTTTCACAGTAACCCACGTAGTTCTGACTCTCAATATAAAAAAGAAAAACAAACATAAAGGCATTCATACAGATATATAATAGGTTCAAGTTGACGAGGTTTTTGACATTTTTACAACTTTTAAAGGATGTCACTACTGCCCCATGTAATATTGACGAATTGACATTTAGCTAGTCTTGTTTTGTGAGACTAATAAAATGAACTAAATTCCATAATTTGAAAATCATGTTCATAGCTTTGTTTTAGTAATATTTCGTTGAAATGCGAAATTACGGATCGTTTTATCCGTCCTTGTAGTCACGTGGCATGTCCACTAGATGGCGGTAAATAACGTTTGTGCTCATTCAGTCATCCATCGAGGAAAAAGAAACCAAAACACGCGTTCATGCGTACTTAGATGAAGTATTTTATTAAGTTTTGTTACAAGTTAAAGACATTAATCGGTCTTTTGTGTTATTCGAGAGTGTTTTAATGGCGTGTGGAAGCGCGTTGTTATTCGACGAGGAGATGTGTCGCTATAAGCTCCTCTGGCCGGAGTAAGTTATTAAAGTGTAATGTAACGTTTTTGACGTATTTATCGACGCTTAAGTTGAGGTTACAGTAGTAGTAATATTAATATCACGTGTATAGTGGAATAGCTGTTTCAATCAATCACGTGTCTATGAGATAGACTTTTATATGAACTTTGTTTATTTTAATTTCTTTGAGTAACAACGTTTTCACAATATAACGGAGTTTTTTTCATTACCATTCAATTACAATAAGCTAGTTTAGTGGAAAATGTAAAAGTTAATGTCTATTTGATGAAGATTTAGTCATAAAGTCTTAAAAGATGTTGGTGTACAGTCTGCAATGCAGAAAATTTGTCTATAAAACATTTTTTTTCTGTTTTGTGATAGTAAAACATAATATACATTTGTGTGTGCGTCAGATGGATATTAGCTTACTGCAACACTAAGAATCTATTTAATTTATATATATAAAAAAAAAATTGTAGCTGATAAATAGACTTCAATACTTCAACTTGTATCTAGTCTCTAGTGGTCTTAAAACTAGACAATCTGTCTTAAATCTAGGATGTTTTCTCTTTTATTTTAGATCAACTTAGAAAATTTAGTATTAAAATAAGTATATACGACCTCAAATTAAGAAAGTTTGTGCTTAATTTTAGTTCTTAAAGTATAATATGGGTTCTTAAAACTAGAAATTCTAGCTTAAAAATTTAATTTAAAAAAATTATATTATCTATCAATTAGGCCTATTGATGCATTTTTAGACAGGACAGTTCTGATAGAAGAGAGGAAGATCTCTTGGTAGAGCTCAGGGGAGAAGATCAGCGAAGGACCAGAGCTGGATTCGAACCCCGTCCACATGTGAGCGCTCTGACCGCTACGCTATCAGTGCTGACAAGTTATTTCGTTTCTGATAAGCTATATAAAACCAAAAGAGAAAACATTCTAGTTTTAAGACAGATTGTCTAGTTTTAAGACCACTAGTGACTAGATACAAGTTGGAATATTCTAGTTTCAATGCATTTTTACAGCTTGGAAAGACTTGTTTTGAGAGTTTTTGTATTTTTTTACAATTTTGTATTTTGTTACCAGCTAGAAGTTTTAGCTAATTATAAGAATTCTTCCAACTCAAATTTGCTTTCCCTTTAGCAGAATCTTTTGCTTGATCTAGGAAGAGTTTATCTATATTTGAGTTCTTTTCTTGTTTCAAGAGTGATTTTTTGAAGTACAGATCTCTTCCATCAAAGTTAGAACACAACTGGATGAGGTTATTAAGGTTTGGGGTATTGATGATTTATTTACCCAGTGATGGGTTGCGGCTGGAAGGGTATCTGCCGCATAAAACATATGCCAGAGGAGTTGGCGGTTCATTCCGCTGTGGCGACCCCGAAAGGGAATAAAGCCCACATGTTAATGAATGAATGAATGAATGATTTATTTACGGTGTAGATCCTTTTTCTTATTTTCTTTTCACAAACATTTGAGTCTTATTTCAAGAAATCAAATGTTCTTACCTTTACTTGATTTAGACTAGAACTAGATTTAAGATTTTTTTTTCTTGTTCCAAGATGCATGTTTTTACCAGTATTTAATATTGATTTCTTAAAATAAAATATCAATAACATTCTTGATATAAGAATATGTTGAGTCAAAAATTCTTGTTTTAAGATTCTTGTTTTAAGATCAGTGGCAAAATCAGCAACTTGTTTCACAAAGTTTCTTAATTCAAGAAAATAAATGACCAGAATAAGATTTTTTTTTCTCCTCAAGAAAATATAAGTGTTATTTTCTCAAAATAAGCTAAGTAATCTATACCCAAAAGGTTTAAACTAGAAGATTCTTCGTAAAATAAGAAAAGCAAGAATTTCAATAAAATTTTTAGCATTTTCAGCTTTGCTTAGAATTCATTTTTTGCAATGTGTTTATTTGACAATGGCTTGATTAAGATCTGTAAGGAAAAAAGCTATTGTCAGAGCTAAAGAGAAGATGAGATGTAAAGGTAAATGAAAAGAAAATATTCATATTGAAATTGCAAATACAAATCAAATTTCTTTTCCTATGGGCCACTTAAATGGGCCACTTGGGGTCAAATGTGCCTCCCTGTTACAGTCAGATTAACAGTTGAATGTAGGTTTCAGGGCTGATATATCAGATCTTCCTAACAGCACACAGAAACACTATGTGACTGTCTTTCTTTGGCTCTATTTAGTGTAGAATGTGAAATCGAGGTGCCTGAGCGCTTGAGCGTCACCTATAAAGCTCTGGGGACTCTTGGCCTCGCTCAAAGATGCCAGCGGGTGCCAGTGCGCACGGCCACAGAGCAAGAGATCTTGCTCGCTCACAGGTAGCTTACCGCAGTCTTCTGCTCTGAAATAATAGCATTTATAGAAATAGAAATTAAATTTTATCCTGTTTAATTTAGCGAGGAATACCTGGAGGCTGTTAAACAGACACCTGACATGACGCTGGAAGAGCTGAAGGCACTTTCAATGAAGTACGATGACGTCTATTTCCATCAGGTACTGAAGTCAGATTCAGCTATATAAACGTGCTACCAGTAATTAGTGAGAATACTGACAAAGTTGGTACTTTAAAGAAACCATGTAATTGAATTAGACTTTGTTGGCTGACCACCATTTCTGTATTTGGCTAGTTTTGGCTAGATAACACTTTCTGTGAATATTGTAATTGCAATGTGATGAAAACAGATTCGTGCTGTGCTGCATATTTAGACAAAAGTCTGTCATTGAAATGTTACACACTGCATTTACTCCCAGACCAGCTGAGGAATTGAAAATAAAAAGGTTTTTTTATCACCAAATCATATGGAAACTTGTTTCTTCTTGGTAAAAAAAATGGCTTTAAAAGTCATTAATGTGAGACATATAGTCCAAATTTAGAATTAGAAAATCATATTTCTGAGACGAAAAGTGCAAAGATTAACTTAACACTTGCAATTTTGAGATAAAGTAAAAATGTTGACTTAAAAAGTTGTAATTGTGAGAAAAAAATAAATGTATACAATTAAACATTTTTATTGTACTTTTTATCTCTAAATTGCGACTTTTTAAAGTCATTATATTTTTTTTTACCTGATGGAAATGTCCATACAATCAGAAGTATTAGCAAATGAAAAAACGAGCATTCTCAGACCTTAAACTGAGAAAAAAAATAACAGTTTATATTTTGTGTTAGTCTACATGTATATTAATCTGTCATTATATCTTGTTTTCTTAAAATAAATGCATTTATCTTATGTCCGATTTATTTCATCGGTAACGTTTAAAATGTTTTACATGTATCATTGTTAGTCATATAATCCAAGCTGATAAGCCGTTGGTGATCTTTTCGTTAACCTCTCTGTGCAGAACATCTACAACAGCGCGAGGCTGGCTGCAGGTGCCGCTCTTGAGCTGGTGGACGCTGTGATGAAGAAAGTGGTTAGAAACGGTCTCGCGCTCGTCAGGTAGACACAAACACGGACAATTGGAAATGTGTTCAGTTTCAAATGTATACATACACACTGCAAAAAATGCACTCTTGGAACAAGAAAAAAAAAACCTCAAATAAAGTTAATATCTTCCTATATCAAGCAAAAAAATCTGCCAATGGGGTAAGCAAATTTGACTTGGCAAGATTTCTTAAAATTAGAAAAAAATTCTAGCTGATAAATAGACAAAAACTCTCAAAACAAGACTTTACAAGTTGTAAAACTGCACTGAAACTAGAATATTTCAACTTGTATCTAGTCTCTAGAGGTCTTAAAACTAGACATTCTGTCTTGAAACTAGGACGTTTTCTCTTTTATTTAAGACTAACTTAGAAAATTTAGTATTAAAATAAGTACATACGACCTTAAATTAAGAAAGTTTGTGCTTAATTTTAGTTCTTAAAGCAGAATATGTGTTCTTAAAACTAGAAATTCTAGCTTACAATTTTAATTTTAAATAATTATATTATATATTATTTAAGCCTATTGATGCATTTTCAGATAGGACAGTTCTGATAGTAGAGAGGAAGAACACTTAGTAGAACTCTGGGGAGAAGATCGGCGAAGGAGCAGAGCTGGATTCGAACCCTGTCACCAGTCACTTCAGCTCCACATGTGAGCGCTCTGACCGCTACGCTATCAGTGCTGAAAAATTATTTCGGTTCTGATAAGCTATATAAAACTAAAAGAGAAAATATTCTAGTTTTAAGACAGATTGTCTAGTTTTAAGACCACTAGTGACTAGAAACAAGTTGGAATATTCTAGTTTCAATGCATTTTTACAGCTTGGAAAGACTTGTTTTGAGAGTTTTTGTATTTTTTTAAGATCCAACAGCTTATGTAACCAGCTAGAAGTTTTTGCTCATTTTAAGAATTCTTGCCAACTCAAATTTGCTTACCCCATTAGCAGAATCTTTTGCTTGGTCTAGGAAGAGTTTAACTTTATTTGAGATTTTTTTTTCTTGTTTCATGAGTGCTTTTTTTGAAGTACAGATCTCTTTCATCAAAGTTAGATCACAACTGGATGGGGTTTTAAGGTTTGGGGTACTGATGATTTATTTACGGTGTAGATCCTTTTTCTTATTTTTTTTCACAAACATTTGAGTCTTATTTCAAGAAATCAAATGTTCTTACCTTTACCTGATCTAGACTAGAACTAGATTTAAGATTTTTTTCTTGTTCCAAGATGCATGTTTTTACCAGTATTTAATATTGATTTCTTAAAATAAAATATCAATAACATTCTTGATATAAGAATATGTTGAGTCAAAAATTCTTGTTTTAAGATTCTTGTTTTAAGATCAGTGGCAAAATCGGCAACTTGTTTCACATAGTTTCTTAATTCAAGAAAATAAATGACCAGAATAAGATTTTTTTTGTCCTCAAGAAAATATAAGTTTTATTTTCTCAAAATCAGAAAAGTAATCTATACCAAGAAGGATTCAATTAGAAAATTCTTCCTAAAATAAGAAAATCAAGATTTTCAATCTAATTTTAAGCATTTTCAGCTTTGCTTAAAATTCATTTTTTGCAGTGCATAAATAATAAAAAAACGTCTTGTTTTTTGTCCGCCTGCGCTCTTCCTTTTTTGTGTGTCCTGCTGTCTCCCACAGGCCTCCGGGACATCACGGTCAGTTCTCTGCTGCCTGTGGTTTCTGTGTGTTCAATAACGTCGCTATTGCTGCCCTTTACGCCAAAAAGAAGTACAATCTAAACAGGTGAAAGAGGAGCTCTGTGTTTGTTCAAGGCCCTGGAGAAACCCAATCAGACTGAGATTTATTTGTGTTTTCTCTGCAGAGTTTTGATTGTGGATTGGGATGTCCACCATGGTCAAGGAATCCAGCAGTGCTTCGAGGAAGATCCAAGGTCAGTGTAGCGCTATCCAATAAGCCGCTACTGAGAGTTTCAGACTCGTTGACGTAAAATAAAGTGCTCTTTTATTCTTTGATATTAAGTTCCAAGTTAAGTTTCATAAACTGTTCCAAATAAATAAAATAAATACCTTCAAAAACCAAAGTTCACTTTCACAGTCACATTCCAAACGACTTTGCTTGTCACGGTTGAAAAACTGTGAGCTTCCCAACTCTCCTGATGAGCACACAGGTGTCTCCTTAAATAACGCCTAGCGCCTCACAGTGGTCAAACATACAATCATCAATTTGGCTCCAACAGTCAGCTTTGGTTCTTTAGCAGATATACATTGCGATTCTGAGTTGGCATCGCGATCAAGCACGCTCACAACAAACTTTTAATCACACAAGAGTCAAATAAAATGCATGCTTTCAATTTCCACATCTTTACTTTATTTATTATTATTATTATTATGAGGAAATAACTTCAAGATAATGAAGTTGTATTGTATGTGTGAACAATAACCATATATATTACAGTGTACTCCAAATGAATGTTACAAACTTTGTTTACCTTAATAAACAAGGCATTCAAAACAGCAGGAAAAAAACTAAATTATTTTAATTACATTAGATTAAATAAAGTACACTGTTTTTGTACCATACTAAAACTTTTGGTCTACCACGAGGAACAAGCTTGGATCAAAAAAACATGTTAAATGGTTTCTGGACAGAAATACTAAAGTTTTCACACTTTCTGCCTTTAATAAGCATGAAGTGGAGTAACAGCAAAAACAATTACCCGCTGTGCTGAGCACACGTTCAGATGGAACACTATCACACAAGTGATATAAGCACAAGTACTTACAAGCGATGTTGGTGTTACGTTTTAAGATGGACAAGGTCTGGAGTTGAGATATTTAAAGATGTGGAAGTTGAAATGAGTGAGGATGCAATAATAATGAGGAAAAACACAACCAACTTGCACCTTGAATCACATTTATTTTAGTGACAACACCGTCACCATAATGCAACTAAATCTATATACATGAAACAACAACAAGGTATCTATTTACAATATATATGAAAACAACAACTACAAAACACCCACAACACAGAAAGAAAACAAGAGATGCCAAAGTCTCCCTGTGCAATCTAACTAAAGGAAATAAACACCTAGAAAGTAAAGTTATTTAATGAATAATGTAAGTTAACACAAAAGAAACTTCCCGATCGAAGCAAAGCTGTAATTAACTAATCTAGCTACATGCTAATACAAGATATGGCACCCTTCTAATCTGATGTACTAGACAGAGGTAACCACCTATCACACATGTATGTCACTAAGCTGGCCTCTGCTCCTGGGTGCGAGAACTGAAGTAGACAGCAGGACTCTGTGACATACAAAGACAGGGTGGATAGGCAAACAATAAACTGATAAAATTCACAAGCACAGCAACACAAGCAATTGTAGCAGCTCAGACGCAGAACCGTCCTCAAGACAACAAGTCAGAACAAAAAGCCTCTCGAGCCAACTCTGCAGTCTGCTTATATGCAGAGTAAGGCGATTCGTCAAACGTTGATTCGGCGATGAGCTGATGACGTCATCGTGTCACGGTCATATGTGTCAACCGGTGGAGAGTGGGCGGTGCCTTGTCAACGGACCTGATTGAACACAAGAGGAAACAGGAAAAAAACAAACACACGTGGAGAAATGAAACAATGACACGTCACCAATCAAAACAAACTACTTGACTCAGGAACATAACAGTTGGACATGAGAGGAATAGCGCTAGGTGCAACATCAGAACCGGATACCTCTAGCTCATCTCTCCCGGGTGACTGACTCGCGCATGTTGATACCAATGGCATTTCAGTTTAACCAATTTAACATGAGTTTTTGTGACTCTTATAGCTCGGGTGGTTTCATTTGATTTCCTCTGTATCTTGGGTCAAGCAAGGCTGCGTTGGGCCTCATCCGCACGATGGTGTTTTTGATATTTGAGAACTTACTCCCTTTTAAAGTCAGGCTCAAGTGGCCTCTCGAGGAACTGCAGTTCAGTCACATTCTATCACGCATTAAGCAGGAAAGCATTAGTTTTTCATAATATGAATTTCATAATAAAAGTCCTCCAAAATACACTTAACCCTTGTATGGTGTTCGGGTCTGTGGGACCCATTTTCAGTTTTCATCAGAAGAAAAATTAAACAAGCATTTATTATTTGAAGCTGAGATTCACTGGGCTTGGCTCATTTCCTGTGAAAAACATTTATCAGAACAGATTTTTTATGAACCCACACGTACGCCCCCTACACATTTATATTACACACAAGGTGTTCGGGTCTACTGGACCCAGGGCATGTTAAAGTGTGAAAATGGTAGATTCTTTACCTTAATTCTCTCTTCCCACACAAACATAAATCACACATAAACATAACATTTTACATTTTAGAATAAAATTGTGTGAATTAAAAGCGCCAAAATGCAATGGGTGCAGCAGACCCACCAACCCTGCCAAAGTAACAATAATGAGAACACCACACATGGTTCAAATTATAAACGTGAAGAAATCGGCTTAAAGAACAATAAGTAAAGTATATTTGCTGTTTATATCACTTGTTTCTTACCTAAAGGAAATATTGTTTTTAACATAAAATGTTTTGATTGGGTGAATTAAAATCTGCAAAAGACAATGGGTCCATGAGACCCAACAATAATATGAACACCACACAAGGGTTAATAGGGGAAGCAAAAAAATTTGGCTTGATTTTGCAAATTAAGAGTCCTTTACATGAACCACATCGAGGAAGAAAAGCAAGAGAATAAGATTGTGTCTTGTGGCTGCACTTCAATACTCTTAAAGATTTGAGTCTTGTGGCTTTCCTGAACATGTTAAGCGAAGATTTAGTTTAAAAAAAACACACATTTCAGATTTTGTATAGTCACTCACTTGTTTAAAGATTTTTTTGCTGTGTTAACTAACCATCCTGGCAACCATTGCTTTTTAAATTCCCAAAATCTGCTAAACCAAGTGATCTCATTTCCGAATGTTTATGAATATGGTCACAGTGAGTTTTTGTGACTCTTATAGCTCGGGTGGTTTCATTTGATTTCCTCTGTATCTTGGGTAAAGCAAGGCTGCGTTGGCCTCATCCGCACGATGGTGTTTTTGATATTTGCCTTCGATCTGCTCCACTCGCCAAACCACTTGAGACGTGTCTCGTGGCTGTCCTCTTTCGTTCGGTCTAAAGCCAAAGTATTGCCAGATAGGTGAATGTACTCCTTTTTTGCCAATCACGATGTTTCTCATTAGACAATTGATCGATACCAAATTGGTCGACATCGCTTAACCCCAATTTTCATCTCTTTTCTCATATTTTTGGCAGTGTGCTCTATTTTTCCTGGCATCGATTCGAGCACCAGAGCTTTTGGCCCAATCTTCCTGAGTCCGATTTCACCAGTGTGGGCAAAGGCAAAGCATCTGGGTTCAACATTAACCTCCCCTGGAACAAGGCAAATAAAAAACATTACTATAACTCTTAAACGCTATCAAAGACTAGTTTTGGTTATGAATATTTGAAACAACACAAGAGCAATTAATAACCGAATGTAATTTTGTTGTGAGAACTGTTTCAAATGCTTTCTTGTCTCTGTATTGTGTTTGCTGCAGGTTGGCATGACCAATAGTGACTACCTGGCTGCTTTCTTCCATGTTCTGTTACCTGTTGCATACCAGGTGCCTTTAACATTAGAAGAATTGTTCGATTCCATTTCTTGTTTGTGTGTGCTAATTCATCTAAGCACATTTTTGCCTCTTAGTTTGATCCAGAGTTGGTTCTCGTCAGTGCTGGGTTCGATTCAGCCATCGGAGATCCAGAAGTAAGAAATAGTTGTTTTATTTGACAGAATCATGCTAATTATATTCAGATTTATGAGTTTATTATGAAGACAATTGTGTAGACAACAAAGGTGAAGTGTAGCGAACACACTGAATTGATGGTCTTGGTCTTTGACTGATGTTTCCAAAATGTTTATTCCTCAGTTTGTAGACACCGTAACAACTAAAACACATATTGCAGAACAAACACATAACATACACAAAACAATAAATGCAGACCAAATATAATGTTTACCTTCTAACCCCTTCAGTGAGGCACTAAAAATGCTCCAGACTGCAAGCTGCTTCCTCCACAAAGAACACAACATGGCTAGATTGGAAATGAGTCCACCATTTTATCCATTGACTTTAGAAAACATAGACAGAGTGTTTGTGACGTCAGCCATAGGGTTCTGGCAAAGTTAAATGAAGCTCAAAATGGGCGGAGCCACTACTTGAAGATGAGTCCTCAGAGGCGGGACATGATCGTAGTGAAGGCGCCAGATTGGCTGAGGGTTTAAATTGTATATATCTTAAGCAAACAAAATTTTTTGTAATTCACCCCCTTAGTGTGTTCATGAAGGTCAAAACTAGCGATTGAATCAACAAACCTAAAGGAGCCAGGGGTGGAAACATGTTATTTTCACCTCCAAAGTTGGTGAAACGAGACACGTCTGAAGTGGTTTGGCGAGTGTAACATTGGAGTGAATGAGAACTTACTCCCTTTTGGAGTCAGGCTCAAGTGGCCGCTCGAGGAACTGCAGTTCAGTCACTTCCTATCACGCATTAAGCGGGAAAGCAGGAGTTTTGCCCCTTGATCTTATCCAATCCCAAAATGTAATTGAATTTCATAATAAAATAATAAAAGTCCTCCAAAATACACTTAAAAGGGAAGGAAAAATTTTGGCTTGATTTTTGCAAATTAAGAGTCCTTTACATGAACCACATCGAGGAAGAAAAGCAAGAGAATAGGATTGTGTCTTGTGGCTGCACTTCAATACTCTTAAAGATTTGAGTCTTGTGGCTTTCCTGAACATGTTAAGCGAAGATTTAGTTTCAAAAACACACACATTTCAGATTTTGTATAGTCACTTACTTGTTTAAAGACTGTAATTTTTTGCTGTGTTAACTAACCATCCTGGCAACCATTGCTTTTTAAATTCCCAAAATCTGCTAAACCAAGTGATCTCATTTCCGAATGTTTATGAATATGGTCACAGATATAAGAATATGTAAAGATATAAGATCATTACCTCAGGGCAGCAGCACCCGGTTGTATTTGATTTAAGTTTGTTTTAATACCATAAGACCATAAATATTGTGATCAGGTGTGTTTAATGAAGGAAGAAGATACATTGTACAGGACTAGAGCCCTCCAAGAACCACTTTACCACCTCTGAACTAGACATTTTGCAGGATATTACTTTTGTAAGTTTATCCTTTCACAGAGACCTTGACTTATTTATGTACAGGAGTGTGATACGGATGCAGTCATGAAGTGATTCGTTGTAACTGACTGTTTGTTTATGACACGCGCTCATCAGCACTGCTGCCTGTTCTTGGTTTAGGGTGAGATGTGCGCTTCTCCTGAAATCTTCGCACACCTCACGCAACTGCTCATGCCATTGGCTGAAGGCAAACTGTGTGTTGTTCTGGAGGTAAGTTTTCTCCAATTTTCTCTTGAAGGGGGTGGCACATTTACTTGTCCTCCACTGACCCCATATCTGTTATCATATTGTGAATTTTTTCTCTTTCTGTATGCCAATATCTAATTTCATTATTTTAAGATATTTTCTTCTTGGCTGCGACAGAACAATTGTGCACATATTTAAATTTGATGAATGTTAAAAGATTCAAAATGTGCTTTTATGTTTATTTATTTATTTTTGTGCAGTGATATGTAAACTATAGTTTTTCCCCCAACTTTAGTCTTTTGTTTTACTTCTAAGTATAGATTTCCCAAATTGTCCTCATTTAAATATACATTTTTATAAAAAAATACCCCACAGTTTTACTTGTTACCATACTAGTTAATACATAACTTGTCATTCACTCACTGAGACGTGTTTTTGCATGCATCAGAAATCATTGAAATCAAACTAAAACTTTTTATTATGTGCAAAACTCACAGCATTAGCATTTGTGGGCGCAGCTTTAACAGCTGATTTGTTGATCAAGATATTGTTAATTAGAGGCAAATCTACAGTTTATACAATTTATTGTAGTGTTTCATGTGTGTTTTTGGTGTTTAAATTAACACTAGACGCTTGGTCTGTAAATAGTAAATGTGAGTAAATGCTTTAAATGGTAACTTTTTATCATAGCTGTCATTTTATTTGTAATGTTTTTTTGTTTTCATTATTATTAGTAATCATGTCTCGGTCTACGGGAATTCTAGGGGGGTTACAACCTGACGTCCCTGTCCCAGTCTGTTTGCCAAACCGTCCAGACTCTTCTCGGGGACCCGGCCCCGAGGATCTCGGGACTCAGAGCTGCTTGTGAGAGGTGAACTGTGCTATCAATTATCCCACAACACTTCTATTGGTGTAAAAATCACAAGTTGATTAAACCAATAAAAGTAAAAGATTCCTAAACATTATGTTAAAACATTAAACAGGGGTAACCAAGGAAGTTGTGTTGAGTTTCTGTTGGGTATTAAGAAGTAAAACATTTAAAAACCCAAATTTTAGGCCTTAAAAATTATTCATTGTTCTAGGTCTTAAATAATGTTTCACAGCTCTTATTTTTCTTATGTACATCTAAACCTCATTTGTTATGTGTTTTTGTTGTTGTTTAGGCTTGCCAAAGATTGAGAAAATACTCGTAAATGCTAAAAAAAAAAAAGAAAAAATGGTGGTTATTCTTATCAAAGTCTGAGAAATGTGCATACATGCTCAAAAACGTGAAAGTGATGGTTAGGGTTGCCAAATTTGAGAAAAAGCTTTTGAACACTCATTTATACTCAAAATCTTAAAAGGGATTGCTAGGGTAGTCAGATAGGGACAGAAATGTAAAAAGAAATATATAAATGCGATTGTAATTGTTGCCAGAAGTTGCAAAAATACTCAAAATATTCAAAAGGATAGAAAAAGACTGTTAGGGTTGCCAGAGTTTGAGAAAACCTTTGCAAATGCTCAAAAACACAAAAGTGATGGTTAGCATTTCAAACAATATTGTTTATTATGCAAAAAAAGTTTTATTGTAGTTCTTAAATTTGACTCTTATCAGACTTAAAAAGTTTTAAATGAGACCTTATGAAACCTGTGGAAACCCTATTTTTTTACGAGAACAAATTATTTAGTGCTAGTAATTTATGCCGTACATAGATTATGGCTTGTAAAACAGGTTTCAGGAGACTCTTATTCTGTGATTAATTCTAAAATGAATTCCCGCTGTCACAAATATTTGGAAGAGGTGATCAGTTTTGCTTCTTAATTGTTGGTCAGAAAGATTTTGTTCAAATAATGTCAGTGTTTTGAGAGTTTTGGCAACACAAGTTCTGTCTCTATCCCGTTAGTTTAGTTTTTCTCTTTTGTTTTATGTCTCTATTAATAGTTTAGTGTTTTCCTACACTTACTGGATCCTTCATGCTTGATGGTCTGTGGGATTTATGGGATGGGCCTAGTGTTGTCATTATTAAATGTATATATCATTCTAAAATAAGCTTAAAATAAAATGTTATGATTTTTAATTATGTAGAATATTAATAATCCTCATATTTAGATATTTAGTTGGGTTTTTAAATATGTCCTTAATTATTATAATTCAGATTTTGCATGGAGAGATAAATGTTTTGTAAATGATTGACTCGCCTGTGTGACCTTCCACAGTGCTCTGGAGTCGATAGAAAATGTTCGAATTGTGCATTCATCGTACTGGAGCTGTTTTGAACACTTGGGTTAGTGCCTTTTAAATTACCTTTCTTATGGCCTTTGTACATGCAAATTAAGCATACCAAAAGAGAAATATTTTCGCATGAGTTTTGAACGCATTGTATCATGCACATCAATCGCGATGGCAACATGGGTCAGAGCTTGTGCAATAACAAATAATATCTCAGATTCCCAGTCATGATGATGATCATTCTCAGTAGCAACAAAGAAAAAAAAACAAGATGTCTCTTATAAATAATACAGATTTGACCCCTTTAGACTATCACTGCACCCTTAATAGCCTTCAAAAGGCAGTATTTGATGTTTTGATTGGTAGTACAATGTCTTTAAATCTTCTCAAATGGTTGCCCTCTGCAAAATGAGCCATGCATCACATGTTCCCCCCACTGTCATGCTCCAGTCATGCTCTTGTTCTACTACGGGGTTCTTCTGCGGTTACACTTTCAGGTCAGTTAGAGCGAACGTTATTCATTTAGATGAGCTGCGTTGGCGCTTCATCTGATTGGTTAGTGGGTGGCGCTTTGGCATTTTGAGCTCCCAGAAAAAGAAAATGGGCATATAAACATGCACGAACCAATCTCAATATGACTTGAGGCATGCTTTTGATGAGGGAACATTACTAAATCATGCAAAAAATGTCTGAAACGTCAACTTTACATGATACAGCAGCTTTAAAATGAAAGAGCAATCTAGAGAGTTTCACCGTTTGGTGCAGGAGCTGAAGCTCTACTTCAGTGGGGCAGTTTGAGGATTTTTTTTTTTTTGTTCTGCTGGCAACCGGTCAGACGTGGCAGAGGTGTCTGAGCTGGTTAGATGTTTTTTCCACAAGCAAACCAGTGCAGTTTAAACATGTTCTTCACGTTTTTCCTTTTTTACCTCCGTGTTAATGATGCAAATCGTGTATATTAATCAGGACTTGCCCTCCAATGCCGAATAGTTCAAAAATATCAACAACTAATATTCTTCTTGCATCCACAATGCTTATCAATTGGTCTATCATCTTGATAGTTTCGATCGACATGGCAACAAGCTGCATTGTGATTGGTCGGATGTGTTGCAGTCACCAACTTAGAAGAAAATCAAGAATTAAATCGTTACCATGAAAGGGATCACTGAGGTGTTATTGTTAGAAAAAAAATATTATTTTGCGAATGTATCATGAAACTGATGTGCAAAGGCCTTTAATGTAAAATGCAGGTTTATCAGTTTAATGAATTGGGTTTTGATTAACGTTTCTTTTTTTAATGCAAATTATTTGAGTTGTGTTTATACTTAGTTGTGTGTTTTACCTGTCAGCTGTTGTTTAGTAGCTGTATCTTTTAGTCCACATTTTCTTTATTTGAAAGATTCATGTAGAGTGACTACAGATTTCAAAATGTAGTATTTTGTATTCTATTTCACCGAATGACAAAACATTAAGTGATGATGTAATATTATTGGCAGAGGCAGAAACTCAAAGGAGTGGCAAGCGGCCGCGTCTTCAGATGTTTCAAGAAACCAAAGAAGCTTCAGAAGCTCCTGAAGACAAGGTTACAGATTTTCCGAAGCAGGATGTTGTGTGGCCTGAACCTTTAGCCCGGACTGCGGCTCCTGTCCGGACACTGGTGGCGGCCCCTGCTGGTCTGGAGTTCACACTGCCCCACGGGTGCCAATTGTTAGGAGAACCTTCTGCTAATATTGCTAAAGAAGTGCAAAACATACAGTGAGTAAACATTCATAAACACACTTTCAGTTGCTTCTGGAAGAGAAATGAAATCCTTTGATCCATTTTATTTATTAGGCAAATATACTATGGAGGTCAACAGCTACAGATTTTTCAGATTTAGATTTTTAGCATATTTTAAAATGTACTTCTAGGTCATATGAAAAAAAGATTAAATCTTAAGTAATTGCCTTCAAAATTGTCATTCCATCTTTAGGGAGAAACACTTCTCAAATGACACGGACCAACTTCGGCCACTTGAAGGCATGTTTTCTGTTCTCAGCCAAATTAAAAACAAAGAGGTGAGCCACTGTGGGATTTAAACAAATGGAGAGTGAGAAAACCGAAGTGTTTTGATTTTCAGTGTGTGTTACGGGTGTTTATCTTCCTCAGGTGTGTAACGGATGTGTCCTGGTGTCTAACACAAGTTTCTGCATGCAGTGGATGTTTCACCACACACTGCTGAACTATCCGGAACGGTACATTAAAATGGAATAACAATTAAATAATCACATTTGCATGATTTGTTCCATTAATGTGGGATTTTGTTTGTTGTCTGACGAAGGGTGTTTGTCGTTTTTGTCGGGGATGGGAATGTGCCGGTCAAAACGAATGATGGGTGAGTTGATCATTTCTCATATTTGTGCTTTGTTTTTTAACTGAACTGTAAAAAGCTTTCATTGAAGTACGGGTGAAATGCTTCGTTAATTTTAAGGAATCAGTCAGTTGGCATGATTTACAGGATTTTATCTGGATGTTTAGGTGTTTCTGAGACTCATGTTGCATTTTGGGACAGTCTGCTAATTAAACAGGTGTCTTTTTATCCCGAACACTTGCCAGCTATCGTTACCTTTTTTCTTCTTCGGTTGACCAGTTAGTTTATATGTTTCTAATAGTGCCTAATGTCTAATAGTGTTTGTTTTGAGTTGGTAAACTTGCTCATGAATTTTCGTGCCCTGTGAATTTATCTTTAATTAAACTAAGCAATAATGTTTAATACTTATGATATAACAGGACTTGAAAGCGTAGGTGTTGAATACTGAATCATAAAGATGGTTCCCTTCCTGCTTCTCTTTACAATCTGTTCAAGCTAAAAACAATAGCATGGAATTTACAAATTCTAAAAATAACGTTCCAAATTCCATTTTAAAATAGAGAAAAATAAAATGTTCTGATGTTCTGCTTCCAGTTTTTTTTTTTAGAAGTGAAGAAATATATATATATATATATATATATATATATATATATTCATTCATCTTCATGTCGGCTTTCTTCCCTTTCGGGGTCGCCACAGCGGAATAAACCGGCAACTCTCTGGAATATGTTTCAACCCATCGCTGGGAAAATATATATATATATATATATATATATATATATATATGTATATATATATATATGTATATATGTATGTGTGTATATATATATGTGTGTGTTCAAGATCAACAAGTTAACAACAACTCGAATAGTTAAATTAATAATTTAGGAGCTTAAGCAGAAATATCTAAGTTTTTTTTTTTAAGTTTATTTTTAAAGTTTTTATAGTTGTAAGTGTGAATGGTTAGAAATGTGTTGCCTTTTGAGGGGTATCTACTATCTACCTTTCTTTCTCTTTCTCTTTCTCTAACTCTCTTTATTTCTCTCTCACTTTGTTTCTGTTTGTCTATTTCGCCCTCTCCTTCCCTCTTTCTTTCTCTCGCTCTCTCTTTAGGAAAGTATTTGTGGTGCAGATCGGTGGTGAAGAAAGTGAAGATCCATGCAGGAACAGTCTATCGTTGTGTCTGAGAGAGGTGGGTGAAATCACCTTTCATTATATTTTTTTTAATAGATGCTTTGCTTTCCTGACTAGAAGTGTTGATAACTGGATCTCCCTTTCTCTACTTTGCTCTCTAGGGCCAGGGCTTCACGGCTGGTTTCATGCAGGCAATTGTTCGCCTGGTTTTGCCCCTGGCGTATGAGTTTAATCCGGGGTTAGTGCTGATGGTTTGTGGAGAGAGTGGGGTGACACATACTTTAGCATCTGCATGGGGTCACATGACCTGTCTGCTGCAAGGCTTGGCTGAGGGACGCACTCTTGCCCTTCTTCAGGTCTGAGCGCTTTATAATGACACTCATTCATCAAATGCTGTTCATATTCATTTGACTTTAAATAACGATTTGCCTTAAATAATTTATTAATAAGTTATTAAATTATTATTTGTGTGTTTTTTACCATATATGTTTTTCTGCTATTTTACGTCGTATTTGTGGTTGTTTCATAGAAATGGTTAAATTTAAGCTGATGATGTTTAAGTCTTATTTTTTATTTGTTTGTTTCGTTTTGGTTTTGATCAAAGAATTCATTTTTTTAAATGTGTTTGAATGATAATTCAAGTATTTACATTTTCCTTTACATTTTATACATACATACACACATATATATATATATATATATATATATATATATATATATATATATTTTTTTTCTTTTTTTTTTTCACTTATTATGCTTAATACTCTGTTCTAATTGGCAGTTGGTTATTTAGATAAACTACACAAGGAGTCCTGGTCCATATCAGTGTGGTAACCATGGTAGGGGCGATTTGGGGTGCCTTGCCCCTAAAACTTCTAATGAAATACTATCATTTATCTATCATAAATAGGATAGCTTATAGACTCATGAAAAAATCTTCTTGTAAGACAAATCTCAACAGGTTTTTCTAGAAGGGTTTGTAGCTCCTGAGAAATTTTTAATTATTTTGTTTGGTGTATTAAAAGTTCAAGTTAAGTTATTTTTTCTGAAAGGAACAAATTGACAGTAGCATAAACTATTTATAATTCACAACGAACATTCGTGTGGTTCTTGTCATTCGTTTTAAGGGTGAGACATCGATGACAATAATTGAAACTCAATCCACACAAAAAAACAAAAATAGTTATAACCACTGTCTGCAGAACATCACACTGAAAATGACACAAAGAGGAAGGGTAACAATTTATTAACATTAACAAACATTTAACAGGTAAGAAAGTTAGAAAGAAAACAACTTTGGGGTGAGGAAAGCCACAATAACAAACAAAACCAACTACATTAATAAATGAATCAACTAAATTTCCTAAGAGAACAACACACGCAAAACTACAAAACAACTTCCCTAAACTTCCAAAGAAAAAAATACAACCTTTCAAAAATAAAATTCAGCCACCCACCCCTACATTAACCAAATGATACACAACTAATTAGGTGAGACAGAAAGTTTCGCAAATTACCCAAAAAACACATATCTAGCTCTAAACTAGAATGAAACTAAATATTAAAGTCCCTGCGTCTGATTGGACTAGCTGTCAGCACTCACCCGAGGACCTGCAAGCTTCAAAAGAAAAGCAGACCCAAACGAACTCGTGCACTTGGCATCACGCGCGTTCGGAGTGAGGAGCTCGTTTACAAGCTCGTGAAAACGCTTGTCCAGTCTGTCTGTATATCTGAGCTGTAAGACTCGGTGCGCTGCAAAGTTGTTGCTGTATTTATTTTTAAATCTTGCATGCTCACCTCCAATTTTCGTATTCTTGTGAAACTTACCTACTGTTAACCATACATTTTATTTATTTTATTTTTATTTCGTAGTGCTGCTGTTAACCCTTAAAGCCTTTGGCATACCTGAGTATTTACATCCGTCCATCTTCATGTCGGCTTTCTTCCCTTTTGGGGCCAACTCCTCTAACATGTTTTATGCGGCGGATGCCCTTCCAGCCGCAACCCATCGCTGGGAAACATTCACACACACTCATTCACACTTTAACACTAGGACAATTGTTCTTACTCAATTAACTTATTCCACGCGATCACGAGGAGAACATGAGAACTCCACACAGAAATAACTGACCCAGCCGAGGCTTGAACCAGCAACCTTCTTGCTGTGAGACGACCGTGCTACCCACTGCGCCACCGTGACACTGTTGTAATTTTCCATTGTTCATATTTGTTTTTTGTTAAGACCACCTTGTTGAAGTGCGTGGGTTTAGTTTTTTTGTCGATAACAAAATTGTAAACCTTTTGGTCATATAAAAAAAAAACGTGTGTTGGACTTTGAATCTTTAGAATATATTTAACTTGAAGTGGAGTTTAATTTATTTAAATCTGGTGAAATCACTCCAATTTATTCATTAAACTTCCTGGTGCAAGTGATTTATTATTTCTTTAAACTTGTCCATGTCCTCCCTGGCTTAGACAGGGGAGGTCATAACAGTTTGTTGACGGAGCTCGAACCCAAAGTTCTTCACTGGACAATCAAACACAATCCAGAACTTCGTAAACAAACCAAAAATTGACCCGAAACACTTAACATGCTTCGCCTCTACATCGTGCATAATAACGACAAATGCAAGCCTGACCATTGGCTAACCCTTACGTAAACAAGAGATTTAACAAATGTTTTCTTATTTGCAGTGTCACAACTTTAACTTAAAAAACAAGAACTATTTTCTATCATTTTAAAATAATATCCCCTTATCTATGTTGTTTAGGGAGCTGACTCTGCTTTACTGGAAGCCACATCCTCTGCTCTCTCTGGTGCGCCCCTCACCCCCCTCGGGGCTCTGGAGCCACCCACCCTTATGGATCTTCAAATGATAGAGAGGCAGAGACAGAGGCTGCAGAAGCGTTGGGGCTTGCTCCGCTCCTCAGGTAATAGACACAGCAGAAGGGGCCAGACTCAAAGGTTCTTACTCATGGATAACGCTCATGCTGTTTGTGTAGTTTCAGAAAGCTGATGGAGAACTCTGCATCATCACCTGATCATCTACACTATGTTTGTACGCACACTCTGACTTTGCTGAGTTCGAGGTATTCCCGGGTCAACAAGGGAGGAGCTTAAGCTAAAGTTGTTCAACCAATCAGATCATGGCGTGAAGCCACCTAAAAAAATGCTAGTTTTATTTTCCCGGCCTTCCAGTTTGAAAAGCAAGTAACATTTACATTTTTCGTAGAAGATGAAAGCTCCTTTCTTTAGAAAAAGATTTCAACTGTTTTCCTGCTAAGCATAATGTGTTCAATTCAGTTTCATTATGACTGCTAACGCTACGCTGAGCTAAACCATTCACGTGCGTAATTATCTAAACCCAGGAGAGCCAGGGACGGTTTTCCCTCTGAACGCATCATCGCGCGTGTCAACATATTGCTATATTATCTGATCAATTACCAGATCTTTGTGCTTACCAGAAGCACAGAAACAAAAAACTTTGTGGATTAACTGTGCACAAACTGTCCAGGTTTTGTTGTTCAGCAAATTATATGAAATGTCTTGTGCTATAACTCATGAAATATGAGGCAAATATTTATTAATCACTGTTTACTATCAAAAAACTACAAAAAAACTACCAATATTACTATATGAAATAGTTTTTGTTAATACAAATACTATAAAATTATTATTTTTATCATAAACACAAGCTGTATCATATTATTATTATTAAAAGTGATATTGGTAGTTTTATTTTTGTTGTTGTTGTAAACATGTGAATTTAGAATTTTTTTTGAAGGCGCTTACATCAGACGAAAAAAACAAGAGCTTTTTAGGTGATGTCATGTGATGCTCTGATTGGTTGAGCAACTTTACCTCCAGCTCCTCCCTTGTTAACACACAGGAACACGTTGAACTCTGCAAAATCAGGACTTTTGTACTGATTGATGTAAGTTTGGCATTAAAAATCATTCCTATACATTTTGGTAATAAAGTCTGATTAGATTGTTGGATGTTAATTTGTGTTTTTGTTTTTATCTTCAAACATTCATTTGAGAAATACGTTTAACCCACTAAATAGATATCTTGATTGTGAAACACTTTTTTAAATGAAAGTGTTAAAAATGTGGATAGGGATTATTTGCAGATAGTGATTATTTTTCTCATGTTGGATAAACTCAAATGTTGGATCCGGATGTTGTTTGATTAAATCAAATACAATATTTGAAAGCAAATTAAATTAATGGGCTAATTGTATCTACATTTTTATTTTGAATCAGTCTGAATTCATGCAAAAGGTACTTACAATTCCTTCATTCTTTTATGTTAAAACAACTAATAAGAACTGAATTAAGTCAATTACGTGAAATGCGCATGCTCAGAATAGAGGATCTCCACGTAACTGTCCTCCATTACTTCCAAAGCCTTTTTTTTTTAAAGGCTTCCAAAGCCTAACATATGAGACGAGGGAGGGTCGGAGTCTCATCAGGAGAACATTAGTTTGGTAGTTTAAAACGGTAATAAAAACGAAACACATTTTCATTGAGATTATTGTGTTTATTTGTAGATTAAACTGCTGCTTGGTGAAAATATTTTGGCTCAATGTGAATTTTGTTCTGTGGTTCATTCAGGCTAAAATCTGTTTTGATAGCATAAAAAAAGTGTCTGGAAATAATGTGTCATAA
This sequence comes from Danionella dracula, assembly GCA_900490495.1. NCBI lineage: Eukaryota > Metazoa > Chordata > Actinopteri > Cypriniformes > Danionidae > Danionella > Danionella dracula. The sequence continues at coordinate 3,750,313 of UELW01000511.1, forward strand.
TTACAATATGTTGATCCAACAAAAGTAAATTGTGTACAAGTTAATTGCACAAGATAATGAAATGAAAATGATTTGACCTTATTGGCTCAATAAAATACGCTCCGATAACAATTCAGTTTTGAGTAAATGTGCACTAGTTTTATTAAGTTGATCCATTGAGATTAAATTGTGTACACGTGAATTGCATAATATAATTTAATTTAAAATGATTTGATCTTATTGGATGAAGTAGAATTGTTCAATTTCATTCAATCTACTTAAAATAAGGTTGGATAATATGATTCAATTGTGTGGAGATGTGTGTCCTAATTTTATTATGTTGTTCCAACGATTTCTATTTTTAGTGTACAGCAAGAGTGTGTCACAAAGCAGCCCAGATTGTTCACAACACTTTTCCAGAGACTGCATGAGTATGAGTGGCTCTCCAAATCTATATCTGCTGTGATGATGCCTTCATTCTGCTTCCCGTTTACTGCCTCCGAACATTGCATCTATAGCTGGGGGACGATTTCCTGAAATGATTCACATCATCATGAGGAAACAGTAAGTGTATTATAAGTGTTTTTCATTTGTAATATTCTGCATCATCAATGTACAGAGGGGGAAAGTTTGAAAGAGAATTCCATTTACTCTAAATTTGGGTAGTTCTATTATGTAATTCAGCTTTTTTTATAGTAAGGTTTGTCTTTACGTTTCTTGTTTTTACTTGACTATGTCTTATTTGAAATAAACTATATATTTTATTTGACGTAAATTATAGATTTGAAGTTTCGACTTGAGAAAAACGTGTATATAAAATATTAGCCAAACTATTGCATCACCACAGGCAAATTAAGCATTTCAGACTTAAATTTTAAGTCTAAATAAAGTCTGTTTTTTTATTAATTTCCATTAATATTGTACAGTATGTAGTTAAATGATGGAAAGCTGTGCCCTTGCACATACCTTTGTAGCACATAAAAAAAGCTGTTGGTGAAGAAAACATGTTTTTGATTTTTCCAGTTTTCTGACTTGATGTCTTTAGTAATTGACCAAAAAGTAGATATTTACATTGGGTGAGTTAATCAAATAAACATTATAAAACCTTGTGTAGTTAATCAATGTCAGCGACCAAATAGAACTTCAGAGCTTCCTTAAATCGGTGACAGAAAGAACTTATCTCAGTTTTTCTTCTTTGCATAGTTCTTGATTTTTTAATTAGTATTTTTTAAATCACCTTGTACTATTGATTCAATTACTGCAAACCTAACAAAAGCTAAATTATTATTATTATCATTGTTATTATTATTATTATTTAAACTTTTTTAGATTTGTTTTTTGGTCTAATCTCTCTCACAAGCTGAATATATCATAGTTTTGACACGACTAGTTAAATCATTATTACTCTACAGCAAATGCTGCTGATGTAAACTGCCAACTTTTATACAAAACATGGCATCGCAGCGTTGCATGTTTAGGTAAGCTAATCTTATTTTGTTTCTCTTACGCAAAGTGTGGCTTATTTGGTCCTATATAGGATGTAAAATAATTTAAAACCGGTCTGATAAACATTAGTAGTGTGCAACCTTTTTAATGATTGGTGACCGGTTTTACTTATATATAAATATTCTTGAGAAAAATAAAAAAGTTTCTGTAAAAAGTGACTCGAGTACATAATTCATTAAACTACTTTCTACTTATAAATGTTCTCTGAAGTAGTGCTACTTGTACTTAAGTTTAACATTTTTGTTCTCTTATCACCCCTGTACATGTACAGCAGTGTGGGTTAAGTTACTACAAGTTAGTAACTGGTTAAGTTCTTTATTTCAATATGCCTTTAGCATGTTCTTTTTTTTCCTACCTGGTACCTACAGTAGCATCCACCAAGGAGTACTTTTATTGATATTGAACAGATTACTGGGCAGTTTTTCTGTAAAATGCAGCAAGAGTCTCATCCAGATGTAATTTGCATATAGTATACGCCATTAAAAGAAAATGGAGTGCAGAAAAAAGGAACTTAGAGAGAGAGAGGCGTACACTTGGAAAACAAAACAAAACAAAAAACTCAGCCAAGGTGAACATCGGACCAAATTCAACCACAAGTACAAACAACAAACAATTGAGAGCCTTTAGTTTGAGAGGATATGTTCATTTTATAGTGTGCATTTATATTATAAGCACAAGTGATCTGAAATAATTTTGTCTACATTGGATTTTGAGTCAAATTAAAGTATACACTTGTCAATGTTTTTTAAAATTGTATTTATACATAATTAAGTGATCTTGATAAGTCTGTACTATAAATGTATTGATCTTTTATTCTGAAAGAAATGCACAAAAACGCCTTTTGATGCAGACCACTGTTTAATCTGAGCACCATGGGTTTGTCAACAGTTTTTCATCCTTAACAATAAAATAAATAAAATTCTAACACATTTATGTTAATTTGTTTGTCAAACGTTATTCGTCTATATTAGTTATATTAAGTATCTATAAATAAAAAAATGCAGTTCTTTAAATGGCCTGTACATTAACTGATTGGATTCACCGATGAGAAAAGGAACGAGTATCATGTGAAAACTCATCGCTTTTCTTTGCCTTCTTTCTCTGTTTCCATCCAGAAATAACAATTCGCTGATCAAAAAGTGTTCGTCTTAAATAGAAAACACGCCCGAAACGTATAAATAGCAAAACGATATAATTTCAAAGTAATGTCAGAGACCTCTTTTGGATCTCAAAGCCCCGCCTCTCACATCCACCGCTTCTTTCCATTCATTCTCGAGAATCTCGACTCGTTTTTCCCGCTGGTGTTGTTGAGTCTGGGGACCCCACCGCGGAGCTGATGGCCACGAATCCGCCGAGAGCGTCTCCTCAGCCGGCCAAGACGAGGAAGGAAGACTCGCTGTTGGGGAAGCTCGGAGGAACGTTGATACGAAAGAAGAAGCTGAAAGAAGGTAGTGTTTTATAGTGTATTATCTCATTTTAACACACAACAGGTTAAATAATAATTTGTATCGAAAAGAAACTACGTCACTAAGAGGTATTTTTATTAATAACATTGCCCTGAGGAGATTAGCTCCATTAATAACAGCCTCCATTAATAACGTTACCTTTTTAAAATTCTGCTAAGTTTTTTTTTCTGGTTTGTTGTTCAAACATATTTCATATATGAGGACCATATTTAATTTATATGAAGAAATTTCTATTATGTGTATTTTTGATGAAAATATAAATGTATTGTTAGCATAATGTTGTTATGCTATGCCAGTTAAAGCTATGCCAGTTATGCTGTTCTGTCTGGGACAGAAATAGCTGGGTCAGAAGCTCAAGGTTACTGAGATAAATAGTAAATACAACTTTTATACTGCTATTACATTATCTTCTCTTCTATTCATCCTAAAATAGCCTTTTAGGAATCTTATTTTTAGCATTTTCAGATGGAACTCTCCTTCCTGCCTTCATTTGTGTGAACAGCTGCAGTTCTAGTGTTTGTCACCACTGTCTTTGTCTTTCATCCGAGGATTGTTTTGAGTTCACTATAAACCTCCAGACCATCACGGAGGTGTCACACATTCTTTTCAGATCAATTTGCTTGTTGTTGCAGAAATAGAGAGATTATCATTTAATTGAGGCCTAATGTGACCTTTTAAAATCCTGACACATCTTCTGTTTTGTTTTATGTATCAAATTTGGAGATATATTAATCGAGACACAATGACGCAGACAAAAGCGTGACTGTGTGTCATCAGCTAATGACTGATGTTATGTATTAAGCCCACGCATCACATGACTGTAATGATGAGAAGTTACTAATCTTTTGCAACTAACCTTATGGCAAGTAAAGATACCATATCATGCCCCTTTTAACTCATTTATAATATATATTTGACCCCTCTATCTCCACTTGTAATAACCTTCAAAATCAGTCTTTACAACAAGCCATGTTTTTGAATGACCTCAAATGGTTGTGCTCCACAAAACGAGTGGTGTACCTCCTGTTCCTCGCCCCCTGCAGGGTTTTTTTTTTCTTGATGGCACACAGAAAATCTTACAATTTCTTATGAATATTTTAATCTATTGGTAAACCAAAAACACTTTTGTCACGGGACATCCAAAAATACACTTTCTCTTCAATGTTTATATGATGCAGTTATATTTCAGTGTCAGTCAGCATGTACGTTCTTCATTGAGATGAGCTGCATTAGTGGTTCATCTGATTGGTTAGTGGGTGTGGCTACAGTCATTTTGAGCTCCAAGAAAAAGAAAATAGGATTACGCAAACATGCATGAACCAATCTGAATATGACGTGTGGCATGATTTTTTTATGAGTGAACAAAACTAAAATATGCAAAAAATGTCTGTGAAGTAGAGTTTACATGATACAGCAGTTTTAAGTTTAAAATCCTCTGTTTTTACAATTCCTGGAGACTTTCAAACAGTACACAACTGATCCACATTAAGCGCAGGACTGACTTTTTTGGCCAATGCAACACAACAGAATTAATTGCAGGGCACAGGTCTCATCTAAGCTCATTCATATTCCTTTCTATGTATTTTTAAGGCCACTTGCGCATAAATAAAATACGTTGTAGCTAATTAAAGTAATCATGCTAATATTTTTTCATATTTATGATTTAGGTTCGTTAATTAAATGTACTAATGATCTGATACCAAAATAAAGCAGGAGGTTGTTAACTGTTTTAATTGTGTTACTAAAAAAATTGTGGTGTTTTTTACAAGGATAAAAAAGTAATGATCCAAAACACTGTTTATTAGTAATATGCATAAAAGACACATGGAATTAACTCAAGTTAATTTATTGTAAAGTTAAAAAGTGTTATTGCTCTACATCTTTCTCTCTCTTTCTTTCTCTCTTTATTTCTGTCTGATTCTCTCTCCCTTTCTTTTTTCTGTTTCTCTCCCTTTCTCTCTTTCTCTTTCTCTCTCGCTCTCTCTCTCTCCTTCGATATTTCTCTCTCTTTCTCTCTGTAATTAAACACAGAGATACACAACAATAATTGTTTTCTATTTTTATATTAGCTTTATTTTCAGATGCTTTCATTAAACATGTAATCATTCAAGAGTTTCACTTTTAAATTGAGAACTTTTGAGTTAAAACCAAACGATTTGGCATACAACATTTTTAAACTATTGACAAATGCACTATACTTTCTTTTTAAATTTCAACTACAGACAAATGCGATTGATCAACTTTTAAGCTAACTTCAGAGCAACTATCTAATTAATTTCTGCTAGCACAGACAGGGGAGAATGCTTCATGATTTACATTTAATAAATAGTCTAAAACAAATTATATTTATCCGTGCAAGAATATTGCCAAAAGACTTGCAGAAATTGTGTTTTATACCAACAATCAGAATCAGCTTTATTGCCATGTGTGTGTGTGTGCGTGTGCGTGTGCGTGTGGGTGTGTGTGTGTGTGTGTGTGTGCGTGCGTGCGTGCGTGCGTGCTTGCGTGCGTGTGTGTGTGTATGCACACAAGCATTTTCCTTTGGTACAATGGAGCCATCAGTGCAAACATCAAAGTACAATACAAACCACATAAGTACAGTAAAGTGCAACACAACAAGCAATTAACAGAAGGCTATGAGGTAGAATTAAGGATTGATGAAATGTAAACAGTTGAACAAAGTCTATAAAGTGTGGTGTGCTTAAGTGCAAACCACAAGAGCTAAGAGTTCAGCAGGCGGATAGCTTGGGGAAAGAAGCTCTGTTTGTGCCGTACAGTCCTGGACCACCATGAGGATAGGAGCATTGTACTGTTTTTCACATGATTGGCAGTAGAGACGCCACACACTTCCCATCACTGCGGGGGGGACTCAGATATCAGAAAAACGCTCTGTGTTGGTGTCACTAGGCTGAACGGATGGGTGCTGTGAGTTAAAGATAGTGAAAGATCTAGCTGTTTCTTCCTTCTTTTGTTAAGTTTTCTCAGTTGAGTTTAAACCGTCGACGATCATGGATTCTTGTAAGTTTACCACTTTTTTTACATTATGGCCTGCAAATTGTGATACAGTAGGTTGTTTTTTTGTGAGGATCGACATATGTGAAATATGTGAAGAGACTGAAAAATATAATTTTTTTTCATAAGCTATAGTTGTTTTTCCACAGAAAAAAGCACTTTCGCAAATGTGCACTTGCATAAATTAAGCCTTTAATGCCCAAGCATATGTATATAAATGCATACCAGGAGAGCTGTCCGAAGGAGGGCTACTGGCCAACTGGTCTATTCTGGCCTTGAATAGTGAGGGGTAGTGGAGAGTTTTTGCTGTAGATCGTCAGAGGTACTGAGGGATCTGAAGGTTTATGAGGAACTATCTGAGGAGGCTTTTTTGGCGAACTGCCCAGAGCTAATAGATTGTCTGCATGTGCTACTCCTGAAACTTTGTTGCGAACATCCGTTACATTACACCCATTTGGAGAGAATATAAAAAATTCTTAAAAAGTCTAATATTTAAACATTCTTAATATCGCTGTTGTAGATTTTTCGCTGCTCTTATTTTTCTACTGTCCATGTGAAGCTCTTCTGTTAAGTTTTTTTGAAGTAGCTTGGGGTTGCCAGATTGAGAAAATGTTTCTAAATACAAACAAAGTACAAACAATGGTGAGGGTTACCATAGTCTGAGAAAATGTGCATAAATGCTCAAAAGCATAAAATTGATTGTTAGGGTTGCCAAAGTTTAAGAAAACGCTCATAAACAGTCATTTATGCTCAAAATCTAAAAAAGTGATTGTTAGGGTTTACAAATAGGGACATAAGACTTAACAATGTAAAATGTGTAACTGTACTTGTAAGGGTTGCCAGAGATTGAGAAAACATGCATAAATGCTCAAAAGTATAAAAGTGATTAGTATAAAAAAAAAGTGGAAAAAAAGTGAAAGGTATAAAAGGTTTCTTAAGAGATTAGGAAAATGCTACTAAATTTAAAAATGATAGTTAAGGTCCCCAGAGTTTGAGAAAACCTTTGTAAATGCTGTAATTGATGTGGGAACCTGAATATTTAAGATGAAGTTCAGGGTTAAAATTTAAAATTATAAGCTTAGTTAAGATGTTAAATGTTCCTTTATAGTACTATTTCATTGTTCTTTTTTTCCCAAACAGTCTGGAAATTTTTTAAAGAAGATACAGGTTTACCAAGTTTTCTGAAATTAGCCGTGCTAATGAAGCTTAAGTGAAGTTAATGCAAGGTGAACTTGAGTAGATTTCTCTGCGTATACATGAGTACCTTTTCTCTGAAGTGACAATACTTTTATTTGAGTACAATATTTTTTTGTACTCTTTGCACTCCTGGCTCAAGTGACTGACGAAATGTAATCTATAGAATGATGTCTGCATTTGTTTCTATACCAAAGTAGTATCTCTGCAAATCAGAACTTTTTGCTTGTCTCTGTGTCCTGCTTCATTGTTTAAAGATCTCTCAAATGAGTTATATTTAAGATCATCTCCATTTCTCTGACTCTGTTGTTATTTTTGTCAGCTTTGTCATAAATAACTTTCCCCTACAGACACACAGACAAAGACTGCAGTGAGCATATCGATTGCTCCGGGAAGTGTGTGTTGTTTTCTTGTGAATCAGCTCAATTTGAATTGATTTAAACTTAAGAAACCTGTGTTTAGAGATCGATGGCTTCCAGAACAGTTCAAGTCATGATCAGTATAAAAGCACTTTCAAAGATTACAGTGAGACCTTTAGGGGGAAATCTATCACCTCCAAATACATTTTGTACTAACCCTCTATAAAGAACCCTTTCTAATATTCATGGTGTGATAATGGAATGTTATCACGGGTTATTACAAGACTTTATGAACATTTTTTACCTGACATGGTTATTTACATTATAGTCAATGTAAGTCAGGAAATGAAATGAAAATAATTGTTTTTCCCCACAAAGTTATATATAATATAATACATATAATATATATATTATATTACATATCATATATATATTTAATAATATATTAATATAATATAACATAACATAATATAACATAATATAATTTAATATAATATAATATAATTAATATAATATTAGGGAAAGAGAGAGAAAGAAAGCAAGAGGGAGAAGGAGGGGGGTAAGAAAGAAAGAGGGGTAAGAGAGAAAGATAGAAAAAAACACACCCTACTATTAGAAAAACAGGTTAAACTGTTTTTTTTTTTTTGAGAGGTGAAATAATCAATAATCTCTGATTGTGTTTTTTTCTGATGCTTCATGTCTGATTTTGCATTAAACTTTACCTTTTTGGATTTTTAATGATTTTTAACACAAATGCAAAGTCAAAGAAACCCTTGTTTACTCTTATAATACGTATTTATTTTTCTCAACTGCTCCCAAATATCCCGGGGAGCATGTACCAAACTCTTCCTTTGCAGCGACTGGGAGTTTAGCCTCAAGTCTGTAGTGATTGGATGCTGCACGTAGGGTGAATAGGAAGAAGCCAATCAAACACGATCCAGAGAGAAAAATCATGGTGTCTGTCTTCTGTGCGGTTCGGAAGATGAAAACATTCTTTCCCTGTCTTCTGTATAATAAAGCGCTTATACATAATGTGGCAGTTAGCCCAAAGTGCTACACCTATTTCATGAATAAATAAAACTAATTTAAAACACATCAACAAAAAGAAAAACAATACATAAATACACCAGCCTCTGTGTCAAGAACCATGATCAAGAACCAAACTCCTTCCTGAAAAAATTAGTTTTCAGCTTGCATTTAAAAAGTGAGAAGCTGGTAATAGTTCTCATTTGTAATGAAAGTTTATTCCAGAGTCTAGGTCCAGCTATGCTAAACGAGCACTCACCAAACTGCTTGTATTTACTCTTAGGCACATTAAGGAGAAGGTGGCTTTCTGATCGCAGGAATCTTGTCAGTTTATAAAATTGTAAAAAATCACTCAGATAGCTTGGAGCTAGTCCGTGGAGGGCTCTGAAAACTAAAAATAAACCTTAAAATCGACTCTAAAACTAACAGGAAGCCAGTGCAGAGAAGATAAAACTGTCTACAGCTTACAGCAATGTGCCTGTACTGGTTTACCTCCAGGTACAGTGCGTTAGGATAATCAAGTCTGGAACTAATAAAAGCATGTATCGCTTTTTCCAAATCACTGTGAGTTAAAAATGGTTTCACTTTGCCAGCAAAAAAAACTAGCTCTCACAACAGAATTAATCTGCTGCTCCATCCTTAAACTTGAGTCTAGGTCAACTCCCTAATTAGTAACCGTCGGTTTGCTCTGCAATAACAGAACATCCAAGCCAGTGGTTCTATCAGAGGGTCCCGAGAAGCCAAAGACAATGCACTCCGTCTTACTCTCATTTAAGTGGGGAAAGTTGTCAGATAACCATTGTTTGATGTCCATTAAGCAGTGATTAAGAGAGTCTAGTGCCTTCGTACTGTCTGACTGAACAGGGAGATAAAGTTGAAGGTCATCTGCATAAAAGTGATAGCTGACTTTTGCCTCTCAAGAACAAAACAGGACTCAGAATGGAGCCCTGTGGGACCCCAAAAGCCAAGGGAGCTGTGCTGGAGGAGAAATCATTCATTACAACAGACAAGGTCCCATCAGTTAGATAGGACTCAAACCACTTTAACACAGTCCCACCTAGACCAATCACTCTAGTCAGGCGGTTGATCATAATGGAGTTATCAACTCTGTCAAAAGCTGCAGTGAGATCAAACATCACCAGCAGCACAGATTTCTTTGCATTCAGTGGAAGGCGAATGTGGTTTTGCACTTTTAACAGAGCAGACTTGGCGCTATTGTGTGTTCTAATACCCGACTGGAATTTTTGAGTAAGAAGTTTTCTTCTAAAACTGGATAAAAACAACCTTTTATAAAACCTTTGAATAAAAGAAAAGAAATTAGAGAAAACAGATGAGTCAAGGTTAGTTTTTTTCAGTAGGGGCCTAACAACATGCTTAAAAGCAGAAAACAACATGCAGAAGGAACTGTTCCTGAGTTCAGACATCTATTAAAAAAAGAACACAGGCAAGGACCAATCAAGTTAAAAGTATGTTTCAAAATCCTGGCAGGGATGATATCCAATGCACAGTATGTGTGACGCATGTCATAAACAATTTTACCAACAGGCTTTGGTAATGGTTCCTGGAAAAAAAGGATTGCTTGCACACGCATGTTACTGGAGCCAAGTTTTTTCTGGAAACGAATTACAGACACCAGTCTGAAAGGGCTTCTAAAGTCTTTTAAAGCGCCGGTCACACTATGAAACAAAATTATGAAATTATGAAAAAATATGAAATTAGCTTATTGTTACTTTTTATAAAGTTTTATTTTTAGGACTTCAATGTGAATTAGATTAGAGTGAACTCTTTTGCCATTTGGATTAAGGATGTCCCAATCAGGTTTTTTGTTCTCGATCTGAAAATTTATTTTGAGTATCTGCCGATAATTCCCGATCACTTTTTTTCTCTCGATACATCTCGATCATGTTGCTCAATCATATACATTTTTACAATGCAAAAAGTACAAAAAAAGACTAAAAGTTTTTGTTACAATTTTTTGTTTTATTATACATTCATGAACAGTCAACCAAATGTTTATTTTTCACTTCCATATTGAAGCAAAATAAACTTTTAACAAAATGTACATTATAATCTACATAACTAAAAGTGATTAATGGCTAACTAAAAAACGCCAAAAGGGTGATAATAAAATAAAAAAGGAAACTTTCTTTAAAAGAGTTGAAATAGGTTTGACATTTATTTCAAAAACTCACAATCACAAAAACAAGTACATTTTTGGTTTAGCCTAGTGTACATTTCACTACTAAAACATCCATTTTCTTCAAATGAAAGCGTGTTAGTATTATTAACCTACAAAGTTACTGTGCTGTTTAAAAATAATAATAATAATTTTTGGCCCGATACATTTTTCCCAATTCCAGTCATTTGGAAATCAGGATCAATCGGGTCTACCCTATTTTGGATGATTTATAATTACGAGCTTGGTATTGTTAAAAACATGTAGCCTGGTGCACAGGGTCTTAACTGGTGCATTTCCCTGTGATGGGCATCAGAGCTCTAAAAAGCTTGTGTTACAGGCCCTGACAGATAAGCGTTCAAAAAGAAAAGACCAGTTCGCTTGCGGCACGACAGATGCGAAAGTGTGGCTCTCTTGGATGCAATCGTTTCATGAGTAGAATCTACAAAAAATCTTTCCATGTGTGCATCCGCAACTTCTGTTTTGATTAGATTTCTTTTACAGTCAATAGAGAGAATGTCAAGAAAAGAATTGTTTGAATGGTGAATCGTTTTGAGTCGACTATAATTTGACACACGAGACATTTTAAAAACTAAATGTTTATTAAACTGTCTCTGTAAGAGTTTGTCATTGGAGAAAAACAATTATGACACCAAAAAAAGATGAATAAAACCGCTCCTGTGACCCTAGACCCACCAAAAGTGAGTGCTACTGTTCGTACAGTAGTGATTACAGCAGTGTATACAGTACGAGGTGTTTGTAGTGTGGTGTCGTACAGTAGTGTGTGTCCGTGTCAGTAGACTGGAGCCGATCGTAGAGCAGTGTGTCAGTGAAACAGGAGCAGTGAGGAGGAGGATTCAGAGGGACAGAAATAACACGCCGTGACGTGAGAGTGTGTGAGGGAGGTCGCCAGTGTGGCTACAGCACTGGCACAAACACAGACAGGCTGCAGGGACGTTAGCGGACCAGCTCTGTTCAGCAGGACATGGCCGGACTACTGTGTGGAACCAAGAAAAGAAAGCAAGGTAGAATCCAGAGAGAGCGTGTGAATGCTACATGAAATGTTTATCGTAAAACATGGAATTCTAATGCTGTGTTCATATAAATATCTTATTAGTGTATGCTTTGCAGCCAAATCCCAGTAGGTCATTCCTGGTTTAGTATCGAGCCTTTTAACTCTGATTCTCCCAAATGTGATTACGTTTATATTGCAGTGATCTGAGCATTAAGCTGAATTTATCTATATATATATATATTATATATATATATATATTATATATATAATTATATATATAACATGTTATATATATAATTATATATATATATATTATTTTTTTTTTTTTTTTTTTTGATTATTGATTATTATTATTGTTGTTTTTATTTTTAATATTATTAGTAGTAGTTAAGTAGGCTGCTATACACAGTAAATAGAGGGGCATTTACTCTGTGCTGAGTCTGTTTGGTCCTTATCTATAGAGGTAAATTGAAAATAACGAGATAAAAGTTTTTTTTGGTTACAACGAGAAAGAAACAAGAAAAAAAAAACACTTGTGAATTTGGATAGCAAAATACTAATATTTATTGCAAAGTTTTCAGTGAAATATTGTCTTTTTAGTTAGTTGTTTTAATTCAAATGTTTTGTACTCTATCTAGAGATGGACCAAATACACTGAATCGAGTTCATTCTGTTCTCAGGATTTCGCTGTGTACACAAGAGTTTAGTGAGTTGAACTGAACATTATATTTATTAGGAGCTATCTCTTTCCAAACGACCCGCTGAACCATTTTTATGGACTTTTTTTTTGGAAGCTTGCTTGATATTACACCCTACAATAGTAAAGTCTACTCAACTCACTTCGGCTAGTATTGTACACTGATATTCTACAGTCTACTCACAGTCTTTGTCAAACTAAATAAAATGCATGGTTTTCATATTCATTTCATGTTTTCCAGTGTATGTTCAAATAGTAAAAATTAGTGTACCCTGAAATTATACTGTGCTGTTCTTTCATGTATTTGACTTCATCTTTATTTATTTTACAATTTTTATTGATTGTGATCTTTTATGTGATTCACACAGTGTATGGTGTCTTTGAGGGACATAAAAGGTGGCAACAAATACAATTTATTTCATTTGTGCAGCTTAGTAGTGCAGCTTTTTATTTTGCATTTGTGCAGCTTAATCATTGTTTCTATGTTGAAAGATGAAGATACAGAGTATATGTATAATTATTTATTGAATAAACAACATTAGCATTAATTACCATAAACAGCAGAGAAAATTATCTAAACATCAAACATGGAGAGAAGATAATGATCCTGAACCAGGAAAAGCACAATTATGATTCTGTAATCTGGCAGGAAACACAGATTTAGAGTGAGATGTGTTCACTCCCTCTGTAGTAGAGGAGTGTAGAAATGAAGGGAGGATGAAGAAGAGTCCCCATGGAGCTAAATGTGTTTACATGAGAAAGAGTATCCACTTACGCTGCGAGTCGAGGGGGCTGTGAGCACACGAATGACTGAGCCACAGAGACTATGATTGGTTAGAATCTCCTTTCACAGCTCTTAGTTACCAGATATTTTGGTTTTGTAGTTTAAATGACAAACCATTTCAAGTTATTGAGAATAAATGGAGTTCAAGTCCATTAAGCCATGTGATCCTTCAGAAATATTTTAAATATTGCTATCAACTCCTCACATTTTAGTGATCGATGAAATAAATGAAGCAATTTGTTCAAAATAAAAATGTTTATTGGCATGTCAAATGTGCAAATAATATTTTCAATGACTTAAATTTTTGTTTAACAGCAGTTCTTGCACACTCGTGCTCTGATTATGAAAAAAGGATCCTTAACACAGTTAGGAATGCCAGATATGTGTCAATTCGGCCTAGAGGAGAGTATTTTCACTTCACTAGTGTAATATTCCCTGTTTGAGATGAGATCCCTGCTCACTATAAACATTCTGTAATTAACTGAGAGAGAGAGAGAGAGAGAGAGAGACTTATGGGAGCACTCACACTAATCAGCTAATTGAAACTGCTGAGCCCCACAAGTATTGATCACTCTACAGTGAGTTATGGGTTCTGATTCTATACATTGTGCTCATATGCAATATTCTGAAACCATACGAGTCTTTGTTTTTAAATTAACACCACCTTTTTGTAAGTTCATCAAGGACTAACAATCAACTAATAATGTTGGGTGTAAGATCTGGTGCAGATTGATGCTATCATGTCATTAAAGTGCTGCAATGAAATCATTGCCTTAAAATCTGCTAATTTAGAGTTGTATGATCGTATATATCCTCTGTATCAAATTTGATACAAACATATTGAGCACAGTTTTATTAAAAATGATTTCACATTACATTAATCAAGTAACTGTTTCTATTGAGGTTTTGGTACTTTTTTTACTTAACCTTTCAAAAAACTGTTTTAGTTTTAGTCAAAAATCTCTCGACTGGCTGGAGTCCTATCTCACTTGTAGATCTTTCAGTGTCGGGTGGAGGGGTGAGGTCTCCAACACTCATTCTATCTTCAGACACGGATTCTCCTACCACTGCTACGCTGATGACACTCAACTCTATCTGTCGTCTTAACAGAACCTTCTCTTTCACTGTCCCTGGCTGGTTAAACAAACTCCTGATCCAGTCAGGAAAGCCTCAACACTAACAGCTTTAAAAAAAGCAACTGAAAACTTTTCTCTTCAGGGAACACCTAATATAAAAAAAATCCTATTTGAAACAACTTCTATTATTAGAAACTGAGATAGACTTTGACGGTGTAACAAATTGCATATTGTCTCTCCCCTACTATAAGTCGCTTTGGACAAAATTGTCTGCCAAATGCATAAATGTAAATGTAAAAATCACATGTTCCCTTTAATTGTCACTCCAGCAGTAACTGGAAAGTCTCCTGGATAGTTCATTACTGCCCCCGGTGTAATATCTATGCATTGCAAGTATCAGATTGTATACAGGTACATTACGTTTTTCACCAAAACAAAAGATTCAAGTTCATGCTGTAGAGGGCCCAAAAATCAAATGTGTATCAAATGTGATATGCTTGCCGTTATAGAGTTGAATGCTTTTCAAAAGCTAGATTTTGTGTCAATTAAGAATTTGGATAATAGTCAGAGGCTTATAGAGTTTTTTTTTTTAATAATGTTGATAGTTAAAATGAAGAAAAAAAAAACAGAGACACCTTTAGCCAATAGTGCCTAGTCCCTATTGTGTTAGCTCGTGCTGACTGGCTACAAGTTTGACTTGGTCCTTGAAGCACCCAGCTGACCAATGAATCTCATACTACACCTATGAAGAATGGGAAATATATGGGTTCCAATTCAGTATTCCATACGGAAGGAACTCAGAGTTTTGTGTTTTTTGGATTAATGCTATTTCAATTGTTTCCTGATTGATGACTTTAGTGGCATTATGATTGTACTGTTTCAGGTTCATATATTGTTGCTATCTTGCTCAATTGGCACGATGTAGCATCTGTTGTAGCCCTTTTTAGTTTTGCATTTTTTTGTGTTGTCCACAGTGTGGCACAATGTCTGCATCAAACATATAATTGGAGCATCTATGCTATTCTGTAGTTGGGCAAGCATATAGATTTTGACAATGTTAAACATTCAGAAAGGTTTCACTCCTATCTCTATTGTAATGTCTTGATGGTTAGCCATTACAGCATCTATAGTAGCATTCACTGTGATTGTGAGACACATGTACAGTCGGTCACAATAAATGTCTAACCTCTCTTGAAGAAAAGATTTTACCTTGTCACATTTTAACATCAACATTACACTTGTAATAAAAGGTAAATTCCACAATACACATAAATTGTAAACAGATGGGAATTACTTTTATGACACTGTATCCCAGAAAATAAAAGAAATGTGAAATTCACAATATTAAACTCATCTACAATTGTCTCTACAGCCAGTGACCTTCAGGAAGAGGGAAAGAAGGCTATCAATGCCCCCCTCCTTCACCCCGGTCCAGAGCTCCTACCAGAGGACACCCAGTTAGGTATCTTCTACTTTCAACAATCAATTCTTGTGCTTTTATTTGAAAGCAGTTTTAAGGTTGTCTCAAAACTCTTAAACTGTGAACTAATATGTCACAGAAATGCCATTTTCATGATTACAAGAAGAAATGTTTGTGTGTGCCAATGTAGAGGAAAATGCAGAGAGAACTATTCTGGACCCCACATCGAGAGAAGACCTTAATTTCAAAGATTTGCAAAAGGTAAAAGACATGTTTACTATTTAAAGGTGCCTTGTCATGTAAACTCGACTTTTCATACATCAACATTTTTTGCATGTTTTAGTATTGTTCCCTCATCAAAAACTCAGATTTGTTCATGCAAGTTTGCGTTCTCCTATTTTCTCTTTCTGGGAGTTCAAAACAGCTTGATGACCACACCCTTCGGCCATAGCACCACCCACTGACCAATCAAATGAACTGCTAATGCATCTCAATGAAGAACATATGCGCTAACTAACCAAGTCAGAAAACAATTAAAACAAAGTGTGTTTAGCCTCAGTAAATGGTTTAAAATTTCATCACAATGGGTGGATGTTTTATGTGCCAACAAGAAAAACCCAGTAGGGGGCGTGGCGGAAGAATGGCAGTGAGAGACACATGTGGCACCATTTAAGGCGATTCAAAGACACCGTTTATATAAATACTGCCTTTTGAAGGTTGTCAAGGATGCAGTGATAGTCTAGAGGGTTCTAATACTTATTGTAAATTATTTAAAAGGGCCATGGTATGGCACCTTTAATCTAAACGGCACCATCCACAGTTTAAGCTGCTTGGATATCTATTAGCATTTATTGCAATGTAGGTCATAAACCCCACCTGCAACATACAAGTCGATGAGTCAATCCTCTTCAATTTGAAGCATGATGCATTAGTCTATTTTTGTTACTATTGTGGTTAAAGCAGGTTACTTGATGCCAAAGAATTCCTGGCATAACCAAATAATTGACAGTTGGAACTCTGTGTGCTTTTCTTAAGTATGTGTAACTTCCTTCTCCTCGTCTTGTCTTCTGTCACGTCTCCATAATATTCACCTCAAATGACCCACATTGCAGAAAGTTTATTTCAATTTGTTTAAAGTGATCATAAAGTACATTTTATAGTTCACATAATCATATTACTGTGGTCGTCACATCCTGTCCTCTGCTGTATCCAAGCCTCCCTGCGCTCTCTAAAGGGGAAGCAAGCGCCTACTTCAAGCATCACCTATGACTATTCAGCTAAAACAGGCTCACATTTCTTTAATATTCATAATACATTGAACCACTTGTTTTTTCTGCACAGTCGCTACCGATTTCCACCACTCTAGGCGCCGCTGAAACGCGCTTAGCCCGCGGGGCTAAAGCTAACTTCTGCGGTAGCAGCACCCGCTCGCGGCCAACTTTAAAACCCGAAAACGAAAGTCAGTCGACGTCTTTGCTCCGCTAACATACCGTAAACCATTATATAACAATAGAAAGTTAAACGTCAACTTATATAAGCAACTGAAAGAACATCTCAACCCAAACGGTTGTTCTTTCCTTGACAGGCTAAAAGCTAAAACCCCAGCAGCTCTTGAGCTTTTTTGCGCACTCTATTCTTTATACAGGTTTTTAAACAAATCGACTACGTTACAAACTAACACACTAGCCGTTGGATAATTCAGTTTGGATCTCTGTTGCTCCTAGCTTTTTTTTGGCCACTTTAACTTTTGCTAAACCTACTTTAAATCACATAAAACTAATTCCTCGGACTTAGCTCTTTTAAGATTGCAATCGCACAACTAGTCTAACCAAAACAACTCATTGATTAGTCTTGTCTAACAGTTAGACATAAAATTAAATAAAAAAAATAATACAAAAATATTCAATTCATAAAATAAAAAAATTCAATTAGTAATACAATTAATAACAACCTAGTTCTGCTTGGAGGAGTGCAACCCATCGTTCTCAAATAATTAATTAGACGAAATACTAATTAATACAACTAGTACACAAATTTGGCTCTTTCGGTTCAGCTTCCCTTGTGACTGACGGTTCTGTTAAAGGCTCTAATGATACGTCTCGTCGTCAGTCAGAGGTGCTAAAAGCGGATTACAGTAAACTGATCCGCACTGCTCTCGCCGCCTGTCACCCGCGACCCAAATTATTGTCTTCTGGCCCTCTGCCAAACGTATCGAAGGGGAACCGATAAATCAGCAGACTTTTTGCGCTCAGAGAGTGGCTCACCACCTTCTGTCGAGAAGAGCAGTTATTGTTTGTTGACAACTGGAATCTCTTCGGGGGATGCCCTAATCTCTTCCGTCCTGATGGCCTCCATCCAAGCAAGCTAAGCTCTTAACTTCTGTCAGATAACATCACTAGAGCCCTTATTAGCATCTGACTAAATAATGTCAAATATAACACCTTTGAACACTGCCCCAGAAACCGACCTAAAACCTGTCAAAACCTAACATTTGCTATCGAAACAGTGTCCATACCATGAAAACAGAAAATAACTATAAACAACAAATTACTTAACACCAATAATCTGATCAATATAAAATTAGACTACAAATTATACAACTCGCAAACGTACTCTCTAAAATTGGGTCTCCTAAACATTAGATCTCTTACACCAAAAGCTGTAATCATAAATGAATTAATCTCAGAACTGAACCTTGACATACTGTGCCTAACTGAAAATGGCTCACTCCAAACGATTATTTTGGATTGATTGAAGCGACACCCAAAAATTACCGTTACAATCATGAACCGCGCTCAACTGGTCATGGTGGAGGTGTTGCCACAATATATAGAAATACCCTAAACACAACCAAAAAGACAGAACATAATTTTAAATCCTTCGAAGTACTTGTGCTCCATATTACACCGGCAGAATCAAAACAAAGATGTGCATTCTCTGTGACATTAGCTGTTGTCTACAGGCCACCAGAACACAATTCTAGATTTTAGCTTTTATTTGAAGTTCACAACTTTTGCATTACTGCTTTGTTAACATTTTATTAAGATATAAAGTTTTGAATAATTAGGAGCGGGGATACTCGGGTGACAACAAGTCACCATCACGAAAGTGACATCCTTGTCCATTCCAATCCACCAAATTGTGCTTTTTCCCTGATTCTGATACAATTGTGACACTTTATTCAGAAGGAAATGGCTGATTTACCCAAACTCAGAACCTCATTTGCTTACTGCTAAAACCTACAGGTGACATCACGTCTACTATGTTCATGTTATGTGCAGGAAATGGGAACACCACAGTCTCATTAACAATTTAGCTCCAATTATTCTAAAAACTAGCAATGCTAACACACACTTCATAAAAATTATAATCACAATTTAATTATTATTAATTGAAATTATGATTATTTTAAATGATTATTCCTGTCTTTGTAAACATACTGCATTACCATTAATTTATATGTCGCTCAACAGAGTTATTTTCAAGTATTTAAAAAAACAACTAATCTAGTGTCCACTCTATTCATGTCTCTATATAAACAAAACACAATTGGGAAAAAAAAGACTGTTTTCCACTGAAAGCACATTTAGTTTTAAAGGTGTTCATTTAATTGCAGTACATTATACATAATAAGCTAATGAACATGAACAAATATATTAATTTGAACAGCTGAATTAAATATGAAAGACGTTTCCACATGAACATTGTTGTAGAATCAAACACAGAGATTATATTCCTCCCATAATTCTGGGCAGACACTGCGTGATTTTTCAGTCACATGATTCAGCTCCTGTTTGCACGAGTAAATCTCAGGGGTTAAAAGTTAAAGGCACACGATTTCTGGTCTAACACTATACGAGACGATGCGCGCATTTTTGAGATGACTGCTGTCTCAACATTTTCTCATCAGGTTCTGATTGACTGGATCAACAGTGAGCTGGAGGAGGACCGTATCATCGTCAAGGACCTGGAGGAAGACCTGTATGATGGACAGGTGCTGCAGAAACTCTTCGGTAAGATCAAAACCACTGTGGCAAGTGGGGTTATGCTTGATTGGAGTACAGACAAGCACCGGCTCTACTGAGGTTTCTTTCTGTGTGTTCAGAGAAGCTATCGGGGTGTAAGCTGAACGTGGCAGAAGTGACCCAGTCAGAGATCGGTCAGAAGCAGAAGCTGCAGACGCTGCTGGAGTCAGTCAATGCTACCCTGCGTCCACTCCATTGGAGTAGCGAGTGGAATGTCGATGGTCAGTCAATATATAACTTTACATAACAACAATAGGCTGAGTCTATTGCTTGTCTTTATTCTTTGGAATGTGTGCTGTCTCCTCCTCAGCCATTCACTCCAAGAACCTGGTGTCCATTATCTATCTTCTGCTTGCTCTGGCCATATACTACGCGGCTCCCATCCGCTTACCCGAACATGTCTCCGTCCAGATCATCACTGTCACGGTAAACTCTGAAATTAAGGACTGTATTTGAACTGTAGTAAGCTTTGATTGATATTTACTAGGGCTGTAGCTATCAAATATTTTAGTATTCGGGTATTCTACTGAAAATTTAATCGAGGAACTGAGTGATCGGATAAAACATGCGTGACGTCAAACGCCACTTCCGGATTCTGCCGTGTCACTCGCCCATAGCCATTCAATGATAGAGATGCTGACACTTTGAGTAACATCGAAGATGATTTAAATGCGTTCACAATCAAGTGGAACAGTATGTGTAGGTTACCAATAATGTGGCATAATAAAGATTAAAGTCAAAGCATCCTAAAAAATAAGTTTATCAGTGCAATGTGCTGTTCTGGAGCGCAGATTAGAGGAGAATTCCCCATGTGAAACAACACTGTCTTTACCTTTAACTTTCGCTTCTGAAGCACTTTCCACAGTATAAACATAGTTTTTTTGTGACGTTTAAACCGTTGTCTTTTGCCAATACTCACATAATTAAGTTATTATTAATATCTGGACTTCAATAAATGAGTGGAACAATACAGCTGAAGGTTTTGTCCAGTCTGTCTACATATTGCTTTCACTACGCCGACAAAAGTAACGTTACTACGGAAGTTTAATGTAGTGATGTCTTAACATTTGCTGTGTATTATATCAACATTAACATATTAGAGATAAATGTTACTTCGACTTGGCGAGACACTTCCCACAGTAGGCATTCACTGTAAAGTGAAAGCTAACGAACTCTTACTTTACAACACTCTTTTCAATGTAAGGAAAAAGGCGAATGCCTATGTGAAGCTTCTGTTTTCCTTTTAATGTAAAAATATAAAAGAAAAGGAGACTGTATTTCCTTTACACTCTTTACAGATGTGAATTTTCTGAATGAAGCCGCTGCCCTCTTCTCTCTTCCATGTTTCTCTGTTTCAGACTTCACAAATGGCTGTTGGTTTAAAAAATAATTGTACAACTTAAATAATACAATCGCTAAAAGAGTCCAAGTAGAGCGAATCCGTGAACGAGTACTGAGCTGTGATTTAGCACTCGCATTGAGTAAACCATGAAGAACGGCTGTTTGCGACTAAATAGAGTGAATAAGCCAACCTGGGTCAACACCTCCTAGCCAATCAGAATCCAGTATTTAGACAGACCATGGGATAAAAGGATTTAATAGAGGCTTCAAGGCAGAGGATTTTGCCTCAACTACTTTTTGTAACCTAGTTATTCAAGTAAGTCCCTAATATTTATGTTATTATAAATTATAACATATACATTAATATACATTAATATTGTGATCATATCTCATTTATAATCTCTTTTGAGAGAAAGAAAGAGAGAGATAACTAAAACCTCACACCAAACTCTTTATAACAGATTATATTCCCGAACTGAACTGCTTCAATCCCTCACCCTGTCATGCCTGTCCATTGCAGCGCTTTGTTGTGATGACCCTCAAATAGGGGCTCCTCAAGAGGTGCACAGCAGGCCTCATAGGCCTCAGCATAGCGTTATGTAAATGTGGAATACACATTTTCATTCTTTTTACAAAAATTATTGGTTAATGCAGTCATTTTGAAAGCACTAAGCACTAAAATAACTACAACTGTAATATACATTATTTACTTTTATACATTTTTGTGTTTTTCTCAGAAAAAGGAGGGAATCCTGCATACAGCACATGTGACCAAGCAACTCACCAGCACCACTACTGAGTAAGTCATATCAATGTTTTTGTGAATCAGTGCAATTACTCACACTGGTATTACCTTATACGCCACTTTTACGCTGTGGTTAGCACTATAGAGGTGGGATAAGTTTAAGGGAAGGCACATTTCAACACACTGAAGATAACTTTTATAAGACAGACATCTTTAAATATGTGTTGATGCTGCATCCATCTGAGCATTATTTTTCCCCCAAAACAAATGAAACTTGATTTTCAGAAAAAAGTATCTATCTAATGAACACACAAACAAATACTTTTAGGACATATGCTGCAGAAAGCATGGGAAAACAGCATTCTGTTCACTGGTATAGCGGTAAGTGAGCAGGACACACAAGGACACACATCGGATGACCTGGGTTTGAATCCTAAGTCCTTGTTTTTTTTGCAGGTTCTACCCTCTCTCTCTATTCCACTTCACTTGCTGTCAGAATCGTCACTCTCTTATCACAACAAAAGCAAAATGGTCCCTAAAAAAACTCCTTGACCTCTCAAAACATGTTTTGCAAAATAATCAGATATCAGTTCAGCCAAAACTATGAGAGTGTTTGTCAGCTGTGTTAACACCAGAAAGACATGTGCGTGAAACACCTCATACTTCAAACCCCCGAAAGCCTAAACAAAATTTCACCTGTACTCCTGGAACGATATAAGCTTTGACACACCTTGTCTCACCGAAACGTGTAAAAGCAGCTACCGTGATCAGTTTCTTATGTTGTTCCCTCTTTTTTCAACAGAATGATGATTGGAAAATCAGGTGAGTTTTTTTTGTGGAAGCCTTATGTTATTAATACACCCAGAAACCTTGAAAAAGTTCAAAATCAAGCTTCAAGATCAAACATCAGTGACTGCTAGTACTGTTTTATACTTTTTAGGAATTGACCAGTCAATGGTATGTTAGTTTATTCAGGATGTGTACAGCCTTTTAGGCACATTCATTTCCTATTGAGTTTTGGC
This sequence comes from Danionella dracula, assembly GCA_900490495.1. Lineage (NCBI taxonomy): Eukaryota > Metazoa > Chordata > Actinopteri > Cypriniformes > Danionidae > Danionella > Danionella dracula. Next base: position 3,773,156 of record UELW01000511.1, read on the forward strand.
TAGACAGGATACATACATACATAAATACACACACACGCACAGACGCACACAATTTTTAGCTCTTATTTTTACAGCCCTACAGTATACCTAGGGCTGGGCAATATCTAAATATTTAATATATTTCAATATTTAATATATTTTTCCTCTGCGTGATACATTTATAAATGGGATATAACACAGGGCAATATAATTTCTATTAAATAGGTCATTTTGCGTTAAATCGACAATAAAGGGCCAGATTTCCCAACTATTTCTCCTCTCCCTGTATCCCTACACACTTCCTGCTCCGACTCCGCCTCGTGCCACTCTGTGGAGATTTGACCTCGAAACTATTTTTTGGGTGGTAGTTATAGATCAAACTGGTGATGAAACCAGTTTAATAAAATAAATCTTTATTTTTGTCCTCCAGATCTCTAGAAATATCTCTTCCAGAATTAAGTACTTGTGTTATCCCTTTAGTTTTTCCTTATTTTTGTCTAAATGTAAATTAAATATTTGACAATGCACTGGAAGCCCAACTGATTTAAGTATTTTATGTTTAAAGTATGGAATTCCCCCTGGTTGGTGTGGGGGGAAATTACATTTTTAACCAACTTTAAAGAAACAAAATTATTGGTAGTACAAGGGAGTTGATTTGAGACTATTTTATTGTGTAGATTAATTTTAATTAATTTTATGAAATCCCTCCAAGTAAGTTTTTTACCTGCAGTAGTACAAAGAACTGACTTCCTTGATTGTTCTGCCCAACTTTAAAGAAAAATTATAGATATATATATCGAGTATAGCCATTCAGCTAAGACATACCGAGACATAACATTTGGCCCGAGGCCAGGCCTAAGTATACGTTTACCTGACTAAAATCAGTTTAGTAGTAAATCTAGCTGTGCAAACAGCTACTTTTGAGTAGAAGGTAAATACGTTTTCTTCTAAAGCAATATTAATCTGGTTCAATCAAATCTACACTATAATAATTTTCTATCTAAAAGAATGTATTTGATTTTGAATTTTTTCCACAGAACGAGATGCATTTGACACCTTACTGGATCATGCGCCAGACAAGCTGAACGTGGTTAAAACAGTACGAAGCTCACTTGGATCTACATTGAATGTTTCTGAATATCTGAACGTAATATTCCATTTTGTTCTTGTTTTCAGTCTCTGATAACTTTTGTGAATAAACACTTGAACAAACTGAACCTTGAGGTGAATGAGCTGGAGTCACAGGTAGAAACCTCAGCTGGCGGCTGAAACAAGGGTTCAGGCTGATCTCTCTACTTAACCTTTTATTGTTTGTCGGTAAAGTTTGCAGATGGGGTTTATCTGGTGCTGCTGATGGGATTGTTGGAGAATTACTTTGTTCCGCTGTACAACTTCTACCTCACTCCAGAAAGCTTCGAACAGAAGGTGAGTAAGAATTTAGATTAGACTTAAAAGGGTTCAAACTGTTCGTTAAAGCTGCTTTAGTGTAAACAAGAAGTGTTTGTCTTGACACTCAAACCTGTAGAAAAAATCCCAATATTTCTTGCAAGGAATGCAAACAACGTTTACTCCCATCCTATTTTTTTATGACTCCTATTTTTGTAAAGTGCTATTCTGGGATACAGACATATGATTTAGAATTTCAATCGATACAGAAAACAGTTAGTTATAACCTCTAATTGAGAGGTTTCAAAGTCGAATCCTAGTAGGCTTTTCTCATTTGTGAAATTGTTTTGCAATGTTAAAACAAACCAAAACAATACAATAACACACAAAAAGGTTTTTACTGTTAAAATAAAAACAAAAAAAAGGAAAAATGTAATATTTTTTTTTACATTTTTCACTGTATGCATAAAATAATTATGAACTTCCAGTGCTTTTTTGTTTTCTCTTTTGGGAAAGCGTAGCGTGACCCAGCGGTTTAATGGCGTCAACAACCAGTGTTGCCAGATTGGACGGTTTTCCGGGCTGGGAAAATTGGCATTGGGAGGGTATATAAAATTTGGGCTCCTTTTTAAAATATTCAGCAGGTGTTATTATCATTATTATTATTTTTTAAATGGTAAATATATATACCTAGAAGCCCAGCATGGAATCAATCTTTAGTTATTGTCTAACAATTAAATCCTCATGGACAGCAATCGCTTTTATCTTCACACTTCGGGATGAAACTGAACACAAATCGAATAAAATAATAATTGAGAAAAAGGTGGCTTTTTCATTTTGAGCACACAATAAAACTTTGAAAACAGTTTCCTTTGTAGTTTTTGTTTTAACAATAAAAAATCAAATCAAATGAATAGATGATACACCACAGCCCCTGCTGTTCTTCGTTCCAACCCTATTGCTAGAGACACACCAGTAGCTTCAAACAAGCCATAAGGAGCTTAATCAAGTGGAATCAGGTGTGTTGCATGAATGTTGAAATGAGACCCTGCTATAACTGAACAAATGAGCCTTTTGGTCTCAATTATTATATTATTTTTGACCAATGCAGTTATTTTGGCAGAAAAGTTTGGTGAATCACTTAGTAGTAATGTAGCAGATACCTTATTAAAAATATTGGTATTCCTTCTGGAATTTTTACTCTTCATAATTTGTCGATCATGTTTTGGTTTTTGTCCCTTGGATCTATTCTTGACACCCTAGAAATTGTAGATGCATTTGTTATTTAACGTTTGGTCTGAGTTGGATGTTCTTAAATTGATGCAACATTTTTAATAAGTCACAACTTGAATGAAAGCACATTTAACTACATTTAACAAATCCATGATAAAGAAGTCCACATAAGAAACCTTCAGGCTACAACACATTAATAGTGACGTCAGTCAACGAGATTTTTACTGTAAGACCAGGTCAAACACTTAATAATCATAAAAATAGATGACTGGCTCTGACCGAGCGCAAGCGAATATTCAGATATAGTTTTTGCTATTTCAGCTAGCTTTAAAAACAAGCCGAGAAAATAACTTCTGGGGTGTTTCTCTGCCTTGTAGGTGCATAATGTTGCATTTGCCTTCGAGCTCATGCAAGACGGTGGATTACAGAAGCCCAAAGCTCGACCCGAAGGTACAGTTTCAAGAAAAATCAGCTTCAGCTACTCCTTACTTTGTTTACTTCTTAATTTTTCATAAGGCCAATTTTTCTCACTCTATCCACTAGATGGAGATGTTCTTCAATCCATACTCTAACGTACCAAAGATACTCTTTCTCTTGTTTGTCCTACAGATGTGGTGAACCTGAATCTGAAATCGACTCTCAGAGTACTCTACAACCTTTTCACTAACTACAAGAACTCAGAATAACCATGGTACCCAATCAGTGAAGCTCACTTCAGCAGCCGGCACGCCGCACGACTTTCCCTATTCTATATTTTGTATGTAAGAGTCAAGTTTTTTATATGATGTAGCTTATTTATGCACAGGATCTAATTCTTTTAGCCTTATTATGCGTAGCAGCTCATTAAAAAAAATAAATTCTTCAATTCAATTTATGCAAATGAGACCTGCTGCTGCTTAAAGCACTACAGTAATTGCAATGAATGTTCAAATCTGGAGTGATTCAGACATATGCAGTGTGTAATTTATTCCGGAGGAAATGCTGTATTTATTTCAAATAAACAAATACTTTAAGATTTCTGGCCTGAGCTCCTAGTACCTGAGCAGTTTTAAAAGCTGTTTTGGCTTAAACATTTACATTGAAATTAAATTGCACTGTGTAGATCTTATTCAAGAATTGCTGAGCAAACTTTTCAGATCAATTTCCCAAAGTTGAGTAGTTTTTTGATGTAAAACTAAAGAGTTGTACAGACTGCTAGCTGAATTTGTCTGCTTTTCTCCAGTGTATTGACTGTTTGCTTACTTCAAATTTTTTTGCCATAATAATAATAATAATAATGCATTCAATTTATTTAGTGCTTTTCTAGACACTCAAAGATGCTTTACAATTATCATTATTCATCCACTCCACATACACACTCTGGTGGTAATAGGCTACCTTTGTAGCACTCTGACAGGACAGGGCTGCCATTCTACACCTATGGCATCCTGCCTACCACCAAACACACCCCACCAATCACACACATCCATACTGGGCAATGCAGGTGAAGTGACCACAACGGAAGAATGCCCCTAGCGGGGATTGAACCATCCAAACTTCTGGTTACAGAACAACCAACTCCACCACTGCGCCATCTTGAATAAGAAATCTCCTATTTTATGGTGCTCTCAAAAATCCCTTCTTATTTGCATAAACTTTTGACTTGCCCCTGAAAGTAATCACTCTCTATTAAAAACAAATGAGATTGCATTGTTTGTTGCTTGCAGAGAAAGTTCATCGTAACTTGCAAAATCATCAGCTGATCCTGGTCCATAGCAACAACGAGCTAGCAAGTAGGTCAGTTTTTTTCCCCCCATATGAATATGCATAAGCCTATACGCTAATAAGTATTGCGGTGATAAGAATGCCAACTGCTAACAAACCAAAAAAACCAACACAGATGCTAACAAAAGACAGGTTTTATCATACCTAATCATACATAGTGTAAATGTAACTTCAAACATACATCCGCTGCTGCTATAGAAGCACTGTTTCTAAACTGAAAAATATCAAAATATGGTGTTATGGCGATGCTAACTTCTAGCCAGCTAAAACTCAGCATAGATTACAAAGGTTTTTATTTTATTTCGCCAAAATTACTTCATTATCCAGAGCTCAAACCCAGAAAGAGAGAGAACGCATTCGCTCTGTTCCACTTTGCCAGATCATGGAGCTCATGCTCTGCAAAGCCTTGACGCAAGGTTAGAAATTTCAGAGTCGCCGGTTGAGCACTGCAGAGGGGTCAGCGCATAGTTACGTCAGCAAACAGCCTTCGCAGAGGGCAAATCATAGGCTTGATGCATAAGTATAGATCAGGCTCAAGGATGGAGGAAACCTTTATTGGTTTAAACAACTCTGGGTATTTGAATGATGAGTTTATATTCAGTTTTTGATGGAGTATTATTTTAGCATAGTATGTGAAATAAACCTCTATAGACCTGTTCCACTACAGGATAACATTATTAAGAATATAAAGTCCAATCTGGACTTACTCTCAGGGTCCAAAACCAACAGTGAAGTCTTCCATGATGCACAGTAACATATCGTGCATCACTAATCACACTTAAGCAACTGTCCACAACACATTAGACACAAAGAACCTGCAATTAATTGTTATGAAACTGAATCAGTTGCATAACTAACCCATCCAAGACACCTTAGCAACAGCCTCAAACAGCCCTGCTTTCTTTGGAACAAGAAGAGAGTTTTCTGCCATTGTATTTTGCAGTGACACACAGCAGAGATCCACAGATGGTTGAGTCTGAATGTAAATAACCCCACCTACTGCTTTCAGATGCTCCTTTGAGGGTATTTCACAGGTTTTTACTCTTAATTCAAAGTTGTGTAAATGGGGAAGTTCATTGTGATGGTTGCCATGGAAACCAAATTTCCTTGCGTTACATGAGGTAAAAAGGTCTTTTTCTCCATCACAGAATTATAGCACCATAGAAAGAAAACACTCTCCTTTAAACCTAGCATGTGTTATATGAACACTAATTGGCTGATCTCTGAAGGTACTGCCGATGGTGTGTTCAGGACTTGTGTCGACAGAGAAAAGAGGAAGTGCTTTTTTTTACCACTTCCTGTCTGTTTGAAACAGGCTCCATCCATATTTGAGTTCTAGTTTTCCTGTCAGTTGACACTGGACGAAGGATATTTAATATTAAACTGAATCCAGTACGAAAGAAGACAAACCAATTGGACACCACTTCTACTGCTGCCCGAAAGAAGAACAATCTCAGCAGGCCTGTGGACAGAGCTGAGGTGAATATTTTGACAGAATATTTCTTGTACTCTATATCAAATATTGGCAGTTCATGTAGTGGCTCAGCAGACTTTGTGGATTTCTATCATAGTTCTCAGATAGTTTCTTCTAACTTTTAATCCTTTATGGCTCTCTGCGATTACAGGAGAGTTTTGAAATGTACAAATATAAAAGTTTTATTTTAAGACATTTTTTTCTCAATTTACTCAACAGTTTGAGAGGCGAACATGTTTTAGAGTAAGTGGCCGATTTTGTGTTTTTGAAGCCCAATACAACAAAAGCACAGGATTTTGATAAACAAATACATATTCAGATTTTTCATGTCATGTGTTTTAAACATTGTGGGTCTTTTTACAAATAATAGTCTTGAAACATGGGATTTTTGGTTTTCAGTTTAAAAGTTTTAAAAGTCCCATATTATGCCCTTGTTATAGCACTTGGAATCAATATTTGAGCTCTCTGTCCTAGCGTTGCACTGTTAATAACTTTCAAAGTGCAATTCAACTGAGCAATGTTTTCCTGTTAGTCCGAATTCAGCAAAAACAAACCAAACGAGTGATGCTTTAAACACGTGTTATTGTTCTAAAACATAATCGACAGACAACGGCTGTGCGTGATCTAACAGCACCTTATATGTGTGAACCAGACTCTGACACAGAGTCTGAGCCCTCAGAATGAAACAGAAACCACAGTAAAAAAGGCTCCTCAGCTAACATTATGTGTTCACAAATTAAATTAGATGTGCTTACTCTTATACTGTTTGATTTCTAGTGTTGGCGCACTGTTTTAGGAATTATTTATTTTGTTATAGGTGTGCTTGTGAAAAATGTAGTAAAATGCCAAAAGAAGTCTTTATTCTGTAAAGTCACAGTCTTTATTTTGTGATGCGCATACCTTGCACAATAGTGTGTAACGTTTGTAACATCGCTGTAGTGTGCATTCCACACAATTGTTGAATCCTGTAATGTGTGCATGTTTAGGATTTGAGGGAAGATAACATGCAAAGTGTGTGTGTGCTAAATTTTTTTTTTGGACACAGTCCCCTCTAGTAAGGCCAACTTAGTAAGTTGTCGGATGGAAGATGCAGAATATTTTACATCATTGAGTGTTTGACAACTCTTCCATTAAAGTGCCAAAAACTGGAGCAAGTTGTTATTCTCTATGTTGTCACTGTCTGTTCTTGTGTTTTGACATTTGAAGTGAGTTTCATTTCATCACACTGCTGGAAAAATATCTGTTCAGAAACATGAGCTAAGGAATAAAGTCCTTGTGTTTGGCTCGGGGCACAAGAGCCACACTGCCTGGTTTTCAATAAGAAATCAACAGTCTGCTGAGTTATGGGAGTGAAGCTGATTTTGACAATGAATCTCTTTTGTAACAGCCAAAAATGGCAGAATATGGTGGTGAAGTGGGACGGAACATATCCAGCAATGTTCAGGGTGAGAGGTTTTTTTTGTCATGGCATATCTTCACGATAAACACCAAATATATTTTCAGTTGAATTCAATTGACTGTATTTTTTAAACTACTTGAAACATAAACCGATTGTAGATACATGAAAAAAACAACAACACAGGCATTTGCTTTATTTGTCAAAAAATTATAAATAAAAAACTGTTAACCCAACCCAGTATAATCTTGATAGCAAAATTAACTTTATCCAGAATTGGACCAAATAAAATCTAAATAGAGTACAAATACCATAAAACTGAGCTAAAATATTTTTGAGCCTCAAAAAAATCATTAAAAAAAACATTTTTTTTTTTACAAAACGCAAAATATTTTGTAATAAATGCTTGTATTTTGTTACTCTACTTGTATACATGTACTGGTAATACTTGTGACTCTTTTTTGTTCCTTTCCCAATGTAACAAAAAACTTTCATTTTATATAGTGTTAAGGTTCAAGTTGAGAGGCTCTGAGTTAATGGAACTCTATACAGAGACAAACCAAATAGACCCAGAACAGTTCATTTAGCGCTCTAGCTTTTACTGTGTACAGAGCAGTTACCACTAGCCTCATGGAAAATCACTTGAGGCCTGGTGGATTCGGAGATCAGAAAACCATTGGTTTGACCCCAGATCCCAAAGTGTAAGGTACAGTAGGTGATGGAAATGTTTGCTTTCCCATCTTAGGCCACTTCTACAAGTACACAAGGTGTACATTTAAAAAAAAAAATTCTTAACTCACAAAAATGCAGAATAGTTCCTAAAACACTACAGAACAAGTCAATCCAATATAGGGTCAGGGTTAGGGCAAGGGTTAGGTTAGGAACCCCAGCCATGGCTCCCACTACTCCGGGTGAGTGTTCACGGTGTGTTTGTTCACTGCTGTGTGTGTACACTGGGATGGGTTACATGCAGAGCACAAATTCCAAGTATGGGTCACTCCATATCTGGCCAACTGCTCAATTTCACTTATACACATATTATATGCATTGTAACAAACAGGAAGTGGTTTCCAAATAAAAATTAATGTATTGTGTTGTGATGTTTTATTATGGAGGAGAGAGAAGAATGATTCAACCAGGATCTTTGGAGGACCCAAAACTTGTCAAACTTCAAGAGGTGAGAGGGGTATTTGCAAAGATTTCTGATCCAGTTTACTCAAACCCGTGAATAATACATTTTACAGAATTCTGGATCTTCAAGATTCCCCCACTGATATATTCTATTGTCTTTTGGAGAATCCATTCTGAGCTGAGCATCCCTCCCCTTCGGTCAAGCATTTTATACACAAACATTCTTGTTTTCGCTCTTCCTCTACTTCTAGTATCCTCCTTTGTGCTGAAATACATGCTTGTGTGATCCCAGAAAATGCAGGAGCAGATTTTCTAATCCAGTTTACTTTACTCAAACTTTCATGAATAATACATTTTACAGAATTCTGGATCTTCAAGATTCCCCAACTGAGACATTCTACTGTCTTTTGGAGAATCCATTCTGAACTGAGCGTCATTCTCCTTCGGTCCAGCATTTTATACACATAACATTCTTGTTTTTGCTCTTCCCTTACTTCTAGTGTCCTCCTGCGTGTAGGATTTAGAAGATGCCCGCAACCCCTAAATTCCTTAATGGTGGACTAAAAACCACAATTCAAGACTTACAAAAAGACATGCAAACAGCCTAAAACTAAAAACTAAATCCAATAACTAACGTAATTTGATTACTATTAAAACGCACTCTATTAATTCAAGAAAACAACAACAATGAAAAAATTATGGTGTATTAGTTAAATCAACCCAACATGTGTAATTAGGTTCCTCTAAGTAATATAACAAACCTGTTGCCTTTTCAGCAGGTTGTATCAAAATAGGGATAAGGCACTGTTTGTTTTAAGGGAGTTTTTTTAGGAGGAATAGATTGAATTTTGGGTGACACTGGCTCTGACACATCGCATACTGCAACTTTAGTTAATGATGAGCTAAATGTACATGTTTTTATAAGAGACAACAGGAGAGGATGTGTGAAAGGACTTTTTGCTTTACTTCGGCATTCATGATTCAAACGCAACAGAATTCTGGGTCTACGACTGCTAACATTGAGATATCATTGCTGCTATTTCCCCTCTTATTTTCCTCTTCAGTACACAAAGCTTTCTCTTTCTCCATCATATACTCAAATACAGGAATGCTATAAGTAAACACTTCCTATGTGAGAGAAAGCAGTAGTGTGAAGAGCTGCACCAATGAACTGTTTATAACATGGACATGACATTTTATATAAAGAGGAAAAGGAGCGTAGTCAGCCATACTCATCATAGAGGTGCGTCACTTCCTGATAACCAAAAGTAGGTCCAGAGAAGCGTATCACAGCCTGATTGGCTGCAGGTTTATATATAAATATATCGTAAACAAACTAATTTTACATGAACCCCCCTCTGAGTGTTTAAGAAGGTTAAAACTAGCCATCTGGATTTTAAAAATTGCAACTCCAAAGGTGTAAACATGCTTTTCAGCTCCAAAGTTGGGCAGTTTTAAGTTCTGCTCACTTTTGACTTGCTATTTCTGCACCATGCTGCCAGAAAACGTCAGGTGTAAAAATATTTAAAACCAGTATATTTTCACAAAATGAATAAACTCCTTTGAAAATTACATATTAGTTTCAAATCAAATTATCAATTACCAAACCAATTTGCTAGCGCTCTTTGAGTTTTTTACACAAAATGAGGAACACAAATAGCAATTCATCAAATAATTTGTTAGATGTTTATTTTGCTGTTAACATTATACAATTTTTAAAATCAAAGTATTTTTAAAAATCCATTCAGTCATATAGTTCAGGTTATGGTGAAAAAGTATATCGAACACTTACATTGTTAATGTGGTCAAAATTTCAAATATTTAAAATAAAAAAAAGACAAATTTTTCAGTTTTGGCAAAAACGCATTCTTCTTTTGGCTTGAAATGTACATGTTTTGAAACTCAAACAATATATTTTTTAAACATACATCTGTTTTATGAATTTATAGTTATATGAAATATACTATGATGTAATCAATTAATTAAAATTGTATTGTAATAACTAAATGAGCGCTACGTTAAGAATTATCTTTTGGTTGTATTAATCATATGATCAAACTCTCCATCATAATATTACTCTAAATTGTGTGAAAGTACCTTTAAAGGAAACTCATGGAAACACCAATATGATTTTGAATGATCAAATTTGCTACAAACTACTACATTTTAAAATATGCTATCTGTACAAGGTTCTGGTGGAGTGGATCAACAAGACCCTGAAAGCGGAACACATTGTGGTGCGATCGCTTGAGGAAGACCTCTACGATGGACTCGTCCTTCATCATCTGCTGCGTAAGAATAAGAAAGTCCTCAAAAGTCACAGTATAGATTAAAACACAAATAAAGAAAATTTCCTTTTAAATAAATACAAATTCTGTATTCTGTACTCAGGCAGGTTGGCAGGAGTTGAGTTACACGTTGAAGAGATTGCATTGACTAGTGAGGCGCAGACTCGGAAGCTAGATTTGATCTTGTCCTCTCTGAACCAGACTAACGTGATGGGTAGCGCGGGCATGACTAAATGGAGTGTTAAACGTGAGTCTATCAGATAAAAAATGGTTAGTATACTGTTTGAATATTCTTGGGTGAATTTCACTAATTTCGTCATGTTAGTTATTCACTCAAGGGACTTACTGGCTACTTTGCATCTTCTGGTTGCTATGATAACACGTTTTCAGCCTGACCTGGTCCTGCCTGCAAATGTCACTGTGGAAGTCATTCAGTGTGAGGTGATGAAGCCTATCGAACATTTCTAAAATGTTTCTGTCTCATATGGGTGAAATTATTCAACATCAACTGGAAATTTTTGCTTATATCATAATCTTCTGTGATTATTTCTGGTGAGCAGAATCTTCATGTCTGAAAAGTTGAAAAAAGTTTAGAAAAAGTGTCTGTGGGATTTGCTAACTTTTGCAGGGAGCCACAAGTGGCCAGTTGATGAATTGCAGTTTCAGTAACGTTCAATGAAGGCATTGATCCTCACACAGTCTCAACCTCAAGCATCAAGCCCACGAAACATAACATCAAAATTGCTGTTTAAAAGTTTTCTGAAACCTTCTATTCATTTACAGATTAATAAAAGTGGCATCAAGACAGAGAAGCAGACTGAATTCATTACATTTCAGAGGTGTGTACAAATCCTTTAAAATCCGATTTTTAAAATGGAAAGATTTTATCATTAAACCCACCCTAGTGTTTTTTCTTCATTTAGTCATCCATCACTTGATCATTGATCTTACTCCAGCCATTCAATCACATAGCAGCTCTCATTTCTTTATTCAAAATGAAAACCCACACATCAAGTCTTATTGATGGGCAGGTCCAGATTGAATCTTCAGAGTTTTTTGTGATTTCTGTACAGAATAAATTCTTTAGAATTCTTGAGACAAGTTGTAAATGGAGAACAAAACTATAGTAAAAAATAGAACCCGGAGTGTTAAAGCCAATTAACTCTCAAAATCTTCAGTTTACGCCCCTGAGCCACATTTGTATAAGTACTCATCCCTAAGCATTACAATCTGCAGAATTCTGCTCAGGAAAACCGTGCCCCCAGGTTATGTCTGGCCCTACTCATGAGGTGAAGAATTAATGAAAGAATTTTTCATTTTTACCTGAACCATACCTTTCAAACCCACCGAGTCCACGTTTAAACTGCTGTTTTCATGGTCTTCTCTGTCTCTCTCTCCTTGTAAAAGCAGCCCGGATCTCAAGAGAGAATCAAACAGTGAGCCTGAACTCTCAGCCTCTTCATTTGCATATTTATAAGCATCAAAAACTTTCAGTGAGCGGAGGCGTAGAAGAAGAAAGCCTTTGCCTCTTAATCTTTCGCTCCATCTCTTTGCAGAGGAATGTCCCATTGATGAGCTCTTCAAGCTGGAGGCGCACAAAATTGAGACGGTGAAAAAGGTCTCAGTGCTGCTCCACTCGCCTCTGAATGTAATGTAGACATCCACCCAAATCTTTCTCAGCCTCATCAAGATTTCTTTCCCACAGGCCATTCTGCACTTTGTGAACCAGGCCATGGCATCTCTGGGGCTGAGTGTGGTAGACCTCGACAAACAGGTTGCTACGCTTTCAAGAGTATTAAGTCAGACTGGAGATGTTGTTTATTAGGCTTTAAAGGGCCCCTATTATGTCCTTTTTACATAAAGTTAATCCTACTTTTAGTTACGATATATAATAATGTTTATCAATCTTAGAGGTCGCATGGACATACAAAGTTGACATACACATCAAATCATTTATTAGAATAAGAATCCCAAAAAAGAATTTGAGCTGAACCTGGACCAAACACGAGAACCAATATGAAATCTCCTTTTTATGGTATAAAAAAACTGGTTACTTTATTATTCCAAATACAATATGATTAATTATTTTGTTTCATAACATTCATATTTCGTCATGAGATGTAATAAGAAGAGCTGTATGAAATCAGTGTTAGGATACTGTATTGGAAAACTTTTCTGTTTTTTAGGGTAAAAGAATGATGATGTTTTGTTCAGAAGACTACAGTGTCATTTTCAGATACCTCACTATAATTTTTAATATAATAATATATAAGTTCAGGTTACAGATTTATGAAATTTTAGCGCTACAGTTGAAAATTTATTTAGAGTTACTTTATTGTCATAATTCAGATTTTTATTTCCTGAATTCAGACTTTCTTTTATCTGTATTCTGACATGAATCAAAACATATATATATATATATATATATTTTATTTTAACTTCGACCATTATGTCGATTTTATTAAGAACGCTGACTTTTTTTTCTCTTTTAATTATTCTGAAATTAACATCATACATCTTATGGAAAACAAAGTTATACAATAAAACAATAAAGTCATAGTTCTAATAAAAATGTAAGAATTCTGAGAATAATGTAATCAGACTGGAGTTTCTGTTTATTGGGGTTAAAGGGCCCCTATTATGTAATTTTACATAAAGTCCATCTTATTTTTATACAATAATATTTGTTAATTTTATGAGTCTTTTGAATTTTCCCCTGAAGTCTGCCTGAAATCTGACTTTTTGTCTCTGAATTCGGACTTTTTGAATTAGTAATCTTACTTTCAATATCAATATGTTGATTTTAGACACTTTAGTATTCATACTTTTTCTTTGAATTCTGTCTTTATTTTCAGAATTCTTACTAAATTCTGAGAAAAAAAGTCATAATTCAAAGAAAAAGTAAGAATTCTGAGAATAAAGTAAGCATTAAACGAAAAAAAGTCAGAATTCTAAGAATAAAGTAAGAATGAATAAAAGTAAGAATTTAAAAAACTCTGAGACTAAAGTAAAAATTTGGAAAAAAGTTTGAATTCAAAAAAGAAAGTTTTCAGAACAAAAGTCAGAACTCCAATAATCTTTTTCTACAGCAGCCGACTCCTCATCTGTAGTGTTTTAACCCGACATTGTTTTAACCAGAGATGAATGTGTACATGTTAAAATAGCAAAGGTCGTTTTGACCCTTTAAATAATCAAAAATCTGTTCAGCTCATATTTGATGGGTTATTCTGTCTTTGTGAGTTCAGTTTGCAGATGGAGTAATTCTGCTGTTGTTGATTGGTCAGCTGGAGGGCTTCTTCATTCCTCTCTGTGAATTCTTTCTGTGTCCTGTCAGCAACTCAGAAATGGTGAGAATTCTTTTGTGTTATTTGCATTCAAAAATACAATCATTTCATCTGTAAGCTCCATTTCCTTTGCAATAATGCAATCCTGGCTGATAAGATTTGACATCAGTATGACGTCACATACACCCTCAGGAAATGTCTTAGCACCACGCAATTAACGTCTCTTTGGATGAACGTGACATCACAGCAGCAATAAGCTCTGTTTGGATGCAACAATATTGAAAAATACATCATTAACAAGCTTGGAGAACTTGTTTTGCTGTTACATAACTGTTTTAGTTTGAGAATTTAATCATTGTCTCTCTTGCAGCTCCATAATGCAACCCTTGCACTGGAGCATCTCATTGACAAAGGGTTTCCGGTTGAGTTTGTTGACCCTCAAGGTGAGTTCATGTTGACAATTTTGCAGCTAGAATGCACTTAAAATGTAAGTTAAGCAATTGTTATGCGTACATCTCTATAAAAACTGAAACAGATGCTCTGTTATCCATGCTAAGTGATCACTTTTAAATACAATTCACTGTTGTTGCTTGGGGTAGCCAGAGATTGAGAAAATGCGTCTAAATGCTACAAGAAGGTAAAAATCATAGTTAAGGTTGTTATAGTCATGTACATAAATGCTCGAAAACATTAAAGTCACGGTTAGGGTTGCCCGAAAACTTTCTTCTACCCTCAAAAACATAAAACTGTTCAGCACGGCCATACTTTGAGAAAAGGCTTATATACACTTCAAATCATAAAAGTGACGGTTAGGGTTGCCAGATATAGACTAACAAATGTTGAAATATGTAAATGTAAATAACTTGAGAAAATGTGCATACATTCTCAAAAGCATGAAAGCAAATGTTCCGATTTCCAGAGATTGAGAAAATGCTCCTATATGTAAAAAAAAGATTGCCAGAGTTGGAAAGAATGCTGATAAATGCTAACCTTTGTAAAAGCCATGGTTGCTGAAAAGTTACACAAAAGTGATGTTTAGCGTTTCAAACAAATATTATTAACAGTCTGAAAAAGTCTTACATTTGATCTTATGAAACCCTTTTGGTTTAAATTTCAGGAAACTTTTTAATTGTGTTTTGTTTACTCATTCCTTGTTCCAATTATCTTTTCATATGGTTGTCACAAAACATTTCATAAGAATACCAAGCTTTAGAGAATATGAAATAGTAAAGCACCCAAACCCGTGTAATCTTGTTTAGTGTTTGTTTCATGTAAAAACATGTATTTTATGGTGTGTTTGCTTGTGTATCATTTCTCCCACAGATATCGTCTCCCAAGATGTTCCAGCAACAGTTAAAGTCCTCTACTATCTATTCCAAAAGCACAAACACAACTAAGGTGGACTTCCAAATAAATATAAATGGCTATAATCATATAAATCATAATTGTGTATTGACTGAAGTCATGATTGTTCAGTTGCCGATACCTTCCATCTGAACTACAGAGGTCTGAGACGAGGGAAAAGTGGTGACTCACCTCATCAAGAAAATAGTGTTTGGATGCTGACTGCTTCAATTTATCACCACCTTTCACACCCTCCCTTTCAATGTTTTTTCCTTCACAGATGCGATCAGCCTTAATGTATTGCTCAGACATTTTTGCTGACAGAATTTTGAAATAAGAGTGTCTAATGGATGCTTTTGAATTATATATTTATTCTTTGATGAGTTTAAACTGTGTTTTTGAGCACAAAACATGTCCTTCTAATGAAAAAAAGTCCAATTAATCTTTCAAGGACATTTTAAAAGCATGTTTTAAAATGTAATCAGTATTTTAAATGTGTGCACTTGCAAATCTTGCTGTAAATCTGTGTCTTGATTTGCCCTATAAAGTAATTGTACAAACAACAGCAAAATTGACTTTTTTGTATGAAGACAGCTTTTGTAAGAAGCTGTTGAAAATATAACAGGTAGGGGTCATCCAATCATCCTTTGTTTATTGTATTCAATTTTTGGTTGCCCATCAGGAGTGTTAGATTTGTAAACATGTTGACAGAATATAACATGGATGTAGCATGCGCAACATTGAGTATAATCAGTGATCAACCATCTCAATGATCAACCATGTCCTTCGTGCAAGTGGATCCCTTCCTCGTAAACCAAATATGGGTCCAGAGAGGTGGAACATAGGCGTAGCATAGATGTCTGTTTGACTGAATGTTTACATTTTATTTACCTTAAACAAACAAATTATTGCAAAAATAATAATTCCCCTCAGAGTGTCCATGAAGGTCGAAACTATGGATCTAATTAAAAACATTATGGCACCCGGGGTGTAAACATGTTTTTTTCAGCTCCAAAGTTTTTTTTTTAACATTGCATTGGGTGAGAACTTGCTCACTTCGGACCCCACCCCCTTGCGGCCAGCTGAGGTATCATTTATGGATCAAGTATGTTTACTGAAAAGTGCAATTCAAAGTAAACAATAAACACGAATCTCTGTAAAGTGAACACAAACTAAATTGTTACTAAAACATCCCATATTTTTAACCAGTTTTTTTTCTCTCTACGGTTTTTTTTATACTGTCTGGTTGTTTTTAACTGTATTTCATTTTCAGAAGCTCTATTTAAAATTAATCTGTTCAAGAAAACTTAATAAAAAATTCAATACAAATGTTTGGGAAATATTTAAATGTATTTGAATTAAGATTTTTATTCATTGTAAAAGGTTAATCTACATATCTTGACGTGCATTTAAATTTCGCGCTCTTTTGGCCACATGACAGTTGTGCCTCGTTTTGATAATCTTGCTGCTTCCGTATTTACACAATTTTTGCAAGATACAAAATCTGTGTTCCATATCTATCTATAAATATAAATTTATTCATCAAATGTCGCATTTTTCTCCAGAAAATATCCTTACAATGTGACGGTCACATGTGAACCACGTTAACGTTACCTCACGTGTGCGTGCGTCCTTGTTTATGTCAGTTAACGCTAACCGTTGCCGTTAACGTTATTTAAGCCTTGCACGTTAATGTAATTTAATGTTAGTTTGAAAGAATATAATGTGGTAAAACGATGAGCTACCAAGCTATCAATACATTTTGATAAAACACATTGACAAGATAATGGATAGTAAGTTAAGCGATAAAGAAATTGAAACATTCTCTTCGTGTTTAACGTTAAGTTTATTCGCTTGTTTTCGAGCAGCAGAGCTTTTCTTATTAAGAACCAACTTATTCTTTCTTTATGCCTGAAAAATTAGACATTAAGATAAAATGGTAGACATGCACATAATTATAGCACACTAATGTTAACATTAAAGTTAGATAAGCTTAAGATAATTGTAAAAAGGAATACAATTTCAGACAGTTCTATGATTTTAAAGAGGCAATTTAACCTTCTGTAAGTCTACCAGTTATATATTAATATTGAATGAGATGTTTTTTTTTTCATTTCCTCATATTTATTTTGCCTAAAATATGGAGATACGGTTATTTGTTAGGCGTTAAAGACACTTTATTGGAAACTAAGTCATAATATCATTGCATACCTTTGCCAAATAATTAACTTCTTAAATTAACATTTAGATAAAACAATTAGGCCATGATACTTAAAATTAAAAAACGGTTTAACTACCATGTTTGCCAATAATATATCTGATTCAGACCAGCCCTTTTTCAACCCTGTAATTTAATTTGAATTTTAATGTGTGTTCCCTCTAATAGGAAGCGGTGAATTACTGCAATTTAATTCAAGTGGAAAAACCATGATGGCCACTTAAAGATGGGACAAAATTTTAGGTTAGGCTGGATATATGATGGTGTTTTAATGGTGATTTGCCCCTGGGTAATTTTGCATGAAAACACATGAGAGTGAAACGTTCTTCATCTTAGCATCTATTATTAATTTATATTCATAACTGCAATGTTTCAGCCCTTCCTGCCTCTTGCCGTGGGTGTCCGTGTCATAAAAATGAATGAAATCTTAGAGGTGTGAAGGCAGATTGCTATAGAGATGTGTAGGAGGGATAGAAGGACACATGGACAAAATATCTGACAGTTGTCTGTGCGATAATGTCAAAAACATCCTACGCAATGACCCGGAGCAACCTGATGAAACCTTGTCTAGATCTCAGCTGTGCTCGGCTTGTTTTATGAGAAGATGGGCTTCAAAATATCCCATTATAAAATATATGTCCAGATCCTTTTTGTCCTCTGTGTTCACTCTGTGCTAATGACCCTCACTGGTGGGATTGTTTCTAGGGTTGATGGAGGGGTTATAAAGATGCTGAAGTGAATTCAGATGCGGTTTGAGACCCCCTACTGATGCCTCATCAACTCAGACCTCAGGCAAGAAGACTGACTCATTGGGATCTTGAAGTGGTAAGAAGACAGACAGCATTTTTAACTTAATACAAGTTTATTTCCCCTGCCTTGTACAAATTTCACAAAAGTAACAGAATGCTACATTGCAGATGTAATTGTAAAACATTGAATTGTGAGTGTGGGTGTGTGTTGCCAGATCCTCTCTTGCAAGGAATGGTCATAAAGTGGTACCAACATACAAAGACTACGGTAAGGCTTCTGCATTCATGTTCATGGCATGAATTTTTTTTTTTTATATAGTTGTGTGTTCAGCTTTTTGCTGTGAGATTCGGAGTCAGGTACTGTAAATTTTAGCTGATGGATTTCCTTTTAAGCCCTCGATGTATAAATCCAATTATAGAAGTCATTTGATTAATTGTTGAAAATGACACCTTGAAGAAAACATACAAAGTTCATGTTGATCCCTGATTTGAGGTAAGTCATAAACAATTTGAGTAAATATGAACCATAAAATGTCATTTGCACTGTTTGATGCAAAAAATGGCACTGTTTGTATTTCAGTACATAACAAAACAAAGTTGATTTTCAATGTAATATTTATATTTTGTGACACTCTACCTGGATGATGTAACATCTACCGTACTGCATCATCACACACTTACTTTCTGGTTGACAGAATACAGGGGATTATTAGCATTAAATGTTTTCTTTTTTAGATTTAACTTTTTTTTTAATGTTTATATAAAATTTTTGTATTTATAAGTAAAATATTTTGTTAATTTTAAATAACAAAAAAAAATCCAGTAAACTTGTTCTGTAGCTTAATTTTTAGTCAAAGTCTAGCCATACTGAGTTCTCTCTGTTCTCTCTAAGCTTGAAGCCTATCAGCATGAGCCATCAAAATAGGACTGAGTCATTTGGTTCAGTGCCGTGTTTATTTTTGGTGTTTTCAAATGTCAACACTCATGATCATAGTTTGAGGAAATGCTAAAATGCGTATTTTAAATGAAGAATCAGTTCATTGTTTGAATCAGTTCAATGTTCGACTCACATCAGTGTTTGAATCAGTTCAGTGTCTATTATACTGTCACCTGATGATGTTGCCTTTAATTGCTTTTTTGTTTATTTAAACTTCGTAAAATACAGAGATATTTGTAAATTATGAATATTCTGTCAAATTAAGGAAATGTTTATTAACAATCGTAAATTCATGTTTGAAAATAGAGAAAAAGATCAAATACACATTAGTTTAAACATTCATTTTTCTTTGGTTACAATTTTTTTAAAGGATAATTTATATATTTGTATTAATATTCTATATTTTTTGTATTTTGATGAAAGTGTAGAAACACTTTTTAGAATTACCACAAAATGTTGCTTAGGAAAATCTCATATTATCAGATAAACTGGAAGGCACCCTAAGTAAATAATAAGCTATTTATCCAGGAATATGTTGACCGTGGGTTTCTGCTAGTCTAGAAACTCACAGTTAATTTCAACAGATTGTATTTTCCTTGCTCTGTAGTCATTTTACTCACACTGCTGAAACCACATATCACCGCTGCTTACCATAATCTCATCTAATCATATCAACCCGCAACTTTTTTTTGAACTACGCATAGTGTCAATCTCAAAATACCAAAACCTGGGAGTCCTGTATGAGTATAATTGGGCTCCTGTCTGACAGAAACTCCCACTAGTGGTGTTACATTCAAGACTTATTACTTATTGTTGAGTTCCCTGGTTATTTGTTGATCTTAATTTGGTTCAAGCTTATAAAACTTATGCTGATTTTCCACACAGCACAACACAGTTCTGCAAGTTATTTTGTGCTTTCAATTGTGTGCTGGCCATGGAACAGACACTGTTTTTGGTTCTTCCTTCAAGCTGGTTTCACAACTGACAATAACACTAGATCCAACCCCGTTCTCGCTGATTGGCTAGAGCAAGCATGATGTGCGCAGCCTCCAAGATCACTGATTGGGCTGAGAGAATTTTTGCTCTGCGTCATGAAATGTGCACCGGACGACCGCGAGGGGTTATTATGGTGATGACAAGCGACCTGTGAACATCACAAGCCTCTGTATGTAAGAAGTCTTAACTTTCCATAGGACACAAACTCTCCATTTATATGAGCTCTATCGATAGAGGTCACTAATGGCCTGGAATGGGTAATGAAGTGAACACTTAAATATTGCAAACTGTTTTAGAATCAGAAAGGAACGAAAAGTTTAGCTTCATAGGTTAGTCACACAAATGGCTTCCTGTCTAGTTTTGGAGAGTTGGAGGACCAATTCTCATAACATGGTGCTAATAACCTTTCTTGAATATTCGAGCATTAAGAAGAAAGAATAGCAAATGGTTTGATGAAAACATGGAATGGTAATTAGTTCAGAAAACAAACTTTTCAAAATCTTGAACAAAACTCAGTAGATCTTTATTTTCAAGTGCAATACTTCCTCTTTGAATGTCTTAGCAAACGAATGTCATCTCAACTCCGCTTTAAAATCCACAAAGTTGATTACACTGATTACAAATTTATGTTTGTAAGTAGCATAATTTTTTTGTTACGATTTTTTTTTAAGATTTTTTGTTACATTTTGACTGAGGTAGTAGAATTATTTTTTCATTTTAGTTTGTGTTAAGAGCATTAGTTATACTAAAATAAAGAGAGAAAACTAAAATAATATTTATAATAATCATATTACTTTTGTATGGGTTGGAAGCAAAGCAGCATCGGGTTAAAACCTGAGCCTTCTTCTGAAAGACTTGAAACACTTCTCAGTTTGTCTGCCCAACTTATCTGTATGTCAGAGGGCATGACCAGCGGATCTTGACTCTCATGAAAAAAATACTTTTATAACATTTATTTTAGCTTGCATCTTTAAAGCTATATAACTTTTGCTCACAGAGTGCCCC
Source organism: Danionella dracula (assembly GCA_900490495.1). Classification (NCBI taxonomy): domain Eukaryota; kingdom Metazoa; phylum Chordata; class Actinopteri; order Cypriniformes; family Danionidae; genus Danionella; species Danionella dracula. The sequence continues at coordinate 3,794,340 of UELW01000511.1, forward strand.
TACAGTTAAGGAATGGTAGTATCTATGAACAACTTTTGTGAAAACTCTAAAATACTGCTTGAATAAATGTTTTTATGGGTGCAAACAGAAATGCTATGGTTTCAAAAATTCAGTCTAAATCCCATTAAACTTACGCACAGAAGAGTTTTTACTTGCATAAACACTACATAAGTGTCACCAAGCTTCCCTCCTTTTATTGTAAATGGCATGTGAGTGAAAACTCCACCATTGACCTGTGCTGTACCTCTCTCTTGCAATCTCTTTGTTGTCTCTGCAGAAAACCCATTTGGATTTTCTTGCCTTTTTGTCACTTTTCCTTTCATCACATAATTGTTAACCCAAGTAATTTTCTAAAGGGGCAGGGTGTGTGTGAAGAATGCTGTAATGGAGATGTACAACATGCCATTTTTTTTATCCCAAACGGAACAATGAGCATCAAAAGTGTTAACACCAGACAATACCGATGCTGTAGTGTCAATGAAGTTATGTGAGTACTACAGGAAAATATGAAGACTCAAAAAACAGTGTTTCTTTAAAAAATAAAAGTGTAGTAATTAAGTTATTTAGACTTTAAACTAAGTCTACGCCAACTCAATCAGCATTAAATATCAAGTGAATTCAGTCTTAGACAGCACTACAAACACTATAAACTCCTTGAGGCATGAAATGCAAATTCACAAAGTCTTACTTTGAAAATGCGAAATTACAATAGTCAAAATGGACATTCACCATACTTCAGTTGGATTTTTACTCCAAATAAAATGTGAAGATTCCTCGAGAATTCTTAGATCTTTTAGACAATATTCAATAATTTGACTTTCCTTGACAGTTAAAAAAAACAACCAACACTGTACATCTCAATCCAGATTTGTAACTGAAGCAGCTACAGGGTCTGTATGTGAGAGCTGGTTCTTCGAAGCCACACAATCTCAAACTTTAGTATCTCTGATTCCCCAAATGCACTTTTTCTTCCTGCTCTGTCTGCGTTGAAGGTTGTGCTTTGCAGCAGGTCCGTGTGTTGGGGTTGAGAAAAATGTTTCCTTACAGTGCAGGTCCTCACAAGTGGACTCCCAACAGGTACAGGCTACATTTGGTCAGTCTCTGTTGAACAAAAGAGCAAAGCAAGTATTTTAAAGATGGAAGAAAATAATTTTGAAACTCTTTTGGTTTGGACCAGAGTCAACATTAAAGTATAGTGCATCAATATGGCTGCCATTTGGAGCATCCCCCAATTGCAGAAGAAACCTCAAATTCGTTGTGATATATTACCTTAAAGTTAATGGATTTCTTGCATAATCATTAGTCAAACAAACCATTTAATGTAAAGTGCTATCTTACTTGGGTTTAAATTTTACAATTAATATTAACATCTACACGGCAAAATCCTGAAAGCAAAATTACCTCTCCAGAGAAGGACCACATACACTCTCACTAGAGTACAAAAATGCTGAAATGGAGTTTGAATATCCTAGCAAACAGATACATTTTCTCTGAAAACTTTGGAATAAATATTTGTATTTTGAAAAACAAAACTCAGTTGTTTCTAGTTTCTTTCTCAATCAAACTAAACAGTTTTACTTAATAATATTTGGTTAAACTGCAAAGAAGGACCAAACAGAGTAAATTGAACTCTATATTTTATTGTGCATGTAGAGAGTAATGTCTTTCTGCACCTTTGAATAATTTGATAATGTACATCGTCTGAGTTAAACAAAACAATGGTGAGGAATAATTATCAAAATGTTAGTTATGAGCGCACTTTCTTAAGGTACAATCTGTGCTGCTTTTTTTGTATTTGTATTACTCAGCACACTGAGACATTTTTCCTCATTTTAAGAAGTGGAGGAAGTAGAAATCTCACACCTTCTGTGTCGATGGTTTGCCTCAAACTCATGGAGAACCTGCACTCAAAAGTGGACATGACAAGAGTGGGTTTCACTGTGTCCTCGAACAGAAATCTGCCCATGGCACAACAGAGCAAGACGTTGAGCTGGCTGAGCTTCTCTAATAATACACCATGTGCTTCCACTGAATCCAGGCCATGTCTCTGGTGTGAAACAGACATGTGCACCCCTGGCCAGACTGGAGTAGAGCGCATGCTGGGAGATCAGTCCCAGAACAGCAGGAGACTGAGGGGTTAGCCAGTGCTATCAATAGCACAACTTTAACCGAGAATGTGGGTCTCTATACAGCTGTAACACCGCTGTCTCCTGTGAACAGTGTTGGGAATTGTAATTAACTCGGGGTTAGAGGTATTAGCACTGGTTGGCTTTGGCTATGCTGAGTGTCTTGTCTGTTCAGTTTAAAAAGTCACATATACATTAAGCACAGTTAGCTTGATAGCGAAACCAATCTGCGTGATTAGTAAAAGTACATTTCTATCATTTTTGCCACTTTGGTCCATTTTTTAAGTATTCTTCGATTTTATCATATGAAGGGCAGGGGAAAAGAAAGTTTTTCACATAACATAATAACCAGTGATGGGCTTTTATTGATTTTACAAAACAGCAAGCTCCTAAAATATCAAGTTACCTTAAATTAGAACTGATTTTACAGAATACTTTTTAAACACTACGTTGTATGTGACCACGGCGAACCACTGTCCAGATCCATACTCAGACGAATGCTTTGTACTGGCATAGCTATTGTGATGGATGCAGTAGTTATTTAGTGAACACAAGACTGTATTGGTCAATTGAAAAAGAGCTAAGAAACCATGTGACTAGGTAGCCAATCTATTGTGATCAGTTTTTCGACCCAACAGTACCTGCTGAGTGACAGGGTTTCCACTGGGTCTGAAAGTCTTACATTCCCTCCTCTAGGTCTTAAATAATTTTTTAGATGTCCATGTAAATTTAATCTGAAATATGTTTTTTTCTTGTTGCTTTGGGTTTACAGAGATTAAGAAAATACTCTTAAATGCAAAAAAAAATTAATAGAAGTTTTATAAAATTGATAAAAATGTATACAAATTGTAGGTTAGTGTTGCTATAGTCTATAGAGAAAATGTACCTAAATTAAAACGTAAAAGTGATAGTTAGGGTTTACTGTGTATTATGAAAAAGTGTTTTTGATGTTATGATTAATTCTAAACTTTAAAAGTCTTACATTTGACGTTATCAAATCTGTAGAAACCCTGCAGAGAAAGTTTAAGATTGCAACGGAATGAATCTCTAAATCCATTTAAGCACAGGTTTAAAATTATAGCAGGGCAAACTAGCTAAATTTTTTTCACTTAGTAAACAAATGAGCCTCAACTGTTGAAATTTCAGATATTTACCTGTTTTTTTTGGTTGACACTTTTGAGTCAAGATTCAAAAGAGAAGTTATGGTAAGCCACTTTATGTTTTTAAAGTTAAATAGTTTATTTAGATAGCTATTCTTGCTTATTGTGAGTCACAGTTCTGCCTTTATTTCATAAATAATATAATATTGTAAATATATGTTCACTTTGATGTTCCATACTGTAACAGTACATTTGTTAAGGTTTTTTACCTATTGTGAATTCATTTACTTTTATAGTCAAATATTGATTACACACATCAATGTATTGTAGTAAATAGTTAGACCTTTGGATCCAAACATTTGTGTAACCAGACCATTTTACATTTTTGTTAAAGCCCCTGACCTACAGGCTTGTTTTGTTTAACAGGGTATCTATTCCAGTCTTTTACACATTCATATATAGCTACACACTAAAGACAACATATCAGGGTCCTTATGTACACTTTTCTTACAGTCTTACTTATAGTTATGGCTAGGGGTACATCGACACCGTACTTTTTGTTCTTGGTATTGTGCTGATTTTTAAATATATATATATATATATATATATATATATATATATATATATATATATATATATACATATACATATATATAAGTGTGTGTGTGTGTATATATATATATATATATATATATATATATATATGATAAAATTTTGTTCAGCATTGATGTTAAAATACTTCTGCACTTGTTAAAAGCGCGTCTGCCTGAATCCCTAGTTATGAGGATGTTGAGTTGGGGTTTTACCATAACACTTTTGGGGACTGCCACTCATCTTGCCTATTAAAATGAATGGGTAGAGAGTTGTAAATTTGATCATTTTTATGTCCGAAACTAAAAGCTTACCAATCAAGGGGCAAAGTGGAATTGAGAGTTCCAGCTTCCGTTAAAAGTACTCCCACTGTGTCCAGTACTATTAGAAAAACTTGCTTTCAGAACAGCTGATGTGTCATTCCCAAATGATGTTATTTTAACAGATACGAACTCGCATCCATTTTACCACATGACTTGTAATCAATACATAATATTTCACTTGAATTAAAGGGATTTAAAGATTTCTTTTACCTATTTCCCATTCATTCCTGAGATTAGCGCTAAGCTCCAAAATTGGCATGTTGACATCACAACAAAGTATCTCCATAACATATCTTTTTTTATATTAAGAAGACAATAATTACAAAGTACTAATTACTAAGTACTAATAAAAGCGATTTTTAGTTTTTTTTTTTTAATTATTTTAGGCAGAGTTTGCTGTCGATGTGGCAACTTTAGCTTGCAAAGCCCCAGTTTTTGACAAGAACCAACTGATGAATGGGGAAGTTTCGAGAGTGAAATAGTTGTTGGTAAAGACAAAGGTGTAGGTTTTACAGCTACAGCCTAAAATTGATAGAAAATATTGCAATGTTGTCTATCTGAAGGATTTTCAGAGACTGGCAATTATCTCTCATTTGCATGTAATCATTTAATCTATTTTAAAAAGAACTCTATATTTTATAGTTTTAATGTCAATCTTATTACATATTCATTAAAAAGCATATAAATCTGTCATCAGACAAATATCAGGAATCACATGGCATAGGTAGGTTCTTCCATTTATAAACTGTCATATGCCTTAGACAATCGTTTGGCAAATCCCGCCTCCCCAACTCAAATTTGTGATGTAAGAATAGAGATTTATTGCTCTTCAGACTCCCTAAATAACAAAAAATGCTCAGAGGTCTCCCAAAGTAATGCAAAGTTGCATGGTGACTCGTCAAATGTGTAAACCAAACAGTTTGAGACTTGCAGAATTCAAAAGGATCTCATGAGAGCAGTAACAAAAAGCCCTAGCTGCTAAAGTTTTTGTTTGATAGTATCCAAACCCCATTAATCTGCCAAGCTAAACATCGAAGAAACCATTAACAGCGGCCAATGACTCTTAAGGGGCAACTGAAATATATAGCCCTCAATAGAATGCCTCCTGTTTATAGCTTGTTAAATATAATTCCCATGCATGACACGTCAGTCAAACCAGATGTTGTCCCATCGTTCCCATGTGTATAAGACTCAGATGCCATATAAAGACTGTGGTATTGTTTACTCTGATGAACTGGAGGGAGAAAGCATGTAGCTCTCAAAGAAAAACACCCCATACATTGGCTTATACACACCCTTTTGCATAAAATCATTTAATTCCATAGTTCTATTTTAGTCTGGGACCTCAATCTGTGCTCCTCTTTTTCTTTAATATTCTCTCTCTAACTAATGTTTTCTTATAACAGCATGTTACTGCACAATAAAAGCATTTTATTTGTCACTGTGAATAAATCAATGTATTTGGAATAGATTAGTCAGCCTGAACCAAGGAACGTTTGTACTTTGAAAATGGATTTCATGTTTTTTCCTCTCACATTTCTTTGCATGATAACCCCTTTATGAGTGCCTCTTACTTTTGGCTGAACGTAATCGAGATGTTTCTACAGCTTAATTAGTGTAAACCACGTAGTTGGCAGTCAGAAGCTTCAAACATGGTTATCTTCCCTCCAATGTGTAGTCGAAACAGCTCAGACAAAGATAATAGCGATACCATTCTCTACCAACTATTTTGATCTCAAAATGTTCCCAGCAACTTGAGGTTCTTCCCAGGCTTCTCCAAAACATGTGTTGTTGGGAGGTCACTAATATCTATGACAAGATGTTTGAAAATAGGATGTTACCTATGCCTGTAGTCCTTTAGAAGCCTATAAGCTTTAGCTAAGAGAACAGTTACAGAATCTTCACTATGGCTGCTTAGATTTGGGTCTTTTACCACTTTCCAACAAGCTTTGTAGTAACAACTCTACTCGACTCATCTTGATGTGCTTTTGGGTTTGTGTCCACCCCATTCTGTCTGCTAAATGGGTAGCAATTAACAGTGGTTCACTGTTCACTGTTTTACACAACTGCTTGCTTTGCTAACTCATAGTGCTGATCACATCGCCTGCAAACAATTACTGTAAGGATTTTTGAGAAACATTTGTTTTGTTCATGTTGAATGGACAAATGATTAACGACTGACCTTCTTTTCTTTGTTTTTTTTACCTACACAATTTGCTTATGTCCACATTCATTTCATGCATTTATGAAGAGGGAATATAATCTAGTTGATTTAGAATTTTTCTTTTTATATGAATTTTATACAAATTTCATCAAACAACTTTGCTATTGGCAAATTAGTCAAATACGTAATGCACTAATGCTAGCTGTCAATAGGTATACATTTATAATGGATCTATGGCAGGTATACATGTATAATAAACACTAGGTATAAATAGAATTAGTTATTTATGCCACCAAAATGGGTTAATTATCATTTTACAGCCAAATGATTTTCATAATGGTGTCTTACTGTTATAACAGATATTAGACATTTGCTCTAATTTTTTAATAGCTTTCGAATTAACATATGGTGACTAATAAAACAATATACTATTAGATATTTGTATTGAAAATAATTAATATATACTATGGATAAAATTTATATAGAGTATTACGACATTAGTGTTTTATAGTGAAGCTATTGGTTGATTTTACACAGTAATGTTTTTGGGGTTAGCACTTTGCAGACTTGGGCCTTGGTGTTCTCCCTGTATTTTCTTGCAGATACTTCAGCGAAAGTAGGGGAGGGTGTTTTTAAACCAATGTTGCCAATGTTACACGGATTAAAAAAAGTTCATTAAGAGCATTTAGATGTTAAGGTATAGAGCCACAAAATAATCTTTCAATCTGCTGCTAACTTTACTGAAGCCACACTTACACTGTTAGCAAACTCTCTTGGAACAAAAGAGTGGATATAAGAATATCTTGGAATGAACTGTGTAGAAATAGTGTCAGGGTTGTCATTTTACCATGTTATGTTTTCCTTTTTTTTTCCTCTTCCTGTAAATCTCTCTCTCTCTCTCTCTCTCTCAGTTCAGCTCATGTGGATCAGTTGTTCCCAATTATGCTCTTGCGCTCTGGTCCTGTCTGATTGGACTCACCTGTTCCTCATCTCCTCCCGCTGCTATTTAAAGCACTGTCAGCTACTTCTCTGTGCGAGTTATTTTATTTGCCACGCCGATGTGCCAGTCAAGTCTGTCTGTGGAAGATATATTAGTGTGCCCTGCCTAGTCTTGAGCTTGTCTGCTCTTTTATTTCAGAATATTTTTGAGTTCTGAATTCTCCTACAAGAGTTCTGGATCCCAGTGGGAGCCCCTTCTGTTCTCGTTAAGTCTAGCTTCTTTTGTTTGATTTTTTGGCCCTCGTGCCAGTTTTTTCTGTTTGATACCTTGGTTGCCTTTCAATAAAGACTATCAAGTAAGAAAGATCACCTTTGCTTCTGGGTCCAACTCATTCGCCGTGACAAATAGTTATGATAAATGGCCTCTGAGAGAGAAAAAAAATGGAGGGGTGGGGGGGTTATAAATGAGTGAACGTTTTCTGAGCAACATTCACAGTATAAAACAAGTACTTTAATCGCAACAAAATAGTATTGGAATTACATTTTTTAAATGTCTTTAAATTTTTCATCTGCTCGCTAGTTTGGTTTGCTTCCATGCCTCACAATCAGATGTATTACACAATATCATGATGTTTTTAACATCCACCGTACACATTCTTTCTAATCTTCTCTGAATAAAGCTATACTATAAACAGCAAACAAATCAATGTATGTAAAGGTATTATTTTATGCATGTAATTGCTGTGTTTCGGTCATTTTTCCCTTGCAGTATTTCTCTCAGAAATGAAATTAGTTATTTAATGAGTAGTGGCTCTGTTGTATGTCTGGGTTATTTTGTGCCAAAATTTTCTGAAATGCGACATGATTTTTCTAATAATATCCTGCAGAGCATTTTATATGCAGTATTGACCAACCCACATTTTAGAAAGATAGTGATGAATCCTGTTTTATATGCTATTTAATTATGCAAATAGTTTTTTCCTGCATTAATTCATGATAACGTGTCACTCTTAGTTCATGTGTATGTTAATTTTCTATTCATCCAAGTGATGAATAAAACATATGACTTTTTCCTAGTAACTCATGAGCTATTAATTCATTAACTAATGCTTTATTCATGATTGAATTACTGCATTCGTTCCTGGTGATTTGTCTGTAAAAAAAAATGTGATCTGTCAACTTTAGACAGCACAAAACAAAATAGACATGCATCCAGAATGCATTGTGTCAGGTGTCAAATCAAATTAATCTCAGCATAACATGCATATAAAGAATTGATTTGAAAAGCTGCAACTCTGAAGTAGGGTCTACTGAAATCCATGAGAAACGACATCTTTGTCACAATGGTGTGGCTCATCTGAGCACAGCAGAGTTTCAAAGGCTGAATCCAGAGACTGTGATTGTTAATAGAGGGTTCAGCTCAAACGACAGGCTTAATTAGACGAGGATTCCCTCAGACTAACAGGGCTGTGGTGTCATGCTGACACACTCTTCAGCACTATAAGAGTGGGCTTCTCAGAAAACACATCCACATCCATGGCTCCTTGTTGCTTGGATGTTTTAAGCACATTCTGTTCTCAAAAATGTTATGTTTTATTTAATCTAGTTGTTAATTTTTATGTCAATTGCAGTGATATTGTGTCAATCAACATCTGAATTGGATCAATGCTGTGTACAACCAGCCTACAGTATTTCCGACTCTTAATAGAATCAGATCGAGCCCTTCAACCATTGTAAGAATATCTTTATTTATTTATTTAGTTAGTTAGTTATTTTCTTTGAAGTTTGAATTTATTTTGAACATATGAAGTATGATTGAAATTTATCAATTCATTAATATTATGAAAAATAATATGTTTTCATACAAGTAAAGCAATGACCAACCTACACCCTCATGAGATAATGAACAACAGCATTATCTTCATTTCAACAATTATTCACTAAGTTTTCACTCCTAATACCATTAAAACTTTTAACTATGGCTTGTTTCAAAATGAGAATGAAGCAGAAATGATCCACAGTTTTGGACAGCAATTGACTTTGATTTGACATTGGTTAGAAACCATCCAGAATATTCAAATAAAGTTTTTTGTATACAAAGTTTTCAGAATGTTTACTCTCCCGCTGAGAAACTTTAGTGTTCATCTCACAATCACATTATTATTTATGATTCCATGATGCAATCCGAGAGAAGCTCTGAATAGAGAAGATGAGATTCAACCAACGCAGGATAGTGACATGATAAATAATTGGCCGACCCAACACCTTGCAGTGCTGCTCATTCTACTCATATTCAGATTCAGATTAATCTGATTATTATCTTCTATCTTGTGTATTGTAAGCGCAGGTTTTAAAATAATGCATGTAAATGATAAATTTACATGTTAAAATGTATTGTGCAAAAAATGAAAAATTAATTAAAAGATGTCCAAATGGGTAAACTTTGCCAAACATTATTCACGAACTTGCACTTATAATCTCAGTTTGTGTTCACTTGTGTTCTTTGACCCTGTGAAAGATGTGAAAGCAAATTGAAAAATTTTCATAAACAAAAAAAAAATGTTAATACACATGCCAGTTTTTGCTTTCTTAAGCATAAATAAAGCTATTCAGATTAATTTTTGCTAAATAAATGTTCACATTGGTTTTTAAAACTGAAATTTACGCATATTGCTTTTAAGTTAGTGCATGCAATAATTAAGTTAATTCAATCTCATAATATTCTTACTGTATTATAGTTACTGTTCTAATCCTCATTGAGTGTTTCATGAATACACACTTATGTAGAGTTAGCTTAGTATTTGATGAGTTTAGCCATAAGTAAAAGACGAGCTGTCTACGGAGTGGCTTTGGGTCCATGAGGCAGTCTGAGTCGCGAGGATCTCTACAAGTGGCTTGAAATGAAAAGAACTCAAGGTTCCGGTTTTCTGCATCGGGAACTTCAAGTTCATTTTAGCAACTCTTTAGTAATGTTTGTTCAACAACCATTTTATATTTAATTAATGAATTCATTCAGGTACTTTACTATTTCCTACACAGCAAAATAGAGTGTCAAATTGACTCAGTTCTGAGTTTATTTGGTAATACTCTTGATAGAGTTAGTCCATCAAATGAAACTATAAAACGTTGTAGGTTTTTGGTTTTTAAATGGTGAGATTCAAGAATTTATTACAAGTGCAAAAAGTTTTCAAAGAAAAACTGACAACTAAGATGACAACCTCAACTCAGTGGTAGTTGTACTCTGTCCAGAGTAGGACCAAATACACTCTTGATTTCATGTGAAGCTACTTCTTTTCATTGTGTTCAATAAGAAACAATTATCATATACTGTTACCAATGTATTTTATTAGCATGTTATAGGCTTGTATTACACTATAGTAAACACAACTCCTAATATCAGTGTCTGACATGTGAATGTGTTTTACCACACCGCAATTGTTTTCAGGGCTGTTGGTGCCATTAATGAGAAGAATGTAGAGATGAACAGAAAGCATGGATATACATTTTAAACCAGAACTTTGATTGTCACAAGGGTTTTTATGCTGTTAACTCACCAGGGTGTGTTCAAATTCTGTGTGGGTTGGGATGGACACTGTGTGCCTTCCCTTAGGCTGGGTCTGATCTGACTCCAGTTGTGTTGATGATGCTGATCTTGAGTTTCTGACGGAGCAGAAATAGAGGTTTGAATGCCCCGAGGACCTTGAGTGAAGTTCACATTGTGTTCCTCCTGCCCGTCTCTATGCCACTGACTCCGAGCCTGTTTGAGCCAACGACCTCCAAGTCCACACTTCTCCAGATAAACTCTGCACACCTCATAGTTCATAGCAGAGTAATAGAGGAAATCCAGTGCTAACAGAATCATGACGAAGAAGCCGTAGATCCACACGCCGACTAATGCAGAGTAATTGCTGCCAGAGACAGGAAACAGGAATAATTAGATTCAATTAAAGAATTAACATGTGGTGTTTTGTGCAGTGATGTTCCAAAGCGTCAAATCACATTTGAAGATTTTTTTATATAAAAAAACGAGTATATTTTACACCATTTCGTCTTGTGCTAGCCTGTAGATCTTGTGCTCAGAATGATGGGAAATGGCGTTAAACTTTCCCTCTTTGATGAAGCACAGACCTTGAGCTGTCGGACACGACCATGACTGATGGGATGATATTGAAGTCTCAGTAATCTATGATGTTATTAGACGGAGCAAAGGGCAGGTGCCACGGATGTTATTATTGAGTCTTTGACATTCAGCACCAAAATACAGAGTGAAGAGCACAGAAACATGTTTTATTTTCTAAAGCAAATACATTTTAAAGTGTTTTGTTAAATGTATTATGCAGAAGTATCTGAAGACACAATACTCTTAACATAATTTGATCTAGAAGCTTTAGTGGGTCTTCAAGTATTTAAATGCTATTTAGCTGTATTTTAATGATGTTGTAGGATTTATTTAGGGGGTGTGTTGATGTTGTTTTAGTGTTTTTATGTATTACCTTCAGCACGAGCAGCGATGATTTGATTTGTAATTTTCAAGCAATGCATTATTATGCTAGAATACTATATATATATATATATATATATATATATATATATATATATATATATATATATATATATATATATACTAGCTCGTTCAGAATGCAGCGGCTTGAATTCTAACCAAAACTAGAAAGTCAGAACACATTTCTCCAGTTCTTAAGTCTCTACACTGGCTGCCGGTCTCCTTCAGAATAGATTTTATAGTTCTGCTGCTCGTATATAAGTCCAAACATAACTTAGCACCTAAATACCTAACAGACATGATCAGTGAATACACACCAAACAGAGAGCTGAGATCCCACAGATCTAATAAATTAAATCTACCAAATTTAAATTCCAAACAGGGTAAATACTCCTTTAGTTTAAAATTAGGCTAAAGACTCACCTGTTTAGTTGCGCTTTTGTCGACTGAGCACCAACGTCCGAAAAACTATTTGTTCTCTGCACTTCACTATCTTAATCTATGTCTTAATTTTTAATCATTATGCTTTTATATGACTTGTTTTATTCTTGATTTTATTAAATGTGATTTCTTCTTTATTCTTTGTTTCCAATGTAAAGCACTTTGAATTACCCTGAGTACGAAATGTGCTACACAAATAAACCCGCCTTGCCTTGCCTACTTTCTTTGAGTGTATTATTTTTCATGAGTTGTATTGTCAAACCTTATACCTTATGATAAGCTAGCTTATAGTTTTGCATGTAAAGTGAAGATAATCAGAATTTAGATTTTGCTTGGGCTTATTCCACAAAGTTCATTGTTTTGATTGTTTTATTACGTTTTTTTTTTTCAAACAAAAACTCATCAGATCGTTAACCTCATATAAAAAAAACATTTTAAAAGATAAACTAAGAACTTAGGGGTTTAGAACAATATTGGAGCTTTTGTGTTGGAGTATTAATTTTAGTAACAAAATTAACAAGTCCGATACATTTTTGGAAATGAACATGTCAACACTCTTTTCAAATGTATTGTTTTGACTTTCTGTAGCACGAAAAGGCCGGTTATAATTGCATATAGAGACTGCACTTGAATATAGTTTGTTTTCAGCATTTACATTGCTGACCATCGATTATATATAAAAAATATATTGAATGTATATTAACACTCACATCTTCAAAAAACTAACAAGCTTGCAAATCTCTGATTGGGCTCTGCATAGTTTGTAGCCAATATCTCCAAATGTCATCAAAACAAATTGCCGGACTGACGTGAGTGATTGAAGAAGCATGAAATTAATCTGTACTGTTTTATAATAGTTATAAGAACTAACATAATAAATGTATAAAGTTGTGCATCTAGTATAAATGCTTTTGATGACTTCTGACTACATGTAAAGTGTTTTGTGTGTATATGCCTTCACATTTCAGTCACATGATCCAAATAAAAATGTAAATATTTGTTTGGATTAATAGCACTCTGCCGTTAATAGTCATTAATAGCATTTCAGTGACTCCGGTATGCACTTCACGAAGGAAATTGTAAGGTTTCTACATGACTACATAAATGAAATGTATTCATTTTCATCATCATCTGGACACTTAACACCACAATGTGGAACAACACAAATAAACAGGTCCTCATGACTACCGAAATGTACTCTATTCAGTTTTCAGAGACTCAGAGAGAGATTTAGCCTCAGGCTGTCAGTAAATATCACTGGCCTTATCCTGCAGCCCACAGATGAGAAAGAATCCGCTTCTCACCATGACATTCATCGTCAAATCTTTTCACCTCAATAACTGTCCAAAGACCATATCTGAGCCGGTTCACAAGTTTTTCCACTTTTCTCTTTATGAGTAGAGAAGCATTGAACTGTGCTCCAAGTTATCCAAGAGCCAAATCTTGCTTTTTTGTTTGTTTGTTTCTTTGTTTCCTTTTACAGTGTTTCGTGTGCCTAATAGTGGATTCATTCAAATAAGAATATATTTATGTGTTTACCAGGGTTGTACAAAATTTGGAATTCAATTGAGTTGAAAGTTCTTGACTACATGCAAAATTGGAATTTATGGTCAAAAATGTATTGTACCTTATTTAGGTTGAACAATGAAGTAACGCAGTATACATCTGACAACAGCAAGAATTTCAATCAAATATTATTGTGAACTTAATTTACTCTTTTTTTTGTTTGTGCCTTTTTACACACATTTTAACATGAAGATATTCTTCATAAAACAGATAATTAAAATTATAATAACTTTCAATTTGTCAAAATTAACAGGACAGCAATTGTTTTGCAAGAATTGCTTTAAATACATTAAGCTCATTGCATTCGGAGAGCTAATTCTGTGCCAGTGCTTACTTGTATTTTGGCCATTACAATGGCATTTACCAAAACATTTTGACACAATTTTTCATGTTGGTAAATATTAAAAATGAAGGAAATATAGGCTTAGAGTCCAGCACTTATTTTTGTGAAAAAAGCAAGTTAAACATTGCGCATGTACATTAGTGTTGTGTAGCTGTAGACTTGCCTGTGTGCATAAACATCTGGTGAGGTGGTCAGATTGACCTGCATGACTCTCTGGAACTCACTCTCGTTGCAGCAGTACTTGAAGGCTGTGTTGTTGTGGTCGCAGCAGAACATGTATGTCTTGTTGTCTGAGAGACGAGGGCAGTGGAAGCCAAAGTGGTAGCGGCTCTTGTGGTCAGAGTATGGCTCACACACTCGAAAGTGCGCAGAGAGAGCTGAAGCACACATCAAAAGGACAAGCAGGTGGTGTTGGATGATGTTAAGAAAGGAAGCAATGATAAGCAAAAAGTTTTCTATAAAATGCCATATTTGTAAAAATCAAGAAATGTTTTTATGTTGATATCCATTTAACATGAGTTTTACAAAACAAAAGGTTTTATAACCAAAGTTTGATCACCAGTTTTGATTTGTTCCTATTGACAAATCCTGTCTCACAATCAGACCTGCTTGCAAAAGGAACAAAAATATGCAATTATGTAAAATGAAGTGGGTTTATTGACTGAACACTGCTGTCTGCACAGCCCTGTACTTTTGAACTTCTGTTTTTCTTTTAGTCAATACATTTTAATTTTATAGTCTTATGCCTTTTTTATTTACCTTTGATCTGTTTTTTATTCTTTTCTAGTGAACTTTGAATTGCCATGTGTATGAAAATATGCTATACAAAAAAATGCATTGCCTAAAAAACTAAACAAATGGACACTTATTTACTAAATTTTTTGTTAACAAAATCGAGTGTGTTTGAGGCAGTTCACATGTTAGGACATTAAGTTAAAGTAATAAGTAAATAAATTGTGGAGATTATAACATTGAATATTTGTCTTTACTCATTATATATGACTATAAATAGATACATTAAAAGGTATGCAATTTGTTTTTAGATAGAAAATATCAAACTAAATGCTCTAAATTATGGCTCCCCATCAAATGCTAATAAAATTGTGCTGTGATTTATGTATACACAAATTAAAATAGGATCTGTAGTTGTCTGGAGACATAGAAATTAAATGTGATGACCCCTGAGGCTTTACACTCGCAGAGAGAATGACTCACTCCTCTCTTTATT
This sequence comes from Danionella dracula, assembly GCA_900490495.1. Lineage (NCBI taxonomy): Eukaryota > Metazoa > Chordata > Actinopteri > Cypriniformes > Danionidae > Danionella > Danionella dracula. The sequence continues at coordinate 3,809,662 of UELW01000511.1, forward strand.
TATTAAAGAGCTGCTGAGATTCGATCCTGTTTTATGACCTTTAATCTCACACAATCATGATCAGTTTATGGTAGCTTGAGTCTTCAAATGGATGGAGAGCACACAAAAGTTATTTAAATCTCACTGATACACACTGATGAATGACAGGCAGAGAATTCCGGAGAAGATGTACAAGTCACAAGGTTGCAAAACTTGAAGCAGCTTTGAATGTCTGTTAGCAAAAAATACTATTATATTTTTTGTGATCGAGCTCCCCTGATTCAGGCTGATGTGTTAGTTTCCTCCCTGTACCTGTGGTAGACAGCAGGAGGAAGACTATGGTTTGAATGTTGAAGGTATGATGACTGGTGACGCTCATCTTCTCGTCCTCCCTCGGGGGAGGATGGAGACATGAAGCCTGACAGCCTCAGCTGCTTCCAGATCTCATCTTCGTCTTTGTCTCTAGCTTCTCATCATGACTCCTGTGGCACCTGTAGAGGAAGAAACAGATGTTATGGTCACACCAAAAATATGTGTGATGGCTTGCAGGGATGCTGTTTATCTAATATGAGAATAATAGAATTCTACCATACACACCCCCTCAAAGTATGTACAGCAGGGGTTTCTAACTCAATTCCTGGAGTGCCGCAGCCCCTGCTGATTTGAGTTTCAACCCTTTTCCAAGAGACAAATCAATATCTTCAAACAAGCCCAGTAGAGCTTTATTAGTGGAATCAGGTAGAAGCAAAGCTGCAGCTTCAAAAATTTAGTTTGAGACCCTGAAGTACAGTTTTGAGTTTTCTTTTTATGTATTTTGTAATCAGCTTAAGGATCAGTCTTGTTTGGATTGAGTGAGGCTACATTCAGAAAACAGATGAGCAGACTGAGTATTATCAGAAGAATATTGGTGAAATTATAGCAGAAGCAAACAGGAAAGTTACGCCACAAATTTTAAACAATGAAAATATATTTAAATATGGCTTTTTATCAGTTGCTTCGAAGCAGCTTGACAAACATAAGACCTAATAAGGATTTGACACAGTGTAAATTGCAGATTATATAGTAGAATTACTTTTGAAATCAGGAAATATATGTAATTTACAGGGACCAAGTTAATATTACAAGGAAAGAGTGTTTTAATCATTAAAAAGTTATATAAGCCTAATTTTATTGACAAGATAGTTTCCAATTCATTTATTTTCATGTTTTTATGTTGTGGGAGGAAAAACACCCACGCAGATATAAGGAGAACATGAACTCCCCCAGTAAGGCACTTTAACAACTTAAGACTTCATTCATTAACTTTAAATAAGTCTCTAAGCCCCGAGCTAGAAAAGCAACTAGGATCTGTGAGAAGGCGCATTTGGGGAAATTTAAAATATATAAGAGTTGGCCTACGACATAATCTGACATGAGCTTTCAGTGCTTTGATAAGGTTTAAATGCAAAACAATCAAAAGTTTTAAAAGAAGGAACATATTAAAAGGTTTGGGTTGCTTATGCACTTATATCTGCAGTCTGAGTGTAATCTAGATGAGCATTTTCTGTCATTTAAAATAATTACCTCTATTATCTCTAATTAGGAGTTTACACAGTTTCTCCACAGGTTTGGTTTAATATGTGTGTATAATGTCTATAAGTGAAGACATTTTTTAAATCGTCAAGCGTTAATTCAGATTCAGATAATTATTCCGTTCTTATTTTTGACTGACGTTGGATTAACTGACTCTTAAATTTTTCCCAAGAGTGTTTGATTTACAAACTTTAATTAAATAGCCAATCCATCTACGAAAACTTTGTCAGCGCCGTTATCTGAGGGTTTGAGAGGCTCTCTTGTAATGGACAGATTACTTATTCAACAGCAAGTTTAGTTTTTTCCAAATTTCTTCTTTTTCTGTGGCTGGATTTAAAAATGTTTTGAATGAAATCTGTGCGGTTAATCTGCATGCTGTGATTGTTTAATTCAGGCTGCTGATGAATTTTGTGTTTGTTTTTGCACCCGCTTGGTAATTTACTCTCATTTGGGTTGATTGTGGCGCTCTGCTGGAAACTTTAACACAGATTCCAGACACATTTATTACTTTTGTCGCTGTTTGGAGTGGCCCAGATTTCCTCGTGCTGGCAGAAGATTAGTGTTTCAGGGTTTCCTAGACATTTTGTTGGTTTTGTTTTGTGGTGAATAAACAATACTTCTGCTGCATATGCTCTTGATCTCAGTAGAATTCTTTTATTTTTTTATTTTTAAACATTTGACTTTTAATGCCTTCATGAACAAATAAAGCATTTAACTTGCTGTTATTGTACTGTCACACATTTTGTTAAAATGCTGTTTTTTAGTATGAACATAATATCTATCAGCACAATTAAACTATTATTTAATATATAAATATATAATTAAATTAAAATAAGTAAATAAACAAGACTTTTTGCTATGTTTAAAATATGACCCCATTTAAAATGAAAACAAGTTAAATGTACCAATGAGCTGAATCTTTAATGATAAAAAAAAAATTACATCATTGGGAATTAATCATTATTCACATACTAATACACTTCCCTTTTGGTCTGATTCTAGGTTTACTATATACATTTTTCATTAGATAGTAGGCAGCAGATAGTCACAGAATATAATATGTAGTAAATAGAGGAAATGATTAGTCCATGAAGCAAACAAATACACTATTTAGCTCTCTCCTATCTACAATATACAGTTACAGTTCGCTCTGGAGGTTTCTTTGAGCATTTTCCCACAAATCCTCCTTGCTCAGAAAAACTTTTCACTCAGAAAGATGTACCACTGAAGCAGTGCCAAGCAGTGCCTAGAACATTAATATCTACTGACCACAAGACAGCAAAAGCACTTTAAATGAAGCGAAAATAAATCAAAAGCCCAATAAATATTTACATTTTAAGTCTTACTTATTTAAGCTGTTAATTGAAAGTCACTTAAGTTAAAACACGTAATAAAATGTCAAATCATAGATATTTACATTTGACTCATAAATGTTAAAATGCGTAAATAAGATTTACCAGAGGTTGCCAGAGATTGAAAAAGGCATACATAAATCCTCAAAAGCATAAAAGTGATTGTTGTGGGTCCCAGAGTTTGAGAAAATGCTCATGAACTCTCCACTTTGTAAAAGTCATGGTTGCCAGAGTTGAAATAAGTGAAAGCAGTATTAGACGCAGATTACAACTGTTTATTATGCAAAAAGTATTGTATGTTTTTGATGTCATGATATAGGTCTTAATTTTGTCTTAAAAATGTCCTAAAAGTCTTAAATTTGACCTTATAAATCCCTCCCATAATTGAGCAGGTCTACTGATTTTTAAATGCAACACCAGACTGAACCTACTTGACTAAAATTGTACAATACAAAGATGGCAAATAATACAAATATATTCAGATTAAACCTCTAATTAAAGACATAGCCTAGTCTCCTCTGATTGACAGACTCCTGGCAGCCTGTGATTTGCTTGTGGATGCAGCCAGAAATAGAGAAATACAGAAACTGTGAGAAAATCCAGACACATTATGATAATTCATACAGTGCTGCTAATCACGATGCTCAGTGCAGATGTGACATTTGTTCCTCAGCACAAATAAAGGGCAAATAAAGGAAGCAGGACAGTGACATGAATGTTGCCATCTCGGATTAACTCACAAATGCTTTTTGCAAAGTCTGAGCATGTCTTTCATTATTTATTATTAATCTAGACAAACACAACTTAAGGGACATGTAAAAAGAAGCAGACTTTCAATGATTAAACACAAGCTGAGAATAGGGAGTCTTCCGTTTCATATTGTGTTAGAAAAAAGCCTTTGACTTTTAGGCTGTCAATGAAAAAAAAACTAGCTGACAATACCTGCTGTGTTTAAGTCTGTATGGAGTGAGTGGGTGTTCCTCTTAGAGCTTTGCAGGTTTATTTCAGTGTTCGGCACAGCATGAAGTCATGCTTAGTCAACAGCGTATCATAGCGTGAGCTCAAAGCATGGGTGATGTTCACTTATTTAGCCTGAAGTCAATCATCAAGCTGCTTTAATGCATGGAAGGTTCAAATGTCGCACCACAGTAATTAATATATATATTTGGAAGTCATGGTGAATCATACTAAATTATCTTCAAAGAGCACAAAGAAGCATTTGATTTGAGGAAGGAGACAGAACAAGCTCATATTAGGACTGGAAAATAAGCCCTTTACCAACCATCTGAAGCCTGAAGAGCAAAACTCTAATTATGGTTATTCATGGTAACGAACTAGATTCAGTCTAAAACCATGTCCACACTTATTTTTAAAGACTTTTTACCACATTTTGTTTTAAATTACATCCACTTGTTTTGAGAAAAAAACCCTAAAAAGCCAATTCAAAGGTGGTAGTCGACTCTTATCCCTAAAATTACATCGATCAATAAGAAACTTACAATCTAGTTTCGCTTTTGCCTTGGCAAAGCAGCTCATACAAAGATAATAAAATAATTCTCCAGCCATTCTTTATCAGCAACTATTTTGCGTTCGAAATGGTGCTTTTTTGTGGTTCTAAATGATTTGAGGTTCTAAAATCAGCATTTGAGTGACGGTCTCAATTGAGCAAAGATGAGCGTCAGCAACATGAGCTGAACATTGTTGCAGTTTAGCACAATATTAACTCTACTTGTGCATGTAGTCCTGCGCATTTCATAAACCGTGTTTTAGGACAATTCCTTCTTGGTGCTTTGTAAGCAAAATAAGCTATGTAAATGAAAAAAAAAAACTGTGGCTCTGTCCACACAAAAATGGTGTATCCATCATTTTCAAAAAGTGTCTCCTTGGCTGACTTTTTCAAAATACCCAGTTGCACTGAACGTAAAGCAAGGACAAACAGTGTAATCAAACTGAACAAAATTAGGGTTCATCGCAACACTTTAGAAACTACTCATCAATCATAAAAGATTCCCTTAATTAATTTAGATTCAGTTAAAAAATGACCAGCCAGCACTGCCTAATAGCCACCATGTTTGATCCGTTCTCGGATACTTAAACAATAAAAACTAGGACTGTGCAATTAATCAATTTTTTTTAATCATGATTTCAATATAAAATTGAGAAAAAAAACTATTACTGCATTTTTTATGTATTTTATTTCTGCACATGAACAAGCTGAAAGGCAGAGCGCATTTCGTGACTGCTAATTACAGGATTTCTATTATTTCCCTGCGGAAGCAGATCAATGCATGTAGAAGACTTATTGTTACATTTATAAGAACACAATCATGTGGATAATAGTGTAAATACACCTTCAAACAAAACTATAGCTAACTTATTACATGCTTGATTATTCCTTTGAGTATCATTGATAAACTTTTGTTTCCGTTTAATAAAATCTAATATTAATATAATGCATATAATAATATTATAATAAAAGCAATTTATATTTTGTTCAAATGAAAAACACAAGTCTAACTTTTGGGACGAATATGTCCTCTGTGTGACCTTTGTTGTGAAACATCTTTCTTATTTAAGCCATGTGATCATATTCATTTATTGGTTATTATTTACTTAGGATTTACAATTTATTACAATTAAATGAACTTTTATTATAAACTACCCTTTTTTTTTTAACTTAAAAAGGTAATTGTCCCTTTTCCTCTTGTTAACAGTGAAAGAATTAATAAAAAAATGTCATACTTAAAAATATCTTTGGAAAACTACATAAAAATGAATGGTAATACAGTAGATTTCCAAAGACAAAGAATAATCCTTATACATAATCATGAATTCAAATAATAAATAATTGCGATCATAAGTTTTCGCATAATCAAGCAGCTCTACTGAAATCACTTGATCAACCATGAAAGATCGATTGTGAACAATGTAGAGCAACATCCTTGTACCTCCTGAAAAACAGCACACATCTTCACCCCAGAATAATGTGATCCACCTGCATCCAAACATCCCAGAAAACACACTTAGATTACACACAACATCCACATTCTGAATTTATAGCAAACCCTAGAAAGAGTGACCATGCAAAATCTGCAAAACCCCAGATGGAGCACGTTAGAAAAACCATAGAAGAAGCCTTAAGATGAAAATGCATCCAAATGTTAACAGCAGATACATCTCTGAGGATTCTATCTCTCTTCTCCCCCCTCTGTCTTTCTGTGTTTTATACCAGTTGATGTTTCTCCTTTATTAGACCCATTATATATTTTTAGAATTCAAACCACCACTAACCCTCGCAGCAACGGAAAATATAATAATTTTATGTGAGTTACCAACCATTATTTAGGAATTCATGTATTTTTAAGATAAACACCAGAAGACGAGAAGCAAAAGCTTGTTATAATTTCTGTAGAAAACCAGAATGTCACATGCTTCCACTCCGGAGCAAATTGAACTGCTAAAAATATAACATGACATTCTTGCCTTGTTCTAATCAAACTCGAACAGTGCTGAGTGTTCTAAAAAAAAAGACGCTTTCAAAATTCATGCGAATATTTCATGTTAACATTTTAACCCCAGAGCTTGGATCATGAATGCTCAATCAAGCTGATTGTCAGCCTCTTTGCTCTATTATGACTCTATTATTAATATGACTAAGGCTTTCAAAGGTAGTACTAATATTTAATGTTAATTAATAATAATAATTTGTGTCATTCATTTAGTGCTTTTCTAGATGCACACATTACTTTACTTCTGTGATGGCTGTCATTCTGCCCCAGAACTCACCGCAGATTGGCTAATGGTGGACTGGTTACACAACATATTGACTACATTAATTTTTATTTTATTAACATTTCAAACCCAGAGCTTGGATCATGATTGCTAACTCAAGCTGATTATTAACCAATTTGCTTCTCTTATTCATTTTGTAAGAGATGATGAGCATGTCCCTTTTAAATAGTGTTTCTGCCACTTGGGAAATCTCCTTTCTGTTGTCTGATATTAACAATGAAAGTCTGCACGAAAGGTCTTTTTCTGTTTATATTACTGAATTCCCTGATTTATTTTAGTAGTAAGTGTTAATTTGAGCACTTTTGTGTTCATTTTCAAAATTACTAATGAGCTCCTGTTATCGTCTAAGTCAGACCTTGTCTCTTACTTGATCTTTGAACCGCATTTGACACTGTAGCCCACCATATTTCTCTTTCTTGACTTTGGCCGGTCATGAATTGTTCTAAAGTTGTTTAGATCACTTGCTCGCAGTCATCCAAATCAGCTCATATTGCCCTAAATCTTCTCCTGGCACGTATGGTGTCCCCAAGGCTCTGTTATTGGGCCTCTTTTATTTCTCATCTACATTCTTCGGTTGGTAATATTTTTTTAGGAAACACAGCATTACATTTCATTGTTATGCTGATGTTACCCAACTCTATATTTACACCAAACCTGTCTCAGCTGAAATCCTGGCTCACATCCAATCTGTTGAAATTAAACAGACTGAAATAGTTTTAATTGGTTCAAAATCTTCACTTTCTAAAGTTCAAACACTCACAGTCTCCCTGTATGACACATCAACCATCCCCTTATCTCACCAGGCCAAAAACTTGGGCATCATCAGTGATCTATGTTTTTTTTTTTTTTTTTTTACTACTGCAACTTTTTACAGTATATTTGGCCAATCAGCTGTCTTTACTACAATTGGTTTAGACTGCAGCTGCTGGTTATTCACCGATTAATGCAAATAAGATCACATTTCTCTACTTTTAAAATTCTAGAACGCTTCTCTAACTTCCATGTCACAACTGAGCAGATTTTAAAGTGTACAAATGTCTCAGCAGCATAGCACAAGTTTACCATCATTTACAATCATACTCCAAACATCCAGAACACTGCGGTCTACCGAGCAGAGCTGTTGTCTCTTCCCAAGTCTTATTTGAAGGGCATTCTTTCTCTGTTGCTGCTCTCACATTTTGGAATGCCCTGCCTACGAAATTAGAATTTTAATTTGTTAAACTTTTATTATTCTTGATTTTTTTTAACTTTTGTTTTTATACACTCATGTCTGTTTGTTTCACCATGATTTGTCATTCCAATTATTATTTTGCACATTGGTAGCAGAAGTTGTTTTAAATCTGTGCTTTAGTAATGAATGTCATTCGCTCAAACATCCCCTAATTTGGAGAATTAAATAAACCACTTCGCTACATGTTTACACAGCTGACAGCAACTGGATTTAACAAAATGAGGGCAGATGCGTGTCTGCTTTGTCGTTTTTAAAGTGCTTGAAGCTCATTCTGTTTGTCTTAGCTAACATTGGCTAGCAGAGCAAAGAGCTCAGATCCAGAGGGAAAGCGGAAGGTTGGTAATTGGTCAGACAGAGTTCTGGTGTCCCCTTCAATGAAACACACCCGATACAGCTAATTAAGTTCTTCAGACTTGTTTGAAACTTAAGTGTGTATTGAAGCTTGGTTGAGCTAAACTGTGGAAGGATGTGACCCTCCAGTAATTGAGGGTGTATTCCCACTAGGCGCGGATGCTTTGAACCTTGATGTCTGCCTCTGCTGGCCTGCACAGACATTGGACTTTATGTTCAGAGTCTGAGCAAGCCTATATTATTATGATTTGACCATAAACAGGAAGAGAAGAGTTCTCTTTAATGGAACATATTAGTATTCTTTACTGTCTTAGTGTGTTTATGTTGAGTTATCTGAGGCCCTGTTCACACATACCTGGTTTCTGTAGCCGCGCTTGCTTTAACATGGTTAAGCTGTCCATTCACACATACACAGTGCATCGTTTTACTGTAAAGGTAAAGGTCCCCTACTTGGTAAAGGGGAATTTTTTATAAACAGTACAGATTATCGATTGAGTTACAGACAGCGTAACCATGTATTGTTTGGTTATAGACGGAGTTATACGTTCTTGTTTTACCTGCAGCAGCGTTTGCTCCTAGAGCTTTATGGCAGCATATTTAATAATGTATTTAATCACCCAACAGATGTGTCAAAATGCAGAAATATGCTGTTAATGCTGCTGACACACTGGCAAAGAGGCAAAGAGCACCAGTTTTGAACAAGAACTGATTAAGCCTCAGATAGATGAGGAAGTTTGGAGAGTTGTTGGTCAAGACTAGCGAGAATTTTCATTTACAAAAAGACCTTCCTATATTTTTGTGAATTGTATTTCCCAGCCATTGAAGGGAAGCTCAAAGCTTGGAGAAGATATAATTTGAATTTTGAGAACATGGCTACCCTTGTATTTTCTACAAATTGTACTCTTTTTTTTTGTACCTGTGCTTGTCTGAATGTAATTTTTAATATCAGTTTAAAAAATTAAAATTAGAATCAGCATAATTTTTTTTTGCCAAGTGTATGTAAGCACACGCAATACATTTTCTGTGGTAGAATGGAGGAGTCAGTGGAAATAACATAAGTACAATATAAACCAGGTATGTGTTGCCTGAGACCAGGTAACATCTGGCTCTAGATACAATAAAAACTGCACTCTGCAAAAGACCAAAATGATCCATCTACTGCTATGTTTAATGATCGACAGTCACTTAAGTGACGTTCTCTGCTCTGGTGCTCTCAGTGCCCCAAACCCATCAAACATGCTCTGGCCGACCTCTTCCAAGTAGACAGGTAAACTTTAGGGCAGGTAAAATGAGCCGTCCCTAGACATGGCTCAGAACACTCATAAAAGTCAAACTAAACATGCTTTAGATGGTCAGGTTCTTTTAATTATATGGCTAAAGCTGTTACCTGTATAATAGAATTTTGATACTCATGAGACGTGATTTATGAACACATTCGCAAACAGCATTTTAATAGTTGTTCCAAACATGAATTAAGCTCATACCTTGATATCAATGAAGAATGTGATCACATTGCAAGCATTGCGAGGGAGAAAGAAGAGGGAAAGAGGAAAGAGAGGAAAGAAGAGAAAAAGGAAAGACACGAGCAACGCAAGCACGTCCACTCGCTAGGGTAGGTAGAGAGAGAGCGCGAGAGAGAGAGAGAGAGAGCCCCTAAACCCTTGAGAGTCTCTTCAGTATAAATCCCGCCTCTCTACGTCACTTCCTGTTCCCTCCCAAGTATACATACACATTCAATCTTATTTGAGAATTACTTACAATGATTAAATATTCTATTACACCTGTAAATTGAAATCATGTTTTGATTAAGTACTCGGTATAGGTATCAGATTCAGATTCAGATTTTATTTGTCACATACATATACATACAGAGTACGACGTGCTGTGAAATGTATTGTACGACGAGTACTGAAATGCTAGTACTTGTACTTGTACTCGTTTTCCATAAAAGTGGTATCAGTGCATCCCTAATTAAAACCTTGTCAAAGAGCAACATTCTTCCTTTTAGCTACTCATAGTCTCTCTGAATTGAAACCCTGAACATCCTGTGTTTAATGAAATAGTGGCAACAACGACTGTTGTACTTTGGGCATTGGGGAGATTTTCTACAGCAGGGAGCTGAATTTAATGGTAGGAATCTGTTACATGATGAGCAGAGGAAAGGGAATTATATTCAAGAGTATAATCCACAGCAGAGCTAGTCAGACAGACAGAGCCGGGGGAGAACCACACACTCTTATCTGTCCCTGTTAGAGGAGTCCCTGTTTCCTACACACTCCACAGGAACTATCAGAGGGTATCGAAAAGAAATGAGAAAGCATTCTTTTGATATAATCTGTTGAAGCTGAAAAACTATAAAATAGCTATATTAAACAGTGTCTAGAATCCCAAATAGTGAACCAGTTTAAAGTGAATACTGACTTTATTAAAAGAATGCTGTATGCATTGTTTGCCTGGGTTTTAAATTGTACATTTTGTTTATGTTTTGAGACATTTATTCAAGTAAAACTTTTTGAGTTGGTTCATCTGGGTCTTGATAAAAATGTGTATTGTAGGTAAATTGACAAGTTAACCAATTAGTTAAAAAGTCGCTATTATGGATTTTTTTAAATGACATCTCATGTGGCATGAAATATAGCTTTACCCTGCTCAAGTTTTAAAACTGAAAGGGAAAATGCAGAAAGGGAAAATGTTATAGTTTACCTGTGTCTGAATGATGGAGAATTCATTTTATTTTCTGTGGACTAAGGAACTGGAACCATATTTAACCCGGGACCCTGAATGATGAACGCTTTCATGACGAGTCTTGAGTTTCTCTGATGAACTCGACTCAAGCCTTGAGTCTTTCTTCAATCACAATATCACAAAATGGCAATAGGGGCACTTTAACTTATTAGTTCATGGTTTTAGATATCCATCACTAAAACCAAAACATTGTTTGAATGAAATCACATCTTCTCAAACAGTGCATGCACACATTTATAAATCCTTTTCAGGGACAAGAAGAGTTTACAGTCACCAGTTCACCTGACATATCTTTTTGGACAGTGGGACAAGCATGGAAAATACAATCTCTTATCCACTTGAATTTTAACTGCTCTGAACATGTTTTATATGAAGTACATTAACTTTGACTGAGTCCTTGAAAGAAGCACATATTTTCTCCAAGGGGACCTTGTTCTGAGATGCTTTCAAAGGCAGATTATTTCTAGATCAACAGCTCTTGACTGTAATCTTGAGCTAAGACAAAAGGAAAGCATGATTACAGTAACAAACCTCAAGTGGGATTTGAAGCTTCCAGAGCACAATCAACTTTTGATAGAAGATGCAAAAGTAAGAGTTAGAGGAGACTACTGTAAGCACTGTTTCTACTGTGATTCAGACAATATCCTTCAATCAGCAGTTACTGTGGCAGAGGCTTACTTTATCTTGAAGCACAGTGTTGTTTCTGTGTATTTTACTCCCAACTACTGCTGTGAGTGTTCTTCTAATCCAGAGCATGTCTCTAAATGACTGTGACCCAGTGATGCTGGACAGATGATGCTAAAGACAAGTTATGTTTTTAATGGTTTACAAATATGTGAAGCAGAATATTTTAATGACAGAATGTTGTCAGTAAATCAAATTGTGTGAGATTACCAAAAAAATGAAGTACAATCACTTAAAATTTTTAAAAAGGCACTATAAAGTACATCTTGCTGAAGCACATTGCCTAATGATGACTGTTTGAACGTCCATCAATTCAGGTAATTAAAGCATATATTTTTTGTGTGTTTTTTTTTTAATACAAATAAAATAATGATGTTTAAATGTCCGCATTTTAGTTAATAAAAAGACTTTTTTAGTTGAGACTTTTGTACATAGAGTTTTAGGTCGCCTTTACATAAAATTGAATACTAAATTAACTGTAATTTTTTTCTTTGACATTAACATAGAATTAGTTATAAATTTGCTTTAAAAAAGTGAACCAGTCTTTTGATTAGTATGCTATGTATTTGTTATCATCATATTTGCAATGTTACATTTACAACAAACCTTTTGTACATTTGTCTTATTTTGGTTTAGCCCCAATAAAATTCACAGTTTTAACTTGTAGACAGCCATTATAGATCTGAAATACAAATTCTTTTTCCACAGATTGTCTAAAATAGACTGTTCCTTGACACATTGCAACATTTCTTTGTTAGCACCCCCGTTTAGCTTATTAAAGAATTGACACTATAATTTATGAGGATTTGGTTTTTCATTCTTTTCTGCTCAATGTTTATCTATGTACACACAGCACTGCTATTAACGGTAAAGCATTAAAATACCATTTTCAGCCGGTGTTAACAAGGATTATTCTGGTGTGTAACCCTGTGTGCCTGCTCTACCACTCTAACTCACTAATGATTGGAGGATATTAACCCTTGGCTGCTTTTTGTGATTGAGGACTTACAAACTCAAATAATGAAGCGTGCATGGTTAATGAACGCAGATTAGATGGTTTGTGACTCTAAAATGTAATTTGTGGATCTGTAATTGAGTCTGCAGTGTATTATAGAGGCAATGTCTATGTGGAGTATGTTCTAATAGTTTACCCCTTGCCCTTGTAACAGATGTTCCATTATATATTATTTTTAACTACTGTAACAGATGTATAGATCACTCTTTTTTATGTGGACCTTTTTAAGTCGATCATTTGCAAACAGTATGCTTCTTACTTCTCCTACTTCTTACTAATTATTAGGCGTGACTGCTGTCAATATTTTCATTCATGTAATAATCAAGTATCTTGTTAGACAGCAGCTGACCCATGCCGTATCGGGGGGGTATTATTTTTTTATTAAATACTTTGTGTTGTTCTTGATTGTTTTGAGGTTTGATTAATTTCTGAATTTGTTTTATATTTTACACATTACACCACATTTTATTTAATTGTTTTGTGTCTGCTCAAGTTTTATATAAACTTAATTAAAATGTGAAACTGTAAAAGTTGGCTTGTGTAGTTTTTGTTTTAATTATTTAAAAGCTAAATTAACAGACTTTGAATTGTACAACAACAATCCATTGTTGTTGCATGTAAACACTGTAGTGGAAGTGGTATCTAGTTTTTTAGATAAGCTGTCTTTCACACCATACAAAAATTGTTTTATGCATTTATAATCAGAATATATAGATATCTGGCATGAAAGTAGCCTACATCTGGTTAGTGGCAGACATAAAGGTGGCATAGGATTGGCCCTGATATAAAACAGAACTGGCCCAAATATGATATCGAACTTGGCCAAATCTGATACAGAACTAGCCAAGATTTGGTATAAAGCTGGGCGAGATCTGGTTCGGTACTGGCCAGGTTCGGTACTGGCCAAGAACTGGCACGGCACTGGACAAATCTGGTTCATAAGTGGCACAAAGGTGGGAAAACAACCTGAGTAAGTGGATATCTGGTTCTGATCTGTTCCAATCTGGTTCTGATCTGTTTTGTCCAAATACGAAACATGGATCCACTCCTGTATTGGCTCAACACAAGTAAGATCTGGGCTGGGCCAAACTGTTTTTGCTATCTGACTTCTTATCACAGTGGGATTTGGAACCAGAAGAGGTGAAAACAAGGAGTTGATGAACTAGTTTTTTGAGCCAAAACAGAATCATGTTCTCAGAACCTGGGCACTATGAAAACATGGAACACTATTAAACAAAACAAATGCCCATTTACAAACTCTGAATCTCTTAAGAACAATGAAATCACTAAAGTCTAAGAAACTAAAACTATAAAAAAGCAGCGCACATTAAAGACTTGACAACACATAGCAGAAACAAATAACTTGTATACACAGAGTAAAAGTTAAAAAAAAACTAAACAAATGACATCCTCTAGATAGAGAGGATGAACAGGGGGTGGAGACTGAAACAAAATTAAGATGGGACAAGGTGGAATATAGAAATGGAAACTAAACAAAGCATGGGGAACCACAGAAATAGCTAATTTAAAATCAAGAATATAATCATATCATGATCTGTCAGCATTCAATCATTTTGCTAAGTTTTTTTTTGTAGTGGAAAATCTGTTTGATATCCAGACTGGCAAACAGTCCAGATGTATATTAGAAATTTTGAATCGTTGATGGAACCCAAATCCCTGGAGCTATATCTTTGCATATGCATTAGGAATCTTGTCGAAGCTGCTCATCATTTTACACATGCAATTATTCTCCATCAGTGAGCATGCCTTTTAAACCATCAGAATCCATTTTGCAGCCAGTCGCTGTTAACGATGAGAAAACATTTTAAGCTTCAGGAAATTGATTTGCTTAAACATATCTGCACCATCATCTACCAAACATGATTGTCTGTTAGCTTTAAAAGCTGTTTTAAATAGCTATTTTTATATCGAATTTTGGATGAGACTGCTCTTGTTCCCTGAAGCCCATGCTCTTGTGCACTTTGTACTAAAATTACTGTTGATGCATTATAGGAAATGTCTCACTAATGGTTAACCTTCCATTTGCCAGACCCTTAATTACAACATTGGCTCTAATTGTTTCCGGGGATGGAGAAAACAAAGAGCAGAGAGCACGTCGTTTATCATCTAAATGGTTGCCAGGAACTTATTATTATCCTCCAGCATTATTATCCTTAGTTCAAAGCAGCCATTTTAAGACTCATGTTTTTAAGAAATATTCAATTTCAGACCAGTTTTATAAGTTTTCTTATGAAGAAAACTGTCTTTTTAAATGGACCCTCTTTAAATAGTTTCTTTTGAAAAATAAACTCTAGTAAAAAGAACTCTAGTGTTTAAAAATTGCTTTATGAAATGACAAGGTAAATCTTGTTTGACTCAAGATTTTTCTCATCACTCACACCACCTTCAACTCTGTGGATCTGGGGATCGAACCACCAACCTTCCGATCACAAGTTGATCTCCTTATCCACCAGACCACAACTGCCCTTTTTTAACTGCCTTTTTTATTTAACCACCTGCCTGCCTTCTTAACTTTCTGATGCTTTTCTAATATCTGGCCTCTAAACAGGTGTTGTTTTTTTAGTTGGATACTAACCCATCATAAAGCACAAAATATCATCAACCTTAGTGCATGCTATCCCATCTTCCACACCTTCAACACTCTGTGGGCTGGTTTTGGACCCAGGTCACTTCCTGGTCCCAGACCTCTTATTTGTACACTTTGACTAGTGTACACAACAATGCTTATCGTTACCAAGCAATTACTCTAAGCCTATATAAAAATACAATTGGTTCAAAGCAGCTTTACAAACACCTAATGAAAATTACTTAATACCAGTTGCGTATACTAAGGCATATACAGTTGCCATAAAATATATTTCCATTGAGGATTATATTGAAAAATGTCTAGACTTTCTATATAGCAAATCAAAAAGCCAGACAGAACATTGTACTTTCCCATTTAGTGTACAAGGCAGTACTGTGTTAAGGGAGTTTCTACACTGTAATTCTGGTTATAATGAATCATAACTTGTTACCTGCAGATTTTTAAGGGATGTTTGATGAGTGTACTGGGATGCCTTACCGAGTTGTTTTTCTTCTAATTAAAAGGTAATAAATGGCCATCCGTCAGTGCAACAGTCTCATGCTGAGAAGTTGATGAAACCTTCAGCACCAATTACATCACAACATTTGTAACAGAAACAACTTTGATTCCAAATGAACACACACGGAGTCTGGATTACCTGCCTTTTAGGGTAGTCTGAACATGGTTCATTTATCCCAATAAAATACTTACAGGGAAATAACTATTATGACTCTGCACATTTTCCCACTGACAAAGATTCTGTTCATGAATGTAATGACTTGTTTGTTTCTCCAGTCAAATAAAGAATCACAACAAATAAATCCAAAGAAAATGCATCAGTCAATGCTATCAAAGCTGCTGGGAGCATAGTCACTAAGAAAATAATTAGCTTAACAATTAGCCCAAATCCCCCTGCTTAAGAAAGCACATATACAGACCTTAATTAAATTTGAACATGTTTATCATTTACTTAGCTCACCTTTTTGGAAGAGTAGGGATGTTGTTTATGACTCCAAAACAGCATCTTCATTGTTAAACATATTAATAGAGGCATTATGCTTCGGGGGCGCAAAGAGAACAAGACAATTGAATGGTATCAAAAGCCATCCAAGGCACCATTTTCTACTATTACTGCTTCAACTTATCAAGGAAGGCTGTCCACAAGATTTAGGAGGGTGTTAGGAATTTTTGAACATTCTTCAAGTCATATCCTGATGTTAGAGAGAAGGCATGGTACTCAGTTTCATTCTACTTTACCCCAAAGGTGTTCGATCAGGGTGAGATCAGGACTCTGTACAGACCAGTAAAGTTCGTCCACACCTAGTCTCACACCAGCAGAACGCTAGATAAATGTCTGATGAGTTGGGTAAACAAATATTTGAAATACTTCAAGAATCCTGAAGTCATAGTTTAATTGGTTAAAGTGAGTGTCACGCTTATTTTTGTTTCGCCTGGAAACAAAACATGTGGAGACGTTCAATCGAGAACATCGAATATCCATTGTGTGTATTGAAAATGTGTGATTATACAGAAGAACTTAACGTTGGATTTGATCTAGTATCTCTCATCTTCTGTGACCTTTTTATAGGACTGACTTGTTGCATGTCGTTCAGTTGTTGTTGGTGTGGTTGTCGTTCCCATTTCCTGAAGCTCTCTCTGCACAGTTCATGAGCTAATCTGAAGGCCACATGAAGTTTGAAGGTCTTAAAATGAAGTTGGCAAACTCTCTTTACTCTGTCTTCTAATACTGCGGACAGTTGACAGTGGAACGTGTATAAATAAATATGTTGGCAAACTGACTGGAAGCATCATATACCCAGGATAATATTAATGAGCTGAAATGATCTTGTAGGGTTCTGTCTCTTTATGAGAAACCCTGGGCAAACCAGGTACTGTCGCTTTAAGAGGAGAGCTCTTGAGTGGGAGCAGGGTTTTAGAGTTGATTCGTTGTCATCAAAGATTGCAAAACGTTGAGACCAACTTAAAGTTTATTCATTTTATGTTCCCAGCGTTGGTAAGTTGTTTGTATACTTGTTTGAATATGTTTTCTTAGTTTTATAGTTTGCGATGCGCTTTATAAGCTTCCGCCTAAGCGCAAAAGATGTGTGTTGTTTTGCTGTCCATTTTCAGTTCAATAGGGGTTTATTAACATTTATGTAAGATTTAAATGTATGATGCTGTGATATTTGAAATCTAATTTTGATAATGTATCGTAGTGTGCAGCGGATTTAGTAATCTAAATTTTGTTTGTTCTGTATAACAGTTTGACCGCAAGTACTTGTGAGTGCTGCACGAGGGAATAAAACAAAAACAAAACTAACAAAATTTCCACGTTAATGTTGTCTTTATTGATAACAGATCTGTTATTTTATGTAACTCAAGAAACTTGATTGAGAATCATCATTAAGAATGAACCACTCAATCTTAATTTTTGCTCATGCTATGAACTTTCTCCTATTATACTCTAGTCCTCTAAAGGGCAAAGGCAACTGTCCTCTAAAGGGCTGAAAAAAAAACACATTCTTGTATGTATTAAACCCTAAGAAGTCCCTAAATTACTTGAAGAGCCTTGCCTTGCAACACAATTTCTGCGGTAATCATCGTGGGTATTGTTGGACACTGGGAGGAAAAATGAGCTGAGGGATATCATGCTAATTTTACACAGAAAGGTGTTCAACCCATGAATCTCTATGTGAAATAGCAGGGCTATTTGTTACCGCATAATGACTCTAATTTGGCTTTTTCTCCATATTTGTTTGAAAGTTACTTTGAATGACACACAAACTTGTTTTCTCTTGGGGACACTTATGAGTCCATGAGCACTTAAGCTGAAACCCTCAGAAGGAGGGAAACACAAGACTAGAGTACACTCACTCACATATTAATTCTAAGCATGTTTATGGATCATTTATTGACCAGATAGTGTGATGGGAATGCTCTGATGTTTGTTTTGAGCCTGTTTTCATCTTTTATTGATGTTAACACTCTAATATGGGATTAATAATTCATCAAACTGTCTGAACCAGCCTCTTCAGGAAAGAGCCAACCGTGACGAACATGGACTGATGGCACAGTCCAATTATTCGGATAATACACCATGTTCTTTTGTTTGTTTTTTAATGTACATGAACACATGGACACAGTGTTCAGGGTAAATATAATTTATTTCTACTTATCACAGACCACTAATGTGGAACACAAATATATTTCTTATTTCCTTCCATGTCAGACACCCACCGCCCCCATCCTCCTGTGCGTGTGAGTGTGTGTGTGTGGGTGCGTGCGTGTGAGTGTGTGTGTGGGTGCGTGCGTGTGAGTGTGTGTGAGAGGGAGAGAGAGAGAGAGAGTGTTCTGACATGCCTGTTTCCAAGTTACCAGCTTCACTCTTCTACCAGTTGAGCATATTTCTGTAACACATTTAAGACTCAAAACAGCGTAACGTGTGATTTGAGGAGAAGAAAATGTGCACTGCTAATGTAGACTCAGATTAGTGATGACGAGTTTCAATAGCAATACCTCAATTGTATTTAAAGTATTAATATTTACAACTGATGTGAAGGCCAAGGTGTATGTTGTCAATTTGCTGTTCTGTAATCTAAGTTAACAAGAAAACAAGTACTTAATCCCGTCTTTGTTCCTTATCCCCACCCTAGTCATACTTGTTAATCATATGAATCGCTAGTACAGCCCCTCTCTACGACGAACAGGAAACGCAGGTTTGACCTGGAAGTGTAACAGTACCAGACCGGCACTGGATAAACAATGCCAGAGAAGTGCATTTTCGGATGGGATTTAGGACGAGGCTGGCTCTGTCACTGTGCGTTTTCCCTTGTTCATTGATTTGGAGGTCCACAAAATAAGTTTTTTTGTGCTAGGCTTGAAAACATTAATGGAATACGTATTGTTATCTTTTCATACATCAAGCTGACCGCACACTGCATGACTTTTATAAACCTATAAGGAAATCTAGTTTCAGCACACACAGAGTCTTTGCATTTTATCTTCCCTAAAATCCTAAACAGGCAAACACTACAATAGTCAATCGTGTGGAACAGACACTACATAGTGTTACCAACATTACATGGTATTGTGCAAGACTCACGCATCAAAAAGTAAAGATCGCCCAGATTGTCTGATAGCATTTTACACAAGTACACTTATCACAAAATAAATAATTCATAAAACAGTACGCCTGCATTAGAAATCATTCAGTGTAGAGTAGGCAGATCTGATATACCGCCGCTGAGAAGCATTTTTTCTCTGGTTTCTGGTTCATTCTGTGGACTCCATGACAGACTCTGGTTCACACATAAAAGGTTCTGTTACATCCCCCATAGCCATTGTCTGTCGATAATAATATTTTAAAACAATAACACGTGTTTAAAGTGTCACTAGTTGTGTCTGTTTTTGCTCAAAACTGACTAGCTTGAGACCGCTGGTCAGTAGGGGTGTGTCGAAAGCATGCCTGTGGGAGGAACTGGTGTAAACGGTGCATTTTTGCCAGGCCAAAAATGTGAGGTGATTGAAGGATATTGTTTGCGAAAAATGTTGACAGTTATTAACAGTGCAGCGCTAGTATAGAGGGCTAAAATATTGATTTTACGTGCTATAACGAGGGCATAGCATGGGACCTTTAAGCTTCAAATGAGTCTGAGCGTCTCCCTGTAAAATATTTAAGTAAAATACTGTCTTCTCCAGTCACTTGTTTCTGAGAGAAATCCTTTTTAAGTTAAGCTCAATGAAGCAAAATCCAGCATGAGCGTTTAGACTGAGACCGTTTTGCAAAAAATTGGATACGTCACATATTCAGGACCACATATGAAAACGATCTGAGTCGGATTAAATTTTTTTAGAATTAGGCTGTTTAGACTGCCATGAAAACATCCAATTCAGGTCACTTTCAAATAAATGATCAGCTTTAATAAAATAAAATCAGCTTTGTGTCACTTTTGGATTTAGTCTGAATATAGCCTAAGTGAAGAAAAGTGCCTTTTCTTTGGAATAAAGAAGCTACTACAGTCCCTTCTTTCCTCTTCTACCCCTCTAGCCACTTTTTTTTTTGTCAAAAAACATTTAAATACATTTTAACATTTACCCTACAGTCCACCCCTCTCGTATTTTAGCGTATAATAAATGTATGTATGGGACTCACTATATGTTGCAATATGAACACTTTCCCTTAACTTTACTGTGAAATTACAGATTTACACTTTGAAATCACAGTTTGAGATTTCCTTTTAGGAGCCTTTGCATATCTTCCTGGAGCATGTCCCTTCACCACTAAGTGAGTGTGTTTACTCTATTCTTGTGTTTCTATCCTCCTGGGGGGCCTCAACTAGAGCGCACATTGACTCATGGGGAACAGAACTTAGGTCCCCAGAGGAAATGATCGGCTTGATGAACTCTTCCTCCGTAATGTAAAGTACACTCAAGTCGGATCCACATGAGCTCAGTGGGGATCTCAGAGACTAGACACACCATTGCAAGCAAAAGCCCTGGAACCACCAGAGTTTAAAAAAATAAAATAGCAAGATAGTCTTACAGCAAGAAGGTCGCTGGTTTGAGTCTTGACTGCGTCAGTTGACATTTCTGTGTGGAGTTTGTATGTTTTTCCTATGATCGCGTGGGTTTACTCCGGGTGCTCCGGTTTCCCCCATAAGTTCAAAGAAACAAAATTGTCTGTAGTGAATGAGTGTGTATGCATGTTTCCCGGTGGGTTGCAGCTGGAAAGGCCTCCGCTGGTTTATACATATGCCAAACGAGTTGGTGGTTCATTCTGCTGTGGCAACCCCTGAAAAGGCACTAAGTCTAATAAGTATACAGTTTACTACCAACGACTCTGCTTCAGTGTGGTCAGGTCTAAAGACCATCACAAACTACAAAGCCCCAGCATCTTCATCAATGGGCAATCACAACTTGGTAAATGATCTGAACAAGTTTTGAGACACCCTCCAATTGTCTCCCTGAGCAGCCATCATCACGTACAGCACACACCCTCACAAACACCTTCAGCACAGACTGATATTGAAACAGCAACAATCAATACGTACAAAATAATTCCTTAATTATTTCACACTTCCACTTCTGCTCTACATATCAGCGAGGGTGATGTTTGTCAGCTTTTTGTCAGCAGAAGAGGAGGAAATCACCTGGTCCTGATGGGGTCTCTCCAACATGCCTCAGAACTTGCCCACATATTCTCTTCGATGTTCAACAGATCACTGTGTGAAGTCCCTGCAATGCTCCACCAGCATCCCCATCCACAAGAAGCCTAAAATCTCAGCTTGCAATAACTACAGACCAGTGTCCCTGACATCTGAAGTCATGAGGCCACCTGGAGAACATCACTGGACCACTACTGAACCCCCTGCAGTTTGCCTGGATGCAGTTAAAATGGGACTGCACTGCATCCTGTAACATCTGGATAAGCCAGGGACTTATGTGAGGATCCTGATTGTGGACTTCAGCTCAGCATTTAATACCATCATCCCATCAATCCTTCGAAAGAAACGCTCCCAGCTCTCCGTCCCTGAATCCACCTGTGAGTGGATCCCAAGCTTCCTGACAGACAGACAACAGCTTGTGAGGATGAAGGAATTCACATCATGCACCCGAACCACCTTCTCTCCCCACTTCTCTTCTCCCTCTACACCAACGACTGCATGACTCCTCTGTAAAGCTTAATTAAATAGCACAGATGTTCCATAAAAGTAATAAACATGGTACTAACATGGCAATGATGCAAGACGTGATTAACATAAAACACCACCAAGTTATGGCGATACGGTGAAATCATGATTTGTGATCTAAATATAAGGATAACCTGAAAACCCACCAGATTTCTTTACCATGCTTATATGTCATTAGGAATAAGCAAATCTGCAGAAGGTTTTTTCATATGCTTGTGCCTCTCGTCTAACGAGAGTTTCAAAGGCTACAACTGCCTCTCACTTCTAAGTTGAGACAACTGACAAGAAATCAATTATTATTCTCAAGAAGTTTTAACTTTATTCTATTCTTTGCAAACACAGTGTCAAATCACTCTGTTTAATAAAAGAAAGATGTACCTTTGTTTCATTGAAGATTAAGCGTTGGCACTCACCCTTGTGCATCTGAGTGAGGAAATCCCTTTCGCTCAGAGAAATCCCTTGTCCTTTTCGCTTCTCTTTGTGCGTGTGTGTCTCAGTTCCTCTTTTAGCTCTCCTCAAACTCTTTCTTCCTAGTGATTGCTAGGCTGTTCATCCTGATGCAGTCATGGAGTTGGGTATGTTTGTCAGATACCAAAAAAATCTAAGTAGCACCCAAGCTCCTGCTCAACACTGTATCCAGCAGCTCAAACTGAGAGAGAAATAGGGAGCGGGTGTACAATATGAGGAAGGAGGGAGGGGAAAGTAGTGACAGAGAAAGGGGGTGGTGATGGTGCTTCTTTTGTGATTATGTTTTATTTATGTTTAAAACAACTTTAGTGATATAGAATTATTAGTTGATGTGCATCAAAGTGTTCTTTGGTCAATTTGAAAACTGGAAACAAATAGGTGGTGACTCAGTATTTAATATCCCTGAAATACATATATGTTTTTTTAGATGATACATTTTATGTGGGATTGTTTTGTAATACTTAATTTAAAAATATATTTATTTTACAAAGGAGCAAGTAGAGAACCTTGGAGCAACCCTGGGAAGAATTGCATTCATTAACATGGATGAAACAAGGAGTTTGTGGACACATCTAACTTACAGTGCCCCTATTGTGATTTTGGAAGGTTCCTTATTTCATTTTGGAGCTCTTCAACAACAGGTTGACACACATGCAAGGTTAAAAAAAAAAGCTTTTGCTTTATAATAATATGCATTTAATTTTACCGGATTTGGTCATGTTTCCCAAATGATTCATTTAACACCTCCTCTATGGAGCTGCTGAATTAAATGTATTTGGCCCAGCTTTGGCTGCAAAAATTGCATCCAATAAATAGAGAAAACCAATAAACACAACATCAAACATCTGCTTGTGATTGAATAAAGATTTGAGCTAACCAGAGAAGCTCAAGGCTCATTATGAAAGCGTTCATTGATCAGGGTCCTGGGTGAAAATATGGTTCCAGTTTCTTACTCAATGGAGAATACATTCCTTCTACATTCATGAACACATCTCTATAATCTAAAGAGTATATTATTTTAACAGGTTTGTGATGTTTTCAAACTATTCTGAATAAAATTTTTTTACCTCTGTCTTTTTTATATTGTGTATAAATATTCCAGGTATTTGTCATAAAATTTTTACATAACATAACATTTTGGTATTTACTATTGATTTACTTTTTGTGTAGTAACTTTCTGTCATTTTTGTCAATTTTAAACAATTTAACATAATTTGCAGACATGAAACACACCCCTGGTTGTGTGGGTGCACATATATTTTTTGTGCATCTGTTTTTGATCAGGCTTTCATCTAATTTGTTCTGACACTCCTTTGTGTGCCCTCTGCATGGCATCAGATGAGGTTACGTCTATTATTCAGACTCACACAAGAGAGTAGGTTTGATTCAAGAGACTGAAACAGCATGAAAGTGTTTCCGTCATGGTCTGTCTGCTGTTTAAACTACGTGTGTCTGACACTCATATTGCTATGAATCAATAAAGTCCAGCTGTAGCATTAGATGAAGCGCTTTCATTGGATACAAACAAAGAATTACACACAAAGATACTTGGGCACAAACAATATAAAATCAACAAAAAGCAAAGCTTAGGGTTCTGTCAATAAACTGGGTAATGAAAAGACAGCAGGGTCCATGATGTCAGTGAAGATCTGTCAGATTTGAAAAATAATCTCTGTATGCAGCACAATGCTTTCATTCTGCCACAATATACCGGAGAAGCCTGCTTCTGTGCTCTTTAAACCCACTTTTCTTCAGAAAGGGATATTCCACTCATGAACATGGGCTCTTTTTAAAAGCTTGTGAACCTTCACGACACAAATTGACACATTACATTAATATTTGCCTACTATTACAAGTGAGTGTGGCAAGTATAGTAAGCATATTAGACGAACTGGTAGAGAGTAAACAGCTTAAGCCTCAAAGACCCTGCCCTTAGTAGTGAAGTGAAGAGGTGGGTCGTTGTGAAGTTGAGCACGTGTGCTGCTGAAGTTGATGCACATGAGGGAAGTCAGGATAATTAAATGACATGCTCTGTACGTTTATAAAATATAAAAAAATTAATTTAGGCTATACACTACTAGAAAAGTTATATAACATTTTATACAAATCCTTTTTTTTTGTGAATGGCTTGATGCCTTAAAATTTAAATTATGTTTTTATTGTGTATTATTTAATAAATGTTATGAATATATTATAAAAATGCATCTATAATTGTTTACTCTGTCAGTAGATAATTATGACTTCAAATCCAGCGAGGAGTCATCTCCATAGGGTGCCATTGTCCTCCATACTTATACTAGGTATTAGAGTCACGCATAGTTCCAAACATTGAGCAGGTGATCACTGAAATCCATTTCGACCAAGTATGAGTCACAATCTTAATAAAAAGTTGTTTAAATCAATCACCTTTTTTGATTTCTCAACTGATTCTGGTTCAGTGGCTCCATTGGCTCCTTTAATCATGTGTTTAAAGTGTTGTTGGGACATAAAAGAACAGCAGAGTAGAGCTTGATACATTATGCCAGGAAGAACAATAATTAAAGGAAGAGCCAAAGAAGAAAAGAGATACAGAACAGCCAGCTCTTTGTTCCCTGAGGAGCTGCTGGAGCTAGAACTGCTTGAGCTACCTAAATACATACAGTGAAAAATATTTGCCCTCCTCCCATATCCCAAAAATCCTTTCATATATTCTTCTAGATTTATAAGCGAGTGTCAGATGCCAGTGTGTTGCTGGGCATGCCGTTGTCCTATGAGTGCCATCCAAGGCCAAGGAGTATCATTGCATCACAATAAACAGCAGAGGTGTGAAGCTAGCGAAAAGCCCCCTGCAAGGAAGCCATTCAAGTGAGCGAATTTCAATTAATCTAATGTGTAATGACCTTTAATGTAATGTTTGGTATAAGATCGATGAGCTTAGTAATAAAACTTTATTACATTTTATGTAAAGATTGATGTGCACACCTAAAAGTTAGCCCTGTGTTACGTTAACTGACTCAAGAATCACAGGGTAAGATTATAATGGAAACACTCTTTCAAAGTGTAAGAAAACACACAATGCATATGAATTGTAAACACATTTTTTATGATTTTTTAAGATTTTTAAGATAGATCTGAAAGATACTATATATTCAGACTAATCCATACTATTTCATGCATATACAGTAATGTGGTATAGTATACTAATATTATTTGCACAGTTTTCTTTAGCCACACCATCTTGCTTATAAGTTGAAATGCCATTGAACAACAAAGCTGCATACTGGTTTGCTTACATTTTTAACTAATGTTTAAGATAAAGAGGAGTAATGTTTTAAGTCCAGCCCTGCCATCAGGATAAGGGTTGGGGTCGCTAACCTCTTTTCTTCTCCTTCTAGTGTCAGGTCACATGTCTGCCGTCAGTCGTATTATCTTGGTTAATAATAGCTTCTGCTGTTTTGAGAGTTTGTCACCTCTGTTAAGATGTCAGACTTATTTTGTACATTGACCGCTCTGTTTTTGACAAGGTTAAATAGTACAAGTCAAGCTCCAATTTAAGAGGCATTTAGTAGAGTAAATAGAGTTCACGTTCAGGCTGTTTTATTAATGACTGGATGAAGAAAGTATGATAATTCATGAGAAACATGAAAATCTATCATTTTTCTAACTTGCTGAAAATTTAGTTTTTGTCCCGTCTACAGCTGTCCTCTTCTGAAAGACTTTCCAGCTATTAAAATATAATATCTAAATATTTTTCAAAAATATTTTCTAATAGTTATAAAATTGAATAATGCAGTTTTTTTCAGGACTAATACATTTTGGCAACCCTTGAACCATATTTGTTTTTATATAATATAACATCAGTGTAAAATCACTAATTACTAATAGTCTATGTGCATTTAAGTGGAAGTTGACAGTCATCTTTTTTTTTCTGGCCGATGCCGATATTTCTAAATATTAGTAGCTGATATTTAAAGCTTATATACTCACACACACACACACACACACACACGCACGCGCGCGCACGCACACACACGCAAACACACACACACACACACACATTTAAACAGTTTTGGTATGCAAGAATAGAGAATATTACAATCTTATGCAATCTGTGTTTACTATTCAATGTGTCATTTTCAATGTGTGCTGTGTCATTGAGTGCTATCTAATTTAATGTTTCCTACACCTGTACCAAAGCAATTTCCTTTGTGTGTGTGGCAGTAAACATAATCCTGATTGTGATTTAAAAAAACATCAATCAAGTTTTTATATATCGCTTCTTTAGCAGTTGCTTTCAAAACGGCTTTACAAAGTCCTCGTGAGGATCAGGTAGAGGAAATAGGAGTACCCTCTGTGAGGGGACTCTCGCTGACTGAGGCAGGTGCTAATCACCTCCCCAGCATAAAGAATATACAAACTCAAGATCCATTGACGTAAAGTTCGCCGGACAGCACCTGAAAAAAACAAAGCAAAGACAAAACAGAAACTAACAAATGAAAAACAATGGTTAGAAAAATGTAACAGACAACAAACAGGTGATCAGCATCAGTTGCAGGATGAGAGATAAATGATGAGGATAGGTTAGTTAGGCACATTGAACCACATAGTTTTTTCAACAATTTGTATGTTTATAGTGCTCAGACACCATATACGCTTTAACAATTATTCGAATACTAGATTAAACAGATATGGTTTTAATTTAGTTTTGAACTCTGTGAGTGTAGCTGAGCTCAGGCATCATCTGGGTGTTTGTTCCAGAGCTTCGGGGCTCTATATGCGAACGCTCTTCCTCCTCTGGTGGATTTACTAATCTGCAGAATAATCAATAGTCCTGCTTCTTGTGATCGAAGAGAGCGAGCTGGAATATATCGTGAGAGGAGACTGCTCAGGTCGGCCGGAGCCAAGCCATTCAGCGCCTTAAAGGCAAGGAGCAGTATCTTATAGTCAATGCAATATTGTACAGGAGGCCAATGAATCCTTTTTTTCCCCAATTTAAACATTTTAATTATCTCAAAACAAGTCAGCACAATGAAATAACAGGAAAACTATATTAAACACACTAACCACAGTCTTGCACATTTATGTTTTGGTCAAATAAATCTCTCATCAGCTGTAACTTCTCAGGATGTAGGATGAAACCCATGTTATAACAGTACAAGCACAAACCAGTCCATACATCAAACAGGAAGCTTCAAACCCGGAGCAGAAACGCAGTTTTTTTACTCTTCTCTGTACACTGTACATCAATAAATTTGATTACTATTATTAGTATCTACAAAAATGTAAAAGATTGTCAAAGAAATCATATGAAAAGTGTGCTCATAATCTAGAACAAATAAAATTAAATCTAGACACTAGGATGAATAAAAGGCAAGGCTGGTTTTTGATGAGTCTTATTGTGCTTCCTGTGACTTTTCACATCAAGATGGCAGACAAATCAAAATGCTTTTATATTGGGATTTTTACAGTTGAAAATACCTGTTTTGAATGAACAGCTTTATAAGAATTTGTATTGGATAACTTTAGAAATGGAACTACTGTATACTGTTATCATATCCTTGTTCAGTCAATGTGGGATAGTTTATTAGTGTGAAGAAAGTATTAAATAACTTTCACTGACCAGTAATCACCAACATATAAGCCAAATTTAGAATAACGTTGTGGCTAAATCAAATGTACTTTATTGTTATGATGTAGAAAAAAGACTAAAGCGCTACAGAAAAAAATGGCAGCTCTGTCGGTTCTCTGAGATCTTGACTGCCCCTTGTTTTAAGTTTTCATTGACTTCGAATGATGCGGTCTCAGAAGCTTGAACTCTATTAGTTAATTCTTCGTGAATGACATCCTATCAGGTTGATCAGATTCATAAAGGAATCAATCCCATTTTAAAATTATATTAGGATAATATTCTGCTATTTACCACGCATTTTTGCTCAATTTTACGCAAAATTCATACTATGGTAAAAATTTATTAAAAGGTGTAGCCCTACATGAGCTTAAGAACATTTCTATTTTAAAATTCAAAACATTTTACACCATTAAACATATATATTCTAGAAAACAAATGTTTAGCACATTTAAGAATTGATTATTTTGTTAAACAGTAGCCAAAATGTTTGCAGCAGATCTCTGTTTAGTTCAATACATTTATACAGATTTACAATTTGATTGTGTAGCTTTTCTAGCTCTTGTTACTTATTATTTCTCTCTGTGTTTATCTGACTATTCATTACACAGTTGAGCAGGAAAATCACTCAAATTAACTCTCGGCAACCAAATTCAAGACGCCGTTTGAAGCCCAGCAGACATCTAAACTCAATAAATTGGGAATAATGCATAAATTACATTTCCCGGGAATCTCTCTAGCTTGTTGGCTGGCCTATAATCAGTTTGGGAAAAGCCACTGCTGAGATCAATTCTGTTCTCTGCCAAAGCAAATTATAGATTTTTCTTTAACACGGAAAATGCATGAAACACAACACGTCGATATCTGTGTCGCTGGTGAATGAAGAATGGGAGGTGATGGGCTCATTACTCACACACAAGCACACAAAGGTCGAAGGTCAAATATCTGGACTCGAGAGAAAGTTTTCATGTTGTGGCTCATGCAGAGACATCAGTCATTTTCTGCTTTCCTCTGAGGAAATGGTATACATGAGACTCGAGGTGCTGTTGATATACAGGTGCAGAGGAATTGATTTTTCTGCAGGGGTGAAATTAATGAGGGATTTAGGGGAAAATACTACCACATGTTTATTGTTGCTTGTGGACATTAATATTTACAGTGTAATTTTTTGGCAATAGAAAGAAGGCAGCAAGGATTAAAAACATTCAGTTGGATGAAACACAGCTAAACAGCATACAATATTAAAGACAGACAAAGAGTGATCATAAGGGAGAGTCTTTGTAGTGTGCAGAGATGGTACATATACTGTATAAGTGCAAACTACTGCCTGATGAGTGTTGTTTCTCATACACAGACGTTTTATTTAGAAGTGCATGGAAGGGTCTGGAGGGATGATCCGAGCTTTGTTTTCTTCTTCCAGATGTCAATCATATCTAAAAGAAATGCAGTGCTTCTCAGAGTCTCGTGCTAGTGAATAATCATGAGCAGTTTCTGCTTGGAGAGATTTTACAATCAGAAAATATATAGAGTTTTTATACAACATTTTTCATTTATTTTCTTCTTCTGCGTATTGTACAAAAAGTTAGACACATATGTATGTTCAACAAGTGTTAAGATGAAGTGTTAAGATAAATTGACCAATATCCCCATCCAAACTAATTCTATTTTTCATTGCTTTTAAATGATAACATTTCTTAAATCACAGGACGGTATTGTCAAAGATCCACTAGTCATCAGATGAGACTGCTAATCTAAACTCACCTTAAAATGATCAGTACATCTGTGTCACCTGAGTTCAGTAGTCTCATTGGATGTTTATCCAATTATGACATTTTCTCTCCACATAAAAGACTCCACTTCCCATCAGTCTCTTGTCCAACAACTGATGTATTGCCATTACACTTCCTTGTTCTGGACTATTGGTTACTCTTTGATTCATATTAGATTTGAGCTAAAGTTTTTATCCCTGTTAAAGATTCCTGTTTGTGTTTCAATGTGTTGAAAGAAAAAATATGGAGAGGTATTTCAGAATTTGTCTCAAGCTAGCATTCTAAACTAGCCAACAGGCAGCTAATAAGGCATTTAAGAGTTAAAGGCATGTTTTTGCAAACATCAGTCTTTTTGCATAAAATTCCTCAAAAAGAAACCAAACCCAAATGTCCTCTTCATTTCTCAGTTTACTACAATTTACTTGCAACCTAAACAGATGACAAAAAAAGAAAAATTTGCTGACAATATTCGACATGTTGACCTGTCCTCTTCATCAACCTGTTTTTCTCACTGAAACAGAGAAGCTTGCAGGACATGTGCCATTCATTTTCAGATTTCAGTTTACATATTTAGTTAATTATTTCAAATAAACCATCACAGCTCATGTGGAGCATTTAATTTTTATACTGATTTATTTTTTTCATTTCCATTGTTTGGAAATGACTCCATAATCCAATTCAACCACACCTGACGTTTGTACGGGAAACTCAAGTGCACAGTTGGTAAGAGAATAGAAGCTCGGGCAAAAAACACACACTAAACAAAATGAATTAGACTTGATTGTTATGCATGCCCAGCAGGGTCTCAGACATGTTCACGCACACACGCACACACGCACGTTCATAAACACACATCTCATGCCATCCATCACTCCACAAGAGAAATGACAAGCAGCTTTTCAAGACATAGAAATATTCCCACAAGGTATCATACAGAAAAGATTCCTGTAAGCTTTCTGTTACGGAAACAGAATATAAATAAAATGACATTAACAACAAAACTGGAACACAGGAAATTACTGTGAAACTTTACTTACAGCCAAACGTGGGTGTGCAAAAATCACAAGGAAGAAGAAATGTGGAAATGTGCAAAAAGATAAAGGAATAATTGTGGCCCAACGAATTCAAATGGGAACGAAAGCTAATTGCAAAAAAAGTTGAGACTGTGAGTGATAAGAGAAAGTAAGTGGTTGAAGAGAAAGTAAAAAGTAAAAAAAAATAATACAAACTAAACAAGACAACAAACAGACACATGGAAATCTTTCTGAATGCAATCTCGGGGAGCTGAAATAATTAACTGGCAAACACGGTGACATTAATCAGTCGCATGAATCTGGCACTGCCAAAAGTGCACAAGTAAATCAAAGTGGTTAAAAGTTCAAATCACATTATTCCTGTTCTCACACTGTACTACCCAGCAGGGCCGGACTGGGACCAAAAAAAGACTCTGGCATTTTTGACCCACCATGATTATTTACAAGGTATGCGATGGCAGGTACGACGATTGCTGAGGCACAGGTTTACTGTCATTCATTTATTCAATTTTCTTTTGTGTTGCTGCATTAACGAAACACATTGTAGCTAACATTTTCACATCAGCAATGATGTGTACTTTTCAAATTATACATTTTGTAATGATCTGATATCAAATTAAAAGACAACGATGTAAACTTATTTAAGTTGTACTAATTATACCTGCAAACCACCAAATTAATGCAAAACATTGACAATTTTTTTTAAATAATGCATTTACCTACATTAATTCATTTTGAAAATAGTTACCTCTCTCTTTATGTAAATGAGGACATGTAAATGTAACACGTGTATTGATTTTTTTCCGATAATTGTCATTAGCCCTGTTTTCAGGTGCCCTCTCAATAAGCATGAGAACGTTCAAGAGTTTTAATTTTAGATGATGAGTGTGAGGCTGTATTTATATGAACTTTTCATCTTGGATATTTCATCATCGAGTGTTTATCTGTTGAGTCACGTTATAAAAAGCAGTAGGCTAAAATTGTTAAAGGCTTCAATCTTGTTTCAATTCTGAATGTCTACTTTAAAACTATTAATTTGTGGTTAAAACTGTTAACAAACATACCGTAACATCTGTATTCAATTCGGCTGCAGATATTAGTGATATATTAAGTCTGGAGCTATATCAGGACAGACGCACGTCTTTTGCAGAGGGGAGAATGCGCATGAGTGGCTCCACATTTAATAAGCTCATTTACACTAGATGTAAAATTATCATGGAGAGACGGTTAAACTCATTTTAATGAAAGGCTGGTGCGAACGAGAGATTTATATACTTAGCCAGAGGCATTCCCAGGGAGGGCCCTTTGATTTCATTGGACTAGTCAAGTGTCTGTTAAGAAAATCAACCAATGAGCGATGATGTGTTTTATTATTATTATTATTATTATTCTTACTGGCCCAAAATGTGCATCAGCCCACCGGACATTGCCCTGTACGCCCGATGGTCAGTCCATGCCTGCTACCCAGCTGTGACCTGGCAGCAACGCTGTACATTGTCACGTGAGTCTTGTTTGTGGGACTGAATTGCAAAAACACTGCAATTCTGGAAGATTTTGGAAGATGGGCATCGTTCAATTGACAATGCACACCTTTTTTTGTTACATATTGACCAGAGGCAACTTTATTAATGCTCTACCAAATAATATTCAAAAGATTGAAATGAAAGAAATGACAGAGTATTGCTGGAGGCTGTGACAGATTTCACTTATTTTCATTGATAACCTTGAACAATGTCTCTGAGAGGCTTCCTTTATTCTCCCATTATCGCTGACAAAAAGTCTAAAGTGGCGAAAACAATAAAAAACCATAAACATACATAATTGAAACATGATGTTTTTTTTAAATCATCTTGTGAATCCCTAGTGTGGTAAAAGATCTCACACTCTAAAGACATCAATTGCTTTTCTTTCTTTTTTTTTTTACTTTTTCTGGTAACAAGCTAACAAAGTTGTTTTGATAAAAGTTCGACCTTTTATGTTGTGATCAATATTTAATGTATTTACTTAAGGGACATGTATTTTTGATGGAAAATCTCCCAGTTTCTTGAGTGTGCACTTTAAATAGGTTTGATAGATTTAAATAGATTTATCACCTTAAATTAAGCCTTGGATGCGCACCTGTATACCGGTATAAACACATGTGTTAATTATCTGCATGTGCTACTCCCGAAACTTTGTTCTCAACATCCCCACGAGACTTTTGCGTCAGTGTGTTTTAATTTATTGTGTTTGAGGTGTGTCTGTCCAAGACTGGTTGCTTTCCTGTGACGCATGCCTGCTCTGGATTTCTCCTCAACCACTCGATTACCTCTAAATAATTAGCTTTAAATCTCAGTTAATCGAATTTGCTATTACCTGAATTTGTATTCTTAGTTAAATCTGATTTGGGATAGATATGGTTATATTGTTTTATATCCACCATCCAACTGTTCTAGTTATAATGCTAACTTCTTTTGTTTGTTGTTTGATAATGTACCACCATCCTTATCACTATTGTATGTATATACTCCATATTGTAATAGATTTCAAACCGAAACACCCAAAATGGTTTCATCGTATTTTTCATTTGATGCGTTTTCTATTTAGTTTAGGAAGATGTAAATCAAGGGGTAGGGATTTTTAAATCTTCAGGTAGTTCTTTCCGTTTGCATGCCTGTGTTTGGGTGTCCATCCACCTGATGAAATGACCCCGGTGAGCTTTTTACTTTCAGAAATAACTCTATCCTGGGATCCCCGAGGCTTTGATCTCAATAGAAGAAGGGTTTGATGTCTGAGTTGGTTGCTCAGAGCAGGCTAGGTTAGTTGCCATGGCTAACATTGACGTCAGAATACACTTTCTTGTTATTTTGAGCGTGTTGTGTAATTATGTGGAGATGTCACAGATCGCAGCTGGACACAACCTCAGGTCTGAAGTGGAGAGGCAGGTCAAACTGGGGTTAAGGGGACACGAGGTTCTGGAGTGATCCTGATAGACTCTTGGTTTATGCAAAAATAAAGTGTAAATGATTTTTTTCCCCTGAAGTCATTTAAACATTGTAAATCTGTACATTTCAAAAACAAAGGTTTAAATAGTTATATTAACACTATGACCAAATTAAGAATTCAAAAGATTATATAGCAAAAGACAAATCATTTGATTTAAATAAAGGTGTATTAAAATTGGGAGATTAAAAACAACATTTGATTATGTTCTTATATATTGTAACGTTATTTTGAATATTTGTTTATATTTTTAAGGTGATAAAATATATTGTCGGTTAATCCACAAACAAACATCATAAGCTTGGAAAGTTTAGGTTTACAGTTTTGTGATCATCTTTATAAACATACGGTGAGTTCAATAAGTATTTGAACGTGAGTTTGCACATTCTCTTACTTAAAAATCATGGAGGGGTCTACAATTTTCACCTTGTGACATAGAGAAAATAAAAATAAAAATCTAAAAATTATATTTAATGTTGTTTTATGCTTTTTAAACAAAATTTCTGACCCTTAACGACTTCTTTTACTTCTCAATATTCCTGCTAAACTCTGTTCATGACTGTAAATCAGCAGCGCCTGTTTGAGGTCGTTAACGGTCATAAAAACACGTGTGCACCTCACAATCAGCCAAAGTCTAAGTAGCGACATGGGCCAAAGCAAAGAGCTGTCGAACGATGAAAGAGACAAAATTGTAGATATTCATAAAGCTGGACACGGTCACTAAAGTATGCCATGTACTTCATAAAGAACTGTATGAAAATGTATGGTGTTAAAAAAATAATAATTTTGATCAATTAAAGAATGTTTGTGTTTGCGCACATGCAGTAGGAAAATCTCACAGGGTAGCAAAATCCGATAGAACACTGGCTCCCGGAAAAACAAAAAAACAGGTAGCATTCGAGCGTTAGAACATAACGTGTGTAGTTTACACTTAGTGGCTGCTGCAAATAATAAAGAGAATCGTAAATATTGTTTACGTATTTGTCTTTGTTCCTATGAAAATGTAGTTTGTTTCTGCTTTTCGTTCCTTGAACAGATTCAGAGCCCTTTTTAGAGGACTAGATGTCTGGAGTGAGCCTGTGTGTCCTCAAGCTTAAGTCAGATCAAGTAAATCCATCTGGAGCACCTCCACCAGCCTTCTATTATTACATGTTCGCACATTAACGGTGCCATATCATGCCCCTGAGGAATCATTTATTTAAAAAAAATATTTGGCCCCTCTGGACCACAGCACCGCCAAACAAGCTGTGTACCTCTTGTTGCCATATTTACCATCTTTAACCACACGGCTCAGACAGAGCTTTAGCACACAGTGCTATTCTATGCTTGACATTTTTCTGGAGAAGATTGATACCAAAACGTTAAAGCACTTTTGACCTGCACTATGCACAAGGCACCATCACAATTAGCCTTTCAATGGACACAATTTATTGATTTAAATCCAGTTTATGACCCCTTTAAAACTATACTCTCCCCTTAAAATAATAATCAAGAAAAATGTACAGCTATGCAAGGGCTGCACCAGGCTCTTCAATTAACCCAGAATCCATCAGGAGCTCTCCACAACCTCCTGCCTCCTTCGCCCAAGTTTGCCCTGTTTCTCCATCTAAGCCTCTTGGCTCCTCCAGTTAATTACACAATGACCTTAAAAGTAAAGGTACATTAGAAATGCCCCAGTGGCGTCTTTTGTACCTCAAATTGCTCTGTTTGAATCACGTTACTCAAATTCCTGTTTAAATAGAAAAGTGGTTTCAACAGTTAAAATAACAGATAAAATAATCCCTGCATTAAAGGGGATGACTATTTTAGACATGTTTTTTATTCTATGTGAATTTCACCCCAAAAA
The DNA here is from genome assembly GCA_900490495.1 of Danionella dracula. Taxonomy (NCBI): domain Eukaryota; kingdom Metazoa; phylum Chordata; class Actinopteri; order Cypriniformes; family Danionidae; genus Danionella; species Danionella dracula. The sequence goes on from UELW01000511.1 coordinate 3,845,363, forward strand.
CCCTGATATGATTGCACTACATCTCTCTGGAGGTAGATGGCCCAAATAAGATAAATTAGCAGACCAAAATGTAACTTTTAACCTCCTTCTGTTACATTTATTTAACGAAAGTTAACCAGAGGGTTCATGTTACCAATTTATAGTTTTTGCAACTACTCAAGGTTGACACAGCCTCCGGTTTGACCTAGAAATTGACATGCCGAAGGGAAATCTCTCTTGCCTGGAGCAGCCTGGAGTTCAGGGTTTTGCCCGAGGGTTCATCACTCAGCTCTCTCTGGGATCAAACAGAGACTTTCAGGGATCCAGCCTCAAGTCAAAACCTCTGCTCATCAATTTCTTAAATATTTCACTGGTGGAATCAGCAAACTATTTATTTCAGACAACCTAGCTTTTTCATAAAAATTCATCCTCTGTTCTGTGTAGGATTCATAATATTCCTAACATAATTGTTAAGTTTGTTACAGGATTACAGGATCTTCCTTGTGACTATCATGTCATTATTATCTTCGGATATGCTTTGAGTGTTAAAATCCCTCATGAGTTCTCTCATGAGTCATTGTGTCTGGTTTTATAACGGGGGGCTTCAAGTGACGTGAGCTAGCATCCGAACTTGATCCACTGGCTAAACGTCTTCTTGTAAAGCTGTAGAGCTTGAGGATGTTTCCATTCCATTCAATTTCCATTCAACTATCAATAAATCCTAAAATAATCTGAACACTCAAACAGGGCAGCTGAGGTGTGAGAAACAGTATTTTGTTATGTTTTTGTGACAGTGGAATGAATCCTTTTGAACTTTTATTTGAAAAAAAAAAAAGTTCAAAAAGGGTCAATGTATGATTGTTACTACTTCTTTTGGTACAGAAGAGTAAAATATCCTAACCGTTGTATTATAAAGTGAAAGTTGTTACTTTTGTGTGAAAACGTTAAACCGTGAAGATGCAGGTTTTTTATAGCATGTAAAAATTTTTATAATATAGACTTTCAGTTTCAAGTTATAAACTTGAAAAAACTTTCACTGAAAATTTTCATTATTTTCAAGTAAAAATGGTAAATGTGAACAAAAAGTGGTACAATTGCTGAACAACTCCAAGTAATTGACATTCTCCTTCCTTTTTAACTTTCTTTTTATGCTTATTTTAAGGATATTAGAGGTATTGTGCAACAGGTAGCTTTCTTTATTTTAACCCTACAGTTTTTTAAAACGTTGGCTCATTCCCTCACGTTAATAAGTAGTGTATTATCATGTGGGACTTTTCTGTAAATGAGCAAAAATTGTTGATTCAGATGGCACCGATAGGTAACAATTGTAGTTTGGTGAGTTTTTTTGTTGGTTTTTTTTTTTTTTCGACTCTTCTGTATCTGCAAGCATTATCCACTGACCAAGCCAAGCTAAGGTCCTATGGTTATATCTGAACACATTTCAAAATGGTAATACACCAGTTATTAACTTGAGGATCAAGATGTAAAATGAACGCTTAAACAGGTGTGTTCCTTTACTTTAGGGCCAAGGTTCATTTAAGATAAATAATTCAATTCTTTTAAACATGGCTTTATTCAAAAACTCTAAAAGTAAAAACTATTATTAGAGTGTGTTTGAACATCTTTTAGGAAACAATTCCTGAGTCTGTTTTTACTACTATATCTATACAATCTCTCTCTCTCTCTCTCTCTCTCTCTCTCTATATATATATATATATATATATATATATATATATATATATATATATATATAATTATATTTTTTTTTTTTTTTTTTTTTTTATATTATACTAAATGTACATATTTCTTTTCTAGCTGGTAATGAATCTTTAAAATCTCTAGGAAAACTAAAAGGGAATGCAACTGAAAATCCAAATCTCCAACCTCTGTTTCCCAATTGCTTTGAATTATTATCAGGTTAGCAGAGAGACTGCATGACTGTCTCACTGTCTGCTTCAAATCTCTCATTAGCACATTCATAGCCTGTTCATTATTTTATCAGTCTGTCTGAAGATCTGGTAAAAGAGTGAAAGCCTTGTTAAAACGGTCTTGTTTAAAGTAGAGGAGTGTGAACCTGCTGTTGGAGCCCCACGTTTTTTCCAAAAAGAACTCAACAAGCAATAAATTCTGGTGGTCAAGGAAGAGAGAGACATTATACAGAACACTTGGAATAGTGGAGTCCATGGTTTACTGGGGTTACACAGAGGTTTGGTCACTATGATTTAGAACAGACATGAAGATGTCATTTCACTGTGCTAGAGATTAGAAAAACAACAGGTCAATGAGGACACTTTAGAAAATCAATAAAGTAATGCATATGTCAAAAATAGAGGACTAAAGTACTGGGAGATTTTTTCTTTGCCTTAAAATAGCATTTCTGTCAATAATTTCCATAATTTTACTGAGCATTTATTCGTTTAACAGCTATCTTTGTTTTGTATAATGTTTAATTTATACAAAATTAATAAAATACAAATTGTTAGTTGGACAGTTTGTAAAGAGAAGACAAACTTGAACACAAAACAAATACTTTCTACATTTAGTAAATAAAAGCAAGCATTGTCTTCTCTTCTGAACAAATGAAAAAGAAAATAATTTTTACCAGGATATAATGGTACCTCCTCAAGCAGCAGATATCACAGAATGTAACACAAACAATACATCAAATCATGTTCTGTAAATAATAAAAACATGCCAATTCTTCTTTATTTCTTTGATATATTTTAAGTTCAATAGTTTGATATATTTAAGTTCTATAGTTTTTTGTTGTCTGTTTAGCCATTTTCAGATCAGGTGATGCACTCTTAGCATATTAGCTTATTATTACCGTGTGTATAATACTTTGCATATGAAATGGTTAGTAAATACTAGCTTATTCATTCAGTACTAGTTGTAAAGTTAGCTCAGTGATGAAGCATTATAATCTGGTTACAAGAGGTATTAAATGATATGCTTGCCTATGTCTAATAAAAAAATTAAATTGAAATATTTTTGTACAAAATATATATTTTGTGTTTATTTATGGCGTGGCTATGTTTTCTCTCTTCTGGGTGCTGAATTTTATCTTCAATAAGGTGTTATTGTGAGCAGTAATGATGAAGTCCTAGGCTTCCTTCAAACTTAGGGATGCGCTTGACTTGGGGAATCTGGCAGCTGATGGCAGAGTAGTTGCCAAGGAAACAAGCGGGATGGATGATTGTGGAGGAGGGGAAGTGTTTATCAGTAGGAGTCAGGCAGAGAAACTCTGTGTATCTTTAAAGGAACTGTCACGCCTTTGTTTCATTCAGGCGGGGAATGTTCTTTAAATCTAGGATCCGATTCAATGTATATTTTTCATTATTACACAAGCAGGGCGGGTATTGCAATTTTATGTAATCATTGACAATATTTAACTTTGGATAATAGGCCCCCAATACTTATTGTAGACAACACAATTTTATTTGTATACCTCATTATATAGAAATTAGTCATTTAGAGAGTTTTACAGAAAGATTTGTTTAGAAGATGAATCTATTTAAAGGTTGAAAATCAAATGTATATATGGATGGATTTAAAGGTGGCTAATATTTCAGCCTCTCTAATCTCTCCCCGTTGCAGGCAGCATGATAACCGAAAGCTGACTATGTGTCTGATATGTGCTCATGGTAGTTATAACTGATCTGAATGCTCTCTTTGTTTTCTAATAGACATGCAGCAGCTTTCTAAATCTTGAGAGCTGGTGTGATATGTTTACACTTTCATCTTACAGCCTGCTAGAGATAAAGTATGAGACAAGCAGCACTTTAAAATCTGTTCAGAATGTCCCTGGCAGTCAATGTAGATATCTGAGAACTGATGTGATATGCTTACACTATCTGGTTCTTGTGAAGTTCTTGGTACCCACATTTTGAGAAAAAAAACTATCATTGTTTAATAGACTTTTGGGGAAGACCAGAGAGAAAAAAGTTATTGTTGTCCAGCCTGTTGGCGATAAAAGTACGTACTAGTTTTCCTTGCAGTATTTCTAAATTATATTAGACAGGTTTGTTTTTTGCTCCTTATTGATTAGTGAAATAAAGATCAGATTCCAGAATCACCCAGAGATTTTTACTGATTATATGTAAGGTCGTATTTACCTCCACCCAAGAACCCATGTTTAATAGTAGCTGGTAGGCCAAACTCATCCAAGATAAAAGCTAACACTAGATATTACCATAGAAAGTGTAAAACATGGGGGTCAAGTCTTTGATGTCACCCATAGGTTTCTGATGAAGGTAATAGATTCTCTGATTGGTTGTAGTCAGGTATCGCCTTTCAAGGTCTTTTTGTACCTGGAAAGTTGCTTAAAAACCTTGAACATTTTAGATAGTTGTGCAGAACTTAGTATTTGTTAAATTAAAGATAAATTTCATAACAATTAATAAAGATTTCTTAATTATTATCTTAAACATGTTTTCTGGATTTGTAATACAAAAAGGAGAGGGTTTAACTTCACCATTTATACCAAATCTCCACCAAACACATAGAAAGATGGTTAGCATCATTGAATAAATCCAGGCTCAACACCACTTTCTGATGGGTGCTGTCAGTATTTGTTAGAAAGCAGCTTTGGATCAAGAAATAAACTTACCAATATGGATTCTTAGAGAAGTGACTGAGTCTGACCTGAGCTCTTTCACTGCAGTTGGAAGAAATACTCCAGGTTCTGACATTTGAGGCAGAACTGAGGGAGGCAGTCTGACCTTTGAGAGCGATCTGAATGATCTGCTCATGAAGAGGCTACCTGACCTTCACATTCACACATACTAACGGGAGTTAGCTTCTGAATAATTTTTACATCCTGCTGCCTTCAGTGTCTCCCCGGCAGTCTTTAGAATTGTGTCTAGAGTAGACTTTTTCAAAGATTCATGAGTCAAGATCCAAGTTCACATGATTGCACATTCCATTGGTGGAAGAACGATGTTTTCGAATATTATCTCATAGCTGTAAAAAGCAAGTTGGTGATGATGACTGATTTAAAATGTTTACCATGTTTTTCCTTTGAGATCAACAACTAAACAGAAATATTACAAAAACAGTTTTGAGTTTTGAGACAGCCTCTTATAAATCACACATTTTTTTATTAAGATCAGCAAAATCACATTTTAAAATAACCACGCATGTTTTTTAGCATTTGCCACCTTTAACCTGCTGTGAATGCAGTCAATAAAATCCTAATTTATATTAGGAATAGTAAAATGGTTGTACAGGATTGTCCCCTTGTAAAGAGCCACAACATCCTCAAAACAAACATTGAGGTTTTCAGAAATGTCCATCCATCCATTTTCATGTCGGCTTTCTTCCCTTTCGGGTCTCCACAGCGGAATGAACCGACAACTCCTCTGGCATATGTTTTATGCAGCGGATGCCCTTCCAGCCGCAACCCATCGCTGGGAAACATTCACACTCACTCATTCTCACTTTAACACTATGAACAATTGTTCTTACTCAATTCACTTATACCGCATGGCTTTGTTCTTGTGGAGAAACCCGGAGCACCGCGAGTCAAACCCACGCGATCACGAGGAGAAACATGCAAACTCCACACAGAGATACCAACAGACCCAGCCGAGGCTCGAACCAGCAACCTTCTTGCTGTGAGACGACGTGCTACCCACTGCGCCACCGTGATGCCGTTTCAGAAATGTGCATATGTTAAACATCATTTAAAAATACAATCCAGGTAAAACCAAATACACATGATTAATTACTGTTATATAATAAAAAATAGCAGAATATAAAATTGCATACAGTTGTTAACTTGTAATTTTCTTAAATGCCAATAACCACTTCTTGCTATATAGACTGGTATAAATTTGATGTTTACACCCACAAATACTAATGTGGGAGTGCTGCTGCTATATTCCATTTTAATTAGAGCTCTACATTGAAAGCATCTGTATTAGTTATGTTTTAGGTAAACTTTTTTTTAATCTTGAAAATCCCTATTTCCACAAGGCAGTCTCTAGCCTCCTGTATTATATCAAAACATTTCAAAACTGGTCAGAGGAGGAACAAAGCCTTCATGGGTTTGAGCTTTTTAAGGTGTAGTAATTAATAAATAACTTTCATTGCGTGTATACTTTTACGAAGTGATGTGGAATAATTTTCCTCGTTTCTTCTACATTACAATGTTAATTTCAGTTTTTTTTGCTTACAAACATGCATTTCTTGCTCGATTTTGCCATCTTCTGGCTGTCCATTTATATTTTGGCACCCTCATTAATAACAAAATAAAATCTGTATAAATGAGGACGTAAGACTGGGGTTCTTACACAGCACACAGCACTGTACCTCCAAGGTCTTGATTGTGTGTTTGTGTCTTTTCATCGAGCAGACATCTTGATCATCGAAGTTCACAAGAAGTTACCCCATAAATAAGTTGTCCTTTAATATAGTTATATATAAATGTAAGTTTGTCCTAGCAGATCTATTTTCTTCCACAATGACACACTTCCTCCAGAGCAGCTGAAAAGAGCACATCGATAAAACTCACTTATTGAGTAAGATGTTTGTCTGCTCGTTTCCTGTTCTGATCTTCATCAGCCTTCAGTGCATTTCCAATTCTATTGTTCTGTTGTCATGGCACTGGTGTCACAATCTGATTGGCTGGTTATCACTCTAGAAGATCGAGTTTAAAGTAATCGATCATTAGACTCAATGTCATTCTAATAGGTCTGTCTCAAAGAAAGGCTCTCACAGTCTCAAATAATTAAATGTGCTTGTTTTGGGATTTAACACAGATTTGAGTTGATGCCAAAGATTGTCTCTGATTTGTGAGAATTTTTCGAGAGCACATCGATTCGTCACACTCCAGATGTCAAGTTTTTAATGGTGTAATAAATGGAATTCTGAAAAATTGCCCTTGTCCTTCAGGAATAGTGCATGGACCCTGAAAATGCAGTTATACTTTGTTTTCTAAAACACAAAATTGATTGCAAATCTATTGAAGGCAGAAGCTGTAAAAATCAAGGTAGTGATGATTGATTATAAAGCTCTCCCATCGTGTTTCCTTTGGATGATCAACAGAAGATGAGATTAAATCAAAATTACCAATACTATATTTTTGAGATTTGAGACAGAGCCTCCTGTATAAATCACATATATTTATTAAAGGTCATACAAAATCACCTTTTAAAGTATAACACATGTTTAAGCATTTGGCTGCCTTTAAACTGCTGTAATTAAAATTCAAAATTGTTATAGTATTAAGCAAAATTGAGTTGGGCCACCAACATCCTTAAGGTAAACATTATGAGGTTTTCTGAAATGTACATATATTTCATGTAATTTAAAACCAATTTATGTATGTTTCTGACTTCCTGGTTGAAAATGAACTTCTGGATGTGAATTGTGCATAATTGACACGTTGGTACCTCATTATTATTCATGAAAATGAGCTCTCTTATCCTATGTATTAATTCTATGTATTCTATGTATTTATTAGACACCATGTATTCATTTTGAGGACCTATCCTGTCAAGTGCATAAATTGGAGTACAGTATGAGTTGCAGTGTGTTGTCATGAAGAAAAACTTCTGCTGCGTTCCCCTTGATGCCATCAGACCTAAACTCTGCTTTGTGCAGTTAGTTGGCCATCAACAATAAATCATTTGAACCTCTGGATAAGACGCCAGGGACATTAAATTCTATTCCTCGTCAGTGCAGGGACAATAGGAGAGCTTTTGATTGGCTATTAGATGTAATGCTATTATTAGATGCAAATTAAACACTTAAAAAATATAATCCATAAACTATTTGCTAAAATTTAATTGCAATATTTTTAATATGCTAATAAGTTAAATATTTTTATTATGTGTAATCATGTAAATATGGAATCATCCAACAACTTTTGCTTTTTACTTTCGTTTGGAGCCATACAGTTTTCATTGGAGATTCATACCTCACGTTAGTCTGAAGACTTATGTGCCTGCCAATAATCAGTATATGGTCTGAAGCAAGCGTGTCTCCTGGCCCTTTAACATGTCCAGCTCCTTAATCCTTAAAGTAATTGTTGAGGGTTGTCAGATAATGACATAAGACTCATAAAATTTTTAAAAAAATTAATGTGATTGTAAGGGTTGCCAGATGATTGAGGATGACCTGCAAAAAATGCTCAAAAGCATGAAAGAATAATTTTTTTTGCTCCTAAATGTAAAAAAAAAAGAAGTGAAAATTAAGGTTAGAGTTTCCAGAGTTCGTAACAATGTTCATAAATGCTCACCTTTGCGAGTGACATGGTTAAGGTTGTCAGAGTTTGAGAATTGTGTGTAATTGTATTTGCTCTAAAACATAAAAGTTATGGTTAGGGTTTTAAAACAATGTATTTGACGCATACTGTTTATTATCCAACAAGTTTTTAATGTGTTTTAGATGTATTGATTAAGGTCTTAAACTTTAAAAACTTGATAAAAGATCTTAAAAGGTCTTACATTTGAGCTTATGAAACATGCAAAACCCCTTATTAAATATGCATTAAATCTTACCAACTTCTTTTGTTTACCAAGAATTCCTGAATGGCTTCACATAGACTTCTCTGTTGTCAGTAACCGAGGTGATTCAATATCCAATATTGGTGTTCCAGTATTCTGGAGATGAAGTCTGTTCTACTGAAACTAATCCAGTGAGCCGGTGAACATGTATCTCAACACTGACAGGAGACAGGACGCCCCGAAGAGAGGAGCCTTCATTCTCACTGTGTCATCTGGTTATCCAACATGCCTGAGTGTGTTTGTGCTTTCCACATCACTAGCATTCATCGTCTTCTGTTTCTCCTGAGTTCTTCTGTCAATCCATCATCTCCTGACCTTCATCAATGACCGAGTTTAAAGCTTCCAAAAATAACTCGTGGGGCAGTGTAGCTCACTGGTGACTAGTTCAGATTTACAAATGCATAATCTATTTTGTGCTTTTAGAGGATAATGGGAAATGTAGTTTTGTTAAACTTGCTTATAGGCAGGATGAACAGGAATTTGTAGGTAAGTAAAATGTTTTCATTTTCATTTAATTTAATTTAGGCTTTTTTAATTTCTAAAACACCTTTCACATGGGGAAACTCACAAAGTGATTTATAATAAAAGTAATAGAATAAAAAAACTGACAGACAAAAAGACAGTTTAAGTAAAACTAATGATATTAAGTAGTTGAAGTATGAAACTTATCAGGCATGAACAGACACAGATCCACATCCTCCAGATTTCTGCATGTGCCTCGATTGAATTAAGTAACTCAGATATTAGACTATATTTTAAAGTGTTGACAGCAAACTTTATGTAGGCTTGAGAAAGTAAAGCTTTAAAAGTTTTAAAAAGCTTCAAGCAGTTGGTAAAACCTAAAAGCTTGAAGCTGTTTAAAGTTTGAATCAGCGCAAAAAGGTAATTTTAATAGTTGAAACAGTATGACGCTTACCCTTGTGATGGCCTTTGGGACAAATTGACCCATTTCTCATTTTTAAAAGAATAAAAATGTTACAAGTGGCATATCTTTTCTATGTAGGGACTGGTTTGGGCAGTACTTCACGGTATGTTCTCTATATCATTTGGATTTGACATAAGTAATATATGTTAAATGTTGTATGGAAGTAAAAATTTCGATTTTTAAGTTTGCTTTTAAAATGGGAATACCCCACCAAAGTTAATAAGACACAACCCATCCACGTTATTTAGCATAAAACTAGGAGATCTGTGGGAGAGGAATGTGATATGTTCCCCTTTTCATAGTGAGTTAATATAATCCCATGTCTTAACTCTTCACAGTAAAATCTAGAGTGTTAAACTGACACGCTCTGAGTCTATTTGGTCCTTCTCTAAATAGAGTTAAAAATACACTGAGCTCATCAACTGAACCAAAACGATAAAGTTAAACTCTTATTTTTGTTCCAACGTGATGAAGAAAATAGTTGTGATGTTTTTTTATAGTGAAATACAAATGTTTATCACTATGTACAAGTTTTGGCTGAATAATCAATGGTTTAGATGACAACCTCATTGATGATTTAACTCAGTTTAAGTGTTATTGTTTCACTCTATTTATAGTGTATTTGGTCCCACTCTGGATAGAGTTCATTTTACTCTCAGGATTTTACTGTGTTCCTGACTTGAAATATAGAGCTGTAGAACGGTTGCTGCAGTAAACAGTCTAGTTGCCATTGATGGGTTGGTGACAACATTTTTTAAATCTACCTTATCACCAAGACCACCCAACCCCTGTGCCTCTAGCTTGTTTGTCTTTCAAATATTGTGGAACCCATGCTCATTAATTTTCAATGGCAATGTTAAGTTAATGGGGACCTTTGACCCTCTCTAGTGACCAGGAGCCAAATACTTTAAGGATTGAAGAAATTAAAATAAAAAGTCAGTTGCTTCAGGTCGTCTAGAAGGAGATAGCATCAGAAGTTTTGATGAGAGTAATTATAATGAAATGTTTAAAAGTCAAAACAGTATTTTAGTTTTCTCAAAGCAACACCAACATTCTAATGTGCCTCAGGGGCAGACATCAGAACAATTAGAACGTTGATAAGCTTTAACACTGAGTTCTACTTTCAGACCTTGAATTGAAATTATGTTTTTGTTCTCCCATACTGTCACACCCTCTGCACGTTCTATCAGCCCCGATCACCAGTCACATTTCTCCAGCCAATACACGACGCACTCAATCACCCGAGTACTAACCAGACACACCTGGGCACTCATCACCGTCATCTGTTCCAGTCATCAACACCACCCTATAAAGACTCACCCACGCCGTTCACTCACCGTCAGGTATCATCTTCACTGGATCGTATCTCACTCCGTCTTCTCATCCCGATCTTCTGCCAGGAGCTTCTGCTACTCGTTGCACCCAGAGACTAACCCCTGTCACCGGCTTGCTCTGCTCGAGGGAAGTAACGCTACTACCACCTAGACTCTTTATTGAACTGTCGCTAGTACTTCGGTACGAAGCCTATTGTGTTTAATAACACTGTGTGAATCACACCTTTCGCTTCTGCCTTCTGTGATCCGTGACAGGATACCTGACCGAACAAAAATTCCCGGAACATGGACGGGCCTCGCGAACACTTCCGGGAGCCCCGCTGACTCATACCCGGGTGCAGCGGCGCTGAGCCAGCAGCCCGCGAATCCGCTCGCAATGTTGAGCTCAGCTCTTTCCCGTCCCGCCAGTTATGCTGGCGATCCTCAAGCCTGTGCTGGATTCACTCTGCAATGCGCGCTGTATATCCAGACTAACTCCACATCCTTCCCCAACGAACTCTCCAAGGTGGCCTTTATAATCTCTCTCCTCACCGGTCGAGCACTTCAATGGGCAAACGCACTCTGGAACGCCAACAAACCAGTCCTCCATTCTTATCACTCCTTCACTGAGCACCTTAAAGAGGTATTCGGCACAGCACTCACATCATTATCAGTCCACGACGAACTCATCTCACTCACCCAAGGAAAGCTCACCATCCATGAGTACACTCTTCAGTTCCGCACTCTCGCTGCCAGTAGTGGGTGGAACCAAGTAGCGTTGTTAGCCGCATACCGGCGAGGATTGAACCCCAACGTTCGCCAACACCTCGTCATTTATGATGATAACGTGGACCTTGAGGTGTTCATCCGAAAGGCCATCAGCATCTCCCAGCACCTCAACGCTTGTTCCATCCCTACCATTCCCCCTAGAGCACCAGTTCATCCTCACCCTTCACCAGCACTCACCACCATCGGAACCCCTCGTCTTCACCCTGCTTCCTCACCACCCGACTCGGAGGAGCTCATGATCACGGATGCCTACCACCTTACCTCCGCGGAACGCCACCGACGACTCCGTCTCCAACTCTGCCTGTACTGCGGAGAAGCTTCTCATATACTCTCCTGCTGTACAGTTCGCCCTCCTCGTCCAATGGTGAGTGCCTGTTCCATCACTCCCTCAATGTGTAAAATTCCTCATCTGCAAGCCACTTTAACCATGAACTCTTGTGTTTTTCCTGTTAATGTCCTGGTGGACTCCGGAGCCGCTGGGAACTTCATCTCCACCAACTTCATCAGCAAACATCGCCTCCCGACAGTACTCAACGAAACTCGGTATCGTATCTACACTATTCAAAACTCACCATTGGGCGAGGGCCAGATCACCCGTCGAACCCGTCAGGTCACCCTAACTATTACCCCACACCACCGGGAGAAGCTCCACCTCTTAGTGCTGCCCAGGGCCAATGTCGATATTGTGTTGGGTCGACCTTGGTTGGTCCAACACCAACCCACCATCGATTGGGGGCACTGGACAGATTCTCGGCTGGAGCAAGACCTGCGAGGATCACACTCATCATTCCTCGAACCACCAGTCATCTCTTCCCCTCCACTCAACCACCTTGGATCACTCTTCAACGGACCTCACTCGGCACGTTCCGTCCACCTACCACGCCTTCCTAGATGTCTTCAGTAAGGAACGTGCCGCCCAAATTCCTCCTCACCGGCCCTACGACTGTAGCATCGACCTGCTGCCCAATGCCAAGCTACCGCACGGTCGTATCTACCCTCTTTCCCGTCCTGAACACGAGGCGATGGAGAGCTACATCGATGAGGCCCTCAGCCAAGGGTTCATCCGACCATCCAAATCCCCTGCCGCATCGAGCTTCTTCTTTGTGACCAAGAAGGACGGAGGACTTAGACCCTGTATCGATTATCGAGGGTTGAATGAGGCTACGGTGAAATTTGCTTACCCTCTACCACTCGTACCCGCAGCTCTTGAGGAACTTCGGGAGGCGCGAGTGTTTAGCAAGCTGGATCTCCGCAGCGCGTACAACCTGATCCGTATTCGAGAAGGAGATGAGTGGAAGACCGCCTTCATAACCCCCACAGGTCACTATGAATACTTGGTGATGCCCTATGGCTTAGCAAACAGCCCATCAATCTTCCAAAACTACATGAACAAAATCTTCAGAGACCTCCTCCACAAATGCGTCATTGTATACATCGACGACATCCTCATCTATTCCCGTAATCTGGAAGACCACCGTGACCAAGTCAGCCAAGTATTACAACGTCTCTGTGAACATCACCTCTACCTGAAAGCCGGAAAATGCGAGTTCCATCGGTCCACCATCTCCTTTCTCGGCTACGTGATCTCCGCTGCGGGGGTCCAGATGGAGAACGCCAAGGTGGACGCCGTAAACAACTGGAAAGTACCCCCAAACCGTCAAGGAGCTCCAGCGCTTCCTCGGATTTGCCAACTTCTATCGACGCTTCATCAAGAACTACAGTACCATATCCTCACCCTTGTCATCTCTCCTCAAGGGGGGTCGGAGAACCATCGTCTGGAGCTCCGAGGCGGATCGCGCCTTCCGACTCCTCAAGAGCAAATTCACCGCAGCACCCATCCTCAGACATCCTGATCCTACGTTACCCTTCGTAGTCGAAGTCGATGCGGCAGACGTAGGAGTGGGGGCCGTACTCTCCCAATGGTCGAACAAACCCAAAGCTCTCCATCCGTCTGCGTACTATTCCCGTAAACTCACTTCTGCTGAGCAGAACTATGGCATAGGGGACCGTGAGTTACTAGCCATCAAGCTGGCCCTCGAGGAATGGCGACACTGGTTGGAAGGAGCAAGATTCCCGTTTACCGTCATCACAGATCATAAAAATCTTCAGTATCTCCGGAATGCCCAACGCCTGAACGCCCGCCAAGCTCGGTGGTCACTATTCTTCGCGAGGTTTAACTTCTCTATCACCTACCAGCCGGGGAGCAAAAACTGCAAAGCGGACGCCCTTTCCCGCCTTCACTCGCCAGATCCCGTTCTAGATGCTCCCGAACCCATACTACCACCCTCCATCTCCGTCGCTCCCATCCTGTGGAAGATTGACGAGGAAATCCAAACCGCCACTCTCGAGGAGCCAGCCCCTCCGGGTCTACCACCCGGTTCAACTTACGTTCCGTCCAGTCACCGTCTCACCCTCCTCGAAAGTACGCACACCTCCCTCGGTTCAGGACATCCCGGCAGCAGGTGAACCCTCTCGCTCCTACGTGGGAAATACTGGTGGCCAGGTATGGCCAAGGACGTTGCCCAGTATGTCCGGGGATGTTCGGTCTGCGCCGTAACCACCACTCCTCACCGTCTGCTTGAAGGCAAACTCCAGCCATTACCCATTCCCCGCCGACCCTGGACCCACATTGGTATTGACTTCGCGACAGACCTGCCTCCATCACGGGGTTACACTACCATATTAGTAGTCGTCGACAGATTCTCCAAACAGTGCAAGCTCATCCCGCTCAAAGCCCTACCTACTGCCTTGGAAACCGCTGAGGCACTATTTCATCACGTCTTCCGCAATTATGGTCTCCCCGAGAATATCGTCTCCGACCGAGGACCTCAGTTTATCTCCAGGGTCTGGCGGGCCTTCTTCCAATTACTAGGTACATCCATCAGTCTCTCGTCCGGCTACCATCCACAGACGAACGGCCAGACCGAACGCAAGATCCAAGAAATCTCCCGCTACCTCCGGACTTACTGTGCCCATCACCAGAACACCTGGAGCCAGTACTTACCGTGGGCAGAGTATGCCCAGAATTCCCTTCGCCAGGCCTCCACGGGACTAACCCCCTTTCAGTGTGTCTTAGGGTACCAACCGTCACTGTTTCCGTGGACCGGCGAAGTCTCGGAGGTGCCCGCGGTAAACCATTGGTTCCAGGAGAGCGAGAGGGTATGGGGCTCAGCTCACGTCCACCTCCAACGGGCAGTACGGAGACACACCGACGCAGCTAACCGCCGCAGGTTACCCAACCCGGTATACCGACCCGGGGACAAAGTGTGGCTATCCACCCAGAACATCTGTCTCCGACTGCCCTGTAGGAAGCTGAGTCCCCGCTACATAGGGCCATACACTATCCACTCCCAAATAAACCCTGTCACCTACCGCCTCAATCTGCCACCTCACTCCCGTATTTCTTCTGCCTTCCATGTCTCACTCCTCAAACCCTTCACTGATCCTGTCTCTCCTCCTTCCACAGACCCAGAGCTGCCTCCCCCCCAGCACAACCCGAAGTCGTGGGTGAAAACATCTACCAGGTCAAGGAAATCCTCGACTCCCGGCGGCGGGGCGGCCGACTCCAATACTTAGTTGACTGGGAAGGATTCGGTCCCGAGGAACGGTCATGGACACCCCGGGAGGACATCTTAGATCCCTCTCTCCTCGAAACATTCCACCAGCAACATCCCAACCGTCCGGCTCCTCGAGGCCGCGGCCGTCCACGCCGCCGGTCCAGGGTGCCAGGAGTCACCCGTGGAGGGGGGGGTACTGTCACACCCTCTGCACGTTCTATCAGCCCCGATCACCAGTCACATTCTCCAGCCAATACACGACGCACTCAATCACCCGAGTACTAACCAGACACACCTGGGCACTCATCACCGTCATCTGTTCCAGTCATCAACACCACCCTATAAAGACTCACCCACGCCGTTCACTCACCGTCAGGTATCATCTTCACTGGATCGTATCTCACTCCGTCTTCTCATCCCGATCTTCTGCCAGGAGCTTCTGCTACTCGTTGCACCCAGAGACTAACCCCTGTCACCGGCTTGCTCTGCTCGAGGGAAGTAACGCTACTACCACCTAGACTCTTTATTGAACTGTCGCTAGTACTTCGGTACGAAGCCTATTGTGTTTAATAAACACTGTGTGAATCACACCTTTCGCTTCTGCCTTCTGTGATCCGTGACACATACATTTAAAACACTTCTGTAGAATTGCAAAGAAATTATCAACAATCTCGACTCGGAATCCTCCCAAAAAACCTGCAGATTACATTGAACCCTGGTAATAGGTAGACTTTCTTCTGAACAAATAGCGTTCTATACAACACTCAGCTAAAAAAAACCAAGCCACTTTATGAAAGTGTGGGAATAAGTGTAAAATGTGTTGAGTTGCTTCAGATATATGATTTCCATAACTGTTTTTTTTTTTTATCGAAGACAGCACAAAACCCTCTCCAGGCTATCATTGTTGCGTACTTGAGGCCTCAGCCAATTAGATGCTTCAACAGAACAGGTGCTTTATGTAAAGATTCTTCAGAGATTTTCAGGCACTAATTAAACTCACTTTTACATTATTTAATGAAACATGAGATCTTCCTCTGGTTATTCAAGCACTAGAGATTAAAATAATGCTGTAAAACTATATGGTGTCACATTTGACCCAGAGCTGAGGATGAGATAAGAAAATCCTTGCTAGAGTCAAGCATATCTTGAGGCTCATTTAAAAATAGAGGGGCGAGATAAGACGCCAGGGACATTAAAGCCTCTGATAACCAAAGCACTCAACAATATCTGAGAATTGTGAGACTTGTAATTATTTTAATAGATCAAATGTCTTTACAAAGACTGTGGAAGAGACAGCATTTTAAAAAGAAAAGTTAGAGGTGTAAACGTCTATGATTTTCCAAAAGTGTGGGACTCCAAGTCAAAATTATATTTTCATTTTTGGGGTTGAGTGTATCTTTAATCTCTAATTGTACATTAAAACCCCAAAACAACTTCACTAACCTCCTCTTGAAAGCTACGAGATTCGAATCCTGTGCTGTGTCTCTGCAAAAACCGAGCACATGCTCTCAATCAACCATTTCCTCACCGGCAACTCAACAAATCAGCACCAGTTTCTCAGGTATAAAAGAACTCCATCAATACCTGTCCCGCGTCAAAGTCCCTTTCCAGTGATTTCCTGGACTGTCAAACCACACTTCTCTGTTGCTACATTTTCTGAGTTCCTCGCTCCGGATTGACGTGTTCTTTGACCAACTAAGCAGCCTGTGGAACTAGTTTGAAGCTATTCTTGTAATCATTGGATTTCCTCCTCGCCTCCCACTTGTGTTTGATTGTAATTAGCCACGTTGGCACCACAGTGTGTTTGAAGAACTCACAGTAAAGTTTCTCCTGTTGTCACCATCTCTCCATTTCCCCTGGATGCTTACCTGATTACCCCTTACCTGAGCAAAGGCACGTTCAGTCACCACTTGAACGCTGCTCCATTACTGGTACTTCATTTCCCAATTTTCTTGAAGGTTGCTAAGGACCTTTTTGGTCCTGAAGGTGGGGTTTTTCTTTACCCTGGGGCCCTTACTGTACTCTTACCCATAGCAGTTTTACCAAACATACTTATGGTATGGTGAACAATTATTTACCTGCACAATGATGATCTGCACAATCATCCCACCCTTCTACCTCCTCTGATCTACTTATCCCTTTTACTCTTTGTATTTGGCATCACATCCTTGACTCTTTGTCCTTACGCTGTTGTCCGAGCTTTTATTCTCCCCAGAATCATGACAATGAGCTTGTCAGGGTTTGATTGATAGTGTTACACACTAATTATATTGCCTTGTACCTATCTGAACATATTAAATGAAATGCAGTGTGAGTAAAGCAGTAGCATCCGCTGACAGGGCAGTTGATGTGGAGTGAGGTGGACCAAACATTTACTGTATTGGCTGAGAAGTAAATTATAATAGTATATAGTTACCTATGAATGAGATGACATAACATGTTATTCTAACCTAATCTGTTTAACCTTAATAGCTTGCAGGCTTGTTGGTTTACTCCACTTGTCTGATGGGACCCGCCCTACCAAAGCAATACACAACACAACACCACGAGACAATCACAAGTGAACAATACTACACTTTTTCTATGCAGCCATGCAGCTGAATCTCATCCATATATTTTCAGTTCATATTTTTGTCCGGGGTGATTTTTCAAAGGACTGGTGTAATAACAACCATTCAATTAATAATCAATAATAAAGTAATATCTCATCTAGGACCTGTTGGACAGTGCAACATTTACTCATGGCTTCAGCAAGAAGTTAACTTAGTATACTTGATTAATGGTACATTTATATCCCAAAAGGCAATCTTTGACCCCTAGTGGTGTAAAGGCCACATGGAAACAAAAACAAAGTATCACTTTTTCATATGACAGGGACCTCATCATAAAGTTTTAAGTTGGAAAATGTAGGTTATGGATTTTTTTTCTACATCTAAACACGACACTGGGTAACATGAGTAACAAAACAATACTGTAGCGTTCCTGTCTGCCTTTAGTATAATGTATAATGACAAAGTCTTATTTTGAAAAGGATCACTAGGATAAAAACTTCATCTTGCTTTGTTTTTGCCCTCAGGGTGAAGGACAAGACTCCCAAACTAATCCAAACAGCATTCTGCTTTTGTCTCTCCCTGTATTCTAATAAAGAACTAAAAAATTATCATTAATTGGCTGCTAAAATGTCAGCGTCACGGTGGCGCAGTGGGTAGCACGGTCGTCTCACAGCAAGAAGGTCGCTGGTTCTAGGCTCAGCTGGGGCAGGTGGCATTTCTGTGTGGAGTTTGCATGTTCTCCCCGTGATCGCGTGGGTTTTCTCCGGGTGCTCCGGTTTCCCCACAAGTCCAAAGACATGCGGAATAAGTGAATTGAATAAGAACAATTGCCCATAGTGTTAAAGAGTGAATGTGTGTGTGAATGTTTCCCAGCGATGGGTTGCGGCTGAAAGGGTATCCGCTGCGTAAAACATATGCCAGTGAGTTGGCGGTTCATTCCGCTGTGGCGACCCCGAAAGGGAATAAAGCCGACATGAAGATGGATGGATGGGCTGCTAAAATTTAAGTGCTAAAATTGTAAGTGCTAAAAAATAAAGAATGAGGAAATTTCTAGAACACTTAAATGACAATATGTTCTTAAGGGTTAAAATAATGTTCAAAGTTTTTTCTCATACATGTGTAAGTACTTTTATGTACTTAAACCATATTTTTACCCAACAACAGTGATGGATAACTCGTGAATCCACATATTTAGATGCATCTTGAATTTAAAACGTGTGAATAATCAAGGGATGTAGGATGCTGCCTCATGCTGGTTGGTGATGCTGCTCTCAAGTGGTCAAAGTCGGTAAATGAATGAAGATAATTCCTCTCTTTGCAGAATAAGGAAGCTTTAATCTTCAATGTTTTTAAGTTGTGTTTGTGATATCTTACCAAATATGCTACATCGTATTAAATGCATCAAGTTTAAAGCTTTATATGGGAGTCTGATAGAGAGTTCAACAGCAGCACCGGCTTGAGGCTTCAGGAGGCGCTAAGCAGAATTTTATGTGGAGCTTCACTCTTCCACAAATATGAGTGATTCTTTATTAATTAATCTGTAGGTAACCGTTTAAACGTACAAACACAGTTTAGTAAATCTAACCTAGATATTTTCATGTTAAACTGTAGAAAATGATGCAATTATTATGAATATCAAATAATGATATATTGTCTTTCATAGAACTTTCAATAAAAAAAACTAAAATCAAAACTTACTATAGAATGGATATAAAAAAATTTAATATAAATGTTATTCCTTATTTTACTTTAGTGTGTGTTTGTTGTGCCTGATCTGTTTTAATTCCACTGTAAAGCACTTTGAATTGCCAATATGAATGAAAATGTGCTATAAAAATTGTATTGTCTATTTATTGACTGTTGTGGGGAAATCATAAAAGCAAACATTTTGACATTAATGTCTTATTAGACTTTGTCTCCTAAATTAGCCTTAAGTTATACCTCTAAATAAAGTATTTCACATTTCATTACTCAAAAACTCAACAAATAATTGTAATTGCCTAATGTTATGAGTGTCCGCTATAAAAATAGTCCTTTCACTCCTTAATAATAATAGTTGTTTGCCACCTTTCTAAACGCTCAAGGACAGCTGACAGTAAAACAAACCAAACAAGGGTGACAGGATAAAACACAGAACAAATACAATATGGAACGACATAAAATAACCGCCCCGCACCAGAAAGCGTCCTTAAATAAAAATGTGTTCATATTAGATTAGAAATGGTTAAAGTCAGCACAATTATGAAGTGTGGCCTACGTGACTGAAAGCCTAGGACACCTGTTTGGACTTTGGAGGGCCTGGGAGAACCTCTCTTTGACAAAATAACTGCTCTATTAACTCATTTACGTTTTATGTGTTCCGGTAAAGTAAAATAGCAATAATTATGATGCTAAAATATATTTGCTACAAGTCATACCTTGATATTTTAATATAGTTTCTACTTAGAGACCCCTGAGGAGCACTACTAGTGTTGCAAATAATATTTTATAAAATTTTATTACAAATGGGACTTTTTCATTAATATTTATTTAAATTTCCGGTTTGTGGGCGTGGTTTTCCACAGCGTGTAGCTGATTATCAAGCTGCGCCCACAAACGAGATATGCGTTAAAATTCATGTAATATTCATGAAACGTGAATGAATTGGATCAAAAATATTTGAAATTTGACATAGTTGTAACCCCGGTCGTTGCATATAGACGAAACAAACGTTAGCCAGGGTGAATTTGGACTTCAAAAAAGTAGTTTTTCGCTATGAGTCCAATCAGCAGGTAAATAAATCAGCGTGGCCACTGAAGACGAAGGCGTGTCGTTTCCTCGTGACGCGAGGCGCTCAGGTGAAGCTCGACTCGTTCACCTCAGCGCATTAGGTTTCCTCGTTGACTGGCGTTTTGAACCGCGGTTATGGAGAACGGAAACGGTGCGTCTGCTAGCTCCGCTTCAAACGGTCAGCGGCACCGGGCGGCTCTCATTCTGGCCCGCGGCGGCAGCAAAGGAATCCCGCTGAAGAACATCAAGAACCTGGCCGGGGTTCCCCTCATCGCGTGGGTCCTCAGAGCAGCCTTGGACTCAGAAGTTGTTGACAGGTCACCGTTTGTATATCCTTCACAATAATCACTTTTACTGCACTCTTTTAATTTTAAACGTGCTGTTATTTATTAGAATAATCACAAGTTTTAATCGCTCGAAGCTCGTTTATTTCGTTCTGCCCTTAATTCCTGCAAGTCCCAAGTGTCTGTCGAGCATCTGGAAATTAGATATGATCCTCTTTATTTCCTCACGTGACGTCAAAGAGATTTTATTATATATTAAGTCGACACGCCATGGGCCAATGACAAGATATCTTGGTTATGACATCTTTGCAAGTCATTTATGTTTTCCTTCCTGGGCGAGGGAAGCCATTTTTAGTCCATGCATTATATTAAATTCATATATCTCCTTTTTCTGTGTTATAATAACAACTATAATGGACCTTAAACAATGGACTTAATGTTTAATCATTTTGTTTATGTTGTGCTGCAAGTGAATACATGGTGTTGCAATGACTCAGTATTTTGTGAAAGTGTGAACATTGTTAAATGAAAATTAGCCAATAAAAAAAAAAGCAATTTTTAGTCATTATTTACAGTAGCTTAATCCTGAAGGTGTCAGTGTCCTCAATTTTACAGTGTGTGGGTCTCCACGGATCATGATGAAATTGAGCGGGTGGCCAAGCTGTGGGGTGCCAAAGTTCACCGCCGCAGTGCAGAAGTCTCCAAAGACTCCTCAAGCTCGCTGGAGACCATCCAGGAGTTCATGCGGCTCAGATCCGGTGAGAAACCACCCAGAATGTACACAGGTGTACCCCACTGTGACTCTCATTATGGACTGCAGTCAGCTGTAACATCTGCAGCAGGTTCTTTTTTGAGCTATGTAAAATGCAGTGTATAAAGTATATACAAAAATATCCATGGTTCTCATTTTGTATAAAGCATATTTTGTAAAATAAAAAATCTAGGCAAGTGTTATTAGAGAGCGTAAAGAAGCTGAGACCCCCCAACGGCAAATTAAGAGGTGAAAGGAGTGGTGGTGGATTTTAGTTTTTTTTATCATCTTAAATGAGCAGAGGAACTTAGGTTATTTATATAGCAGGGAGTGAGCAAATTTAACAGAAACGACTGGGACTGAATGGGAAACTATATGTGACACTCCTCCCGAAATCAATTTCAGCACTTATTCCATAAACACAATAGTTTGCGTCAGGGGCGTGCGCTGACCTTTTGAGGGGCATGTGCTGAAACTGAACAAGGGCACCCTCCTGAAAAAAACCCTCCAAAAAACTCTCCACCACCAATGAATGATCGCACAATAATATTCTTTTATTTCCTTTGTTTTAAAAACTTCTACACAGATCGTATTTACATATAGAGGGTCTCTTTAAAACTAATTACACTAAAACTAATAGCACTCTTCTGTAAACCTGTGTTTAAAGATGTTTCTGACCTCAGCATCGTAAACATCTCATCAATTTCAATTCAAATACACACTGATCCACCATCCGCACTACCTCGAATGGTCACTATGTTCATAAATGTGCAATATACCCATATTTATTAATAATAATATATTTACAATTTCGGCACTAATTTAGCTTGAACCTGTGATTGGGTAAACTCTCTGTACTGCTAAGTTATTTATTGGCTGCACTGCTGACTTGGGCGGATACTGGCGACACCGTGACCGTACACGTTCTTGTGTTTAGTGACAATAAAGGAATTCTGATATTCAAGAAGTATATATATATGGCTGAGCTGCTATATTATAGCACATTTAACAAAATACACGATGAGAAACAAACAAACAAATAAAATTGGTATTTTATGTGTTTCAGAGGTGGACATTGTCTGTCACATCCAAGCCACGTCTCCATGTCTCCATCCTCATCACATCAGAGAAGCTCTGGAGCTGATCACCGAGAAAAACTGTGATTACGTCTTCTCCGTGGTGCGCAGGCATCAGTTCAGATGGGAGGAGCTGGAGGAGAATGGTAGGGCACTAAAATGCTTTTTTTCTGTTTGCAAGTAATCTTGTTACGGAATTACGGAAATAATTGTTTATGATTGAACAGAAAAGAACGAATTGTTCAAAGAGTCGTTCTGTTTAGTGAACGAGAGTAAAAAGAGCGAGTCACCAAAACTGGAAGTGATACTTTTTATGTTTATGTTTATTAAACGAAGCTTCGATTCGAAACAATATTAATCAATCATTTTTTGTAATCTATTAAATCAATTAGTTCAACTGTTTTAGCCCCGGTCTCATTCTATAACCCACTTTTACTCTTGATCCAGCATCGTTATAATTTTAATGATTGTGTAATACTATCGCATCACGTCACAATGTTCTCATCCTTTTTAAAAAGACAAATTCAAGGCATTGAAATTTTACTGCATAAAAATTAGCGTATGATTAGTAAATAAAAGTCTAAAGGAACAGGTAAAAAACTGGTCTAAAGACATAGGTTTTGTATGGACTCTAAGAATCTAGAATGGCTATATTAAATAAAAAACATAGAATAAAATGATAAACTGTGCAGGAACAAGCAATAATAAAGCATATGTAGTTTAGTTTAAACAGTGTTATCATATCTGACATCAGGATGTGTCCAGCAGCTGGGGCTGTAAATCGTTCACGTCTCACTGCTGCAGGAAGTGTTTGTGATTGGCACATCTGTTGTTTTTTAGCGGACAGGAACCCGCAGGCGTTTAACATTGATGTGGCTCAAAGACCACGGCGACAAGATTGGTCTGGTGAACTCTACGAGAACGGCTCCTTCTACTTCTACACCAGAGAGGCCTGTGAGCGAGGCCTGAACCAGGTGGGTCTGTAGAGGACAGAAAGTCCACGAGGAGGTAGATTTATGATTATGGGTGAGTAAATAAACCTTAGGCGAAGCTGAGCATTGGTTTACTCAGGGATGGGTTTTTACTGGGAGCGTAACACAGGCAAAAAATTGTTTTGACACGTTAAACCTCAACATAACAAGCCTATGTTGGCAAACTGACATTCTATGGTGAGGTCTTCCGAGGACCAAATGTTTGGGTTATTTCTTGTTTCTTTTGGAAATTGAAATTAGTTTTTATTGTTTGTATATGTATACCGAAATGAAAGTTCTTGGCCGAAAACCAAAAAAGAGAAAACCCTGGCCGAAACCCGAAAGAAATTTTGCCAATTATTGGTACCATTGCATTTATGACTGTGTACTTAACTTACTCAAATCAAGGCATTGCAGTTGCATAAACTCTTAATGAAGTTTCAAAGAATAAGTCAATTACAAATTTTAAGAAGATATTTGTAAAAATAAAATTCTAACTTAAATGTTTACCGCACTAATGCTTACGTTCAATAATAATGTGCAGGCCTTCTTCCTCTCCGTCTCTCTTTAGGTTCTCTGCATTCACACGCTGCTTTATTTCCACATACGAGTAATGATCTTCATAACTCGCTTTTAGTAGTCACCATGAAGTGCAGAGGATCCGAATAGATCTCAGTGAAACATGTGCTGACAGACTCTAAGAGTGTACTTTTCATTGCTTTCACTCCGTGGTCTGTCTCAGCCTATTTGCTTAAGAGTCGCTTTAGGGTTGCGATTAAAGGAATAATGTTCGCTACAGACGCATCAGAGGAGCTGCTCAAAGAGGGCAATAAGAGAGGATGTTCTCTATTAAGAGGTGTGCGGTGAATGTCGCGGAGAGCTCGTGATCTGCACTATATGCAGCCAAGACTCGCTTTTTGTCAGAGACTTTGCAACATGTAATAAGTGCTGTTCCATCACGTAATCACGTCTTGCTGGAACCGTTGCTTCTGACAAGCACGTGCAGGCTGTGATTGCATCATCACTGTTTCGGCCGTGTTGTTTCGGTGGAAAAACTCTTTCTTATATTCAAATAAATATAAATATATATTAAGAATGCACCAAATATTTGCCGCCAAAAATGGCCCAAAAGTGCATTTTCAGTGTTCGGTCGAAAATTTTCAGTGGCAATTATTTGGTGCATCCCTTATATCTATCTATCTATATATATATATTCTTTTTTTATCAATATATATTTTATTTCAACAGCAGTTAAAATTTCATAACTTTACGTACTTTTTTTTCAAATCTGAATAAGTAATATTTATAATTAACACTATTGTGTAAGCTTTTTATGGAGTATTAAAAAAAACATTTTTCTATCTGATTACTATTTATTTTGGGGAAAATTATATTAATATAGATTTATTTGTTGCCACATTCATCCAGCATTCAAAAAATATAATCTTCTGACTTTTCTCTGAGCACCATTTTTCCAGTGTTCACTTTCTGTAAACAAATTTGTAAAAAATTAGTCGCTTCCTACTTTATAGCAAAATATATTAGACGGAGCCTGCCGGGACCCTGAGTGGGTTAGAATTGTTTGGAAAATGCACTACAAGAATAACAATACAACATATTTACCTTAAACTAGGACAAATCGAGGTTAAATGGCTTCTTATAGCTGCAGCCGAACCACAAAAAAATAACATTCGGGGGTCTTCAGAAGACTTCTCTTGGTATGTTAAGGGTTAAGTGTGATAGAAATGAATAAACACACAGGTCTGTTTTCCAAGATATACATTAATGAAGATAAATGTAACCGATCCACTAATCTTACCATCTGTTTGGTGTGTTTCAGCTCAACAAGACCGCCTACTATGAGATGCCACCTGAGTACAGTGTAGACATCGACGTGGACATCGACTGGCCTGTGGCTGAGCAGAGAGTGCTCAGGTGCGCTCCTGTAAATCAAGCTATGAGAACATTTCCCAAAAGCTCGTCTCTCAGCTCAAACTCTGGGTTTAATTCATCCCAATTCAAACTGGATAGCTGCTTTTTCTGTTATTAATCTATTAGATACATTATTACTTATAATAATTAAAATAATTTCTGAATCATTTCAAACCAAAACATTTAATATTATGTAGTTTTCCTTTTCAATTGTGTCTTTTGTGGGAAAGGTTTTAAGACATATTTTGAATAAAAAAAATAGAGCCTCCAATAATTAACACAAAAGGAGAAATCAGTACCATCAGAAGCATTTTAAGCGTCTGATGGAAGAACTTAATGAAAGAACAGGGTGATTTATAAAGAATACTATAACTTTGTGAACCTGTATTTAATCAAATCAAATTTATGGAACCGTGGGTAATTATTCAATGTGATGAGTAGTTAACAAACATCAGAGATTCCTTAAATCTTAAATCTCGTTTGCGAATTTCAAAGTTATGCTATTGGTTTTGAATTCTCTGTATAATTAAGATAACTAGCATTACGATTCAAATCTTGCAATAAATTACAAAGACTTTATAAGATCAACATTGTGAAGCATTGACGCAGTTTGATAGAAACCCCATAGACAATTGTTTTGTTCTTTTAAAAAGCAATGATTTTAAATTAGTGATCCATGACCACATTAAAAAGTTTTTCTATATGTAACTATAATCTTTTTTTGCTTTTAATTACTTGTTTTATGTAAATTGACCAAGCTAACCAGCATCAAGGCAAAGGCGTTCTATAGGCTCCCAATGAAAAATTCCCACACCAGAAAATCTGTTTAAACTGATCTCTATTTTAGTGATATCCACATCATTTTGAGAAGAACAGAGATAATAATATCTATAATAATATTAATAATGAAAATGAAATGTGCAAAATGGAAAAAAGTTTAAAAGTTTAGGACCTCAGAATTGCAAATATGACTTGAATTTATTTTGGTATTGTTTAAATCTCTATTTAAAATTATTTCTATATTTGCTTAAGCTACAGTTTCTTTTCTATCTGCAAGAAAGCTGAAATCATGGTCAGTCTCTATCTCAAACTTCTATAGGCAGATTATACCAGCATCTGTTTTGTCATTTTAACTCGAACTATGAATATTCAAAACTGTTGGCCAATCAGAGCAGGGAATGATTCATGAAGATTGCATCACTACGGAAACGGAGTAATAGACAATTCTGTGAAACAGTCATGATATCCTCATTAAAACAACTAGTACGTATGCAAGTTGGTATAATTTATTTATATACCTCTTTTTTGAAATAAACTCACAATGAAAACATTATAAACAGAAATACAAAGTAAGCAGTTAGTAGACTGATTAAAAACGGGGATATAATTATAGATACATGTAAAGATGAAAACATCAGCAAACCAGCAGGAAATGTCCATCTTTAAAAATATTTTCTCAGTAGACTTTAATTAATAGAAAAAATGAAATAAAAATGTGTTTTAATCAAAGAAGTTACCATGTGAAAATGTCTAAATGTGTTCCTGGAACAGGAAAACTGAGATGATGCGCTTTCCTGCAGGTTTGGTTACTTCGGTCGAGAAGAGGGCTCTGAGGTCCGGCTCGTCTTGTGTAAGGTCTCTGGCTGTTTGACGAACAGTCAGATCTACATGTCAGTTTCTGGGGAGGACCTGGTGACCATCAATGCTCGAGATGTGGCTGGAATTCAGATGCTGCAGAGAGAAAATATTGAGGTAAGGATGTGTTCACGTGTCCAAAATCACTTCCTTAAAGGAATTCTAAACATATTCTTCATATTCAAACTTATTCTTCCACATATGCTAATGTCTTTGTTATGTCTATTTTTAATATTATGTGCAACTTTTTGAGGAAAAATATTTAACATTTTCTTACTTTGCAGATGCGATCAAAGTTATTGTGTTCGTGTTATTTTTAGTGCTGTCAAAATTCAATCTAGAGCTAATATCAGAAAGTTGGATTGTTGAACTTTAACGCTCTCGGATCTACTATAAAACATTCAAATATTTTCTAAGTTCTCCCATACTTTTAAAACTTGCAAAATGCCACAGAATCTGTGCAAAGAAATCCCCCAAAAACTCAGTTTCATGAATTAGCTTTTTTGCAAGAAATAAGAAGCCTACTGGGCTAGCTGTCCAAGGAAGGTCTCCGGAGCCTTGGAGCAACAAATGGGAAAACAGGCTTTTTATATGCTAATAAGATGTCCATAACCGACGACGATTGGGACCGATTGCCAATTATGTTTTTCCTTCAAAACAAATATCAAGAATTGCATTACCCCCCTAAAAATTCATTCCGTCTGTTCCTACTAATGACAATTTAGATTACGGTCCTACAGTGTTGCCCTAATCTAGTTCTGGTTTAACAAGTGGACCGCTTTCTTTATATCTCCAGGTTCTGCTGATCTCCAGCGTACAGGAGCCTCTGTCGCGAGGCGTCCTAGAGAAGGTTTCACAGAGAGCCGGCTGCGGCCTCAGGTTCATTCAGGAACTTCGAGCGTGCCAGGTGGAACAGCTGATCAAGGAGAAGAATCTGCACTGGAACCAGATCGCCTTCATGGGTGAGCTTTGATTCTCCATTGCTTCACATATGTTATCTAATTAGTGTTGTGTTTTTTAAAGTTTAAATCGAATCCGATCTTTCGACATGCAAAATCTCCTGAAAAATCGACTCATTCTTGCTTTGAGTTCTAAAATAAACACCTCAAATTGTGATATTTGTTTGCAAATTTACACTAGTGGATGTGATATTTGGTTAGAAGAAATAACAGATTTGTCATAAAGTATCCGAAACTGTATTTTTCACACTATTTTATCAATATCTTATTCAAATTGTTTGAGTGCTAAACATTATTTTGTGTTTTTTTCCTTCAATAATGACAATTTCATGTTTAAATATCCAGTTGTGTAAACCCTTGTACAACTTTCTAAATACATAGCGATTAATATTTGGAGGACCATTCCATTCATCTAATTATTTAATAAAATGTAAGAACACTGGCTAGAGATAGAAAGCGAGGAGGGGTGGAGCACTTCTCAGTAAGTGAATGAGTCTAAACAGCAGATGCAATATGAAGCAGAATGTATTCGCAGCACAATAAAAGTAGAAATATGCAAACTGAACTTTTCTTTAGGGAGGGGCAGGTGCCTGTCTTAAAGTTAGGAGTTTCACAAAGTGCGTTGGAGAATGAGACGAGGGTGGAATAGAGTCAATATTTAGTTGCTGCTACAAAGTAAATGCTTTTAGGTGTTAGTTTTCACAGATTATGTATCTGCTGTCAGGTTCCGAGTCTGAGGATGTGGAGATCCTGTCTCATGCTGGTGTGAACGGCGTCCCATCTGACGCTCCAGTGGCCCAACTCATCGCTGCTAAATACACATGTCAGAGCTGCGGCGGCCGCGGCGCCGTACGAGAGTTTGCAGAGCACATCCTGATGATGATGAAGAACAAGAAGGTGACACATGAGCGAATCCACCGGGAGCAATTCTAGAGCACCTAGAAATTTCTAGAGAAAGGAGTGTCCTCCCACCAAAAGTGTCATTCACAAATCATGCAAACAATGCCGTTGTTGACCTGTTTGAGTTTCTGTTGGCCCATTGTTTGCCTGAAGCATCAAATTGACACCTCTGTATTCATGTTTAAAACATGGAGAATTTCCTGTTTTGGGGGTTTACCAGAGTTAAATAAAACACTCATGAATGCTTAAAATCTTTAAAGTGTCTGTTAGGGTTGCCAGACATTGGAATAGCTACTAAATGTTAAAATAGGTAAACGTGATGATTAGAGTTTGAACAATGTATTTGAAGCATATACTTTTTATTACGCAAAATATTTAGGATGTGGTTTTGATGTCATTATATACGTCTTAAAAAGTCTGGGATTTAACATTGAGACCTGCAGAAACCCTGAGTCACGGCTCTTTCAACTTCACTTTCTTTTGAGTTCTTTTGAGAGCTTTCATTATATTACCAAGCACCTTGAGACCAAACCCAAGCTTCACCATCACGTGAAACACCATTGCTTTACATTTTTGCTTTCGTCAACAAAATATATATATCCCCCGGACCCTACGTCATCCTGTAAATGTTTGCAATTTCCATTTTCTAGAGGACCGTAAGGATCGGCTCTGTTCCGTTGATCCGTTTCCTCGGTTTTGTTTTTTGAGCAAATTGGAAACACTTCTCTGGAAGTTATTAGTTGTGTATTACCTTTTAAGGCTTCTAGAACTATTCTCTAAATGTAACTCTTATAACTGTTACTTTACAGGAACTTTGATTTGAATGATTCATGATGCATTGTAACCTTATCAGGAGGTCTTTATTAAGCTCATCTTGCTCTAGCCTCACAATATTGCAAGCCAAAAGAAGCCATTTCTTTGGTGGATCTGGCTTTGAAAGCTGTTGAACTGGCTTTGGATGTGTTTGGGGAGTGCACCCCACTCTCCCTTTTTCTTTAGTACGGGGACTACTGGGTGGCACAAGTTTATTGGCAAAAAAGTGCATCTATACTATTTACTCTCAGCTATTTAAATAGACGGGGAAATATATTCTAATGTATTATAATAATAATTAGAAGATAGAATAATAGTTTTTCAGGGGGAATTTAGGAGTGCATTAAAATAAGCTGTTTAAGTGCTTTATTCAGTGCGTGTTCCAGACCATCAGCATTCACAGCTGTGATCATAAATCTGCCAAGCGTTTGAGATGTTGAACTTGGGATGAATTGTATTTTTTTTTTGTCTCAAATTAGTTGAACGGAGTCATTTTAAACAGTATACTCTTCAAAATGTGCTTTGTAATTCTGTTTTTGTAATCTTAAGTAGTTGAACACAAATACCATTGAAGGCGTAAAGATATTAATATATTAACACATTTATGTACATGTTGATGTTCCTGTTTTCATCTTAGGACAGAGATGTAACAGTTTGAAATTGATAAATGTTTTAAATGCTCTTCATTCTTATGAATCTATTTGTGTACCTTTGTTTCGAATAAAAAGGTATTTAACCAGGTGCTCCTTGTCAGATTTAACAGTAGTTGTTTGTTCCTCAAGTTAAATTTTGTGTTTCCAAATTCAGCCAGAATGCATCAGGTTAATATTTATTATTATACAAATGGCATTTTTTTTTACATGTTAACACTAGTTATTAATGGTGTTGACAATAAAAACTAAATATGTTTGCTAAACAATTGAAAATGACCAATTTTAAAACAATTGTAATACTACTAAAACAAAAATCAAAAGTTTAAATATTATTTCAAATATTTAAACAAATCTAAATACTATTATTAAAAACTACATTAAAATACTACTAAAACAAGACATTACTAAATCTATATACTATGAAAACAAAATATATACATTTAAATACTACTAAAACAAAGAGTACTAAATCTAAAAGTAATAATACTAATAAAATTTTAAAGACAAAGATTAATTACTATTAAAACTAAACAATACTAGATCTAAAAAAGACAAAAAAAATCTAAACTTTTTTTGTACTTTTTAAATTACTTTTATTTTGTATTTGTATATCTATTATTCTTTGCCTAAATCTTTCTCACCTATTTTGTAAAGCCCTGATTAAGGCCGCATGTAAAAAAAAGCACATTGTTATTCTAAAATAGACACAACAGCTCCAAACTAGGACACTGATGATAAAACAGAATATTACTCTGGAGCCTGACAGGAAGCTAATTAATAC
Organism: Danionella dracula; assembly: GCA_900490495.1. Taxonomy (NCBI): domain Eukaryota; kingdom Metazoa; phylum Chordata; class Actinopteri; order Cypriniformes; family Danionidae; genus Danionella; species Danionella dracula. The sequence goes on from UELW01000511.1 coordinate 3,876,512, forward strand.
TTAAAGCGCAAGGTTATACTCTTGCAATGCACTAATAATAATGAATATTTTACATGTGCTTACAACCTGCTCTCCTCTAAGTCACTGCTGGCAATTTACATTTACATTTACGCATTTGGCAGATACTTTTGTCCAAAGCGTCTTACAGAAGAGGAGACACAATATGCAATCAGTTACACCATCAAAGTTTATCTCACCTTGCTCATAATAGAAGATGTATCAGCTGATCAATAAACCATAGCACGAACAAAATAAAGACAGAGAAGGAAAAAGGATGTTTTTATAATACGTGTTCCTGAAGAGATAACTTTTCAGTTGCTTCTTGAAAGCTGTTAGTGTTGCTGCTTTCCTGACTGGATCAGGAGTTTGTTCCACCAGCCAGGGACAGTGAGAGAGAAGGTTCTGCTGAGAGATCTTCTGCCTTTGTGGGACGGAACCACAAGTCGCTGTTCGTTCTCTGAGCGCAGGCTTCTGGAGGACATGTTGGAGTGTCTGAGCTCCTGGAGGTAGACAGGGGCTGATCAGGAGATAGTTTTGTACACCAGCATCAGTGATTTGAATTTAACACGAGCTGCAATGGGGAGCCAATGAAGAGGGTTACATGAGCTCGCTTCGGTTCCTGGAAGATAAGACGAGCTGCAGAGTTCTGGATCATCTGCAGAGGTTTAAGCGTGTTTAAGTGCTGGAAGTGCTGCTATGAGAGGGTTGCAGTCATCCAGCCGTGAGAGCCCAGAGCCTGAACCAGGAGTTGAGTTGCATGTGCAGTTAAGAAGGGTCGGATCTTTCGAACGTTGTTGTCTTTGTAATTTTGTAAAAATTGTAAAGGGAAAGCTGTGCATCCAAAATCACTCCAAGATTCCTGACTGAAGAAGGGGTGATTGCAAAGGATTCCAGCTGGATGGTGCGGTCGTGATGCACAGAGGGATGGGCCGGGATTACCAGTGGCATACTTTGCTTTTGTGCAAAATCAGAAATATGCGGACTGTCAAGCATGTGCATCTTTCACTGCTTTACGGTTCAGCAACAATGTGTTTGTTCTTGTTAACGCTATGTTTTCGTAACATTCTTAAATGAGATTTCAGCTCTCATTCTCAAATCCGAAACAATAGCGTGAATAAGGATCAAGTATGTACTCCTGCATTCAAACTGGCTGAAGCACTTACATTTATTCATTAAACATTATAGCAGACACAATGACTTCTTACAGTGTTACGCACTTGTTAATTCACTGAGCTGTTGTGGGCCATTAAGAGCCGTCCATGGAGTCAGCGCAATGACATCACTCCATTGTTTGCTTCTTTGCATTGTAATCAATAGCTGATTTTCATGAAGAGTGGGAGGTTGATGTAAAGCAGTTTAAATGTGACTCCATTGAATGACACAAAAGGAAACTACATGAGCCAAGATTAAAACAGAGTAACTTTGCCACTGATTTTAAACCCCCTAAAAAGTGTTTATTTTACAATGTAATGCTCTCTCTCAGGTTGATTAAGTTATTCAGAGATTAATTAAACAAACTTGATGTAATGTAGTTTTTGCTAAATAAGCTAACTATAACCGTGTAAGAGCCACAAGACTGTTCGCTGTTTTCTGATGCCTTTCAACAATAGTTTTACCTCATTAGGTGAAGATTACAAAAAGTATGGCATTCAAGCAAAAAATAGATTTGGTGAATGTTGTGTTATGTTAATTTATGTTTGCTTTTAATAAAAAAAAAGTTTAACCATTCAATCAACATTTAAAAAGTGTAATTGAATCCATTTTTTAGCTTAGTGTCTAATTTTTTAGGGGTCGCCACAGTGGGATGAACTTCCAACTCATCTGACATTTGTTTTACGCAGCGGATACCCTTCCAGCCGCAATCCACTACTGGGGAAACACACACTCATTCACACTCAAATCATGGACAAATTTGTTCACCGAATTGACTTATATCGCATGTCTTTGTTCTTGTGGGGAAACCGGAGCACCTGGAGTAAACTCACGCGATCACGGGGATAACATGAGAACTCCACACAGAAATGCCAACCTACCCGGCTGAGGCTCGAACCAGCGACCTTCTTGCTGTGAGACACCCGTGCTACCCACTGCGCCACTGTGACACCCTCAGATTGTAACTCAAAGCTATAATGCTTCAAAATGTATAATGCATTAAAAGCATTTGAGATTAGGCCTTTCTCTGTCATTTAAAACACATGCTTAAACTCCTCTTCTTTGAATGATGGCTGAAAAGAGCATAACAGCAGAAGACGAGGCGTGGATCATGAGTGTTTGCATGACATTTCAGCTGATTTAGATGCACACACCTTGAGCTGGACCAAAGAAGGAATTTCAACAATGCTTTAATTGAAAGAGAAAACAATCGTAGCCTAACAGTGGGCGTAATCAGCTTAAAGTGCAGCCTCAACTTTATGTGTTAAACACCACAAACCAAAGAGTTGCCCAGGCACTGGACAGAGACATTCAATTAGGCCAATTGATAATGCTCACACAAAACAAACAAAGATTGCCCAGGGCACTAAACAAAAACATATAATGCACAAGAATAAAAGCAGTTCAACCATCACCTGCCAGCTCTACTCCTCAAATGACAACTTATATGCCAGTTTAAAAACACTTGACAGTTCATTACTACTAGATAGGGGAAAGGAGAAGTAAATGTGTAACTCAGCACCTAAGACATGAAAATATTAAAATAATACTCAAGAAAGTTGTGTAAAATGAAACTGATTTTATTAAAGACTGAATTAAGCAGCCTCTTTATTCCTATGAAGTACACTCTCCGAGCTCAGGAAGCGAGGCGCCTCTAGATCAGCTCACAGCTTTCTTGATCTCAACCTTCGTAGTGACTTGCATTCACATTCCATCCAAGATGAGCCCAGACGACCGTAGAGATCTCAGAATAAAGTTTCAGAATCTACTTTTCTCCTAAACAGCTACTAAAGTGAGAATGGCAGAAGTATAGTGATGAAACACAAAAACCAATCCCCTACACCACTTAATTGTGGCCTTTATTACCCACATTGCATTTACAGCATTCACAAATCTCACACATTGGTCATGTGATGCAGGACTTTTAATTCATCTCAGCTTCTGAGCACTTGTGTTCTTGTTTCTACAGAGATAGAACAAAAGTGTTCAAAACTACAGAAAAATATGTAATTCTAATACAGACAATCAGAAGCAACCTCTTGCCCTCAAGCATTCTCAGAAACCCATTAGATACGAGTCCTTTTTTTATTTCTATTTATAATTCTGAAATTGTAAGCAATTAGGAAGCAGTGAGCAAATTAAAGGTGGTTACACTTGGCATGATGACTTCATTTTCAGTGGGGCACAGCAAACACAGTTTAACGAGTGGCAGCCTCCCCAGAGATAAAAACATTATCTTTTTAGATAAAGATATTTGATCTTTTACTTCAACCAAGCAGGTATTTGACTGTCAACATTTCTGCTTTTATGAGTCTGAACAAAGCAAAATGGACAATCAGATTGTTTTGAGGCTGAAGAGATTTCCTTAGGCCTTTATGATCCATTGAAAATCTTTCATATTTTATATTTAACCATTTAAATAAATTGTGTAAACTTAACTAGGGTGCCAAAATGTTAATCATGTTATATCCTTCATAAAATCTTTACCGGGGAAACCATCCAGCGTCTCAGGAGAGCAAAGCAATACTCTACCAGCACTCGGGGCTCCTGATACTTAGAGAATATTCTCAACCCCAACGACACGCCTTGCATTGTGGACCCATCCATCACTCTGGCTGAATTACTGAGGTAGTTTGTCAACTTCACTGCGTCTGGATATTGCGCCGCCGTCTGGATTGACAGACCTCTGCAGTGTCGCATGGGACTCTGGGACAGTACTGGCAGACAGGGTGATGGTTTAAATTTTCAAGAAGGTAACCGTGTGCTCAAACTATAAGGGGATGACACTTCTCAGCCTCCCAGGGAATGTCTATGTCAGGTACTGGAGAGGAGAATCCGACCCATAGTTAAACCTCAGATTGAAGAGGTTGGCTATGTACTGTTTCCAAAGTGCTCGAGGGTTTTGGAGTTTGCTCAATAAGTCCACATGTGTTTTATAGAAAGCTTTCAACCATGTCCCTCAGAACCCTTTGGAGGGTTCTATAGGAACATGGGGTGCAGGACCTTCTGCTAAAGCCCTTACAGTCTCCGTACAATCAAAGTAAGAGCATGGTTTGCATTGCCGGTAGTAAGTCAGACCTTTTCACGGTGCAAGTTAAGACTCCAGCAAGGTGGTCATCGGCCAACAATTCTGTTCATTATATTTATGGACATAATTTCTAGATGAAGGCAGGGGCTGGAAGGGGTTCAGTTTGGGGACTACAAGATTTTCTATCTACTTTTTAAGGATGATGTGCTGTTGGCTCCCTCAGGCGGGGACCTACAGCGGGTTCTGGTGATATTCGTAGTGCAGAGCAGCAGGGATGAGGATCAGCACCTCTAAATCCAAGGCCATGGTTCTCAACCGGAAAAGGGAAGATTGCTCAGCTCTCGATTTACTGCTCAATCTATGTTCCTACTCAACTATGGCAATGACCTTTGGGTTTAAGGTTCTGAATACCAGCTGCCAACATGAGCATCCTCCGCAGGGTGATGGGGCGCTCCCTTAGAGATAGGGTGAGGAGCTCAGTCATTCAGGTAAACTTGGAGTAGAGCCACTGCCCCTCTGTATTGAGAGGAGTAAGTTGAGGTTGCTCAACCATCTTTTCTGGATGCCTGCTAGATGCCTTCCTAAGATGATGTTTCAGACATGTCGAGCCAGGATAAAGTGTCGGGAAAGACCCAGCATACTTGGGAATGCCTCTGTATCTTCTCCCCGGTAGCGCTGTAGCAAGTGTCTTCGTTGAGGTTAGGTCTGGGCCCCATCTGGACAAAGATGGACGAAAAAAAAAATCTTTACAGTGTGATCTCAGTCTCTATTCGTGAAACGCAAAGCTTAGGCTTCAAATATAAAACGTCGCTCATTGGTTTTGTGCCATGTGTTAGGAAAGTTATAAGATAATTCTGTTCTTTTTCCCACACGTTATAGGAGTAAAGAGAGATTAGTTTGAATCCCTGGATGTGAAATTGAGTGTTGCCTCTAAACACCACCCCATAATAAAAAGCAAATATTCTTTGCCAAAAGCGTTTGTCATCGGAAAAGCGCACAATTCCAGAACACAAGGTGTGGCTGCAAAAAGTTAACGTGTTAGCATGACTTTTCTGTCCATTTAGACATGCTCAAAAGAAAGATTTTTTTCAAGCTTAAACTTTGGTAAATCTATCAACACATGCAAAATCCCTTGAAACGTTGTTCTAAAAGAATCCAGTTGAACTTTAAGATTTGACCTTAAAACACTTGAAAAACCAGCAGTCACGTATTACAATAGTTAAATAGTGCAAAGCACACACTCTTGACAGATCTTCTGACACACAAATATCTTGTGTATGACTGATGGATGTTCTGTTAGTTTAATGATCCGGTTTCCTCCCACAATCCGCTAACAAACATATCAGACGGCTCTATGTAACCCATCTATACGGATCTATATAATTGCTAATGTAATGGAATAAATTTGTGTGCTCTGGGATGAGCTGAACCCAGACACCCTAATTAGGACTAAGCAGGTGCAGATAAGAGCAGGAATTGAAGCTTTAATGCAGTTCAAGGTCCTTCTCAGACTTTATGATGGTGGTAACAAGACGCTTGGTGATATAGCTGCCACACTGGAGTGATGTGCTCTGTGACACACCCTACTAATCATTTTCACTTTGTGTGTACTGTGTTGTGAGGTTTTAGTTGAGTAAACACATTATAATTCAGGCCAAATATTGTATGAGAGAGGAGTGGAAAGATGTATCGATATCTGTGTTAGCTTTCACATGGCTCCAGGATAAACATTCACACTCATTGTCTGGAGTTTGCTTTTGGTTGAATTATGTTTCATTCACTGAACAGATAAAACTTAGGTCATCTGGGTAGAAGCACATGATGATGAAATCGGATGCCATTTTTGGTTCATGGAGAAGTTCATAGTGGGAACTAACGGATATGAAAGATACATCCAGGCCTGGACTGGGAGCAAAAAAAAAAACATAAATTTGAGCCTTTAAAGGCATCAAACTCCTTTAAATTCTGAATACCAGGTTAAAAATAATTGATTTGAGGGTAAAACTATTATCAAATGTACCGTAACATATTTCTTCAGTACTGCTGCGGATACGAGCAATATATTAACTTTGGAGCTAAATCTTCCATCTGGACAGTTGCGGGCCCGTCGCAGGCCTGTGGGAATATTGCCGACAAACTTACTGAATTATCTTGTTCTTATTTTATGCAAACTCTGTCATTTCGCCTGTTTAAAATAACACAAGATGTGACATTAAACAGGGAACAGTCAACTAATGGGTCGCGATTCATGTTTCAAACGCTGTCGTCATGGCCGATAATGTGTTTTTTTTTTTTTTTTTTTATTATTGCCAGCACAAAAACATGCGTTAATACATCTAAAAACCTCCACAAATCTTCCGAGCCACAGCTTTCTGAAACATTCATTCAACAAAGACAGACTGTTATTGATGAAACTAACATGTAAAACTAGGTTTGTTTTTTATTTGGGGTAATCAACACAGATTACAATAATAATGTTTATAACTTTAAACTTGTTCAACTAAATGTATAGTTTAAAGCCAATACAAGCAAGGAGAACAAATGGAACATTAACCAAAGGATCTAATTATAACGTAAGTCGATCTACTTTTATAAAATGGAAGTTAATAAAAGAGTTGTCAATTTTTAAAACCAAATTGCATCAAATCTGGTTCTTTAGCTTATCATAGGGGAAACTTTTTTTTTTGCCATTTAGCACCAATCTTTAAAGGTGATATTTGGATCCAACCTTTAGATAAACCTATACTTTATATGAAAATAGTAACAAATGACAGTAGTATGTAAGTCTTAGTATGTAAAATAGGGAATTAAATTTATCTTTAACTGACTGTGTTGTCGGTATCCTTCCTTTTCTAACATCGTTGCCTAGTCCTCTTTTATTCTTTATGATTTTACTTTGGTATGGCCCGGGGAGTTTCTGTTGTTCTGCGATACGCTGCTTTACTTCAGTAATTAACTTCACCACTGCGTTTGCGGACAAAACAAAGACATTGTTCTCAAGAGGGACACAGTTTTACAGTTGTCTGGAGAATATTTGGGTTTGCTTCTGCAGACAAATAAAAAACACAGCGGTAAAATATGTTTGAGGAACTAATGAAGTGATGACTAATAAAGCAGCCGCAATTATTATTCTTTTTTTTTGTATTTGTGGTCCAAAAAAATAATTATTGTCAGGTTCTGCTGTTTTTGGCTCCTAAAAACAATCTATTCCTCTACTTGAGTGTTGTTTTTATGAAAATCAACAATAAAACATTTTATGAGATTAAAATCAAAATCTTTTGTCGAAAAAAAAAAAGACTACAATTATATATACAATTGTTCATTTGATAAAATTCATCATGTTATAATTCACCCCTACACGATTCAGTATCTAAATATTAAACTATTTTAAAGTAATCCTCTTGTCTATTCATTCTCAGATACACATATGCTGGTTAATAACAAGGAAAGATCATAAGCCTTTAAATGTGAAAGAACGGTTATGTGGTTTACAAATTTACGTCTGGGAACTCTCCTCTCATGGTTGAAAAACATGTTTTTCAAGCATTATTTGAATTGCGACTAAATAATGATGAGTAAACGTGGCCCTGTCAAACCTTTACTCTTGGTTCCTCGAGCAGCTCGTGCCTCTACGTGGCAGACGAGGAGCCAGAATCGAGGACAACTTTCAGTAGAACCAGTTACTTTACAAATTTTACATAGCTACGCTACCTGTTCAAAGCTTTTGTTTGAGGTGTGTTCACTGAACAATTCAACCAATATACTCCTGTCAAGTTTAAATTTAAAACACTTTAAGGTCATGAGACACTCAAGACCTTAAAACACATCTCAAAAGAGCTAAATTGTTCGAACAACACTCTTTTCTTTCAGCTTTAGGGGAATGTGACCAAACTGGAAATAAGTGAATAATACCTTTGTCGAGGATGATATTTAGCTATTCTGAAAATGTGCTCTTTAAACACTTAAAAAATGTAAACTGTCAAACATATACTCATTGCATAAATGTTAGGCAATGTTCGTAGTTGACCCTGATTAAGGTTAGAATTTCAAATAGCTTGTTTTTATTTATTATATAAGTTATTTCTGTATTTATAGAGCTACCTTTGGTTACTATTTAATTTATGCTGCCATGCTACTCGTATTTACTATTTTGGTGTTATAAATAGCTGGGCTACCCAGGGAGTAGCTGCAGACACTTGATACAAAGAATACAGATTTATTAATGAAACAGAAGCACTGGTTAAACAATCTATAAGGCATTCAGTTAATGAATTATTTGTAGTAGTCTCAGTTTCTGTTGAGTTGTTGAGTGACTTAATATTTTCTAATTCAGTTCACACTCTCAGTGGCTGTAGTCAACTGGATAAAGAAAAAGTATGTTGTCAATTTTTTTTAGGTAAAAGTTTAGGTAATTCATTTTAAGTTTTGTGTGTGTGTGTGTGTGTGTGTGTGTGTGTGCGTGTGTGTTTAGGAGACACGGCATTACAAGATCATCATTGGAAAATATGGAATTCAGGATAAAAAAAAAAGAATGTGGTGCACAAACTTTACCAGATTCACAATACAGCAAGAATTCTCCAAACACAGTGAATTTACTGCGTGCAGGAAGAGACAAGGCGCAAATAAGGACTGCAGAGGAAGGCCATGTCCACACAAAACCACAGAGGTATCCAGAGGAGCGTGCCAACATGCTATAAAGAGTATGTCAATCCAATAGAGGGCGGCGACACCTCATCCCTGAAGTTATATCAACCAATCAAGAAAATCAATCGAAGTGTTTGTATATAAAAGTTATCACTTGCTTCAAAAACACCTAATGTGTTTTGGAGGTAGAAAGGAATATATATATATATATATATATATATATATATATATATATATATATATATATATATATATATTATCACAAAAAAAGTGATACCCTGTGAATTTTTCTTCCCCATTGAAGAAAAAATTATTCTGTCCATAAAAGCACCCTAAACTGCTATAAAGAACATGTCAGCCGACTCGTCAACCCTGAAGTTCTATTGGCCAGTCGATCAAAATAGCAATACAACTAAAAAAGTGAGCTTTCTCTGTCCACATGACGCCAACTTACTTCAACTTGGCCTGCATTTTCAAAATAATACCGAGTTACACTGAAACGCTGTTCTGCGTACGTGTGAATCCATATCTGAACCAAGCAAAAAAATAAATACATAAAAATAACCAGGTATGTGTGGATACAACCTAAACAAGGAAGCAAAAAAATGGGTATAATGCTAAACAAGGGAAACAAAGAAACTCAGGGGAACAATTAATAATCCAAACACTTCCTGTTAATCTAAAGCTAAGGGATGAAACTACACATGAGGGAACCACTAAAGTGTGCAGACCAGTGAATTCTATAGAGCATAAACCAGTAACAACTCTGAACAACAGAACACACAGATATCAGGAACTTGATCATGTAACAGCGAGGAAATGACACAGAAGCTGATGGATGTAAATCATTATTGCTGTTTACATGGAAAACTTGGCTTGGCTGGCTTCGCAAACATTTAGCTAAAATAATGATTTACACAACAAAATGTCATTCATTGAAATCAATCTTTCCGCCATATTCATATAATAAGATTTATTGTTATTTAAATCCACAAAATCTGCTTTGTTAGTAACAAAGTGTTTTAAAATGCAATTGTAGTGTCTGAGGATTGTTGGGATAGAATAGATGTTTGGACACAAACACAGAGTGATGTTTGTTTTCAAACAGGTTCTCTGACGTGTGTGTGTGCGTGCGTCTGCGTGCGTGTGTGTGTGTACGTACTGAAAAGCCATGCTTGTGTGACGCATATTGTAAAAACTAATATTCAATTGATGTATTTCTACATTTAGAGCACACAAAATTGTTTAACAAACCTTGAAACAAGTGAAATATGATCCATTCAGGGAATATTTTACTCTTTTTTTATAATTATCCACTATTAAAAAGACATTATTGAGTAGACTTGCAGTATTGTAAGCTTATTATACAACACGTGCGTATCTAAAATCGAACTAAAATCCCAGACAAAGAGAAGTAATTTTAGACTGTTGTTGAAGATACTTAAAACTTAATCTTACGGTACGACAATCATTAAAGCCCTTGAAGGGAACCGGTTTTTCAGCCTCTGAACAAGAGCAGGATTTTCCTGTCTGAGTTTCTCTAGAAATATCATCAAACCACATCCGTGTTCAGCACAAACATATCTCATATTTGACTTTCAAATCATGGATCAAATTTTCAGAGCACATATGAGGGTCAGCGTGGGCCCCCATGACCCGCAGTGCATTTTCTTACTTTTTTATTTACTTGGTTTAACACAAAGAAGCTGTAACTCAGATGTAAATAAGTAATAGTACTGATATTTCACTAACAATGTACTCAAGTAAAAGTACAGACTTTAAAAAATACTCAAAAAGTACTATTTACCCTAAAAATGTACTCTGGTAGATGTAACTAGTTGCTACCCACCTCTATCTGTGTAAAAGACACGATCTAAGCACTATTTTGTTTTTGATCTCTCAAACATTTCAAATTCTCTGCTAAGTATCCAATGCGCTTCATTTAAAAAATAAATGAATAAATAAATAAAAGGGTACAATCGCATGTTTCACAACTCACTTCTCAGTCATTGTTCTCTCTTTGACAAACGACGGCTCATGAAAGCCTCTGATAAACTCTGATCGGAGATCCCGATCATAAATCTAGAACAGTGCTTTATGGCTCTAGTAACGAAAAGGACTTTGACCAAATGAGATCAACAGAAAAAACAATCCCTAGGGAGAGGCTAGCTCTAATGTTGCTTAAAAATTAATCCAGTTTTATTAGATAGTGAGGGTGAATTTCTCATCTAAACATTGTTCTTCATTGACATTGGAACACCTTGTGATAGTTCATCTATCAGAACAGGGCGGCTCTCGATTATAATAATGGTTTATTGATCGTTTTATTAAAACTGACTGTTTTTTGTTGTTGTTGGTGGTAAAAGTATGAGATTGGTGGTGTAGAGTTGGATATGTGCAACGGTCTTGTAGCTCTGGGTTGAAACTTCAAGTCTAGCACAGTTTGGAAACATATTGTTAAAATAATGATTTACACAACAAAAAGACATTCATTGAAATCAATCTTTCTGCTATACTCATATAATAAGATTTATTATTTAAATCCACAAAATCTGCTTTGTTCATGATAGTGTTTTTAATGCAATTGTAGTGTTTGTGGGCAAACATTTATTCTATTCCAACAATCCTCAAACAGAGAGCGATGTTCGTTTTCAAACAGGTTTTCTGATGTGTGTGTGTGTGTGTGTACATACTGAAAAGTACTGTGATGCATATCGTAAAAACTAATATTGAATTTGATGCAAGACTAAATACATCTTTGAGTGATGTGTTCATTACGTCTTTAAAGCCATACTTTTATGTATATAACCTATGGGCTATATGCTCATAACAATAGGCTGAATTCTACATTTAGAGCACTCAAGATTGTCTAACAAACCGTGAAACAACTGAAATATGATCCATTCAGGGTATTTTATTCTTGAAACTTCAAGTCCAGCACAGTTTGGTTCCCCATCTCAGACAACGTTTTTTATTTTTTTCTTCTCATACACAGCCCTATAAAAATAAAGACATGGAAATCTTTGCAATACTCCTTTAAAAGTCAAATGATGCCTAATGAGGCAGACGCACCATTAAAATACATTTGACTTTCGCTCTTTCACATTATCAGCAACTGAAAAATAGTTCCCTAGCTCATAAGCAGTCGCTGACTCCATCAACATGTACTTATCCCTTTCAGATCCTGCATCCATTTAACTGGACGCCACATGATGTCAGGCAAGAGTGTTTGGCTTCTAAGGACTTTCACTCCAATTAAATCCTATTGTGCCTCAAATTGAACGTTTGTCATCCAACTAATATGCAGCAAGACAACGTTTGATGCAATCTGATGAAACGTCAGTCCTCCAGACAGAAGCACAGCAGCATAAGTGGAAAAGAAAGCAGGATTTTCAGTAGTCTTACTCACGTTAGCTGATGTATTTGGGATTACTGTTCAGATTGTTGGTGAAATAGAGAGATCAATGTTTAAAAAGCAAGGTTAAAATGTCATTTAAAATAGTTAACTGAACATTACGATTGTAGTGAAAGTGAGCAGATGGCCGGATATGGAGTGACCCATACCCTGAATTTGTGCTCTGCATGTAACCCATCCCAGTGTACACACACAGGAGTGAACAAACACACCGTGAGCACTCACCCGGAGCAGTGGCAGACATGGCTCCGGCGACCGGGGAGCAGTCAGGGAACTGGTGCCTTGTTCAAGAGCTCCACAGCTGTGATTGTTGAAGATGGAGAGCAAATGTTTCACTCACTCCACCTTCAACTCGGTAGATCTGGGGATCGAACCGGTGACCTTCTGATCACAAGTCCATCTCCCTATAGACCAGACCACAACTGAACTGAACTCAACTGAAAAAAAAAAACATTAAAACTATTTATACATAAATATTTGGCTTTGGCGGTTGATATCGTCAAAGTGCACGGGTACCCAATCTTTTATTTAGACTTTTATAATTATTGATTATTTATTAATCACATTTTGTATACTTTTTGTTTATTTAATTATTCTCATTTCCAATTACAACTAATCGGATAAATAGGTTGAATTCATTCTACTGTGAACACAATATATTTATCTTGTATTCACAGTTCAAAAATACAAGCTTAAATCATTGTGTATTAATTTGTTCTGATATGACTTTTGTTCGTATAAGTATAAATACTTTAATATTTATACCATTCTCTTCATCTTGCTTTATTCTCTCGTTCCACCTCGGGCAGGATTTAACTGATGTATATGTATAAGTATATGTATATGATGACATATGTATAAGTTAGAAAAAATATGTATGTTCAAATATTTGAACTGGTAGACAATAAGTTTTTTGTTATCGGAATGAATTTTACCACCTTTAACAAAAACTTGACAACTACAAAATATGTGGTTTTAAACGAAGGTAATCGCAGCCACTAAAACACGGTCTGACTTTGCTTACGAAAGCCATCTCTGAGCTAGTTCCCATGTTCGTACTCAGGTTTATACAGCTACAGAGGGGTCTAATAGCCAGAAGATGAAAAAGAGCGAACTGTTCGAGAATGAACAAGCTTCTGTGACCGCGCGTGCACGCCTGATGCTAAATCACCTTCAAAGGAACTCTCTTCGAGGAGAGTTATTAATAAACGGCACTCGAACTCATTTAAGTCTAATGAGAAATTTTTCTTTGTTTCTGTAACACTTCTAAAACCTTTTGTGATGAAATATGTCTAATTTTACCTACTTTTAGATTTAACCACAATTTGTAGTTTATGAATTCCATTGTTGTAAAATAACCGCAGCCTTACTTTTCTTCATTTTATTAAAATCAATTGTAGCAAAATACTTTTTCAGCACATTTTTTATCTGACTCTATTAGTAGTAGAAGTACTTTTTTTTTCTTAGAGTAGATATTCTCAGTACTCGAGCATTGACGTGATGCACCTCTGAAATATCTTCAAATCATTTGATGAAAACGTGGACATTAAAATAAAAGATTTATCACAATTAAATGAGGTCCTACTTTTCTAATATAATTTGAAAATTGGTGGACATCTTGAGAGGGAGGATTTTATTTAATAACTAAGCAAAACCATAAAGAGATGATAAATAAGTCTAAAAAAGTTCCATATATTTAATCCCTGTAGATTGTATGCTTGCTTTAATAACTATTTTTGGAGCTCATACTTACTATTTAAAATGACACACAACATACACTTAACATTTGTTTTTAAAAAATGATTTAATCCTGGCACCAATTTTGCGATAAATAGATTTCTCACCTTTCAAACAACAAGAAAAAAAAACTAATAAATAATGCAGTGAGTAATCTGGCAAACTAAATCTTTTTAACGACTCTTTTTTTTTTTTTTACTCAGAATTGAGCAGACATGCATCAATCATTCCATTAACAAGAATTTTAAAGGTATATAACTATCTGTTCATCAATGTCAATATTAAGGACCAAGCCATTTGAACTTGAAATAACACGTCTTTCAAAGTAGCCAACCAACAAAAAGAGCTAAACAAACACACGACAGAAGAGCTGCTGTTGCTTTGAGCCTCTAGATGTGGCTCAACCTGACGTGTGTGTTTGTGTGGGCCTATAGCTTGTGTGTGTGTGTGTGTGTGTGCGTGTGCGTGTGCTAGGGTGTGTGCAAGGCTCGGGGTGGAGCGCTAGTGTCTGCTTAAATGATACTGTGCCCTTCTTCCAGGCCCCTTTGCTGTGTGCCAGCACTCAGGTCACAACGTCTCTGCATCTTTATCACCAGTTATCACTGCACAAGATGGCTGCCGAGTTTGAACTTTGCCCCGGGAGAAAGATTGGGGGTTCGAATCCCTGCTTTATCATCGCCGAGATCGGACAGAACCATCAGGGTGACATTGAGATCGCCAAACAAATGATCCGCATGGCCAAGGTAACGTAGAGCAAGAAGAAATCTGATCTGGTTTGTCTCGTGTTGTGCATCTCAAGGGTGAAAAAAATGCAGGGGAGGGAACGAATCACCTGAGGCGCATGATACGCAAGTGAAACTGATTTGTAGGTAAAAAGTGTTTTTGGGCGCTCCTTTTCAAAATTTGTGTTTTTTCAGTATGGATAATATAGTAATTTTTTTATATTCAAACCATCACACCAATTAAATTAGCTTAAAAATTCAATAAATCTAAATTAAATAGCTTAATTACTTTTGTGTAATTTGACTAAGGTATTATCAAAAAAACTAAATTGCAAAAAAGAGGACAATAACAGACAATATAATAACAAAGACTTTAAAAATGGTAAAACAGATGAGGAAAAGTCTAAATGCAATAGATTTTGCATATCTAAATGTACCTATAGTTTCTAAAGTAGAACGTAACAATTTTAAAATCACGTTATTTATACAATATTAAATTTGAAAACGAATGCAGAAATTTATATATAAAAAAAATAATATTCAAACCAAAAAACTTTGAAATTATCTATTTAATTTATATTTGCTTCAGTTCCACTAAATTAAGTGATTTATTTTGAGGATTTAATGAAAAATATAATTAGCAAAAAAACAGGAGGAAAGCTGTAAATAAAAAGTCTTTAAAAATGTAAAATAAAAAGTTAAAAATGCAATACTTTTTTCAGACCCCAATTTTCAATTAGTTCCTAAAGTGGCATATAACATTTTTTAAATAATGCTTTTTATACAATATTAAAGTCAGAAAACTAAAGCGAGACCCAAAACATGTTCAACATATTTTAAAAGTAAAAAAATGAGTCAAATTTGACATCATTCAACCTAAAACTGTACCCTCTCTCCATCTTCCCTCTCCAACTGTAAAGGAATGCGGAGCAGACTGCGCCAAGTTCCAGAAGAGCGAGCTGGAGCACAGGTTCACACGATCGGCTCTAGAGCGCCAGTACACGTCCCCTCACGCCTGGGGCCCCACGTACGGAGCCCACAAAGAGCACCTGGAGTTCAGTCATGATCAGTACAGAGAGCTGCAGAAATACGCAACAGAGATCGGCATCTTCTTCACCGCCTCCGGCATGGACGAGGTTTGAAGAGCTCCAAGTGTATCCATGCTCAGTAAAATCCAATCATCTCCAAGTGCCTTTCTTCTCCCTCTTTCAGATGGCTGTAGAGTTCCTTCATGAAATCAACGTGCCATTTTTCAAAGTAGCCTCTGCGGACACCAACAACATCCCATACCTGGAGAAAACCGCCAAAAAGGGTAAAATGCGTGTAATTTTTAAATATTAAGTCCACTTGTTGAGGTTCCTCCAGGAAAGCAGCTCTGGAATGACGTTGATGACAGAGGAAATCAAGTCTGAGTTGCCACCCATGTGCTTTTGAAGTTATTTATTCAGCACATTTCATCAAAGACTTCTCTGATTGGCTAGAGCTGAAAAGAGGAAGTCTGCTTGAAATCCTGGAGTGGATTCTAGAGGCTGAAGTTTGCTTTCTGTTTCTCCAGGTCGGCCCATGGTGATTTCCAGTGGTATGCAGTCGATGGAAACCATGCGCTGCGTTTATCAGACCGTGAAGAAGCACAATCCTAATTTCACTTTGCTGCAGTGCACCAGCGCTTATCCGCTGCCGCTGGAGCACGTCAACCTCAGTCTGATCCCAGTGAGACGCACACCTCTTCTGTTTAATTGCGTCACAGACAAATTGATTGACTCGTCTGTTCGTTCTGTAGAAGAATCTAATTGGCATCAATGAAAATGTTACATTGAGTTTGATAGCAAATTTAGCCAAACTCTAACAATTTGTAGGTATGGTTAGGAACGTGATTGATGGAAAAGGTAGATGTTTCGTTCAAACATCATCACGAACTAAAAATAATTTGCCCAGGTCACTTCCTGGTTTAGGATAAAAAAAATAATTGCAAAAAGATTACGGTAGAAAATGACATTTTAAACGTAAAATGCTATAAATGTAAAAAAAAAAACATTCAATCTCAGTATTAAATTCAAAATACGCAATTTCATTATTTAATTTTTATTAAATGATTTCAAGTTTTCTGCTATGATTGGTAGCAGTGAGTTTTTCTTTGTGATTTCTGAGTTACATCTTAAATAACTGCTGATATCATGGAATTTTTAAATTATTATTATTATTTTTGAGAGCAAGCTCATTTTTTATGTTAGCAATTAAATGAAACAAAGAATTACTTTGAGAGAAACTTCTTGATTGGCAGTTTCTATAAAACTCAGGTTACGTGTTGTGAACGTGTCCATTAACAGGCCGAGATAGCTTTGTATTTAAAAAGATTTCATTAAAGCAGAATACAATTTCTTTTGAGAAGAGATAACGAGATGCTCTTCTTGTCGTTTGACATTCCGCATCTTTGCATCACTCAGATTCGAAGTAACTAGTAACTAATTGCTTTAGTATATTTTTCTTTAGATACTTGCTCTAAAAGTAACGGCCAATTTCTATTTACTTGACACTCATACTGTAAATATTTTGAGCACATTTTTTGATGCTCTACTCACCTCTGATAGTGAGTCAATCTAAGTTTTCCACACCAATTTAAGGAGTCACATTTATGACAAAACATACATCAAATTAATAAATTTGTATAATTTATTCCATGTAGTTATAGAAAATATGATGTACAAATTTATAATTGACTAAGAAATAAAAACGTATTTCTACATAATATCTATATGACATCAAAAATAGACATTTCAACTAAAATGACAGACACAACAGAAATAAAATCCAAAATATTAACAAGCATAAATATTGCTTATTTGAACCAAAATATTTTCTAGTAACACCAAAGCGTTTGGGTTTTAATGTATAATAATGAGGTATAGATAGAGGAGTCTTTAATGAAAAATAAAACTGATCTACTTTCTTTCTTACCTCTTCCTCTCTGCAGGAGTTCCAGAAGGAGTTTCCGGACATCCCCATTGGATACTCCGGCCACGAGACGGGCATCTATCTGTCTGTAGCTGCAGTGGCTCTCGGGGCAAAGGTCCTGGAGCGTCACGTGACCCTGGATAAGAGCTGGAAGGGAAGTGACCACGCAGCTTCCCTGGAGCCGAGCGAGCTGGCAGAGCTGATCAGAGCCATCCGGGCGGTGGAGACGGCGATGGGTTCCCCAGTCAAACAGATGCTTCCATGTGAATCCTCCTGCCACAGCAAGGTCAGGAGCACCTGGACATGATAGAGCAGAAATGACTGGATACTGAAAAACTGAAGTAAAATCAAATGCTTTTTTTTTCTCCAAAAATGTGTTTCTCACAGCTGGGGAAGTCAGTGGTGGCGCGGAAACCACTGAAGAAGGGTGAGACTTTAGTTCTGGACATGCTGACGGTGAAAGTGGCCGAACCACAAGGTGTCAGGCCGGAGAACATCTTCAAACTGGTGGGGAAGAAGATCACAGTGGACCTGAAGATAGACGACACCATCACTGATGAAATGATTCAGGGTTGAAGACTGAAAACATGTAATGAAGGGGTTCATCTTTAAAAAGCTTTTGTATGTAATAAATATCCAGTCACACGTCATCTGTATGAAGCAACGATCTCTCAATCACACGAGAAATGGAACTAATGTGAATTTCTACATGTTATATTTACAGAATGTGTAATGTTATATAGTGTAATGTTACAAGCTTATGAAAACACTATGATAAAAATAAGAAGCTCTTCTGTTGATGAAAAATCATTATTTTTCAACAATACACATCATTTTACTTCATTTACCATTAGATACTTTAGGCTTTTACCATATTTCCTAGTTTTGATTGTGTGTTTCTATTGCAGCAGTTTTATAGTCCTAACATTAGAATTGTATAAAGATGACAAAGTTCTAATGTATACGGTTATGTTTGCAGAACTTCTGACTAATCATTGTCTGTTATTTGAAGAGAACAGTTTTTAGGAATATTCTCAAACTGCAACACGTTTTAAAACACATTTAGTTAGACATTCTAGTTATTGTAATTCCTGTTTATTAAGATTAAAGCTTGAATTACTGTGGAATATCAAGTTCAACCTCTTCAACTGTCCCTCTGTATTTGTACTACAAATCATCAAAACGGCAACAAATGTGTATATATATATATATATATATATATATATATATATATATATATATATATATATATATATATATATATATATATATATATATATATATATATATATATATATAAAACATTTTTAACTTTATAATAAACTTTACAAACAGGGAACATTAGGGCTGAATAAACAAGCATGTCAACTGCAGATGTAATATTTCCTTGCAATTTTTAAGTGATGGATTGGAAATGATGAGAAGAAAACCCTTTCATTTTACCATCATTAATATGCAAAACTTTAAATATTAACGTCACAAACAACTGAACATTTTAAATATTCAATCTTCTTAGATAAGTCACAGAGCCAGAGGTGTCAATAAGTTTACTAAAACTGTGAATTTGGGCATTTTTAACATTTCCGCCAATGGGACGCTACTCACCTCTGGAGTCAGCCATTCTATGAACATCAAACACATCAAAGTCTTCAAAAGCAGATCATAGCCTATATTGCTTTTCTTCCAGCCCGATTTTAAGAGACACACTTTTAGCTTCAAACAAGCCCAGTGGAGCTAGTGGAATCAGGTGTGTCCAGTTAAGGTTGGAATGGAACTGAGCATGGTTATAGCCCTTGGGGAGTTGAGTTTTAGATTCCAGTCTTCAAAAACCAGTTTGCAAAAAATGAATTAAACATTTTATGTAAGCTGCTTGTCAAATCAAGCCTAAAGACCCACTCAAATCACTGGCGCCCTCTGCTGACAGCCAAGCAATCTAAGACACTACAATAAGAGAAGAGACTGAGAAAAATCTGTTGCTACACCAAACCATCTCACTGATGTCAAACATTGTTAAAGCGGTTGTATGAATTTTTAGGTGCATGTTTTAGTATTGTTCCCTCATCCAAAACCATGACCCAAGTTATATTCAGTTTGGTTCATGCATGTTTGTGTAATACTATTTTCTATTACTGGGAAGCTCCAAACGTCACGTTGAGCTTAGCAACCACTTAGCCATAGCACTGCACAAACCAATCAGATGAAAAAATAAAAATATCGCGCTCAATGAAAAATAATGAAATTAAAATGCTTTTGGCTTACCAAAACTCTGTGCATCAACACAAGAAACGCAGCAGGGGGTGTGGTGGAAGCATAGGAGGAGGAACAGGGGATACACTGCTTGTTTGGTGGAGCACAACAATTTAAGGTGATTCAAAGGCATCATTGCCTATAAATATTGTTTTTAGGTTAATAAGAATGCAGACCAGATGGGTCCAAACAAATGGACAAATTCAGAATAAAATCATTTATTTTTCTGTAAACTAAACAAAAGGTTTACATACATGGAACTGTAGGTCAAAGTGCATTAAGCCAATAACATGAAACGAACAGCTTAAGTTCTTTTGAAACGAACTGACTGATTAAAAACAGCAGTGCTTGTGATATTCTACAGTAGAAAATGTGATCGCTGCAGATCGAGTCAGATTCTCAGGACAGACTGATGGACTGCTCATCTTGGGCCTCTAAAACTTTAAACACGCCCTGTTTCTGTTGCTTCTTTGTTTGACCTGAAAAGGAACATTAAAAGTTGGAAACATAACATTAAATAATTTACAATATAAAAAGAACAGAAAATATATATGAAAAAAAAAACATGTATATAAAATCATTGCGACATGAAGCAGTGACCCACTTACTTTTTAAGTCGCTGCGGTCCAGCAGGATCTCCAGATCTCGGTCACTGATGACCTTCCCTTTAGTGCCCTTCACCGCTCTGAAATTAAAGAAGCCGTCTGAGTCTCAACTCAGCCTTGAAATGAAAACTCTGAGTGATAAACATACTTGTCATAATCTCTGGACTTCAACAGCTCTATGAGCTCATCCACATCGATGGTGCTCTTAGCATTTTTCAGTTCTGCTTTAGATCCTTTAAACTTGTCTAAAATGACGAAGACAGCAGAGTGTAAACATCAGTGGTCATGAAATCCCTACGATTTCAACGCCCGACTCATGACAGACAAATTCATACTTTTATGGATAACCATCTTCTCAAGTTTTCTCTTGGCTGAAGCTCTCTCCAGGATCTTCTCGTCGATGGTGTTGGCGGTTACGAGCCGGTAGACAATCACTGGTTTGGTTTGACCAATTCGATGGCAGCGATCTTGAGCTTGCAAGTCTGCCTGAGGATTCTGAAAGAGAGAAGAGGAATAGACATTGAGACAGGAAAATAATGTCAGACATGCAAACCTCTGAGTTTAAATAATGAATAACTTTACATTGAAAAACTACTGTTACAGTAATTTGGCAAAGTTGAAAGTCTTGTGGTCCGCATACAATCAAAACATGCATTAAAAAAACTCTAGTTGAGTAAATTGTTAGATCTCCACTGAATTTTTAAAATACTACTTAAAACAATTTGAATTTACTTTTATAGCATTTTTTTCCTTCTGAAAAAGTGGTTTTGTTTGATCTAGGTTGGAATAAATGCCGTTTTCAAAGCCCTTGCGTGACCTGACTATCTTATTTTAGCCACTCAATAACACTTGATTAAACTCCCAGTTTACTGATAAATTGATGTTAATGTGCAATGCGTTGTGACCACTTTATTTTCCTGAAAGAATATTCCTTTAGAAGCGTATTTGTAACCATTAACCGATTATAATTATTTTTCCACTGAAGCCCTTCTGGGACCCGTGCCGAGAAGATCTGCACACACACTTCGGTGCGTTCTGTTAGTAACTAGTAGAGTAAAACAATTGTTGTTTTCTGTGGTAATTTTACAATTTCTTTCAAGCTAGTTTCACACCAATTGATCACTCTTTACAGGGTGATTTGAAGAATTTATTTCAAATAAATATAAAAACTCAAATAAATATAAGAAAAAGCCCCTTAAACACGGTCATCTTTCTTCTTAAATGAGGCACCAGGTCTCATACGCCTAGACACATTGAAAGAAACCGGTGTAAACCTTTCAAGTGGCTAAACCTGCACTTTCCCAGAGCTGACTACCATCCCAGAGAAACCCCGGGAACAGAAAGGTGATTGGCTTTTGCATGTTAGTCTGACTTGTAGTCATAATGCAGCAAATTATAATTTAACTGGTGGCATCCGCTGCGTAAAACAAAATGCCAGAGAGTTGGCGGTTCATTCCGCTGTGGCGACCCCGAAAGGGAATAAAGCCGACATGAAGATGAATGGTGGATTCCGTGCTGTTGTAGTTTTTTGTTCAACTAAGAAGCAGCAAAAACAGACTTCAAATGAGTTGTACAGGGAAGTCAGAAAAAAAAGATCTGTGAAACATTATTTAAGACCTACAACAGCAAATTTAAGACCTTTTAAGGCCTAAACATCGAGTATTAAAATTGTAGGTTTTTTAAAGAGTTTTTAAGTCCCTGCGGAAACTCTGATAAACAACGACCAAAATGCAAGATGGCTTCATTACGTTTTTCAATGCAGATTGCAATGACATGACCTAGAACATTAACAGAGTCAATTTCTTAATGAATAACTTCAAATCTTAGTATAACGTAACAAGACTAATAATCATTGTTGGGGCTAATTGAGTCAGAGCCTCTCGCCATCATATTGGAGTTGTTCTAGTCATTTCCGACTAACCAAACCATGTTTTTGTGCAGTTTCTGGCTCTTCAGTAGTGAACCTTTCCCAAGGAGGACTTTTCTACTGAATCCTACAGGTGATGTAACGTTTTCTACGTTCATGTTACACGGTCAATGATCAGTGCAAAATCTGTACACTTTACCCAATCGCTGTCGAATATGATGACGGTGTCAGCAGACGTGAGGTTGATGCCAAGACCACCAGCTCGAGTACTCAGAAGGAAGAGGAACACCTCTGGATCAGACGCAAACTTCCTCATCTGCATGCAGAGTGCAAAACATTTATTTTAAAAAAATGGCTTGAACATCACTGCTCAACATAAACACAGACAGCTCAAATTAGCCAATCAAATCATTTCTTACATTCTCATCACGGTCAGCATAGCTCATCGAGCCATCCAGTCGGCTGTACTCGTAACCACGGAGATAACAGTAATCCATGAGAACATCAAGAATGGACGTCATCTGGCTGAAAATCAGCACCTGTTTCAAGTACAACCAAGTTGGCTTGGATGCATTTGCCTCGTTAATATAAATACAATAATATCTGTAATACAAAACTATTCATTACTACCCAAATTTACCACAAAAATAGAAATATTAGATGTGAACATGTTTCAGAAGTGATTGCGAACCTTGTGACCTCTTCTTTTCAGTTCAGGAAGCATCCGGTCCAGAATGAGAAACTTGCCTGATGACTCCACCAACTTCTCATCAATCTACAACAATAAACGTTCATTTTGGGACTGATCTCATCCTACTACAATAAGTGGGATTCACAATGTAAGGTATTAACCATGAATTCTCCTGTTGCGGGGTGCAGAGGATACTCGATGAGGTACGCATGGTTGCAGCATCTCTTCAGCAGCATCAGAATGTTCTGCAGCTTCAGATTGACTTGAGCGTTGACCGGCATGAACACGTTCATCACAGAAGAAGAGCTGAGGAGAACGTCAAAGATATAAACATATATAGAACACTTTCACAAGAGGTTACTGATATCTGAACTCAATCTGAAAAGCCAAGAGTCTGACCTTGCCTGGAAGTCCACCTCTTTCTGAACCTTCTCCAGGTATTTCTCAAAGTCTGTCACAGAGTCTGTGACTTCTTCAAAATAATCCACCACCTTCCTGGTCCTCCGCTTTGGCCGGCCACTGGATGTCACCGCCACAGGCTCTGAATCATCCTGAACAAGCGGTTTAATTAATATTTCATCAGTAATTGAGTTAATTAAGCACTACAAAATAGTATCACTTTGCAAATACTTAATGTTTGTGCAATAACAAAGGCAAAAATCATAATATGAAGAAAACAAATTAAAGGAACCAGCTAAACCATGTTGTATATAACCTGGACACTTTAGAATGTATATGTTGAGTAAAAAAAACATATCTGGTATCAGCACAAAACTAATCAATAACTATAAGATGGTAGAAAAAATACAACAATTCAGACATTATTTACTCATTCTCTGAAGCGAACGCCAGAAATTCACAACTTTTGAAGTGTTCTTTTTCTGTTGATTAAATAGCATGAACCAGTCTTGTAATTACAAAACCAGCTCCCAGTAAAACCACATGAAGAAATATGAGTAAATGGTTGTCTTTTACATGTTTAAATGTAGATGTTAATATGGTTTTATGTGATTTCAAGACTCATCACATCACTACTTCATTTAGCGCACCTTCTCTTGACCCAGGAGTTTAGCGATGGTCTTGTTCACAATAGCCCTGTAAAAGGCCTCCTGTTTGTCAGTGAGGGGTGCATACACAATCATCTCTTTTTTGGGTGGAACGTCCAAAGTGACATCGGATTTCAGCCTTCTTAGGAGGAAAGGAGTCAGAATCTAAAAATAAAAAAAAATTGATTAATATCAAAGACTGAACACCACACTGCACACCAGACTGAAATTGCTCCATTTTAATTTAGGAGAGGGATTTATAGACAAAAATCAGCTTATGAACCGGTTTAGGGAATAAATACGAACCCAGAAATTGAAGTATAGTTTTGACAGAACAGAAAAGTACTTTAAATATATATATATATATATATATATATATATATATATATATATATATATATATATGTTTATGTGTATGTGTGCGTGTATGTATATGTATATACACGTACATACATACATATACCCATATAATCAATAAAATAACATAAATGAAACAATATTATTTATTGATTGTTTGTTTATAATATGGGAAGCAGCCAAACATTAACGCAGAGCCCCAATAGAGCCAAAGGACAGGGTTGAATTTCTGGAGAGGAGTCTCGATCTTAAACTGGCTGTCAGGACCAGCCACTGTCTGTTCAGGTGACCAGCCAGCCAGCTCATTTGGCAAGCAGTGGTTCTGCTTCTTTTTTTTTATTAACAATGTTTAAATGGTTATCAGAGATAAATTACGGCCTTATTTTGCGCAACAAAAATTTCAATCACATTTAGCACAGAGCCCTGTAATGTCCTTTTAAAGCTTTGATCCTGACTGGCAGGTATTGGAGTCACCAGTCAACCAGCTCAACACTAATGCGTATTTATGTCTGTTGATCTTTATTTCATAATCTATAATAAGATGTTTAATGAGTTATGTTTTGAGGGTATTATGGGTATAAGAGAATCATCAACACCACTCAGTCCTGCCACTGACGGTCACGTGACAATTTTTTTTTAATCAATTCAAGTAACTGTTTTGGTCTTTTATCACGCATTATTATTGTTCAGAAAAATTTACATTTGTGTTTTGCCAACAATGCTTTACATTTAATAGTTTCTGCTTTTCCCAGGTTTAACCAAAACGAATACAAGAATCAAGAATTTCTCCCATTGTAATATGCATTTTAAAAATTAACAAATCATGTGAAGATACCTGGTGAAGCATAAGAAGAACATTGTGCTCTCGCTCACTGGCCACAACCTTTTCTGTGTCTGAAGTTATTGTGCTGAAGTCAAACCATGATTCAAAACTGTGAGAGAAACAATCCACAAAATTACTCCACTGCATCAACAACATCACCTTTTACAGTATTCTGTATTTTAATCTCATTCAAAGTATAAACCTTTGGTATTCGATGTCGCAATGAAAAACTTCAAATGTTCTTTTCCCTTCTATTCAAACTTTACCCCGGCTTTACAGAGTGAATCAGAGAAGAAGTGATGCTGAAGTATAAACACATTTCCTGAACAGGTAAGCTACGTTAGCAGTAACAGCAATAGGCTTCGGCTAGCTTAGACACTAGCTTTTCTATACAATCATTTAACGTTATGCAAGCTCAGAAATACATTTCTTCTACCTATATCAGTCACATTCACAAAATCAGCTAATAAATTGTAACAGCTAATAATTATTATTCGCCATATTATTGCACTTTATTTATACATAGCTAAAAAAAAGCTTCTTATAATATAAAACTGTGTTCTGAGTTCTTCCTTTTTTACATGAATCAGATTAGACGTCGCTTGAGCTGATGCTACTTTGAGATTGTGGTCAAAATGAACAGTTTTCTTAAAGTCTTTAGAATATTTAAAGTAAACAATTAGTAACACTGGAACCAGAATGTCTAGTCACTTGCTATGATGAGTAACAACCACTTCAATCTGGCATCCCGCGGTCTGGAGGAGAAGGTGGTTACAGGGGTCCACCGTTTTTATTTTTTGGTTGTTGTCCCACTTTTGGCAAAATTCTAAAGAACAACCCCTCTAAAGCTCTGCAAGGAGGTAACAACCTCGGCTGCTCGACATGGATGTAAAACAAAAATGTATATATCATTTTAAGCACTACTTTTTAAATTATCAAGGTGCAGTGTTATCTTGAGCATCCAGGTTCATCGGGACTTGCAACAAATGCAATCCTCTGCATATGACCCAAAACTGTTTCTCAAACAGCAGGTCGTCTGAATAAAATAAGCATCAGCCAAATTCATTTTAAAAATTTATGAGTCTTATGCCAATATCTGGCAACCATACCCATCACCTCTAAAAGTCATTTATTTTTATTACTAAACGAACTCTGGCAACCCTAACCATTTTTGCTTTTTTTATATTTTCTCCAAATATGGCAACCCCAATCAACAAAAACACATGTAAAATGAGCTTTGCATGGACATAAAATAAAGAATTAAGTCTTTTTAAGACCCAGCAGAAGCTCTGCTGCTTACCTTTTCAGGTCATCAAACACATCAGGAAGCAGAAAGTTGAGCAGAGACCACAGTTCAGACAAGTTATTTTGCAGTGGAGTACCCGTCAGCAGCAGTTTGTTGTCAGTTGGCAGCATTTTCAGTTCTTGCACCAGCCGGCAGTTAAGGTTTTTTATCCTATGTCCCTCATCTACTATCAGATAGTTCCAGTGGAACCGCTGAAACAAGAGAACTGAGTATATTAATATAGGCCTTTCCTCAACTACAAACGTACAAATCAACACAGCATTTGTGGAGTCCTGTGATAGGTCAGGTTTTCTGCAGGTTTCATAAGGTCAAATTTAAGACTGTTAAGAATCAAATTTGATATCTAAAAAAATATTCAAAACTATCTGCATAATAAACTAAATTTTTCATAATATTATTATAATTATTAAACAATGACAGAATAAACAAACACATTTTTTGAAACTCCAAAAACAACTTTTATGCTTTTGAGCATATCTGCAAGTTTTCTCAGTCTAGTGAACCTTTATAAGTCAATATCTGGCAAACTTTAACATCACTTAAGATTTTGAGCTTTTATGTTTGTAAATGAGGCTCTCAAACTCTGGCACCAGTAAACATCACATTTATGTTTTTGAGGATTTACGAACATTTTCTCAACGCTCATGAGTTTTACATAGATACCAGAAAAATAAAACCTGTGAAAAAAATTCAAGAACAGTGAATTTAACACTCAAGGCCTAAAATTTGGGCTATTTAGACGACGCGAAAACGCTTCGCTGATATCATCTTTCCACAATAATTGTCCTGTTCACATTTTATTATGTGCTGATGGATTGACTGTAAACAAAGTAACGAATAATATTAAAATGCATAAGAAAAATCAGCTGTTTTATTGAACCAGAGGAAAAAAAATTATATATATATATAAATATATATATATATATATATATATATATATATATATATATATATGAGAATAACCATAATGACAGAATCCATGCTGCTATACTAATGATAGAAGTTTTTCCACTGCTGAAATCATTCTTTCGACACATCTACAAACAGGTTCATTTAATTTGATCATATTTATATCAAAGATAAATGGTATTTTTCCACATCCAAGGGGCAAAAAATCCTTCTAAAGAGAGAAACAACAAATCCTCTACGCTTTAAGGAAGAAGTTCAAGAGAATTGGAAAATCAATTTACCTGAAGCAGCTTGCTGTCTATCATCGCGATTTCAAAAGACGTCACAACAACAGGAAACATCCGGTGTGCTCCCTGCAGCTGGCGGATCTTTTTGACCAGATCAAATCTCTCTTTTTGAGAACCATGATACAGCAGGATAGACACCTTAAAACACAAAATATGATATGGGCAAAAGCACTCAAATCACTTCTCATAAACGAATCCACTATCTAACCTCAGGAGTGAAGCGCTTGAACTCTGAGATCCAGTTTGGAAGAGTGGACAAAGGAGCCACAACAAGAAAAGGCCCAGCAACCTTCTTCTCCACCATCATTGCAATATGAGCGATACACTGTATGGTTTTACCCAGACCCATCTCATCAGCCAGGATACCATTGATGCCATTCTCCCACAGCATCTGAGCAGACATCGTAACCATTTAATTGTCATGCTAAGCAACAGTAATTGGACTGTCAAGGATTGGTTTTATAGTTCTTTACAACAATGTATATACTGTAAACAGACGCTGCCCTCTACTGGTCATTTTTACCACGTACCCTCAGCCATTCAATGCCTTCCACCTGGTACCAGCGCATCACACCACCAGTGAAGAGCTTGGGTTGCTGCGCAGGAACTGGCTGTCCATTCACAGTTCTCTCTGGATCCACCAGGTTCTTGCTTTTCTCTCGCAAGGTCTCAGACAATCGGCTTTTAATGTCTGAGTTTGTGTCGCTTAGTTTTTCAATATCCTCTGCCTCTAGCTTGATGGAACCTAAAGCCTCCTTTAGAAAAAGAACGACATGTCAACAGTGGGAATATGTGGAATTTGTTTTAGTTTATTTGGATCGATCTGAGAAGAAAACCTGACGTAGGCATGAAATGGCAGACCTGTTCTGGGAGACTAACTCAGAGCAGCTGAAGACTACGAAGATAGATCATCACCACCAGTGTGTGAATGTTGAAGCAAATTAATATTGTTCTCTCAAAACTAAAAATTGTAAAAAATGTCTGGATCGTCTAGAAGTTGAAGGCATTATTATGTATATTGATCCCATGATCACAGATGGAGCGCTTGAAAGATATATTTCATGCTCTTCTGGACTTTGACAGGTCTAGTAAGGGCCCTTTCAGATTGGTGTCTGTATTCAGTCTCCAGAAAACATTTCCGCTAACGGTTTATTGCCAAGTATGTGAAGGCAATCCTTGTTTTCAGAAACCGTTCACAAAACTGCTTCCAGAGGTAGTCTCGAGAGCATTCTATCGGAGAGATGGGTGGGACATCTGGCTCAAAAGAGGTAGTTGCCTGTGCTCAAAGTGATGTAATAAAGCACTCGTTAGTTCATTATACACATTAAAATGGTAAAGTGTTTTCATCTTTCAAACTTCACAGTAAATGTGTCAATATGAAGGCTGTGGTAAGACCATCCACAAAAGAGCGTCCACACTGTTGTGCAGTTTTGTGGTGAACATGAGTGACGTTCATCACATGACTCTGGAAATGCAATTATGTAAGGATCTGATCAGAAATTACTGTATGAACATAAAACTGTGGGGGATTTGTGAGAGGGAACGACCGTTCTCAAACAGAACATAGGAGACTTTCCCAAACTGAAAGTGCCCTTACTTGATATTGTATGAAGACATTTTCGGTTGCCGTTTTGAATACACTCTCAAATTGCATTCGGAGGAGAAATGGGTTTTATGGGTTTAAAAAGAAGTCTTTACAGGTTCTGAATTAACTGGATTAGTGGCATACAAAAAGAACAATCAAAATGCATCATTTTCATAATTCGAATGTCAGAAATAAAAGATAACAAACCTTTCCATTTTCCAGTTTAGATTTTTTGGCTTTTGAAATTATTTCCTGAAAGAGAACAAAAACTATTTGATAAGTGCTCTCTGACACTCGTGTAATTGATACTGAAACGAACGCTTACCTCTTTGGACATAACGTCTGCAATTTTATAATCTTCCCTTTCACGCTTCTTTCGTTCAACTTCATATAAAAAGAGGAACTCATATTATTTAAAAAATAAAAGAATCTAAAAACTGCAGTATCATCTTAGTTCTGAAAAGGTCTCTTTACCTTTAGCAGTCTTCACGTTGCCCTGGGGTGAAGAACAGAAAGCAATCACTTCACTAATCCAGCTCATTAATAAAAGGAGAAACATGAGGACACTTACCTTTTGCGTTTGACTAGCAGCTTTCTTTTCCAGTTTCTCCTTTTTTACCTTTTCCTGTGTCAATTAAAAAAAACTACATTAGCCTGTAGCTTCAACTGAACCATTTCAACTCAACCTCTTTCTGATCATCTTAAACCTTCAAGAACAAATGAGCTCAATGGTTTATACCGAAAACCCTTATGTAAGGTTTAGATGTGGTTTTCTGGGTATTATATGGTTTATTCCTCCTTGTCCGGAACACCTTTAAATTTTCCTCGTACCCTTAACAGCCACATTCTTTAGATTATGAAGTGTGTTAAAGAAGAAGAAACTTGTAAACACAAAGTGGCGCAAACTTAACAACAATACATTTTTGCACTTTTTGTTTTGAGCACACAATTAAAAAAAAACGGTTAATCCTTTTTGTTTTAAATTTAAAATAAAATAAATGAATATACATATTTCCCTGACCATACATTAACAAAAGAGGGTTCCTGAAAATGCAGGCAAAAATAACAAATAAATAAATAAAGATTAGTTGGCTTTTGTTTTTTTAGAAACATCGGGTCACGCAAATAAAAACTATTTTGCTGGGAATTTTTAGAGTTTTCTTATTTTATCTTTTTGTCTCTATTTTACAGTAGTTCAGAAAATACAGTTCTGAACAAAAAAAATGGGCATGTGTGCACTGAATTAATGTTTAAAACTCATCGATCTTCCTTTTAACACCAAATCCATGGTTTCCATTGTTGAGAACCGAAATAAAAATCCCTGAAGTTAGATCTAAAACCAGAACACCACAATACACACCTCCTGCTGCTGCTGTTCCATCTTTGTGAGCAGAAACTTTGAATAAATGTTACTTTTCTCCAAAAGGTGCTGAAGCCTTCTGAATCTCATCTCTTGAGAATCTTTTTCCCATGATTTTCTGGCCTGTTAAAACACAAGAGACTTGAGATCAGAGAGTTGAAAGTACAACACATCTACACAAAAAAACTATGAACAAACACATTCACGCATTTCCAAATTAGACTTGTGCTTTTCACTAATTATTTAACAGAAAAAGAAAAAAAAACAGCAATAAGTATAGCATCTTTACATTTATTTTATAGCCATTTACCTCATCCATCATTTCTTGTTCTTTCTTCTCTCCCTCCTCCTCTAAATGTTTCTCTTCCTCCTCCATCTCTTTGGTGATGACCATTTCTCCATGCTGATTTTCTGTAAAGTAAAGGAGATTCGCAGCATTACCAGATAGAATGTGTAAGATTTCTGTAACGCACTCCAGAAGTTAGCAGATCCGCATTAACAGCAACTTTACTACTAAAAACATCCCCTTTAAACCTCTGATTCCATTAAGTTTTTTGATGCTTGAGTGGACCCTTTATGAAAACGGCTTTATTTTGTAAAATCGTCAAAGAAGAGTAAACAGAACAAAGAAAAATGGGACAAAAAGAAGGAAAACTGTCAGAGAAAACTTTAGAACAGTGTGAGAATTGTTCGAGATTCAAAATGAAAAGGCTGTAGAGTGCTCAAATTTTGGGATCAGACATGAACAGAAAGTACCTATAGCAAGTTTGAACGTTAAAATAAGTATAGGTAACATTAGCTATGCCAGTGGTTCTCAAACTGTGGTACTTGGACACCCCCTAGTGGTACACGAACATCCGTTGGAGGTACTTCCAGTTCAATTCAGTTTGTGTGTATTCCAGTCTATACTGTTTAGCTTAATAGTATACTTACCCATTAAGATAGACATACCAGTGTTCAGTGTGTGAAGAAATATACTACTGGAATAAGAAATGTTAATCTTGTGCTGCTGGTGTGTGCAAAGCGGTGACTTTATATAACAGGTGCGTCACGTGAGGAACTAGCTGAGAAGCTCCCACGTGCAGCGCGCACAGTGATCGTATCTCTGCAACGACTGCAAGAGTCAAAGGTAGAAGAAATTAAACGAAACAAGAAGCTTTGTTATACCAGAGCGGGTAAGCCCCACACTCTTCTGAAAAGCTATATTTACATTTAGCCAAGAAATGGTGCGCATTGGGTGTGTCGAAAAAGCAGCAAGAGTGAAACTTATGGCGCTTTAAAACACCGTGTTGACTAACTATAAAAATACGCTGCTTGAGTGCATTATAAATGCGTGTGAAATAAAAAAAAATGAAACTAATCTTAAAAAACCCGATGTTTTTCTCTGAGCACGTGCATGTATTTCAGCGGCAGTCGCAGGTGCGCACTTGCACCTTACAATCCTGCCGGCTCCTTTCAGTCAGTCACTAACGAAACATGTTGTAAATAAAATCTGTGATTTTTTTTGGTGAGAAGGAGAAAGGGATGTAAATAACATCCGATGATGAGAACAAGTGAAGATGTAACTGACTAAATCAATCAGGTTCTAGTTTCAGCCGATCCAGACACTCCCTCTCTCACTAACAGCTGACACAGATGGAGCATGAATGAAATATCAACTTTTGTTGCGACAGTATTTTGAGTTATTCAAATTCATTTTACCTTCAACCTGATGATAACGTTGATCTCTGTCTGCTGTTAAAATATCTATTTTACTCTCAACTATGGTTATTCCACAAGTGTGAACATAAAATAAGAAAGAAAACAATTGTAAAATAACCCCAAAAACATTGTATTAACATCCGATTTAGCAAAACAGTAGCGCATAACTATGAATTCCTTGTTGACAAATGAGAGCGTGCAGAGCCTTCTGTAATGGACAATTCTTAGGCTTGATGCAGAAATATAAATCCATCTTCAGTTCCAGACACTCTTTATGAAAATGTAGTGGGAGGTGAACACTGACTTACCTGTGCTGGTTTTCTCACTAGCGGTACCTTCGGGTTCTTCTGATTCGTTAGGTTTAGGGCAATGAGGAGAAACACTCCGTGTCTCTTCAACGATGCTGCAACATGTGAGAATGCATTAAGTAACAGTTACAAACACCACATATGACATTCAATATTGATTTGTGAATAAACGTTACTTAAAAGTAGATTTGTTCAACCAAATAAATGATGTATTCAATAAAAAGGCAATTACAGTTTGTCAAACAAACAAAAAGTACTTAAATGGACTTGAAAAGTAATAACTGGAAAAGAAATACAATTAGCGTTTCTCACCACGGGGAAAGGTATTTTTATTGTTTAGTTTACATCGGTGTATTCTGGAGCAATTTTATGATTTGAACTTCAGGGATGTTCAGACCCTAAATATAACAGCATGTACCTCATTAAACCTGTAATTCATGTAACTGGGTCTTAACAGATTGTTAGAGTAATTAGGTACAAATACAGTACCTAACTGTTTGCCCTATTGGGTTTTTTAATTTTATTATTGAACATTTATCTTTCCTTGAGCTATAACAAGGTCTGCCGGCTTTTTCTGTGAATGTTCAGCGTGAGTAAAACATTTGATTTGATTGATTTTGTGCATTTTTAAAGCAAAACTGTTGGTCTTGAAGCATGGCATCCAGGGAGAGATTTAAGGTTAAATGTTCAAATTAAAGCTTAAATAAAAATTTCTAAATTAAAATGCTTAACACAAAACCTTTCATTTACTATGATCAGTAATCTTTTTACTTGTTTGAAAACGATTGCTCAAATGGTTTCTATGTTGATTGAAATAACAAAACGCCAGACTGAATAAATGTATAATTACCAGTTTTAGTTTTAGAGGAGCTAAGATGAAGTTTGGGGGTGCTATAGCACAATAAGGCCTAAACCCGCCAATGGGTGTTAGATAACAGAAATCGAGACCAAAAAACGCTTTACAATTCACAAAACCCGATTTAAATTTTAAATTAATAACGAAGATGCCATTCAAGTTCACATTATTACTAAAAAATTCTCTGTGAACGTGCATTTAAGAGAACCCGAATGATATATTACACATAATTTCCGAAAGAAATGTGCATTCTGTGTGAAGTTTCGTTCATGCTAGTTAATGGTAATCAAAAGCTAACTGGGGTTAACATTGTTACCGTAACAACAGCTCAATAGGTCGTAAAATAGTCCATGGAATTCACTTACCCACTCATTTCTGCTTCCGTGATAACGTTATCTGACAATGAAAGAAATCGCGTCAAACTCCAGTAACTTGGTTCTGTTCAGGACAATCGCAAACCCTGTCACTACAGCGCAGGATGGGCTACGTTAAAACAAACAACTTCACACCGCGACAAAACCGGAACCGTTTAGCAACTGCTAGACAGACAAGTATGTTACTTTGCAAACACGTTAAACGAAACCGTCGAACTCAGTAGCTAAATTGTCGATTCCAACACAATGCGCACAAAACCAGCAGTTTCGGC
Source organism: Danionella dracula (assembly GCA_900490495.1). Classification (NCBI taxonomy): domain Eukaryota; kingdom Metazoa; phylum Chordata; class Actinopteri; order Cypriniformes; family Danionidae; genus Danionella; species Danionella dracula. The sequence goes on from UELW01000511.1 coordinate 3,910,756, forward strand.
CGCCGCTCACGTGAGAAATGAAGACGAGATCGGTAAACGCGGTGGATTTCGCGCCACTGTGGACGAAACCACTTTGCTGAAACTCTGAGGGGGTGAAACGAGTGCCGAACGTGTCACTGTTTTTAAAGCTGTTAGCCAGTTTGAGGAATTGTCTTCTTAAAAATGGCTATATATTTTACTAACAACGAAGAAGCGGTCGGAATTCATTTATATTATTCAAAAACCCCCGAGTGGTGTGAGACGCTCCCCACCCCCCATTGCAGTTGTTCTGGAACAGTCTATTGAACATTTCCCGCGAAAGCAGAAAAGCAGCTCTGAAGTACTGACTGTCTGTGGCAGGCGTGTCAAACTCATTTTCACCGAGGGCCACATTAGCATAATGGCTGTCCTCAAAGAGCCAGATGTAACTTATAAATGTAATACAATGTAATCGAATGTAATGTAAAATAAATGTAACTACTCCTTAATGTTAAATAACTTATTATTTTGTAACTTATTCAAGTGACAATTCAGTTGCATAGAAAAAATTGTATGCTTGGTGTTCTAATATAAATCCATTTTATTTTTGTCAGCTTATGAAAACTTGGGATCATTACTTGTGGCGCGAGATGTGGATGGGGGGGGGGGGTTGGGGGGGAGGCGGTACCGGCAAAGCTGTGGCTGAGGCACCATCTCGCAGTACGGCTGCGAGCCAGCAGATGGCATTTATCTGAGCTCATTGGTGTAATTTGTTTAGCGGAAAAAAAAACTCACAGCCTGAAGACATAGCATATCGATCATCATCTTTTTTCATCAGGCTCAAGAAACAGATCACAGATAAACTATTAGCTGTGCCCATTTCAAATCTTGAAATTTATTTTATCGTGAGAAATCACTCAAATGCGTGATTCTTACGTTCAATGTGTGAGAGTTGGCAGCTCTGCAGTTTCACTCGTGAGTATGGATGCAGAAACGCCGTTGCGGCTACCGTAGTCCAAAGGCATTGTGGGAAATGTAGTTTTTTTTGTTTCCGTTTTTTTATTTTATTTTTAGACACTAAAATCTTTTAAGCTCTCGCGGGCCACATTAGATTACACGACGGGCCGCATATGGCCCGCAGGCCTTGAGTTTGAAACATGTGGTGTATGGTCTGAACCTATGATGCCAATGCTCAAACATGTTACCACAGCTACATGGAGTCTAATATGTAATGAGATCTAAGAGAAATATTTAATAAAATATGATTGAGAAACATTGGCAAGAACGATGGGATAACGACGAGAAAGGAAGGCAACTAAACGAAGTACAAAAGGAAGTAACATTAAAAAGAACACTATACCGACAAGACGGAAGGAAGTGACTGGGCCTTTCAAACCTGATAGTTTATTAAAAGATATTGGGGAAACATCAAAAATACTTGTGCAAAATACTCAGAAGAAAGAGATTAACTAGGGGAAGCAATGGACAAACACTTGACATTAGAAAAGTTACTGTGATTTCCAAAAGCAAAGAAAAATGATGATCTATTTGAAGGAAACAAATGTAGCAACAAGAATACAGACTAATTTAATAAGTAAAAATACCAGAATTAGACAACAAATCACTCCAGGCTTATTTGAGATTGAGCTTTTTAAACCCTTCAGACCAAGGGGCAACCTTCTGTTCTCCCTGCCCCGAGTGATAGGAAGTGGCTCAACTGTAGTACCTCGAGTGGCCACAAGCTCAGAAGTGAAAAAATAAATACATGTTTACAACCCGTGGTGTTGCAGTTTGTTTTGAAATTCTAGTTTTGACCTTTATAAACACTCTTAAGGGTTGATTTTTTATTAGTTTGTTTAAGATATATTAAATGTAAACCTTCACCCAATCTGTGTTGCACCTATGTCCCAACTCTCTGGACCCATTTTTGGTTACCGCAAAGTGATGCACTTCCATGAAGGCGATGGCTGGCTTAGCCCTCTTGATGCATGATAGGAAGTGACTGAATTGCAGTTCCCTGAGTGGCCACTTGTGGCTGACTGCAAAAGGAAGCAGGTTCTCATTCACTCCTATGTTAAAATTGACCATCTTTGGAGCATGTTTCCACAAGTTTTCCATCACTCAGACGTCTTCACTATGGCCATGTCCCACCTCTGTTTATCGTTTTCGAGTATTGGCTCCGCCAATTTTGAGCTTCGTTTGACATTGCCAGAAACCTATGGGTGGTGTCATGACCACTGTTAACATTATATACAGTTAATGGCTACGTACTTTCTTATGGAGCGCCATTAGGGTCCACACACTGGCTTAATGCCTGATTACATGTAAGTTAGTGTTAACGCGCAACAGGTTAACACATAATTGTGTATTAATGTGCAAATGATGTGATAACGCATAAATCATGTGTTAACATACTTTTTATCCTCCTTCCCCGATCATACGAAATGTCACACATGCTACGTCCATGTTATTACAGTCAATAACTCAGACCCTGTGTCCATTACAATGAACACCATATTTTATCTATCATTTAGTGTCGTGCATGTTACTTGCAAAATACTACTTATCAGTAAGTCATCGCTTACACTACAATAGAATTTCTTAGAAATATAATGAGCTATTTACCTCCATATTACTTTTAATTTTTTTTTTGAGAAATCAATACAGAGCTGTATTGCACACAAATATTTTTTCTTAATTGTGAATATGACCATATGGGGTAGCCTAATTACGGTTATTTAATTATAATAAAAACATAATAAATGATAATACTGCATCAAAATGAATTGCACCTAGAATATATTTTGAATCCAAAGAAATATGTTAGTCCCATATTTTAAAGCAATATATAGATTGCAATGAAATGGCATAATTAATACAATGGTGTATCGTCTGTTATGTGATTCCTCATCAGGAGGTGTGTGATGTTTTTTGACATTTATAGTATTTATGATTTAGATATATATTACACTTGATCACTTTCTTCTCCTCATTATCTCAGACAAACTAAAAATAATGAGTAAGACCACCTTGAGAATGTTCCTATGTCTTATTATAATTTTTTGGACCGTGCCCAATCTTTTTTTTTACCAATAATTATATAACTCTTTTTTTGTTGCAAAAACTGCACTGCATCGTATGGATTATTCAACATGTAACCAGCTCCTTACAACAGAAATTCACAAGTTTCTCCACTGTGTTACTCAAAAAAGTATTATGTTACAGTACAATTGTAATATGTTACTCCAAACAATGACTATTCACTGTTTTTGTAAAAATTATCTTGTGTAAAAAAAACGTTTTCTTGCAGAAAAATGTCAGGAAAGCTCAGCCTGTTATTATCTGAAGGAAAAAATAGTAAATTAATGGGCACATTTTTCTTTAAACCCAACATTATTTGCAAATAGAGTGAACATAAAGTTATTAAAACACCGCAAGTTTTAATACAGATTTTGTAAATTTTCAGAAAATCTGATCATCACCAGAATGGACAAAAAAGAATGTGACTTTATAATTAATAACAAGCCTTGACTTAACAGTAACAATTTACATTTTGTAATTTTTGAGACCTAGAAAATAATTCAGGTCGGGGGGTTAAAAATACAAATTAGAAACTTGGTTTGAGACATAAATATAAACTATATCTGTGTATATATAAAAGTAAACCAACAAATATAATATAAAAATACATATATAATATAAAAATAACCTAAATTTACCTGAAATGACATAAGATTCAGACTATAATGAAATTCTTCATAAGCTCTATATGTTTTCACATAGGTTGGATGGATATTTTCTAAAGTTAGGTTATATAAAATTTTATACATCCAATCCACTGATATACTCATACCCAAGTTTATGAATTACATACATCTATGTTTTCCATTTGATTAACAATATCGAAAAAGCTCAGAACAGTCACGATGACTAAAGTAGTCCCTCTACTGAATGTTTCAGGGCATAGGGGCTTTTTGGGGATTGCAAAACTCCCCTTAGAACTGTTTGGTGGCTCCTCTTCTACTTTGAAAATGTTGCAGCAATCGAACAATCCTTTTTAACACCAGCATATTAACACTGAAATGCCACCAGATGGAGGTAAGCCACTTTGGTTTTCCAAATGCATCAACCCTAAATATTCCTTTAATGAAAGTCTAAATCTGTTAGATGGATGGAGCTTTTCGGGATTAAAGCCAAATATCAACATTGGGTTTACGAAAATGTCAGATATAACAGAGAATCGATGCCACAAATTTTATATTACATTCAAATAGCAGTGATCTTAAGTCGTCTATTTTTTGACTGACCCATATTTGTGTATAATACAATCACTCACATAAGCTTAGACTTGTTGAAGTTTAAACCCGTTTTATAGCTTTTTTAAATGTGTGAATTGTTTTGTGAACTGAAGACACAAGAGGAGTGTGCAACTATATTTAAATAAATCTAAATGATTACAGTTGGATGATGGATGAGCATTGGTTGGGTATTTCTCGAGTCAGCGTATTTTATTTAGAGTTTTTGTTCTTGCCAGTGACAGAGTTTTTGTTCTGACCAAACAGAAGGCTTATGATGAGTTGTATGCCAGGTTAGACACAAGGGAAGGTGAGAAGGAATTGTACCGATTAGCGAGACAAAGAGACAGAGATGGGAAGGATGTGCAACAGATAAGGGTGATTAAAGATAAAGATGGAAGGGTTCTAACGAGTGAGGAGAGTGTGCAGAGAAGATGGAAGGAGTATTTTGAGGAGTTGATGAATGAGGAGAATGAGAGTGAAAGAAGGGGGAAGAGGTGAACATTGTAGAGCAGGAAGTTGAAAAGATTAGAAAGGATGAGGTGAGGAAGGCTCTGAGGAGAATGAAGAGTGGAAAGGCTGTTGGTCCAGATGACATCCCTGTGGAGGTGTGGAAGTGTCTAGGAGAGACAGCAGTGGAGTTCCTATCTAGGTTATTCAACAGGATTCTAGAGAGTTAGAAGATGCCTGAGGAATGGAGGAGAAGTGTCCTAGTGCCAATCTTTAAGAACAAGGGTGATGTGCAGAGTTGTAACAACTACAGAGGTATAAAGTAGATGAGCCACACAATGAAACTCTGGGAAAGAGTAGTGGAAGCTAGGCTAAGAAGGGAAGTGGATATTTGCGAGCAGCAGTATGGCTTCATGCCCAGGAAGAGCACTACTGATGCAGTTTTTGCTCTGAGAATGCTAATGGAGAAGTACAGAGATGGTCAGAAGGAGCTGCACTGCGTCTTTGTGGACTTAGAGAAAGCGTATGACAGGGTGCCGAGAGAGGAGCTATGGTCCTGTATGAGGATGTCAGGAGTGGCAGAGAAGTACGTCAGAGTAGTTCAGGATATGTATGAGAGGAGTATGACAACAGTGAGATGTGCTGCAGGTCAGATGGAGGAGTTCAAGGTGGAGGTGGGGCTACATCAAGGATCGGCTTTGAGTCCCTTCTTGTTTGCTATGGTGATGGACAGATTGACAGAAGAGGTCAGACAGGAATCTCCATGGACAATGATGTTTGCAGATGACATTGTAATCTGTAGTGAGAGTAGAGAGAAGGTGGAGAGACACCTGGAAAGTTGGAGGTCTGCTCTAGAAAGAAGAGGAATGAAAGTCAGTCATAGTAAGACAGAATACATGTGTTTGAAAGAGAGGGAGCGAAGTAGAACAGTGAGGTTACAGGGGGATGAGGTCAAGAAGGTGGAGGAGTTTAGGTATTTGGGGTCAACAGTCCAGTGCGACGGGGAGTGTGGAAGAGAGGTGAAGAGGCGAGTGCAGGCAGGTTGGAGTGGGTGAAGAAAAGTGTCAGGGGTGTTGTGTGACAGAAGAGTGTCAGCAAGAATCAAAGGAAAGGTGTACAGAACAGTAGTGAGAGCAGCTATGATGTATGGGTTAGAGACTGTAGCAGTGAGGAAGAGACACGAGGCAGAGATGGAAGTAGCAGAGATGAGGATGTTGAGGTTCAGTTTAGGAGTGACAAGGATATAGTAGTTATATTGGTAGAAGGATGTTGGAGATGGAGCTGCCAGGCAAGAGGGCAAGAGGAAGGCCAAAGACAAGTTATATGGGTGTGCTGAAGGAGGACATGAAGGTAATTGGTGCAAGAGTAGAGGATACTGAGGCCAGAGTTAGGTGGAAACAGATGATTTGCTGTGGCGACCCCTTAACTGGGAACAGCCGAAAGAAGAAGAAGAAGAAGAAGTTTACAGGTTAAAAAGCATAAAAAATATATGTCAAATGCAAAGATTAAGTATTTGAGGTAATTGAGTGATTCCTCAATTCATAAAAAAACAAAGTATTACATTTATTTATATAATAAAAAATAAATAAAGTAGTAATAAATTAAAAGATTGTAATGTGTGTGCTCCAAGAAACACATGCCTCTCATTAAATTCCGGTATTTAGTCCATTAGACTTTGTTCAACTGGCCTAACCTAATTATAGCATATGCTAAGCTAAAAGTGCTATAAAGTCTAAGAGTTAAAGGACGGGCCAAAAAAAAACTCCAAAACAGTAAAAAACTGTGGATCATACCAACAAAAACACTAATTTTAAATGTTAAGTCAGCTCACCATGCTGTTCATTCCTGTCACACCTGTTGCTCCTAATAAACTCCTTTCACATTCATTTCAGTTATTTGATCCATTAGACTTTTTGTTTAACTGGTTTAACCTAATTATAGCTGATGATAAGCTAAAAGTGCTATCATAATCTATGGTAACAAGGAAGGGCCTAACAAATTCCAAAACATAAAAAAAACTGATATCACGCCAACGAAACAAAGTAGATTTAATTGTTAAATTGGCTTGCCAAACCATCAAACCTCGCCTCACCTGTTGCTCTTGACCAAGAAACATTCACCTCTCAATAATTTCAGGTATTTTGTCCGACATGATAGCCTATGCTAAGCTAAAAGTGCTATCACAAGCTATGATATGTCTGAAGAACGGCCCAACTTATTTCATAACCGTTATAAACTATCACACCAAAATATTATTTAAATGTTTAGTTGGCCTGCCATACCGTCCATTTCTGACTCACCTGTTCCTCCTCCACGAAAAACACACGCCTGTCATTAAATTCGGGTATTTGGTCGGTTGGCGATAATCATTCGTCCACTCGCGTTAATAGCTCGGACATTGTAATTCAGCATTATTCAGAGTTAATCATGAGTAGGTTCCACAAAGCTTTAATGTCCGTCGTTATTTTATTATCGATCATCTTCTTGGCGCCTTACAACAAATCTGAAGGGTCTCTTTGGAGGAAAACTTACAGGAAACTAATGAGGTAACCTTCCCCTTTTCGTTGTATATTCATTATTTCATATTTAACATTATACACATGAATTGAATCTTTAACCGTGCTTGGCTACATGAAATTTATCACTTATTATCTTGGTGGTTTTGGTCAAATTTAATTATTTTAATTACAGTAACAGGCTAACGTTATTCATTGCGGATTTTTACCCTAGCTAAGACAACGTTAAATCTGTTTTTTTAGTCAAGGATTGTAATAAACGCTTCAAACCCTGCGTTAAACGTGTTACTGAAAATAACATGTCAGTAATAATCCATAGAATACATATAAGGTCAGCTTTAATATATAAATATGTAAAGCTTTATTCATTCAAAGTGAAAGTGTAAGGAATCGTTTATGGATTAAAATCAGCTCCGAATATCAAATCTAAATCTTAGCACCGTTGCATACCTGCCCTGTTTGAGATAAAGATAAAGACAAACCATAAAAAACATTACTTCAAAGCAAGTTGGTTAGGTTTCACAACTATCTCCCTCCCTCTTGCTAGTTTTATCACATATATTCATTATGAAATAAATGAGGAAATAACTGCACTAATAATGTTCAGCCTCTAGAAGCATCTGTTCGGAGTTGCTATTGAGTTTGTGAGTCCTCAGAACATACTGAGCAGATAGTGGAGCTGTGTTCACTTCTTCTCCCAGAAACAGGAGTATCTTCTCAGCATGACTGAGCTCATTAAACACTAATGCTACAGTTTGGAATCTGGAGAAGAATAGTTTCCTCTCCTGAAGGTATTCAGGACACTGGAGCAGGAAGTGTCTCTCGTCCTCGACCTGCTGTCCATCACACAGAACCTCTGCTCTCGCTGTGTCCATGTCTGTCCTCACTCTGTTTCTAAACCATGATCACTCATTCTGTATCTGGATAGAGTGTTTCATTCCTTAAACGTTTTCAGCAGTAAATAATGAGCAAATTTGGTTGTCCCGTTTAAGGTAGAGTTGCTCTGTTTTCAGGTTTTGATCATGGCTCGCTTTACAATCTTGATGGATGTTTGTTGATGCTGGTTTTGGGGTCAGTGAAGATGGTGGTTTTCTGGGAGATGTGGCACCTTCAAGTTACTTGTTCAGGAGAAATTAGTATAAACAAAAACCTTGATGGAAGTTACATAATGTTCTCTTTTCAATCAATCAATCAATCAATCTAGTTTTTATATTTTTATATCGAAAAACTAACAAAAAGCAATGGTTAGAAAAATGCATCAGAGAACAAACAGGTGATCAGTATCAGCTGCAGGATGAGTGATAAATGAAGAGGAGAGGTAAGAGAGGAACATTGAACCACATAATTCTGCTAGAATGCTAGATTAAACAGATATGTTTTTAATTTAGTGTTGAACTCTGTGAGCGTAGCTGAGTTCCGGACAACATCCGGGAGTTTGTTCCAGAGCTTCGGGGCTCTATATGAGAATGCTCTTCACCCTTTGGTGGGTTTACTAATCTTTGGTTATAATTAATAGTTCTGCTGGCGAGCTGGAATATATCGTAGGAGGAGACTGCTCAGCCGGGCTACAGTGTCTAGGGTGCTAGTGAATATTATTCATACTGTAGGTGATCGATATGGATGTTAAAGTCTCCAAAAATCAGTATTTTATCTGTTTCAACCAAAAAATGCATGACAAAATGAGAATATTCTTGAAGAAAGCTAGAATTGTGTTTTGGTGGCCTGTAGACAACAGCTAATTTCACAGAGAATGCACATCTTTGTTTTGATACTGCTGGTGTAAAATGGAGCACAAGTACTTTGAAAGATTTAAATTTCTGTTCTGTCTTTTTGGTTGTGTTTAGGATAATTCTGTATATTGTGGCAACACCCTCACTGCAACCAGTTGAGCGCGGTTCATGATTGTAACGGTAATTTCTGGGTGTTGCTTTATTTAATCTAAAATAGTTGTTTGGAGTGAGACAGGTTTCAGTTAAGCACAGTATGTCAAGGTTAAGTTCTGAGATTAATTCATTTATGATTACAGCTTTTGGTGTAAGAGATGTTTATGAGTCCAAATTTTAGAGTATGTTTGTGAGTTGCATAAGTTGTAGTCAAATTTTATATTGATTAGATTATTGGTTATAGCCAATTTGGTGTTTTTAGTTTTTTTATGTTTTCATGATATGGACACGGTTTCGATAGCTAGTTTTGACAGTTATTAGGTAGATTTTTAAGGCGGTGTTTTAAGCTGGAACTATTTAGTCAGAACGATTTGGAACTATTTAGTCAGATGCTAATAAGGGCCCTAGTGATGTTATCTGACAGAAGTTTAGAGCTTAGCTTGCTTGGATGGAGGCCATCAGGACGGAAGAGATTAGGGCATCCCCCGAAGAGATTTCAATTGTCAACAAACCATAACTGCTCTTCTCGGCAGAAGGTGATAAGCCACTCTTTGTGTGCAAAAAGTCTGCTGAATTTATCAGTTCCCCTTCGATACGTCGACAGAGGGCCAGAGACAATAATTTGGGTCATGGGTGACAGGTGTCGAGCGGTGTGGTTCAGTTTACTGTAACCCGCTTTTAGCACCTCTGACAAACGACGTGACACATCATTAGAGCCGACGTGCAGGATCACAGCCTTGGTGTTGCCATCAGACTTGCAGGTAAATGTCAATAAGTCAAGAACACTAGCACCGGAGAAGCCGTGCATACGTGCTTTGTTCGTACCAACAGTCGCTTGGACGTGTCAATCACCAGAGTGTTAATCTCAGGATCACTGAGAGCGTCGAACTGGTTCAATCTGGGCTGTGCAGGAGGAGTGAAGGCCCCCCAGGAGACGGGTTTGCCTTCTCCTCTTCTGTTCACGAAACGAGAAAGCAGGACCGCGATGGTCCAGTGCTGGCGTGCAGTATACTGCAGCAGCGTGTATCTTTTTGGGCACAGACAGTGAAGTACATTTAGAATTGTTATGAGCAGAGTTTGCCACACATCATTCCTTGAGCTTGGATCTTTTGGCCTGTAAGAGGCTGATCTAAAGCTCATTATCCACTAATTCGGATTTACATAGTGAAAGTGACCAGTTGGCCAGATATGGAGTGACCCATACCTGGAATTTGTGCTCTGCATTTAACCCATCCCAGTGTACACACACAACAGTGAACAAACACACCGTGGAGCAGTGGGAGCCATGGCTGCGGCGCCAGGGGAGCAATTGGGAAACTGGGGCTTGCTCAAGAGCACCACAGCTGTGGTTGTTGAAGATGGAAGAGCAAGTGTTTCATCGCTCACACCACCTTCAACTCTGTGGATCTGGGAATCGAACCAGTGACCTTATGATCACAAGTCGATCTCCTTATCTCCTTATCCACCGGACCACAACTGCCACAAGATGTTGTTGAGATCGAATGACTCCTGATCTTTGCTATTTGGTGAGGAACAGTGTTGTGAGGCCTTATTATTATGTAGAGTATTATCTATCTGCTTTATCAATATTGTTTAGGTTATTATTGTTATTTTACATCTTTTATAAATACTTGTGGTTAATTTCTTACATACCCAGTGTTTCCCTCCATTCAGAGCATGGGGCGAGACCGCCACCTGCCTTGCCAAGACATTTCTGCTGTCATTTTACCAGGAACACAAAACATACTTCTATTTCACATGCTGCTGAAAGCTATTCATTCACTGATAATAGGTCCACCTATCTAGAGCTGCATGCTTTTTCATGCCAATTTAATCCCAGATTTACTTTACTTTTCTGGAATTAAAAAAATTACTAGTAGAGAAATAGATTGTTTCTATTGGAAGGCAAACAATACAACATTCTTGGACCCCAACGAAAAAATTTTGTCCATACAGTTGTGTTTTGAGGCTGCTGCTCTCTTGTTTAGCCTGCAGCATCACATGCGCCTACGTTTCAGTTTTCTGGTTATGTCTTAGGTGCTGGTAGAAATTAGTTACACTGCCTTTATTAGGCGCCACATTCTTCAAACATGTTGAGGAGGAAACTGATTAGGTATATTCTATATTCTATTCTTTATTTTATTCTTCATCGTAGGGCTGGGTTATAATTCGATATTGATAATTATCAGGATATGTATTTTCTCGATAAGGCGATTTAGAGAGGTCGATAACTGCTTGACGGTTTCTAAGGGCAGTTCGGGGCTTCGCACAGGGGATAATTTTTTTGTGTTTATATTAGAGTCATGTGAGGTAACACATTCATGTTCAGAGATTAAAACTACCTTTTACACAAGCCACAGCTATAATTTCCGTCTCCTGTGTTCCCCGCTTACCTTTTAGCAAAAATCAGCTTTCGGAATGCAGTTCTACTATAGTTACACTTCCAGGTAGTCAGCGTATAGTCTTTTAATTGAGATGTTCATCTGATTGGTTGGTAGGTGGGGCTTTGGCCAATGGGCATTGGTACATCCATAAAGACATTTTCAACTCTTAAAAAAAGAAAAAGGATTACACACACATGCATAAACCAATCTGAATAAGAGTTGAAGCATGTTTTTGGTGAGAGAACAATGCTAAAACATGCAAAAATGTCTGAAAAGTCAAGTTTTTTAATGATACATCACCTTTAGTAAATTCTTTGCAATCCGATGTTGTAATTTGAAATACCTAACACAAAAAAGCCCTTAGGCTATTAAGCCACACATAATTTCTAATTGCTCTTGCTGATTGAAGTTTGTTTTGGTATCGCCCTGTCTATGTGACAGAGCTATCCTAAGGTATGTTTGAAAAAGGATGTCCCACCACAAATGTTCCTGCTTTCTGTCTGCAAAGAATAAAGTAAGCACTTACAGCTGAAATCAAACATTTATAATCATACACAAAACTAAGGAAACAGATAGACTGTTTATCGTATGTGGTTGTCTTACTGTTTGTTCAACAGTAAAAATGTTCCCAAACCTTTCATGTTTTTCTTTTTATTATTACTGTTACACATGCAGAAGGGTGCTATTTTAACACAAGGTAAGGGAAGAGGGAAAATATTTGAAATGTTAAACAAAAGTAAATAAATAAAACCAAATTTCTAACATAAGTTGTCTGTCATCTTCCTACTATTACTCAATGAAGCTCTCCGGCAAGGCCCTTATTCATGTAATAAATCAAGTTTTGCAGATAAAATGAGAGACAATTTCCATTGCCAAATCCAGGAAATGATAGTACCTACATAAAATAGCTATGTAATACTATATATATTATATATATCAAAATTAAACAGTACTCATTTGAAGATCCTTTTACAAAAATGCCAATAACATACCAATAACAACAGGTTACACATCTCCAAAAAAACATTTATTTACTTCCATTTTTCATACATGAAGTATTATAATAGTTTCAACTTTTAATACTGGTTAATCCTCAGAAAAAAGTTTTAAATATTATTTCCATGGCAATCCATGGTAAATGTAATTACATAGTAGTTTATTTTTTAACATTATACCATTAATCCGTTAATTCTTCTTGTGGAGATGTGAGCCCTAGCAATTCTCCCCAGAGAAAATGACTGGTGAAATGTGTTTGAGGCAAATGTGTCTAGAGAGTAACAAAGGTGTGATTATTACCCGCTTATTTTGGTTTTTTTGTTGATATGGTTTATTGGCAGCAGATCTCACTGCAGACATCAGTGTATTTTTGAGCATGAGAAGCTTGTGTTTGGTTAACTTGGTGTCTTCAAGTTGTCTGCCAATCGCTGCACATGATACTGCATAATATGAGTGCGCAGAATTCATGCGATTACTGATATTGCACTGTTACTTATTGGGCATTGTCATAATGCAGTATTTGTGTGTGCTGTTTACCTAGAGTTAAATCTCAGAGACTGAACTTACTTAAATACAATGATATAAAACTGTGGAATACATTACCATTCAGCATAAAGTATTCTGAAAGTAGAGATGTTTTTAAAGTGAGATGCAAAAAAAACTCATGACAAAAAAAAGACATCCCACCTGCTCTCTCTCTCTCTCTCTCTCTCTCTCTCTCTCTCTCTCTCTCTCTCTCTCTCTCTCTCTCTCTCTTTCTTTCTTTCTGTGCAGCCTGGCTGGACTATACCTTTTGAGGTTGTTATCACTCTAAAGAGATGTTGTCACCTTTTGCTGTCTCTGAGTTTTGCAACCGTGTTCTGTTTTGAGTTTCTTCTGGAGTAAATAAAAGACTTTCTGTTCCTGATTCAACACGTCTGGGTCATTCTCTTATGGATACATCATCACATGTACACAACAAAATCCAGAGAGTAAATTTAACTCTATTCAGAGTGTATTTGGTCCTTCTCTGGATAGAGCAAAAATACTGAAATTGAGTATTGAATATTGAAAATATCTGAACAAACAGGCAATGATCCACAGAAACTTTGCAATTAAAATGTGTGATTTGCTATACAAAGCTCAAAACTTTTTTCGTTGTTGTTTCTTTCTCAGTGTTACACAAAAGTTTAATAATTTTTTATAAAATAACTCAATGTAGAGAGGGACCAAATAGACTCTGAACAGAATACATTTAACTCTACATTTTCCTGTGTATGATACTGGACATTTACGGAAAAATACTAATACGAGAAAATAAGAGGGGTAAAATACGTAGTAATAAATATAAATACAAACCATTTGGATAAGGTATTTTACACTCGATAACATTTGCGTTTCGTTTCGAGCTAGGTTCTGAAAATCTGAGTGTGCGTTGTTTTAAAATGCTATATAAGCATAATCGATTATTACAATTTTATGTAACATTTTATATTCTTTTTTGTATTTTATATTCTATTTGATGCGTTACAGTTTTGTTGTCAAAAGGGCACTCGTTTGTAAAAACATTGTCAAATGTTCCTTTTTGCACATCAACGTCAAACCTGTATGTTGTGGTGTGAAATTGGATCCCTTTCAGTCCTGTTCCAGTTTTATTTGCTTACAAATCCATCCATGTAAAGTTTAAACAAATCTGCCTTTGAATCTTTCTCACTCAAGCTTCTCCAAAAATTCTAACCAAGATCCTGAGATCCCAAACTTCCCCAAACCAATGTGAGTCGATTTGTTTCAAATATGTAAGCTGTTCTAAATCTTTAATGTTTTAATATAGTTTGTGTAGAGAATGTATAAATAAGATTCATGTGTAATATATTTTCTGTTCACTCAGTATTGGGCCTTTTAGAATTGACGATCCATCGCCATGTTCATGTCAGGACACAGCGCCTGCGAAACAGTTTGTGCCTAAAGATGCGCTGGAGGAGCTGGAGAAGCGTCGGGCTGAGGAGTACAGACAACACCGCATCAGGTTCGTCAACTTTTCTCAGAAATCAGTTACACCCATGTATTATTTTTCTCTTATCTGATACCCGGATGCAATTTCATGTGTAGCAGAAATGCTTGGTTTTGTTTTAATGCAGACATTTTTATTTTCCGGTGAGCTGCTGAAGTTTAATGATTTAATTTAAAGAGTTTGGCTTCAAAACACTATAAATACATGTTGATTCATTTGAATAAAAAAAAAATTTGTTTAGCAAAAAAAGGTTTGATTGAAAAAATGTTGTTTTCTGTTCAAATCTTACATAAAGCATCCTGTGGTTACACTAACAAACTGTTAAATTCCAGATTTTATTATTTACTATTTAGTTCAAAATAGATTATTTCTTTTTTAAAATGCAATGAAATCCATGACACACTTTCTCACATTTATGGTATCAATTAACAATTCATTTAAAAAATGAAACAGTTTAAAAATAATAACAAACAGCATGTTTCCACAGGGTCTTAAAAAGTTTTAAAGCCCAAATTATATTATTAGGGCTTAAAAAGTGTTAAATTAATCGATATGGGTCTTAAAAAAGATTCCACAGGTTTTTTTTCTTATGTCCAAATGCTAAACGATTTCAAGCGCTAAAAATTTTTTACAAATCATGGTTAGGGTTGCTATATTCAGAGAAAATGTGCATAAATGCTCAAAAGTTTAAAAAAACTATTGTAAACACTCTTAAATGTTCAAAACCTTAAAGTGATTGTTAGGCTAGACCAGGGGTCAGCAACCCAAAATGTTGAAAGAGCCATATTGGACCAAAAAACTAAAAACAAATATGTCTGGAGCCGCAAAAAATTAAAAGCCTTGTATAAGCCTTATAATGAAGGCAACACATGCTGTATGTATCTATATAAGCCTACTATAAAAATGACTTAAGTTGGCTACAAATACATAATGAGCCTTCATGATTAACTGTTTATTTTCCCTGCAGTGAATCCTGTAGAGAACGACGCACCACGTGACTACTCTGTTGTACGATGCCACCTCGAGTTTAACTTCATTATAATATTAATGAATTGTCTTTGTTGCTTTGATGAAATTAAAGAAATGCAATAAAGAAATCAGATTTTTGATGTCATTTTTATTTTGAGGATACCAAAAAACTAAATCAAAATGGAACGTGCATAACACGTATCTGGGCAACAACGCAGCCTGCATTTATAAAAATATAAATAACTGCAGCCTTTTGAAAAGATAAAGTTTATAAAATCAAATGAATACAGTTTGAGTTTGATTTGATAAAATCCCTAAGTCTTATTCCAAATATATACTGACAAAAATAAGAAATCACTTTATAAAAACAGCCCCTTTGTTACTAAATAAGTGCATGCCTTCGCTGGAAATGTCTTTCCACGTTACTCTTCTTGTTATTTGACAACTTTTCACTACAGAGCAAACATTCACACAATCCTTCCGCATTTGCAACAAATGCAAATGATTCGGTCCAAGAAACGTTCAATCCTCTGTTCTCCTCAGTTATTTTTCTCTTTGGGATCCAGGGCCCAAAAGAGCAGCAGCCCCCGCCTGGCATCCTGCCCCCTGTTGGTAGAAGCATGTGTCGCAGGCTATGACGCAAATCTTCGCTGACAGAAATGTTGAAATTAAATATTTATTCTACACTCTTTTACAGCATTGGAAAACGTTAAGAATGTTTGTCCTCCTATTAAAACTATATTAAAACTAAAAATATATTTACCTCCCCCTTTTTTTTCCTTTTTCAAACATTTTTGAAAAAGCTCCAGGGAGCCACTAGGGCAGCGCTAAAGAGCTGCATGCGTCTCCACAGCCGCGGGTTGCTGACCCCTGGGCTAGACAGTTAGTGACATAATGTTAAAAAATCATAAATGTTACATTTTCTTAAAATGTGATTGTAAGGGTTGCCAAAGATTGGCAACAGGAGAATTGATGCTGTTATTATTTTTCATGTTTTTTGTCTCTTTGTTCACTATTTGAAAAACTTGAGATTAGTTTGTCACTGGAAACAAAGAAAGAAATCCGGATAATAAGTCATAATGTCAGACATTTCATTTTGGGGAAATTTGCGTATGGGTCTAAAATGAACTTCAAATGCAATGCTTGTGTTATTTGTATTTAGTGGTGGCTGGTGTATATTTCTCTTAAAAGCGCTACACACTTTTATAGACATTTCTTAATAGTTATACATACAAAAAACTGCGTAAGAGTGGTTTAACAGTAAAAAATAGTATAAAAAAGGTGTTAAATCTATCTTAATCCATGATTGAATTTCATGAAAAGGACAAAGAGAATGTGGAATAATGCTCTTGCCAAGAATTTCAACTGCTGATTTATAATAATCAATCTCATTTAAATCAATTTAGTTTCCGTCAAAAGCAGATTTGGGAGATTATTGAGAATTGTTTATCTTTTTTCTTTTTTCTCCCCCCAAAAGCCTTTCTGCTACTTCATGGATGACAAGGATTGACAACACTGACCCTAAGTTGTTCATCTAAGTTGCGTCTCTAGACTCTCCTAATCTTTTGTATTGAAGAGTTTCTGCTGCACATGGGCCGGTTACATTGCTGGTGACACAATCTTACACCATGTTTAAAGGGGGTATCAAATGTCCAATTCTAACTAGGTAAACAAGTTTGTTTAAAAAGAGATAGTTTGCTGTTTGGCTCTTTAAATGGTAATGAGGCACTGATTGCCGCATTGCTCTCTGCTGCTAGTCCTGAGAGAAAAGAAATACTTCCGTTATAAACACAAGTTTTCTACTTTGTCTTTCATGTTTCAGTTATTGGAACGCAAACACAGTTATGATCTTTATAGCCCACACTCCAAACACTTAGAACACTTGGCTTCTTAACATGAAAGAATGATGGACTGTTTCCGGGCAAAGTTACTATGATGCTTGAAGGATGGGTGGGGTTTTATGGTTTGTGATGTCACAAACAAGCAGTTTGAGAATAGTTGTTAAAAACTGAAACTAATGGCAGAATTTAAAAAAATGTTTAAATCTTAAAAAAAACTTTTACCTACTATGTGTCCATTAGGACGGGAAAGGAAAACGATGTTCTCATCCTCGCCACTGCTAACACCCCTCTGCAGTACCCTCTCAAAGGATTCAGAGTGTCTCCCATGAGTCCAACTCTCATTCCTGGTGGGTCCTGTGTTTTTACATTCAAGTCTTTGAAATGTCTTCATTATCTTTGCTAGAGTTATAATCTGTGTGAAATATTTTTAGGAAATAAAATGACTGATGTTTCAAAGGGGATGGATTGCTCAGCAAATGAACAGCAACAATTGAAAGATATCACAATTGAATATCGATATGTTTTGTTTGATATACTGTGCCACCATAGTGTTTTTAGGATTATTTTAGAAAAAAGGGGTATCGTTCCTTTGTCTATAGTATAGTATAGCTCGTTGAGTCCTTGCTGATTTTTAGTGTTAAAAGTAAAGGTGGGTCCATAAATAGAAAATAATCATTCCCCATGTTATGTTATGTTATGTCAAATATATATATATATATATATATATATATATATATATATATATATATATATATATATATATATATATATATATATATAAATATATTATAAAATGTATTGTACGACTATTCAACCTGTAAACAGTGATGTTACCAATTAAATTAAATTAAGAGTGTGGAACATAATAAAAATAGATTGAAATATAAAATGTAGATATAAGAAAATAAAATAAAATAGGTATAAGATATGACAAAAAAATAAATAAAATAAAATAAAGTACAAAAATGCAATACAATAGAATATAAAATAAAAGTAAAAGTCTCTTTTAAAGATAAAGGGTAGTTATAATAGGAGCTTGTGAGAACTTGTGTGTTCAGTAGATGATGTGCAAAAACGTGAATCTACCATTTTCAATTTTCATAGTCATGAAAATAAAGAAAACTTTTTGAATGAATAAACAAACTTTTGCTCTGTACTCTGTGTGCGTGCGTGCGTATGCGTGTGTGTGTTTATATATTTTGGTATAGACCAAACGTTTTCTTTATTTTCATGACTATGAAAATTGAAAATGGTAGATTCACACTGAAGGCATCAACACTATGAATTGTGTGGAATAGTATACATACAAAAAGTGTGAAACAGCTTTAAAGTAGCCACCTTTTGCTTTGATTACTCTTTGCACACTTTTGGCGTTCTCTTGATGATCTTCAAGAGGACGTCTCCTAAAATGCTCTTCACTTCACAGATTTGTGCTCGGTCAGGTTTAATAAGTGGGATTTATTGCCTTATAAATGGGTTCAGGACCATCAGTTGTGTTGTGCAGCAGTCAGGTGGAGACACAGCTGAGAGTCCCACTGAATAGATTGTTAGAATTTGTATTATGGCAAGAAAAAAAAGCATCTAAGTAAAGAAAAACAAGTGGCCATCATTACATTAAGAAATGAAGGTCAGTCAGTCCCAAAAACTTTTTGAATGAGGTGTGTCCAAACTTTTGGTCTGTATTACGTGCGTGCGTGCGTGCGTGCGTGCGTGCGTGCGTGCGTGCGTGCGTGCGTGCGTGCGTGCGTGCGTGCGTGCGTGCGTGCGTGCGTGCGTGCGTGCGTGCGTGCGTGCGTGCGTGCGTGCGTGCGTGCGTGCGTTACTGATACGTTTAGTTAACAGCAGAAACATGTAAACATTAACAGTCTGACTGTAAACATTACTAGTCAGACTTTGCTGGTCACATTGGAGCTGCATTTAATCAATACAGAAGACAAAACGTATTTCACCAAAATATCAGAATTAAGCACTACCTCCTGGAGTCTGAACGTAGCCTAAGGTAGATTGTTATCCGGAAACCCAGTCCACATTAGGACTTACATCAAGTGAGTTTTTGTTGCACTCCTCTTCACAGATCCTCTTCACAGAATTTTGCCATTTTTTTATTTTAGAATCTGTTTGACACAAGTGATGATTGTTGTAGCAGTCAATGTATATTTTTCTGCAATTTTCTAGATTTAGTAGTCTCTCTCACACTCGCGCTCTCTCTCTCTCTCTCTCTGTCTCACTCACTCGCCCTCTCTCTCGCTCACTCGCCCTCTCTCTCTCTCTCTCGCTCGCTCACTCTCTCTCTCTCTCTCTCTTTGTATTTAATAAATATTTATTTTCACTTGTTATATATACTGTTTAACTAGAAATCTGTATTTGTTTGTGTCATTAGGCTATAATCTATACCATTATATTTTCTGATGTAAATGTTGTCTTGACAGCAAGAGAGCTCTTTAAAGCACACACAACTTTTATTAACATGTCTGTCTTTTAATTATAATATTATTATTAAAGGTCTAACTCTGCAAGCAACCACAAGAGCCATGTACAAGGTTTGTTTTACTCGAGTTGCTCTGCGGGTGGTGGGCTTTAAAATCCACTTTCCAATAGCTGCAGTTTCTATGACATTTTTCTGAGTTTGTCTTCCTGTCTTAAGGCCAATCTAAACTTGTGAGTCAAGCCTACGAATTGCCCTTTGCGAAGGCTGTGCATTCACACAATCTTTGCCGAGGTGGTGCAGAGCAAGCGCTTCCGCTCTCTTGGCTTGTGCCTCATATTGAACACTGAATAGTGGCGTCAAACTTTGGTGATGAACTGAATAATCTTCCTCTGATATCTGTGTTGTGTTTTGGCCATCTAGAAGTTAGCATTGTTTTCATGCCATTTTGTAATTTTCATCAGAGCAAAGATAGAGCTTCTAAAGCAGCAGCTTTATACTATATATGATGAGGTAAATATAACCTGTCCTTTGTTAGGATCTGTGTTGTGTTTTGGCTAGCTAAACGTAATCATTCTAATCACGATATAATTAATCAGTGTATAGACAGGACGCCATCGAGCACAGAATTATAGATGCTTCTGTAGAAAAAGCATAGAGCGTGACAAGAGAGCAATTTGTAGGCTTGATGCTGAACTATAGATTGGACTTTAGCTGGGACTTTTATCTCATGTATCTTTTACAGTGATGAAGTTGGAATGCCAGATTCGCTAAACTGATTTCAGTGCATAATTAAAAATTTTCAATAGAATAAGCAACATCTTAAACCTTAGTTTTGCATCTGCTAGGAGATGAAAATGACTGGGTTCGGCTAAGGCCCTGTCCACACGTACCCGGTTATTTTTTTAAATTAAGTTCTTCTTTAAAACAGTCCACAGGAGCTAAAAAAAATGGTTGAAAAAACTGTATTCACGCAAAACTGGCTAAAACACTCTAAAACGCTGCAATGACCGAAATAGTTGGCGGTTAATTCCGCTGTGGCGAATTAAAAAGCCGACAAGAAAATGGATGGATGGGTTACGCGTGGACGCGTGTGGACAAAAGTGCAGTTCCAAAATAATCGAGTACGTGTGGACAGGTCCTTCTAATCAATCTTTGTTTTTTCTTTTTTTCGTTTTGCTTGAAGCTTTTCCTCTCTTCTTTTACAAGCGTTTGCTGCTAAATGATCCATTATTCTAGTCATTATCATTCCTTCATTGCAAAAGCTTGAAAAAGACTAAAACAGATGATTCACCTATATTATCTCAAGAATTTAGACTTGTAATCTCAAGGTGCAGAAGTGGACCATTCAAAGATACCGTTCACTCCCCTTGTGCAGCATTTTTGTTTTGGAAGTTCTTTACGAAATTCAATTGAAAAATAAACATTGGTTATTTGGTCATCTTCAAATAATTTAAATGTTGGTGCTTGAACTTTGATTTTCTCATTTCGATTTGTGTTTGTCGATCTGTGTTATTTAAACCTGAGCTGATAGATGGGAAATTATGTCAGGTTTCTCTGAAGGTTCAGAAGGGGGTCCTTTCTGTGAGGGATCTTCAGGGAGGAGAGCTAGTGATTGGCCAGAATGAGAAGGAGCTGATTCTTTCCTCCAGCAGCCTTCTGAAGCTCAATGAGGTGCTGAACAGAGTCACTTACACCAGCACCGTCTACCACATCAGAACTGAAGACTTTGGTACGTCCAGTAATATTTATGACACATTACTTTTCGTTTGTTCCCTTGTTTAATGATATATTTTTTGTTGAAGTTGAGATTTTAAAACTAAACTTCCTGATTCCCGTTCTCCAGAAATTAGTTTTTGGCTCACCCTCAGGTTCTGAAGAATTTATCTACACCCTTCTTTGGAATTTAAAAATTGAGATTATTATAGGCTTTTTTCTTTTAGATCACTTTAATCAACTAATTGTGTTAATAATGGTAGGTGTTAAGCTGCTTACTTTGAGTCCTGATGTCATGTCTTTGATTATTAATGAAGCTAACATTGAAATGGTAAAGTGATAACAAGGGCTGGACTAAATCCAGCCATTTTTAACACTTTCTGCCTCTCTTGAATATATTTTCAGGAGTTTGTCAGAGGTGGAATTCATGGGCTGAATGCTGGATTTTAAATGTACCATGATTTGCAAAAGTCAGAGTCTCAAAGCGGCAAAAAATAAACCATAATAAGATGCTATAATACCATGCTATAAGAATTTGCTCATTTTAATGTCAAATGAATTGAAAGACTGACAGTGTAAAAGTTCATAGGTGCAAAGAGCGTAGTAGTCTGTGTATGCGTCTTGTCTTCTCCCGCTTATCCGGGGCCGCAGTCTAAGCAGGGATGCCCAGACTTCCCTCTCCACAGACACTTCTTCCAGCTCCCCGGGAGGGATCCCGAGGCGTTCCCAGGCCAGCTGGGAAACATAGTCCCTCCAGCGCGTCCTGGGTCTTCCCCTGGGCCTCCTCCCAGTGGGACGTGCCCGGAACACCTCCCCTGGGAGGCGTCCAGGAGGCATCCGGAATAGATGCCCAAGCCACCTCAGCTGACTCCTCTCGATGTGGAGGAGCAGAGGCTCTACTCCGAGCTCCCCCCGGGTGACGGAGCTTCTCACCCTATCTCTAAGGGAGCGCCCAGCCACCCGGCGTAGGAAGCTCATTTCGGCCGCTTGTATCCGGGATCTTGTCCTTTCGGTCATGACCCAGAGCTCATGACCATAGGTGAGAGTAGGGACGTAGATCGACCGGTAAATCGAGAGCTTCGCCTCTCGGCTCAGCTCCCTTTTCACCACAACAGACCGATACAGCGACCGCATCACTGCAGATGCTGCACCTGTCTGTGTATGCATCATTTGGAAACCCATGTTTTCAGCCGTGCTTCAACGTAGCCAACACTGTGTAAAGTGCATTTCTTGATTAAACACATATAGGGCTTTGTTAGAAGCTTTAACATACTCAGCAGTTCTTTGTATTAATAGTTTAAAATATTTTTTATTCATTACTTACAGCATATTATGAGCATTGTTGATGTAAAAGTCTTAAACAAAGGTAAAGAGGATGAAAATGTAAAATGCAATAACTAGAAACCGTTGTCTTTTAATTTAATTTTTTTTTTGAAATTGTTAGTATTTAATGTCTCCCAGTGCTGGCGGTTGTTTAGTAGCTTTAGTGCCAAGCATAACAAATGGGACACATAAAAAATTCCCATAAAATAGTATTTAAATCTGAATGCTAACACTACATTGCAAAAAATATTGAGCACATAAAACTGAAGATCCCTTTACATTTGATATGCTAAAATCTCAGCTCAGAGTTTGGATATAATTAAAAACCCTGACATAAACTGTATATTTGTTAACATCTAGATATTACAAAAAGAAACATCTGTTCTAACTTCATGTAAAGTTAACTTAGAGTTTCCTCGAGATCTCATTAACAGATAAAAACACGAATAGCTCCCTTCAGCACCGATCCCAAGCTCTGTCCTCGGCTAACAAGTTTTTATAAAGAAATCTTTTGTTGAATAAATTATTTGATGCTTCTCAATTTCGAGGATGACGCGAGTGCCATTCGTCACAGCTTCCACACACGCGCACACACGCACGAACGCACACACACACACACACACACGCACACACATATATTCACATGTTTGTCTTTAAATAAATTAAAAGTAATTGTTTTCATTGAGGAATTTTTTAGGTACATCTAAAACTTATAAATTGCCTAGACTCTTGTTTAACTGTTTGAAATAGTAAAAAAAAAAGATCAGCGCATGCACTTCATCAAAAAATAGAGCCGATGCCTAACCGATCAATGCACTTACAGAGACGGAACACATCTGGAACAAAATGCTATTCATATGCGTGATGGAAAAAAACCCCACTGCACACGCAGCGCAGACGTAAGCAGTGCGAATCTGGAAGAACTCCTCGTACAACAAACAGGAGCCCACAAGAGAATACATGCGTACACATACATGTTTTTCCTCCTCAGGTTCATATTATTGTACAGCAGAAAATAAAGTTTATAATTGAAGTCCATTTAAATAATTTTTTTAAATCAATATAACTGTATTTAGTTGTTAAAAAATTAGACACACAGGAGTTTATGTTAGTCTCTATAATTTAGTTTTTCAACCCTTAAATAAGAATCAGTTATTGTTTAACAGAGGGTTCGTTTTACAAAGATGAAGACAACTTTGCAACTAAAACACAAAAACATTTCGGATTCATATGTGACATACATACATACATACTACATACATAGATTAAGTGACTGGATTTATTTAATTTTGATCATTTATATAAATGATTTTAACTGGGGTTCCATTTTAGCTTGCCGTTCTAGATGTTTCTTCAAAAATTAAATACTTTTAGTTTGATGAATATGTTTTTATACGTTTTATATTATATTGATTATATAATATGTATTTATATTCAAATCATATGACATCAAAATCATCAATTCAAAGTTTATTTCTACAGTGAAACACAATTTTTTGCATATGATCAAGTGTGGGGAGGATTTGAGTTCATGAATGACTATATTGCAAGTTCTTAAAAACAGAATATTTTAGGATGCATATCTAATAAGCTAAATTAAGACCTCCTTAACACGCTACATGGTGCACGCAGACCTCGTACGATAAAGCTCTGGTGGTAAAATGCCCTTAGAAATTTACTAATGCCAAATTAACAAAACTTTTTATTTGATGGAATGTGTTTAGCTAGATGTTTGGTAAAGGAGGGTCACATTTGAGAGAGGTGTGCAACTTTTAATATTTAATCTGATCAAAATTTCATTTCACAGTCATTTAATTTCCTCTTCATCTTCTCTCATCCTCACAGCATATTTCTCTTTTGAGGACCATGAGGTGATTTTCCCAATCGAGATCCGACGCTTGTCTGTTCCGGTTCTTTTTGATCCAGGAAAAGGTGAGCGAACAGTTAATATTCTTTATTTGCATGTTTATGCGTGTCAGTGGCTCCTAACCTGGAGGCTACACTTTGTATGTATTAAAACAAGATTAGATCAATAAATATTAGTGGCAAGTTATGTGCATAAGTTGCCTTTCATCAGAGTACACAGTGAGTGCTTTTGTGTGCTCTAAATAAGTGGATAGCTGTTAAAAAAGAGGAATTTGGTTATAGGCAAACGTTTACTGATTGGTTTTCTCATAAGTAATTTTTTGCATTAACCTGTTTTGTCAGAAACCTGTTTTCTGAAACCTGTTTTTTGTAAGCCAACTGAAATTGACCATAACTTTATTACTCAATTCTGACTTATATTTTTTTGAATACCTATACATTTGTTAAACAGTTGTAAAATGTACAAAAGTTGTAAAATGTACAGTTCTTTAGTTGAACAGTTTGACCATCTCCATAAAAATGTCATTGTGACAAATGTCACATTTAAATGTTTTATCTGATTACACAGCAGATGTGTTTACAACAGGATAAATATATTTAATGGAATATATTATAATGATATATAATAATTAAACTCAATTATTGATGAGTGATTACATGAGGATGGAAAGAGACAGAGAGATTGGGAATAATTTACAAATTAAAGTTAAAGTACAAAACAAGTTGAAGGAAAGGGGATTTTGCTGAAATATGACTATATATAATACTATACCTATATCTCGGCTGTAAAGTTGATGATGGTTACTTACAATAATTCAAGTTGCTTCTTGATGAAAACATTGAAGCTTAATGGTTTTAACAGGATTAATAAAAAAAGAATACAACTTTAATTTGTAAAAATATTTAATAAATATACATTCTATTGCAGTAGGAAAATTCCATATTTGAATTATGTCTAATGATAAAAAAAAATACAATTAAAGCTGGGCTAATAAAGTAGGTCAAAATAAAACAGAACTGTGTTTTTTTTTGTTATTTAAAAGATTCATCAGTTATACAAACTGTAAAAAATAAAAATGGCCCCTTCACTTCTAACAGAATTGAGATTTGCACGAATCCTCAGATGGTTTCTCTGCGAGTTGCATTTCGAGAACTAGTGTTTAAATTGGATGTAGTGACGCTCCTTGCTATTAGTTGGCGCTCATGTTTATTGATCATGAAAAAGAAAGTTCGTGAAAAGAACACAGGCATCATGGTGGCGCAGTGGGTAGCACGGTCATCTCACAGCAAGAAGGTCTCTGGTTCGAGCCTCGGCTGGGTCAGTTGGCATTTCTGTGTGGAGTTCTCATGTTCTCCTCGTGATCGCGTGGGTTTTCTCCGGGTGCTCTGGTTTCCCCACAATTGAGTAAGAACGATTGTCCATCGTGTTAAAGAGTAAATGTGTGTGTGAATGTTTCCCAGCGATGGGTTGTGGCTGGAAGGGTATCCGCCGCATAAAACATGTCTCAGAGTTGCCCCAAGTTGGCAGTTCATTACGCTGTGGTGACCCCGAAAGGGAAAACATCTGAGTCTTTAGTAATAACTCGGTTGAAGTGCGGATTATACTGTTAATAATGAGAAGACACAGATAAGCATGTTTATTTACTCAGATTAGAGTTTTTTGCTTTATTTTTGGGTCTTTGTCATAACATTTTGCAATTAGATCAGATTTTTTCCGCATATGAACGATACAAATGAATCATTTAAATAAATCGTTCTCATAAATGAACAAGAGTCAAAAGAACGAAGCACTAAGTTGAACGAAACTTTCAATTTCTGAGGGACAACAACCACACGCCAGCTGTTTTATAATCTTTGAGGACTTTAATGAACAACTCTAGATGGTTGGACACAAGCAAAGCAAGCTTCTGGATGTTTATATTCTCCACTCTGTCAGTCTCTTCCTCTGCTTTTCATCTCATAGTTTTTTGGTGCTATTTTCTGACTTGAATTTGATGGGGGATTGTGTATCAAGCGTCTTTCATGTTCTATTCATGTCATCAAAACGGCCAGCTTTCATTGGTTGTTCTCTTGCGAAAACCCGATCCGATATGGCAGAGCTGAACTCGTGTTTGTTCCGCCTGTGCTTTTCTGATCGAGAACAATCCAAATATCAATCATTTAACAACGGCATGGTTTTTCCAATTAAACCCCTTCATATCTGTTTTAAAAGACCATTTTTTCGGAATTATTTTTAAACAATGTTTGGGTGTTTATTTAGTTTCACCCCTCTCTCTCTCTCTCTCTCTCCAGATGTGAACTCCCAAGTGACAATTCTCATTAAAGCTTTTTTAAGATATAAGGAGTTGAATGTCCTTCTTCAAAGTATTCGCTGGGGCTACCCAAAAATCCAGATCATAGTTGCCGACGACAGCTTGACACCGCAGAAGGTGGAGGGTGAAAATATAGAGCACTTTGTGATGCCGCCTGCGAAGGTACGGAGCTATTAAGATAGCTTCGACCTGTTGAAGCGTCTGTGTGGAATAAACATGTTTTTCAGGGATGGTTCGCTGGTAGAAACCTCGCACTGTCGCAGGTCGCCACAAAGTACTTCCTGTGGGTTGACGATGACTTTGTGTTTCTAAATAATACCCGAATTGAGAGATTTGTGGAGATAATGGAAGCCAATCCTGAGCTAGATGTGGTAATTATACTAAAATCACTGTGATATCCTTAAGTTAAAATAAATGATTACCATCTACATATATTGATTTAATTTGTTCTCTTTAATTTGGATTGTCGGCTTCAAATTAATCCAAATTAAATCAATTTTTGGTAAATGTTTGTTTTCGTTTCTATCATTTCTTAACAATGATTAAAACTATACTTTTAATGTCAGCTTTTGTCCCTTTTTTATTTGATTTCTTTGTTCCTTTCATTTTCTCCTGTTCTGTCAGGTTGGGGGTCAAGTGGAGACCAATCAGTTTTCCTTCAAGCTGAACTATGAGGAGGGCACACAGCAGGAGGGCGGCTGCATCACAAGGGTCACTCGCACTCACGCCCCTCTGCCAGGGTTTGATGGCTGCTTTTATGCAGATGGGGTCGTCAACTACTTCTTGGGTCGAACAGAGGCTGTTCGGAAGGTTGGTTTTGACCCCTTCCTCAAAAGAGTGGCTCACACTGGTAAGTAAAGTTCAGAGGATGGGATTCTAAATGCATTTTGAAAGAGATCGTCACCATTATTGTTCAGGCCATCAAACCCCAAACAAATCATGTTAATGGGAGTATTTCTCAGAAGTAAAACAAGAAAGTTAATGTGTTAACAATTTCTGGGTAGTGAATAGCTTTGTGTTTGACTTGTGATGCTGACCTATTTTAGTTTTTCCTGGGGAGCTTGTAAATTAATAAAATGAGAATGGGAGGGGTTGAGACATCAACACGTTTAAAAACCAGTTTAAATAAAAACTAATTAAAAAATGCTTTTACATTTTCCAGGCTTCTACTTTTCAAACTCACATTTGAAAAAGGGATTTTTTATCTTCTCAAATTAGCCATATGAGAACAAACAAATACAATTCCTTAAAGTTTAGTCCTCATAACTGTTCCATCCAAAACCAGGAGAAAACCAAGTAATGGAAAATTGGTTTTCCAGGCAATAATGCAATTTTAATCATATTAGGTGGTAAATAAAATTATACGACCCCAAAATGGTGATGGCATTTAGGCTTGGGGAGTAATAAAAAGGTGGAAGAACAGAAAAGAAAACTGGAAACAGCAAGACACAAAGAATACATTTTCCAAAGCAAATATGCTTTATTAACAATAACACCAATAAAACAGTGTGAACACAAAACAACTACACACACTCAGAGTTAGAGACTAAGATGTGAAGTGTTTCAGACATTTTTATCTACACAGTTTATAATTTCATTTGTCATTGCAATTTCTTTTATAGTACTTTTAAAAACATTTAAGATGGCAAACAATTGAAAGTATTCACATGTACAGGAACCCTTTTATAAAAGAAAGAAGTTTAGCTCATAAGAATAAAATTGTGATGAAACAGGCTGCAAAATAAAAAAGATCACATGAAATCTAGATGAAAACGTGACTGCAGAATGCTGAAAAGTTTAGCTGAAATTGCAAATGACAAAAAAGCTGAAGTTTGAAATTATCGTAAAACCTAATGGCTGAAAATATTTGGTGAAGTACACTGTAAAAAAAGTTAAATCCAATTATCTTTCTTTCATTTGATTTTCAATTGGATTTTTTTTCTATTTTCTATTTTTAATTCATTTTAATTAACTTTTTAATTAAAAGAAATCAAGAGTATTTTTTTCTTATTTTCATTGTGTGCTCAAAAAAAGGAGAAATCAAATACAAGCTTGCAATGCATTTAGCTTTTGATTTTTCATTTTGGTAAAGCGGAGCATCTCCCGGAAATTGATTGGCTATTGAGCTAAAAATTGGGCTCAGAAATGAGGGTTAGAAAATGTTGTGTTCATCGCAATCTAAAAAGAAAAAGAAACATGATGGACACAGAACTGGAGAGAATTAAGTAAAGTTAGATGCAGGTTAAAAGATAATGTTAATATCTCGATATATAAACACTAATAATAAACATACTCTTTGTAATCTGTGTTACGTAGGCAACAAGTAAAATATTTTTTCCGAGGTAGAAGAAATGTACCAATACGGGAACTCAAAAAAATAAATTTGAGACGAAAAGGTGTAAATATTACTTTATTTGCCTTGTTTGCTGATCATTTGCATAAATCTGGTGGCCTTTTTCTATCATGTGACAGTTGTTAAATGTCTGTTTCAATCTTAAGATGTTTAAATGTGTTAATGAAACCCTGTTTCTAATGCTATATGATCTAATTATCTTTTTTTTCACAACTTGCAGAGTTCTTTGTAGATGGACTTGGAGATTTATTGGTTGTTTCGTGTAAAGGTCTTGGAATTGGACATCAGAAACACACTCGTACAAACCAGTATCAAGCCTTCAGGCATCCTCCCAAAAGTGACTCAGAAGCGAAAATGACACACCATTTTTTTAAGAATCATCTCAAATGCATGAAATACTAAAGAAATGGGATCTTCTAAAAAGGGGATCTCAAAACTTTGGTATTTGCTTATTTTCAAGGACTTGTCATTTTGTCGCAAAGCCTGACATTGAAATTGAAGTGCATGTTGAATGTCTTGACTTTGGGAATACACTTTAAAGGAGACCTCAGATGCCAATTGAACACAAGTTAATTTGGTTCTTTTGGGTATATGTGTAAGGTCTGTAGCAATCTAAGTTTACATTTATGCATTTGGCAGATTTCTGAATGTTTTTATATTTGGCAGTTTATATTGCCTGAATGCCAGTTTATATTTGTGAATGGTTTTGTAAAAAAAAAACATTTTTACCTCAACAAAACCCTGTCCATTAAAAAACAAGCTGTGTCAGGCACTGTCCCAAATGACTCCATGGAGGCATGATTAGCGGTCTGGTGTTTTCATAACGCACATTTGCACAAAGCATATGAGAGTGATATAATAATAATACAAAAAATATGCTATATATTTTTTTCTTCATGAGAAATGCACAGCAGTGGGATCTCATAGAAGAGTTTTGAAACATAGTGAACCAAAACATTAGGCATCATCCACCAAATGATGTTAATGATGTTAGGCGGGACATTGGCGTAATGAAGGCGTCTGATTGGCTGAAGGTTTGATTTTTATATATCTTCTAAGCAAACAAATTAAATAATAGTTCACCCCCCTCAGAGTGTTCATGAAGATCAACACTAGCGATCTGAATCAACAAACCTAACGGAGCCAGGTGTGAAAACATGGGGTTTTTTTTCAGCCCAAAGTTGGCCGGTTTTAACATTGGAGTCAATGAGAACATATCGCCAGCAAGCAGTTCGTCAACATTCTTAGGATCGATATTATGAGATCCTTTTGGTAGGTATTTATGGTCATTTAAAATAATACGCTTACTTGTTCTGGAGTTAGATCATGTAAAGTTGGTACAGATCCAAGTTTCAGTCTCATTGCAAATCCTGTTTTATGCTCACCCTTGTTCTAAAGAACATTCTGGAGCAAAATTACCATGAGCAAACAAACCCCTGCCAGTGCATTTCCTCCATAAATATAAAAGTTAGTCACTCAGTCCTTACAGGTTTCTTTAATTGGAGTAAATGAGACAGTTGTGTACTTCCTTATTGTAGGTTTTTCTATTTTAGATCAATCTTTTCCTCTGAGTCGCCGGTGAATGCCCCCTGCCTTTCTGGAATATCAAGTGCACTTGGAAGCCTCTTGAAGGAACCAGACTGTGTGTTCAGTGTGATTTATTCAAACAAGCTTAAAAGAAAACGAATACAGGTTGCTTTATACCCCCGCGAGGGAGTGGGCAAGCTGGTTACACTAACATGAGTCCATCATCAGCCATCACCCTGGTTTTACAAGCACGTGTTCACATTTTCAACCGTCACCCAAGAATTCTTAAGATATGCAAAGTCACACATTCCGAGTACAGGATGTTCTGTGCGCAGCAGATAATAACAGTCTCACATGAACCTAAAACAAACCTTCCTCTCTAACCTATCCTCACCATTTATTACTGTTACGACCCCCCCCCCCCCTTATGGTGGTGGTGTCTAGGGTCGGGGTGTAACAAAAAGGTGGAGGAGCAGAAATGTAAACGGGAACAACAGGTCACAAACAATAATTTGACAAATCAAATACAAATACACACACTCCAGGGGCAGAGACTAAGGGACGCCAGGTAAAACAAAACATAAACTAACTAGAAAGTTATACAATAAACAAACCTAACTAGTGTGTATAACAGAAATAGTCCTACGTGCAGAATGTATGTCACGTGACAATCTAAGCTGTCTCTGAGACCCTGGAAGTCAGAAGACAAACAAACGTGACACACCGGGTAGGAAACAGAATTGAACTCAAATGGTAACAAACGGAAGCAAACAAACAGGGAGCACAAACGAACAAAACGGGCGACAACCGAGTGGAGCCACTCTCTCCACGCCGCGTGAGCTAAGGGACTCCGCAGAGCCCTCGCTGCTGAACAGGTGTCGGCGCGTTCCTTTTCAACTCCAGCTGCCGCCGCTGATTCGCAAACGAGCTGAAGTGGTCCGCCTCCTCGCTGGTGATCGGCGTCCCAACTGGCGAATCAGGGGACAGCTGGAGTCACCTGCGCAGATCATCAGAAGCGTGCACGGGCAGGCGCACAAACAGGTGACGAAATAAAAAAAAAGAAACGCTGCGAAACGGCCAGGGCCGTAACAATTACTCATCCTGCAGCTGATGCTGATCTCTTGTTTGTTGTTTGTGTTACAGTTTTCTAACTGTTGTTTCTCCATTTGTTAATTTCTGTTTTGCCTTGTTTTGTTTTTTTAGGTCCTGTCCAGCGAACTGTTTGTCGATGGATACTAAGTTTGTATATTCTTTATCCTGGGGAGGTGATTAGCACCTCCCTCAGTCAGCGAGAGTTTCCTCACAGAGGGAACTCCTATTTACTCTACCTTATTCACACGAGGACTTTGTGAAGCTGCTTTGAAAGCAACTGCTAAAGAAGCGCTATATAAAAACGGATTGATTGATTGATTGACAAAAAGGAAAATAATAAGAACACAGGCCTTATTCTCACAGTCCCCTCTTTTAGACTTAAAAAGCCTAACAGACATCTCATTTTAAGGGGAATCTTTCATTTCCCCTCCCCGTCATACTTTCAATGGTAGCATACCAGACATAGAGACATTGCATAAGAGGAGAACCGCAACAGCAAACTAACAAGAGGATAATAGCTACAGACATAATCATAGCAAGGAGAGGTGAGAGCCACCCAGAGAGATTAGGAAACCCTCCCCATCCCCATCCCGGGTCACTTTTATCTCAAAACAAGCCAGGGCCAGTCACAGAGTAAAATGCTTGTTGATTATGTTAACAACTTATGTTAACTTTATGGTAATTAAGAGGAGGGCCTCACAGAAAGTGACATCATTTATAGTAAGTTTAACCCCCTGATTTCTTCTCAGCGAGTATAAAGTATTCGTTGTGATGGATATAAAACCCTTGGATTAATTTTTATTATTTTAAGGGTGATTTGCACACACAAGAGACGCATTTCTGTCTAAACAGCTACAAGTGCAGTGACATTCATCCAAAGTATCCTTTAAGTGAACCCAGTTGAACTCCTCATCCTGTAAAGGATCAAAAGAAATACGAATGGGTAATGGGTCTGTAATGAAGTGTTACAAAAGTCTCAGGATGAAGATTCTTCAACGTCCAGCATGGTTCTTTGTTCTTCCTCCAGCCGTGACACTGCAGCCATGCACTTTCCAACTACACAAAATCTCTTGTAGAAAAAAGCAAAAAAATACCATGATGATTGTCTTTTTAATGATGTTGACTCATCTGAGGAGTTCTGGGTGCAGAGGTACTATTTCCAAAGAGGACAACCACAAAAACTCTCTGGGGTCTTAGTCCGCTCAGTTGTGGAGCAACCCAGGAGAACACGTGGAGCAGGCTGGGGGAGAAATCCATGTGTGTGTGCCTCTCGGTGCTAGACCAGTTCTCATTAGACCTGCTAGTGAAGGCCTATTTTTCAGCAGGCCAGGCTGCTTGCGCCTTGCATGCATGCCTCCAGGTTGACTAAGACTTTGAAAAAGATGCACAAGGGAATTGTTATAATTGTTAAGGGGTTAACAGAGAATTAAGGTAGCCACACTTCCTTGGCCACATAATGATACAAGATTCCCATCTTTGGCTGATATGCTGTTCAGGGATGGATGGGTGTTCTTGAATATAACTTTGTTTCCAAATGGCCTCTTTACTGTCACTATGGTAAACTTCATGTAGTGGTATCATCATTCAGGAAGCAGGCGGAGGGTCTTGATACTGAAGACTTCCTCCACCGACTCAACAACATCACGGTCAATCGCGTGGGTCCAGGAGGTGCTGCTGTATTATTTTCAAGAAAGATATGTATTTATATATGTATGTTTTGCTGGATTACAAAAGTAATCAAGCAGTCTCAGGAAAGGGACACAAAAAGGTTAATTTTTAAGTATACTTTATACTAAATAACTGATAATCCGGAATCTTGTTCAGGTTGACAAAGTTTATGCAGGGTTAAATGTTTGTGATATAGGTCATATGTATATGTGCAAATACTGAATGGTAAAAACAAGTTTGAAAAAAGTCTAGACATATTTGCTTACATATGATTTAGTTCGAAGCCTCAGTTGAGGGTTGTATATTTCAATAAGCAAGAAGAAAAGTGTAACCGGTTTAACTAGTCCTCGAACGTGTAACATAAACCGGTTGTGAGCTTCTGGTGTTAAACTTTTATTATAGTAGAATTTTATTATAATAAGCGTCTTTTCTGGAAAAGAGCTGTATAAATTGAAGGCATTGTTATTATTAATAGCGATGAATATTATTAGCTTAATAAATTACATATGTTGGTTAAATGGATGGAACATATGCAAAGCTGAATTTATCTCTATTTTTTTTGCAGTTGTTTATTAGCTGTATAATCGATTGAGCTACACATTGTTGTGAATTTAAAAAATATATAAAAATATGTTTAAAAATCTACACTTTAGCACAAAACAAAACACAGAATTCTTATCTCAAATTTGCTAAATAAAAACATTGTATGAAAAACCTAAAATGACGGTTTATTACCACATTTTCTTACATTACAGTAATTGATTTTTAAGGACATTTTTAAGAATTTGCCTAACGGCTGCACTATGGTTTATATGGATTTATATATTTGATGTTCTGCCTTTTTCATCTTGAACTGCAGTTTTATTAAACTTATTTGAGACTACTTGAGTTAATCTTGCCATCTTTCTGTTTGTTTATTGATCTCCCAGACTTGAAAAATACACAACATTTTATTTGACATGTTTTTTATTATAATAATTTTTTAACTAATAAACAAGTTACTAAAATAACATGATATGAAGTAATATATGATTTCTCAAATAAAAATATTAAATTAACAATGATTGTAAAAGTCATCAGAATAAAAGAAGTGAAATCTCACCAAGAGCTGTTGTGTTGCCAAACTTTGCTCATCTGAGTATTTTGCATTAAAGGTTTGCATCTTGTTTTGCATAAGCTTAACTCTATTTTAGCCTGCATAAACATAGAACTTTTGTTTGTTCTTTATGTTCATGCGGCTTCTAATTTATCGTGATCAGCCAGGACTAATATTGGCAAATGTATGATATTCCTAGTTAACTTTATTCAGATCAGAATTGAGTAAATATGCCAAGCTGAAACAATAACGTGACAAATGCTATAAAGATGGAATAAGTTGCTTAGAACCTGTTGAATTCTGAAGAATTGGAGAAAAATGCTTTGTGAAAATGTGTGGTGTTAAATATTTTGGGCGATTCAAGGGTTCAATCCTGTTTACTATCAAGTACATTTTATTTCTGTTAAAATAAAGATGGCTGTGAATGTTGGTAATTGAATCACGGGGAACTCGGGTTGCATCTCAAAGGTGTTCTTGACCTAAATTTGTTCTTTTTACGTCTCATAAAACACAATGCCACATCAGCCAGGGTTGAGATACAAAAATTCCCAACTGAATTATGTCCTTATTTAACTAAAGAACAAGGTTTATTGTTACTATCATGTAGTTGAAAGATTTAAGTGTTTGAATACTCTTGAAAGTACTAGTTTCAAAGACAATTAATGCTCAAAGAAAGCATGGTTTTCTATACTTATTATAAAAACATACGAGTGTGAGGATCTGCAGTTGTATAATTGTAAATAGTGAGAAAAAAAAATCAAGATCCCCCGTTATACATTACAAGTGACCTACAAGTTAAAGTTTAAGTGCCCATTATTGTTCAAAAGCTATCGCTGTTATTTCACTTATAAGCACAAATTTGTAAAAACATACAAACATGTAAGTCAAAATTATTGATGTAAAAAACCTAGAGACAACATGTTTTTTTCTCTGCTGATAAATTGCCAGTTTTAACATGGACGTCAATGGTAATCTGCTTACTTCTTGTCTCAGCCTCAAGTGAACAGTCTAGAAGTTACAGTTCATTTACAAAGGTCGCTTCTATTATAAATGCGCAGGATTAGCAAGTTGACAGTTAACTGTGACGTATGCAAATAAGAAAGCAGCTTTTCATCATGACAACACATGCTGCAAATAAATAAAAAAATAAATAAAAAATCACAGCACTTCCTGATTTGGAACTACCTCTTGTTCTCTCAACAAAAAATGTAATAAAACTTGTAAAAAATGTTGCAAAATCCTAAAACATTTCTTGAATCTCTAAATTGCAGTGAAAGACAAAATATTCTGTGAAAATGTGATCTTGGAAAGGGAAGGAAAGGGAAGCTCATTATGGGGACATGAATCATCGGTTCTATTGCTCTGGGATTGTTCTTTTGGGAATAGTTGCTAGTCAACAAGATCTACAGTTTGAGGCTGTTGCTGTTTTCTCAGACACTATATAATAGCTCTGAATCATTCCTAAGTCTTGGTCTGCTTATGTGTATTTTACAATGACCTGTTTTGTAAAAGGAGGCATTAGAAACTAATAACAAGATTTGCATGATTCTTTAAGGGTATTTCTAAACAATTTGTACCAATATATGTTTGTCATTCAATGTCATTCAATCATCTTCATGTCGGCTTTCTTCCCTTTCGGGGTCGCCACAGCGGAATGAACCGCCAACTCTCTGGCATATGTTTTACGCAGCGGATGCCCTTCCAGCCACAACCCATCGCTGGGAAACATTCACACACACACATTCACACTTTAACACTATGGGCAATCGTTCTTATTCAATTCACTTATTCCGCATGTCTTTGTTCTTGTGGGGAAACCGGAGCACCCGGAGAAAACCCACGCGATCACGGGGAGAACATGCAAACTCCACACAGAAATGCCACCTGCCCCAGCCGAGCCTAGAACCAGCGACCTTCTTGCTGTGAGACGACCGTCACCGTGACACCCTATATGTTTGTCAGTGTTAAAAAAATAATTTTTTTTTGGTAAAATTTCACAATTTCTCTCTTAATCTCACACTTTGTGTTTTGACAAAGAGACAATCCTAACTGGCCCACAGGAGCAAACCATTGATGAATATAACATGTACAGTGTTCATGACGTCAGCCATAGGGTTCTTGCAGAGTCAAATGAAGCTCAAAATGGGCGGAGCCAGTGCTCGATAACACGTCCTCAGAGGCGGGACTTTGTCTTAGTGGAGGCGTCTGATTGGCCGAAAGTTTAAGTTTTATATATATCTTCTAAACAAACAAATTTTAAAATAGTTCACCCCCCTCAGAGTGTTCATAAGATCAACACTAGCGATCTGAATCCACAAACATAATGGAGCCAGGTGTGAAAAAATGTTTGTTTGGTTTTTCAGACCAAAGTTGGCCAGTTTTAACATTGGAGTCAATGAAAACTTGTTCTGTTTTGGAGTCAGCCTCAAGCGGCCGCTCAGGGAACTACAGTTCAGTCACTTTCTATCGAGCTCAAGCTGGAAAGCAGGAGGTTCCCCTTGGAGCAGCCACTGTCAGGAATCGTCAATAGGGGTCGGGAGTCGTGTCTTCTGATTGGCTGAATGTTTACATCTTAAACAAACAAATTTAACAATTATTTACCCCCCTGAGTGTTCATGAAGGTCAAAACTATCGAAATAAAAAAACAGTAAATCACCAGGTGTGTAAACATGTTTTTTTCAGCTCCAAAGTTGGACATTTTTAAAATTAGAGATTAGAGTGAGTGAAAACTTGTTCACTTCTGACCCCAACCGCCCAGTAGAGGTATTACAGTTCAGTCGCTCCTATTCTGGAGAAGGAAGAGCTGTGGGTGTGTGGGAGTGTGTGGGGGTG
The DNA here is from genome assembly GCA_900490495.1 of Danionella dracula. Classification (NCBI taxonomy): domain Eukaryota; kingdom Metazoa; phylum Chordata; class Actinopteri; order Cypriniformes; family Danionidae; genus Danionella; species Danionella dracula. Next base: position 3,948,248 of record UELW01000511.1, read on the forward strand.
GTTGCCCCTTGATCCATTATCTGGCTGCAGACCCGGAGGCCACATTCTCAGGACGCTCGTTGTTTTGTAACAGCGCCACATACCGTGTTGGAGAACCGCTCTCCAGAAACGTGTTTGCAGAACTCTAGTTTTTAATGCCAAAGAAGTGACACCAATGCAGTATTATCCTCCATATGAAAATAGATTAAAGCTATTTAATACAATGAATTTGTTTTTTCAGTATTTTAATATAACTCAAGTAAAATAAATAAATCACTAACTAGGTTTTTTGCTTGGCTAAAACGTATAGGAGACGTCTCGCAAACAGCCGATGCTTTTTGTACAATTTTCCCTCTGACACCCCAAAACTTTACTTCAAACACGGTATGTTTTCCTCTGCTTCACCCTTCTCCCCTATTAGATCTACAGATGTATAAACTTACCCTAAGCACAATTAAAGCACGTCATAATGAGTAATTCAATGGTAGTCAATGATCAGTATTCATACTAGTTATGTGTCGTTCATGAACGATTCGTTGTTTTTGAATGACTCTTTATTGTGACTCCGTATGAACGAATCGTGTCAGAGAGGGATTGGCTCAGTGGCGCATGCGCAACATTCTTCTGGTTTTCCGAGCATAACGCACTCATCATTAATGACGAGAATGAAAGGAGCGGAGGACTCGGGGAAAGAACGAATCTTTTCTGTTTCCGGCTCAAACTGCATTTGGTTAATATTAGGGAGCGTCACGTGACAGAAGAAAGAAAGGAGCGGAGGACTCGGGGAAAGAACGAATCTTTTCTGTTTCCGGCTCAAACTGCATTAGGTTAATATTAGGGAGCGTCACGTGACAGAAGAACGAAAGGAGCGGAGGACTCGGGAAAAGAACGAATCTTTTCTGTTTCCGGCTCAAACTGCATTAGGTTAATATTAGGGAGCGTCACGTGACAGAAGAACGAAAGGAGCCGGAGGACTCGGGGAAAGAACGAATCTTGTAGGTTTCCGGCTAAAACTGCATTTGGTTAATATTAGGGAGAGTCACGTGACAGAAGAACGAAAGGAGCGGAGGACTCGGGGAAAGAACGAATCTTTTCTGTTTCCGGTTCAAACTGCATTTGGTTAATATTAGGGAGCGTCACGTGACAGAAGAACGAAAGGAGCGGAGGACTCGGGGAAAGAACGAATCTTTTCTGTTTCCAGCTCAAACTGCATTTGGTTAATATTAGGGAGCGTCACGTGACAGAAGAACGAAAGGAGCGGAGGACTCGGGGAAAGAACGAATCTTGTAGGTTTCCGGCTAAAACTGCATTTGGTTAATATTAGGGAGCGTCACGTGACAGAAGAACGAAAGGAGCCGGAGGACTCGGGGAAAGAACGAATCTTGTAGGTTTCCGGCTAAAACTGCATTTGGTTAATATTAGGGAGAGTCACGTGACAGAAGAACGAAAGGAGTCGGAGGAATCGGGGAAAGAACGAATCTTTTCTGTTTCCGGCTCAAACTGCATTTGGTTAATATTAGAGAGCGTCCCGTGACAGAAGAACGAAAGGAGCCGGAGGACTCGGGGAAAGAACGAATCTTGTAGGTTTCCGGCTCAAACTGCATTTGGTTAATATTAGGGAGCGTCACGTGACAGAAGAACGAAAGGAGCCGGAGGACTCGGGGAAAGATCGAATCTTGTAGGTTTCCGGCTCAAACTGCATTTGGTTAATATTAGGGAGCGTCACGTGACAGAAGAACGAAAGGAGCCGGAGGACTCGGGGAAAGAACGAATCTTGTAGGTTTCTGGCTCATATTGTGTTGGTTAATATTTGAGAGCGTCACGTGACAGAAGGCCCCGGGGCCGGATTGCACTCGTTACCATCAGAGAGAAGAAATGTGAGGAACGAATGAGACTTTAAATTAAAGACAGATCAGAGCTGAATCAGACTAAAATACCCAAGTAGGCTTAATTAAAATATGTTTTTGTCTTCAAGCATTATAGTTCTGTCTTTTTTGCAGTTTGATTCGGGTTTGTGTATATTCTAATTGTGTTATAGAAGAAACACACAACATTTTATTGGTATTTTCCTAAAATGAATAATATGAACGAAATGACTCGAAGAAAGATTGATTCATTTTGCTGAACGAGACTCAAAAATCCGAGTCGACAAAATACTCCGATCTTTCCATCAATACTGCACAATTCTCCGGAGCATCGATAAGGGATCGTTCCTCATCATTGCTATAGTCGTCATTCAATTAAAAAAGTTTACAAATACTTATTTGATGTTATTAACCATATAATCAGTCTTCGTAAAGACCGTCAAAAATTGCCAGCGCCGACTATATTTCAAGTCGTCGCGGCGGGGTATTGGGTAAAGTTTTCAATTAGCAATAATCGCGCCTCGGATAAACCTCATAGGCTACGATACTGCCACTGCGCAAAGCTGACGTTCCTGCGCTAACGTGAGGGAAGCCACCAAACTAGCGCCAGTACACAACAATGGTGGCTCCTTCAGCGACCTGCCGAGTACATTACAACACCGTCTGGCACAAACATTAGCACGTGCTGTTCGTGAACTGCGTATCTAAAATTAGAGAATGATCCGCAATCTTTGTTTAAAAAACATCTGCGGGTTCTTTTGCGTTGCATCATGGGATTGTGTTGACGCAATTGTGACGTGGAGATCATGCGCTTCATATTTTTTAATATAGTACTGTATTGCGCGCTTGTGAATCAATATTTATTAATATACGTCGTTGCTCTATTGTTTATAGTAAGACAAAATGTGGTACTGCAGTTTAAATTCGAAATAGATGTGACGAATTGACAGTGACGTCACAGCGTTTCCTTATGCAGTTCTTTTGATAGCCACCAGGTGTCAGCAGAAGCTCATTCCGTTCGCGACGGCGGTTTTCATGTTTATTATCAAAAACATTTCAGTGACACGTAAAACAACGAACATGTGGACATATATTGTTCGACATACTATTGAACATAAAAGGAAGTAAAACGGATAAGGAAAGAAAATAGCAAAGCAAAAATGAGATAAACAATGAAATAAATGAAATATTGCATACTATTGCTTATATGAATCCCATATCTTATGTATTTACATTTGAAGATAATCTCTTCAAATAAATATTTGCACACAAAACTCTTTATTTGGTGATATTATATTTAGTATAGATATATTTTTATTTTGATAAACGAAAATAAGTTAATTTATTTAAGCAATTGTTATTGCCAAATTTTCAGTAAAGATGTTAAAAGATTTGTCTCCACCATTTCAATCTAAATTCAATAGAAATGATGCTTCACAGTAAAGTCCTGAGAGTTAAATTAACTCTATCCAGAGTAGGACCAAATACACTCTAAATAGAGTGAAATAATAACACTTAAACTAAGATAAATCATCAATGAAGTTATCATCTAAATCAGGGGTGTCCAACGTCGGTCCTGGAGAGCCGGAGCTCTGCACATTTTTGGTTCAAGCATCATGAAACACACCTGTGGCACTAATTATGCTCCTCTGATTGGCTGAAGTAAAGTAGTATACATACTACAGCAGGGTTGCAACTAACATGTGCAGGACAGTGGCTCTCCAGGACCGACGTTGGACATCCCTGCTCTAAACCATTGATTATTCACCGTAAACTTGTACGTAGTGATAAACGTTTGTATTTCATTATAAAAAACATCACAACTATTTTCCTCATCACATTGTAACAAAAAATAAGAGTTTAACTTAAACGTTTTATAGTTCTTGTTGATGAGCTCCGTGCTAATTTAACTTTATTTAGATTAGGACCAAATAGACTCAGAACAGTGTCAATTTAACATTCTAGATTTTACTGGGTAATACCACTGTTTGTTTGTAATAAATGTAATTCTGTAAGCTGGAAATATGTTTCATGAACTGCCATGTATGTATTATTTTTATTTTAAGCTAAACACCTTAATTTTAATTTTTAAATATCTCCTCATTTGGCAGTAATTTGTCCAGCAAGCAGGCAGCACGCTGACGGCCTGTGATTGGTTGGCTGGTTCCGGTGCTGTTGTTTTGGTGAATGTTTACGCGTGTGATGACTGTGATGATGTCAGTGCCTGAGCAAGATGAAGAAGTCAGGAAGATCAGGGATAATCTCTCATCATGACCATTTGATTCCTTCAACACAACACGTTCACTGACCTACATAGCACAAAAGAAAGCATCACAGCCATCAATCGTTCACTTAGCAACTCTCACAAAGCATTCTCCCAATCTCCCGAAATGAAGAATGAAGGACACATCTGTCTCTGATTTATTGTCCAATCCACTTTCAATCCACATCGTTTGTTAAAGATGTCACCTCACATTACCTGTTTGAGCAATCTGTGTTTAGATGAGATGAAATCAATTTTCGATTTCATATTTTATTCCATAGGGGTGATGAAAGCCTCAGTCTGATTGGCTTAACAGCGTTTTGAGTTATTTTACGAGTGGTAATGAAGTATTAGATAGAGGCAGGTTTTGGGTGTTAAACCCCAAAAATAAAAACAGCTGGGAAGAATTGTATAAAAAGGTTGAGATGCTTTTTACTAATACTATTGTGTGTAAAAAGTTTTTGTATATATCTGTGAGTTTGCACGTTTCTTATGATTGTTAACTTTCCGCAGGGTCTTAAAAAGTCTACTATTTAAAGCTTTAGACTTAAATTCACTGTTCTAGGCCTTAAATAATATTTCACGTGTCTTTTTCCCCCCTGGTATTCCCATAAATCTGCTATGTGTTTTCTGTTGTTACTTGGGGTCAGAGATTGAGAAAAGGCTTCTAAATTAAAAAAAAAAAGAAAAGGTGATGTTAAGTTATGTAATTTTTTGAGGGAGGGCTCATATATGCTCCTAATCTTAAAAGTGATTGTTAGGGTTGCCAGATATTAACATGAGACTCGCAAATGTTAAAACATATCAACTTAAGAGTTGCCAGAGATCGAGAAAATGTACATAAATTCTCAAAAGTATCAAAGTGATTGCTGTAGTTGCCTGAGCAATAGAAAATTCTTCTAAATGACTATTTTTTTTATTAAAGTTAAGGTTGCCAGAGTTTTTAAAATGCGTGACTGAATCGATGTTGTTTATTATCAAATATGTATAGTTACACCCTGACACAACTGGACGCAGTATTCAAACACACATTTTTTAAACAAATCGTTTTAAATCAATATCACAATCTACAGAACCAGGTTGCTGTGGGAAGTGGTGGAGATGTTAAACAGAGATCAGGAGTCAGGAGACTGTGGTCATTAACAATTCCAGCAGTCTCTTAGAAAAAGAGTAGGCGGTCACTCTGGCATACCTTGCCAGATTTGTCCATTCCTAATAATCCCTGTATACTCATTTTTACACTGCGATGATTAGCTCCCCATGTCTCCTGTTCTTTATTTGCTGTGTTGGATTTTCCAGGTGGAGGCTGCAAACTGGATTTAGAGACAGACCCTTTTAAGATATAAAGCACTATAAACATGTAAGGAATCATTATTATGATGACGATGATTATTATTATCATTATTAATATATCTATCAAAAACAGGGCAGATTTATACAGTTTTCTGCTTTCTGTCGGACTGTTAAATACCTCATTAAACTCATTGTCTCTGTTGCTGGCTCTCATAAATGTGTCACACTTACAGTTAGTTCAGAATGTTGCCTTGTAAATGTAAACATGAACATATCATGGGAATGGGTATTCAAATGAATCAAATATAAAAGAAATGACCCCTTAAACTTGATCACTACTCTCACTTATTTCAGGCTGTGTGCAATTAATGAATATAATATGCAAATTTCACTTTTTCAAAGAAATTACTGAAACAAATCACCATTTCTCATTATATTCTAATTATATGACCAGCACCTTTGTTTGACACTCCCCCACCCCCCAACACGTATCACCACCTTTTTTGGGGGAGGTGGGGGTTGGACTAGATTTTGACTCATCATTGAATGCCATTGAAAGTAAAAACAGTGACTATCCACCCAAAATAAATCTGTTTAGCCGTTTTTCTTTAATGCAAAACCATGACACTCCTTTTGACTGACCTCTAAAAATCTGGAAAATAATTAATAAAAACATTAATACCTCTTTACGTGGTACCAGAGTCTGAGCAGCACATTGGTGGGGAATGAATCAGACGCATGGTGTTAGCAATATAGCTATCTGTCTAAAATTAGACATAGAACGTGTGATGAATTGCCACCTCACACCATGCCACATTTCCCGGTGAAAGAACATCCATCTGTCGCACAACCTTTCCCAAAGAAGCAACCTGAAGACCATTTATAGAGCCAAAACTGATGTTTTTCCCTGTATGGAAAAAGGCGGGAAACTCAGCCAGTCAAAAGTAAATGATTAAAAATAAAGGTATGAAAACGGAATCTCTGCCAAGACGATGATTTTATGTATTTAACTCACGGAAGAGCATTAAATTCGGAATTATTATTTATATTTAGCCAAGGCTGTTTTCGTGTGGGAAGCGTGAATTAAAGTTATCATGTTGTCCACTAGAGGGCATCCTAGTGACGTTGAAAGCACGTGTAAATACAGGCAGACGGAAACGACGATGTATTGTCCCCAAAGGCATATTTAGAACAAACACGTTTCGTTAAATAAAGTGTGCATAACACGTGCACTAACAACAATAACTACAATAACTAACAACATAAAAGACTACCAAACGTATTTGTGTCGTCAGGGACTGCCAGGTTAAAAGCAAATGGCTTGAAAAGTAAAAGTTTTGACCTAGAAAGTCTTTTACTTGCTAAGACGTCCAAACTAGCACGATATATAAATGCTAACACACTTTTTGTCTCAAAATGTTGACTTTCTATCTAAAAAAAGCACATATAGATTTTTGAACCTGGTCAATGTTTTAGCCTGGTTATTAATGTAATCGTTTACCTCAGTAGAATTATCTCTTTATTCTTTACCGCAAAACATAACTCAAACATACATTTTTATTCAAAGGAGAGGTATGACAAACACATATGCAACATTCTTGACATTAATGTGCTATCAAAACATTTACTGTCCATATGATAATTGATTTTTCAGCGTTAATTTAATTAGTTAAGATTGTAAACGCTCTATGCAAGACATTTTGAAACAACATATTGGTTTTAAAATATTTGCGTATATGATAATTGACAGATTACTCCTCGATCCTCGGTATAACCCCTGACTTGAAGGCTTAGTTTCACCAAACCAAGCTGTGTAGATTCATAATGTGTTCCTTTTTTTCAAGCGCTGAATGAGATATTTTGAATACTGCTGACATTGCTTGTAGACAACCAGTTTTTTATTCTCAAAAGTGCATGTGATCTATATTCATTTGAAAAATGAACTTAGAACATGAAAGGGGAACTGTCAATGATGACAGAATTCTGTTTTTGGCTGCACGGCCTCTTCAAATGATGGTTATACAATATGCCTGTCTGCAAACCAATGTTTTTAGCAATCCAGTCAGAGTTAAAAAAAATCATCCAGTCAGCGGAGTGTGAGTGTGTGTCTGCTCCGGCCTGTATCTCATCACTCACACGCTGCCATCTCATTACCCATCTCTCTCTTTTTCATTTCCCTATCTCCCTCTCTCTCTTCCATCTTGTCTACAGCTGCCTCAGCTTTAAGTCTGACTCAGGGCCGCCACTTTTGATTTCTCCCATGAGTCTTAGGGGCAGCGCTCACAGTCTTTCCCTAGATTTGCATAACCATAAATCACTCCCTCAAGTGCACTTAGTAAACACTGAGGATGTGAATCACAGTCTCTGTGGGTCTTTACTATTGTTGGGTGCCAAAGTGCATTTATGGGATTGTGATCTCTAGGTTTTGAACTGTAGTTTTTTTTTAAGATTGTGCATGTGTCATCAGCCAACAACTGGTACTAAAGCTATTACACATGAACCATGACCCTTGACTGTATATAACATGGATGCATCATGTGAGACAGTTCGTATGAATGGAACCAGAGGTTCAAAATGGCGGTAGACAGCCATGAAGGTTTAAATCTTAATATATTTTACACAAATTAATTAAAAAATAATTCACCCCCCTCTGAGTGTTCAATTAGATCAAAACTAGCAATCTGATATAAAAAACATTGCATCACCAGGGTAAACATGTTTTTTTCAGCTCAAAAGTTGGGTTGTTTTAACATGGGAGTGAATGAGAACCTGCTCCCTTCTGACCTCCCCCTCCTCATGGCCGGTTGAGGTACTACAGTTCAGAGTCTTCCAGAGCAGAGGTTTCCCTCTGACAATTTACATTTACAATTATGCATTTGGCAGATGCTTTTGTCATAAGAGGCTTACATTAGACCAGGTCAAAATGCAAGGAAGTAAATAAAGGTTACAAGGAAGTAAAAACCTCTACATTCATAACCAAGATTCTCTGAACTTTCCTTCATTCCATTTATATGTAATGTCAGTATATTATACTCTATCATTCATTCATTCATCTTCATGTCGGCTTTATTCCCTTTCGGGGTCGCCACAGCGGAATGAACCGCCAACTCTCTGGCATATGTTTTACACAGCGGATGCTCTTCCCTGCCGCAACCCATCGCAGGGAAACATTCACACACACATTCACACTTTAACACTATGGGCAATTGTTCTTATTCAATTCATTTATTCCACATGTCTTTGGACTTGTGGGGAAACCGGAGCACCCGGTGAAAACCCATGCGATCATGGGGAGAACATGCAAACTCCACACAGAAATGCCACCTGCCCCAGCCGAGCCTGGAACCAGCGACCTTCTTGCTGTGAGACGACCGTGCTACCCACTGCGCCACCGTGACGCCTTATACTCTATCATTTTTCTTGAAAACTAAGAACAAAAGCTGTATACTGAGAGTTGTGGGATCTCATGGGCTAAAGTTGGGTGGAGTGCAAATGTGGCATCCATATCCAGTTCATGTTCTGACCTGTTGGAAACCTCTCGAGACGTCAACACAAATCAATGTGTTTAGAGGCTGCTCGAATGTTCAGCTTGTGTGATTGAACGCTTCATATTCTGCTCTCCCCACATGCTCATGAGAGAGATGGTACGGGGGACCGGGACTATTCATCCTGTGACCCCTGACGGGAATAACCCTGTGTGGCCCTCTGCTGAGATCAATGTTTGTCTGTGATGGGATGATTCACTGCAGAGTCAAATCTGACGGAGGACTGATTGTTCTGTGCGGCTGGAAAGATCTATATAAAGTTCCTACAGGTTCACTGCTGACTAAGTGCCCACATGAGTAAATGGTGGATGAATGGGGCTCTCTGATGAACTGGTGATCTGTCTAAAACATGGACGCCTAAAGCCAGTCCTGGAGCGCTGTAGCGCTACACATTTTAGTTGCAACTCTGTCAACTATGCATACTAATCTGGCTTCAGACAAGCAAAGAGAGCCATAGGCTATGTTCGGACTGCAGCCCAAAGCGACCCAAATTCATATCCATATGCTACCTGAATCTGATATGTTCAGGTCGTCTGAACAGCTCAATTCAGATTTTTTAAATCGGACTCATATTTTGCCATGTAACCTCAATCTGATTCAATCATCGAGCCCAACTTAAACACCGTAAAATTGCCCATGAGGGGGAAAACCTCCAATAACTAAAATAAGCAGAAAAGTATATTAATAAGAACAAAAATGGAACAAAGACTATAACAGGCCTAACCAACAGGACGAAAGATGTGACATTAACAATGCAGCAAAAGAAGAAGGAGTCTTATAAAGGAAGACAATGAACCTAAACGAGAACTAACACATGCGACATAACTCAACTGAACAGGGAAGCACAAATAAATTTGAGAGCACAAATAAATATAATAAAAATAAAATTCATCGACTATAAACAGGGAAGTAGCATGTGCTATGCCTGGTATGATCAGTGAAACAAGCTAACAACCTCGCTTTTGCTTCCAAATGCAATGACTTTTGTCAGTTTTGTCCTTGTTTAATTGAAGAAAGTTGTTTTGCATCTCATCAAGACATTGTCAGAGAGAGTTCATGGGGTTGTAGTCCTTCGGGGAGATAGCTAGATAAATTTGTGTATCATCAGCATAACTATGGTATGATATCTGGTTCCTTCTCATAATTTGGCCCAGTGGAAGCATGTACAGGTTAAATAGTAAAGGAGCAAGGATTGAGCCTTGAGGGACTCCACACGACACTGCAGTCCACTTCGACATGTTAGTCACCTATGTTTACATAGAAACATCTTCCTTCAAGTATGATCTGAACCATTTTTCTAGTCTATCGAGAAGGATTTTGTGGTCAACTGTGTCGAAGGCAACACTCGAATAGATCGAGTAGAACCAGGACAGTCACTTTTCCTGAATTGGTGTTTAACCGGATGTCATTGACTATCTTCAGTAGTGCTGTCTCTGTGCTGTGATGAGCTCTGAAACCTCACTGATAACAATCCATGTTACTAGAGAAATGCGATTATGTTTATTTAAAACAGTCAAGTATTAGTAACATGTTTGAACACATTTTTGAGAGCACAAATAAATAATATAAAATTATAGACCTTATATAACAGGGAAGTAGCATTTGCAACGCTTGGTATGATCAGTGAAACAAGCTAAAGAGGGGCGTAGACAACCATCGCGTTTGTGGAAATGCGTCACTTCCGGGTAACCAAATATGGATCTAGACAGGCGGGACATGTCCGATTGGCTGAATGTTTACATTTTAAATATCTTAAACAAACTAATTTAAAAAGAATTCACGATTTTCGAATGTTTTCGAAAGCCAAAACTAGCGATCTAAAAGAAACAAACAAAAAATAAATAAAATAAATAAAAATAGCACCAGGGATGGAAACATGTTTTTTTTCCAGCTCCAAAGTTTTAAAAATAGAAGTAAATGAGAACTTTCTCTTTTCTGACCCCCCCCGCCCGCCCGCGGGCCCCTTTATTAAATTACTCATTTTTTACTACATGTCCTAGAGCACGTATACATAAACAAAAAATTATCAGTAAATGTACTCAAACATAATCAAATCAATTTAGCTGTAGATAATTATTACGCTTACTTAGATTTTACTATTACGTTTGCTTTGAATAAACAAGGCAATCAGTTTTCCCAAGTGAATTTACAGTGTAAATAGTGCCTATTTATATAAATCCTAAATCGTTTGATTGAGTTGGAACTACAGTGAAAGACAGACAGCACTATACAACGCAGGGTGTCTTTTTTACGCCACATAACAGTTAAACTCGTATTTTATGCACACAATGACGGATTTTGTTGTGTCGCCGTTCTATAGCCGCTTCCCTTCAGCCCTCTTCCCATCGCTTCCATCAGATCCTCGCTTGTTCTGTGCCCTCTAAGCTCCGCTCGGGGAGGGGAGGAGACACCGGGCACGCTCCGTTCCTCTGTTCGCTGGTCACCGGGCAGGAGGAGGCGACTCGGGCGAGCGCTGTCAGACCATCCAGTGTGTGTGTACATGAGCGTGAGATCGTTTCAGTCACACCTGGGATGCATCATGTGATCAGATACCTGGGCGTGGAGCGAGAACCGCTAGTTATTCGATCCCGGGGATCACGGAAAAGCAGACGCCTGTCTCCGCGCGTGAATGAACATGTGAACTTTCCGTGCACCGGGAATCTATTCGGCTCAGACTGAGGGAAATCCGTGCGCTGGACGGTGCTACTACTGTACTGACGAGGTGAGTGTGCCCTCATGCGCGTTTTACATCCATCACAACACCACGAGAAGCGGTTCCCGGTGTGGCTGAGCGCTTGTCAGACAGGACACGCTTCGAGAAGGCGCGTGTTGCATGAGAAATCATTTTCCTTTTGGGTTGAATTCAGATTTTTTTGAGGTATAGTTATAACTGTTACTGGGCTTTTCCTGAAGTAAGACAGCGTCCAGTTATTAAGTTTATTTAATGTTTCTTTCATTAATGTAATAGTTAAAACAGTTTAGGTATTTGAAATGTAGCGTGTGAGTCACTTATGAGTGCAGACGGTTGATTTCGTCGCGCGCCAAATTTTGGTGCCACAAGTACCAACAGTCATTTCTTCAAAAGAAAGAAAGTTAGGAGCAAACAAGCCTTGCAAGGGTTAATATTGGCTACTTGGTTTGGTTATATACCCTGCGTTTGTTTCCCAGGTTGAAGCGCGTGTAAAATTAAGTGAAACGTATACTTTGTTTTAAGTAAGACTTAAGTGAAGCTTTTAAATGTGCTGTATCATTTATACTTTACTTTTTAGAGATTTATTGCACGTTTAGTAATGTTCCGTCATTAAAACATGCCTCAAGTCATATTCAGATTGGTTCAGGCATGTTTTTATAATGATATTTCTTTTTCTGGGAGCGCTTATTGGCTCGATGCCAATTGTCCATATTATCTCCAACTATCCAATCAGATGAACCTCTAATGCATCTCAATGAAGAACATACGTGCTGACTGATCTGGATGTGTAACCGTAGTAGAGCCCATTTGAGGAAAAGAAAGTGCTCTTAGGCTTCCCAAAAGATGAACATATTCGTCGGAATTGGTGGGATTTTTAGTGCGCCATCAATCAAAATCCAGCAGGGGTGTTGGCTGAAGCACGACAGTGGGGGGATCATCAGGTACATGACTTGTTATGCTGAGCACAACTGTTTGAGTTAATTCAAAGACATTCATTCATTCATCTTATTCATTCATCTATTCCCTTTCGGGGTTGCCACAGCGGAATGAACCGCCAACTCACTGGCATATGTTTTACGCAGCGGATGGGAAACGCTGGGAAACATTCACACACACATTCACACTTTAACACTATGGGCAATTGTTCTTATTCAATTCACTTATTCCACATGTCTTTGGACTTGTGGGGAAACCGGAGCACCCGGAGAAAACCCACGCGATCACGAGGAGAACATGCAAACTCCACTCAGAAATGCCACCTGCCCCAGCCGAGCCTAGAACCAGCGACCTTCTTGCTGTGAGACGACCGTGCTACCCACTGCGCCACCGTGACGCCCGATTCAAAGACATTGTTTGCGTTAAATGCTGCCCTTTGAAGGTCATTAAGGGTACGGTGATAGTCTAGACGGGTCAAATGTTTATTAATTTATTATTATTTAAATATTTAAAAGGTACATGATATGGCTCCTTTAAGTCAGCCTAACATTTCATTTAATAGTTTCAATGAAACCTTCAATCGTTTGTTATTAAAATAGTGAACCTAGTTTGAAAGTTTGTCCACCTCATTTGAACACATTACCTGTAAATGTGTTTAGAAATGAAAAAAAGTTTAAAATAAAAATGGTTTTAATAGTCTTGATCTGTCAACTTAATGTTAGAACTATACCATATTATCAGGGATGACATTATTTTGGATACTTGCTTAGTCATGCTTAGAGCCCCTCATTTAGAGCTCAATCCCCCTCTTGCTCGAGGACGTCACTGCAACAAGCATTAGACATCAGACTCCTCTCCATTTCAGAACCATTACATTTACGTTTCCAGTTATTTTTAAAATTTGTCATTAAAATAGTTATTAAACAATAAGCCCAAACCCCAAATAATTCAACCTTTCCCTAATACCAAAGCTATTCGACCTTCCCCTTACACCCCCGTCTATACTTTATTGATCTAAACAGACGCAAGTGGGCTGCTTGAGCTTGAGCATGTTCCACTCGGATGCTTTTAACTTTGCATTTCAAGCAACACTGCTTGGCTAGTGTCAGAGGTTTTCCCAGGCAGAGGTACTAAGCATTGATTAGGGAGTTCCAAAATCCAAACCCAACCTCGAGGCACACTCTAAAATGGACAGATCAGGGCAAAACACAGTTATCTCAGTCTACATCCTACCTTGCCCAGATTGCTTCACCAATGAAAAAAAACGTTAAAACAATCCGTTAGCCTCACAATACCCCTGAGAGGTTGTTTCATTATAATTTTTAAAGAACAAAGGGACAGTTGATTTCTTATTAAGCTTAGCAAGAAATATGTCTTGGTTTCTCAGTGGGCAATTTGTTTGCCTGGCGAAATCTGAAATTGTTGTGATTTTGTCTCCAAATGTTGCATATGTGTGGACTATGGTGATTCATTTGAATCTGTTATTTAGTTGGGTCATGAGTATTTTAATCTGATGCATTGTTTTCCAAAACGTTGACCACTTTAGCTTTACTGCTGTCAATTTCCAGTTTAATATATGTCTCATTTTCTTTTGAAATATTCATGCAATACTCCCATATACACAGAGGACTAGTTATAACCTTGATTTGTCTTAATGGATGTAATGGATTCATTTTTAATGGGGTGGCTCAGGATAAAATGTTTCTGTTTGTCTAAGCCTACATGCTTTTGCTGTCTCACATTTCTTCTGGAAATAGTTACAATGAGGCTTCATCCACATTCTAAGCTTGTTTGCGCTTGTGTAGAGAGTACAACAGGTCCACTCATTCACTTTTTAGAATCTTTATCTGTGTAAATTTGTCTCCGCACACTGTCTGCTTTTAGCCAGAGCTTGAAGTTGTACGTCTCTCTCATTGTACAGCCTTGTTGTGTCTCTAAATTGCGTCTTTATTGAGGCTCTCCGGTATTTGAATGCAGAGCTCTTCAGTGAAAGGGAGGAGACATCTCAGGGGATTATACTCATTAAATGGCTTTAAACAAACCAGCCAGATTAGCTCGAATCGTGCTCCATGTGGGGGCAACACAGCCAAGGGTGGGTTTGGTGAAAAGAACAACCCAACAGTGAGAGGCATCATCTTCATAAATACACACCATCTGTGCTCACACACTCACACAGAGCGTGAAATCAGGTCCTGCTCCTGCCTGCAGCGCTCAGGCTTATCAACCGTCCTGTGAACATTTCGAATAGAGGGACTGTCCCTTATCTGAGCGCTCAAATGCATGATGAATGTCCTCTCTGCACCCGGCTGAATGATTTCATTCACCTTCCGAATGTCCCTGTGTTTTTCTCTTAGAAATCATCTATTACCCACAATCACCTGCAGGGCTGTCAGCGAAAGCACTTGGCTGAAGCACTTTATGTTTATCAAAAGCTAAATAAAGGAGTAGTATCAGTCTGATGTTAGCCTGCAAGATTGCTGGATGGTGATGCAGCTTTCACCATTTTTGGGCTTTCCAAAAATGGAGACATTTTTGGGCAACAAGTTTGGACCTGTTTAAATCAAGGCATTTACTTGTAACAGCAGTATGCTTTGTAGAATCACCTTAGATTCACAGATGTTTTTGGCAAAAATCCAAAGAAGCATACTCGGCTGTTCGAAGAAGGGTTCCAGGCCACTCCCAATCCAACCGCGCCCCGCCAGTCTATATCTTACTTTTAACTACGCAGAAAAAGTAGGGCTGAAGTTTGATGTTGTGATAACGTTTGATGTGGATTATGCTTTTTATACCATTATCTTTGGCCAACATTACATATTAAAGATATTATTACTATTTGATCTGTGATATATAACCATAATGAAACGAAACAGTGGTTAATTTTGTCCGATTCACCACTTCTCACTCCTGACAAAAAAAAATTGTCATGTAACATTTTTCTAGATTGCGCTGCACTCATGAACAGATAATGTGGTGATAAAATCTGTGTTATTTAAAAAAGATCCGGGAAAACATTTAGCATTAGCTTTGGCAAACAACTAATAACACTTTCTTCAATGAAAGGTATTAACATGAATGAAAACAGATGAAGGTCAATTTGAAGGTCTTTGTTTGCTTTCAATGTTGAAAATATACAAGAAAAGTGGATAGCACAACACAGCATGCCTTTCCTCACGCAGAAGCTAACTACGGCTCAAGCACCAGCGGTGCGTATAACCCTATTGTAATTTTAGCTCTTGTTCTCCATGATCTGTCTTCACCAGTTCAGATCCAGGTCAGTAGAGCTCCTAAAACTATGGTTGGTATAAAAAATTGTCAGTATAACTTAAGTAAATAGGTTGCTAAAACAATCCAATTTGAGTAAATCCATGAACTGTGGTCTATAGCGTATAGAGTGATTGGCTAATGTTTGTTACAATGGTAACTAATGTAGTGCAAGTACATATAGAGGGAGCAAACCGACCTGGACTACCAGTGTTGTCATTTACAATTAATCGACACCTTCCAGCCAATTAGACAGACCATGGCATAAAACAATATTAGGGTAACACAAGTGATTAAATTCATGAGGTGGACAATCCCTGGAAGAATGCAAGATTGTTAAAGTATCTTTCCTCTAGCTATCAGTTCTGTTCTTTTTCAGAGAAGACTACTTTTAAAATCAACAAGGAGTCATTCATAATTGTTTGCTAAGGAAGAACTGGCAGCGCACTTGCTTTCCCTCCTGTGGTTTGGCCGATTATAGCCTTTTAAGCATGTGCTCATGCTGCCAGCTTGTGTCTACGTGTATTTGATTGGTCATGTTCTTACCCTTCAACATGTCAGAGCACTCTGCACAAATTAATGCAGTACTTGTTGAGACTAAGATTTGGTCGGATAAATTTCCATTTAGTCAGATTTCTGTCCTTGAACTAGTGTTTAGTCTAAAAGTTTGTACTTGTTGTGGTTTTCTGAAATAGTTTGGCAAGGGTTTTGTGAAAACTGCACTTAGCTTGAGTTTAGAATCTTCTAGCTTTTTAAAACTGAATGAGACATTGGTTCTTTGCTCTCTGAAAGCTTGAGTGTTCTTTTTCTGACCAACTTCTTTATCGTTTCTCTGGTGTGTCATCTCAGGTCAGAAACCTAGGTGTTCTCCTTGACCGAAATCTATGTATGGCTAAACAAGTGAAATTAGTGGTCAGGAATGGTTTTTGGCAGCCGCGCCAAATTGGCACATTATGGAACATTATTTTATGCTGGCATGGAAACAAATATACATGCATTTTTTCATGTAGACTAGATTATTGCAATGTTCTTTATTGTGGCCTTCCAAAAGCAGCTTGAGGGTTCAGCTGGTGCAGAATACTATCACAAAAATTTCAGAACACATTACCCCAGTCCTAGTCAGACTGCACTGGCTCACTGTCTGCTATAGCATGCAGTTAGGATAGGATACAGAGAACGAGGTTGAGAACTAAGGGAGACAGGGCTCCCCAGTGAGATTAAAGATAAAGATCTTTATAGATAAAGATAGATAAAGACATATCCATGTGCAGGCATTTTAAGAGTCTTGACTTGTTTGTGAATTTGTAATGTTTTAACCATGATAGGTTGCAAATGTATTGTTTCTTTTATTGTGTTTTTTTACTGATTATTTGATGTGAAGCACTTTGAAGCATCTTGTTTGTTAAAACCAGTGCTATGTAAATAAAAAGTACTTACTATTAACTTATTTACTTTTACATGGTGCATGCAAATGTTACATGTAAAACCCCTGCAAATTATATCATCAATCTCACCTTACAAGGTGTGTGCTCATCTTGTGACTATTGTGAGGTCTGTGTGTGTGAAATTGTTGTTGATTTTTTTTTCTTTGATGCTAGGTGGACAGATAAATGAATTGTCACGTTCAACAAGAACAATATTTCCTTGAGTTCAACCTCTTATATAAAGGAGAGCACTATGTGAGAGGTTTTATGTCCAGAGACCCCAAAGAAGACAGAAGACATCTTTTGCATTGTGCACAGAGGGATTCTTTACTTTAAAAGATGTTGCTTTACAATTAAATGGAGTAGGAAAAATCGCAAAAGAAACTCTGTTATTGTAGAGATTATGCTCTCGGTGAGCGGATCAATTATTTACTCACAGGTGAAGATGCATGCTTCTTCGATAGTTGTTTGTCTTGTTTTATCTTAATAAAAGATTGTGCTGTTTGGGCTATCAAGTGGAGAGAAAAGAAACTTTAGTTACATGAACAAAAGACCCAATCACAGCAAATTCAGAAACTAGACGTAAACTGTGTGAGCTGGTGTTAACAGTCACATTGCCCTTCTTCGTTATGGCAAGAGGTAGCCACTGTTTTTAGGATGTTAACTTAAAACCCACAAAATTAACTCCTATAAAATGGAATCAAAACAACACTGTCATTTTCTCACACAATAGCATTCCAATCTGATAAGTCCTTAAGCTGCTAAATAAGTAGTGCGTGAAGACATCATTATTTTCTGTGAAGATGATTCAAAATGATGTGTTTTGCAAAAAAAGCTTTATAAATGCTGCATAAATCTGATTTGACTTATGGATTGCAGCATCAGCTTATCACAGAGTGAAGGTTATTAATATTTATAGCTTACATTCTAAAGCTGATTATACAGAAGCTCTGAAAATCAAGAGGTGAAAATACAAAATAAAATGCTGCATTATTCGCTGAAGAATTTGAACTTAAAACTGTCACACAGTTTTTAAAACAGATTTATACGGTATAACCATTTATAATCATATTGTTAGATGTACCCAGTCTCTGTTTGGTATAATTGCAGTATTATTATTTCATATGTTGTCTGAGTTTGCAGTAACTAGATAAGTGATTTTTCTTTTAACCTTCACACTCGTAAAACATTGTCTTTTGGCTTTTGTGTGAGTGCTGTCTTACACCTAATCTGGTTATCACGACTTCCTGGTGACTTGTGAACTCGGGGGTGGCTTTAAGACCCCCGAGCCCGAGTTACATCAGATTACTAGAGCATGATGGGAAATGATATACATAAGGTGAGATCGCATTCATTCTCACTCTTGCTAATCAACAGCTGGCCACAGATCTGTGCTGCCTGGGGGACTTATTCACCACTGGATTCATCTTTTTCTGCAAACCTTCCAACTTTTATCTTTCTTCCCATGCTAAGTGCAAAGGCTATGGTGGGGGGTTAGATTATTCTCCTAAATTTGTTTTCATTTCCGAAACTTTTAGTTTCATGAAAAAATGATCAAATAATTTTTTTTAGATTCCCCATTCTATATGGACTCAATCTGCTTCTGGTAATGCAGCTGTATGATAACAAAAAGAAGTGGATGTTTGATGGGCAGAAGAAGACAGTGGAATAAAGAGTGGAATGTGTGGGAGGAACACAAACCCTTGGCCCGAAGGAGAACAAGATCTCCGGCTTCTGCTTCAAAGAGTCTCATTTTAAGCATTACACGCCATCAACCCTGTGTAAGATTACAGCCGCGTGTGGGAAAAAATCCTGAGCCCTGGCATCCGTGTCAAACCCACAGGATCGCTGCACTGTACACAAACACACAAAGAACCTGCGTCCAAGAGTTTGAGCCACTAAAAACTTCTAAATCAATCTGGCCCTTTGTTTGCAATTAGAATCTTAGAGCTTTGGTGATAAGAAAGGTTTTATTGCATTTTTACAAAACCAGTATCAAGAGGGAACAATTGCAAAAATAGGGCAAAAAAGAAGCAGAAATATGTCTTGTATTTTTGGAGGTTACTTTTAAGGATTGCTCTGCACATGATAATGAGAAATAATAGTTTTGTCACATTATGAGACAGTCATGCTGCCTTCATCTTTCAATTAAATATTGATACCTCAGAAGACAAGAAATTAAGTTATTTTAGGGTTATGTGCTGATGATGCCTTAATGGCTCAAAATCCACCCATGGTAGTACTTTCCAGCTTTTAGACACAGGCAAGGGGAAAAAATTTGGAGTGAACCCAGTCATACACTCCCTTCCGAGCAAACAGCGCTTAAACCCACTTCCAGAATAAAAGAGAGGCTCCATTGACTGCCCTAATTAGTCTAAGACTTTCTTCATTCTGGGAATCTGCCAGCTCTTTGACTGGTTTAGTGAAAAATCCAGTCGACTTCCTCTAGAATTCTAGGGTTTCCAAACATGGCCTTCTGTAAAATCTGAGCAAACAGACTGAAGCTTATGCTTTCGACTGTGTCATCGCAGCTAGTTTAAGAGATACATTAGTTTTATTTAGCTCTTGTTTCTTATTAATAACCTCAACAGGTATGCCTATTTTGTATTTTTTGCTGTTTGAAATATATTGCCATCTTGAGACTTTTATTCAACAAAATAAACGATAATGGCATAATTGTTTCATACATATTCTCTTTGTACTTTATTTTCTTTTAAAATTCTATTTGTATTCTAGATCAAACATGTTGCAATCTTGGGCTTCATGGAAAATAGAATGGACTTATTTTTAAAAATATCTAAAGAATATTAATTATTCTGAAAATTAATCAAACCTATTTTAGTCAAATCAGTCTGTAACAAAAGGATGTTATTTTTAAATCTAATCGTAACCTGTGTATCTGGATGTATATGGAATCATTTATCCCTGAAAGATGTACATTGTTTTTCAGAGATGAATCGTTTTTAATTTCCTTCTGGAGTGTTTTGTTTAAGTTATTCCAGTATCTAGCAGGTAGCAATGTGCTCTAGTAGAAAAAGTAGGAAGTTCTTGACAGCACTGCAGTCCCAAGAGCAAGAGAAGCCATGGTTATTCAGTTTTCCTGTGATTCTCTGTGAAAAGTCTCACACAAAGACTGAAGAGCATTGAGAGCAAGACTTGGCCAAGACTGGAGAGTATTGAGACAAGACCTGGATAACACCAGAGAGCATCGAGACCAGGGCCCAGGCAGAGATTGGAGAGTACGGGGACCAAGATCCGGCAGAGACCGGAGAGTATCAAGACCAAAACTCTGTTGAGATCGGAGATTATCGAGACCAAGACCAAAGAGCATCGAGACCAAGACCCAGCCAAGACCACAGAGTGTTGAGGCCAAGACCGGAGAGTGTTGAGACAAAGACCTGGTTGAGATTGGAGAGTATTGAGACAGTTTCAGCCTATTTTACTTTAAATGTGACATTACCTGAGAAAATGTAAATCTCCAGTGGATAAATAAATTTGCGTGCATACTCTGATGTCAAGTGTTACTATTATAACCAGTTTATGTGGTCTGGCAATGTAGATTTGGATTGTTTTTACCCTACCGTACACCTGATTAACAGTCATAGCAAGTTAACGGTTACTTTACCTCTCACAGTGCTTTCTTTCCAGATGTCTATAAAAACACTTTTTATTTCTCTTGTGGAGAAATGTGAAGTACTCGCATTGTTGGTTAGAATTAATAACATTAGGCTGTCACATGTTTTTAAAATAGATGCTGCTTATTGGATGCATTTAATGAAAATAATTTATTTGACGTGTGCTTGTAGTTTGCTTTTTGTTCCTTGATAAGTCAAGACTGAGATTTAGCCTTTGCCTAATGTTAAATTTGCCCTTGATTTAATCATCATGAAACACATCTGATCGCACTAATTCAGGTCCTCTTGGCTTTTCTGAAGTCAGAGTAGATTACATGCTAGAGCAGGGTAGTAACTAAAATGTGCAGGGCTTTTAGACTGTACACCCCTGATTCAGGTCTTAAAGAAAATAGGCAATAGATTACTCCAGGACTACTTATCAAAAGCAAACCCCTGTGCCAGGTTGATGTTGACATTTTGATCTGTTTATTGAAGCTCCCTTTATGTGTAACCATTGGTTTATATTGTCATTTAAGCCTAGATGAACCGTTGCATGGTTTATTTATCTTTGGACCGAGACATATTTTACGCTTGAACCAACCTCCATCAAATGGATAAGTACAAAATGATGGATCCTCATGATGTGGGTGACATAACCATTCACTTCACCTTTGTTTGGTCTTTAGTTCTTGTTCTTTGTTATTCCAGCAAGGTTTTGACTCGGGCACTGAAGGGTGTAATTCATTTCTACAGATGTGTGTAATGTCTTGTTCAGTCTCCAGACACACAGATGGATTTAATTACTGGCTCCCTGTGATGCAGATCATCTTGGTTCTGTTTGTCGGGTTGCTTAACCTGTCGAGGAGGGCAAAAGTCTACAATCTGTTAATTAACTTATTTAATCAGATGTGTTTTTTCCCAGAAATTTCTGTGCATAATCACTGGGCTTTTATGACTTGCTGTATCCAAGGAATGATGTAGATTGTTTTGGTAGATTTCTCACTTAACCCTTGTTCACAACCTGTTTTAATTTAGAACAAATGTTTTGGAAGTTTAGTTTTCATTTTTTCTTTTCAATCAGTCCAAGAAAGAGAGCATATATTTTACTCTAATTTCATCTAAATCACCTTACAAGAAATCCGAACGAGTCCCAGCAGAGTCACAAAGTCAGAAGTAACGGCTCAGGAATCTGCCAAACAGCTGGAAAGCAAGGTCATGCCAACACCAGACAGAAAAAAGTGGGAAACGCAGCCTGGCATGAGACGCTTGCCGAAGGAGGAGCTGCTGCAATATTTCATTCTGGACATTAATCCGAGGCTTTACGCTGGCTTTCCTTCGACAGGAGTGTGAAAGATTCTCAAAGAAAAGCAGAACTGGTTCACACAGTATTTTCAGCATGGTTAAAAGCACGCTGCGGTATCATGGGAACACTCTTGTTTTTCCTCTTTCTTCTGAAAAGGGCTTCTATGACAAGACTTTAATTTCCTTTTTTTTGTGTTTGTGCTCATTTACATTTGTTTCCAAACCAATAAGTATTTAAAATTGTTTAATAAGTAAAATATGAATAGGATATCTTAAATAATCTGAGTGTTTTATGTATCTAACATATTTTTGGAACAGATTATATACTTATGTATGTAATAAATTAACCTAGATAAATTTTTTGATTAAAAATATATATTAGGATTTAAGTATAGATTTAATAACTGATGCAATCTGTGTGGTAAATGAGGAACTTTTAACATTAAACAGTGGTGTTCTTGAGCGAGTTGTGGGTGGATTAAGGTGACCCTCTGGAGGAGACTCCGGCTTTGCTCTGGGACTCTCTTAGGAAACTTTCCTGATCTGATCCAGAGCCAGGAATTTTAGAAATGTGCCCCGGAGCAGACCGAAAGACAGGCCTTTGATTTGTTGCGTGTGTTTCGCTTCCTGCACTCTGTAACTGCATGTCTGAGGCACTCTCTTCCTTCCGGCTTTAGTTTCTTCTTCTCATCTTTTAGAAACACCCGATTACTCAAAATCAGATCAGAATGCCGTGCTTATGAGAAGTTTTCAAGAGTCACGAAGAATCAGATTTTTTATGTATTAAAGAGCTCTTTTAGTTTTTGTGGAACACCCATTTTTATTTGTGTTTATTTGTGTACGCTTATTTGCCAATTGAGATTTTTCTGATTGTATTATTCGAGAAAATTTTTATAGTACATATTTTTTTCTTCTATTTCTAAAAATTATTGAAGGCTAGAAATTTCCCATGCTGCTTGCTCTTCTCATTCACACTAAAGGCTTAAGAATGCATTGCCCCCAGCACTGATTATATCTTTCCATCCGACATCCATCTTATCAAATGTAATGCAGTGGAAAAAAGGGGACAGAGTTTGTCATCTTGTTTGAAATGGTTTTGCTGGAACATGCTTCCATGTTATATTGGATGTTTTTCTCAGAATTTTGAAAAGCTTGCAAGTTCATCATAAAACCTCAGGCTAATAACATCAAACCCAAATAGTCTGGTTCTTTCTTTGAGAAACCTTTTTGTCAGTGCTGATTTACCATCTTAGCATGGACTTCCAAACTTTCCTCCCATAAGGCATTTCCCCATCTGGTGAATATGAACCCTCTGTTGTTCCTTGGTTTTTCTCATGTTGAATTCTTGGTTGAATATTGCAGGGAAGGGATACAAGAGAGATGCCTGAGCCACCTCAGCTGGCTCATCTCCATGTGTAGGAGTAACGCCAGGGCAAGATTACATGGCATGCATATCACACACAATCTGCGGCTGCGAAGACAGCAGAATTATGAAGATTGTGGACATGGCAGAAAATACCAAAAACTTTTGGAAGTTACAGATAGCTACTGGCTGATATGAGGAACATTTTAGTTATTCATTTCATGATTTCTCTGAATGACCCCATGCTCCCACACTCTAAAAACCACTTATGACATTGTAATGAAATTAGTTTGCTGGCCCCTATCTCTCCAAGTTTGTTTTTTTCACTACAAACTGTCTCATCTTATTAAAGATAAAATGGGTTATAAAAATGTATTTTCTCTTGTCTAAACTTTATTCAATACAAAAATGCCAGTGACTTTTTCAATTTAGTAAAAAAAGCCTTAATAATTGAGTAATTAAAGATTTTTTTAAATGTAAAAACTTAATTAAGGCAGTTTGAGGAAAAATGTGGACTCATTTAAAAAAAAGTATTTTCTTTTGCTTACAATTGTAAGTTGAGTTAATGAGAGTGCACAGGAATAGGAATTACGGCGTAAAATGAATTAGTTGGTAGCATGGATTTTACCGTGAGTTTGTTACTAATGCTCTTCAAACAAGCAAACTTCAACAGCTCTTAATGGCTCAGGCAGATAGCAGTTTTAGGCCCACAAGAACAGGGGTATTTTAACAGCTGAGTCATTTATTCCTGTGTTTAAAAGAAACAAATCTCATCCACACAAGTGCATTATTAATCCATTAAAACAACCTACCAGTTCGGAGGAGGGAATGCGGTCTTGTAGGTCAATCAGATACATCCAAACCGTGACGAAACGTTCCACATGAGCCAAAACTCTGGTTAAATGACCCAAAGTCTTAAAAACATGTACATTTGGCCAGCATTTAAACAAAAACTAAAAACTGCACCTCTGGTTTAATTGAACTAAAGAAACTGAGGCAGGTGTGAAAGCAACCTTAGATTTTGTTGTTTAAGCAAAGAATCTAACTTTAAATCTTACACAAATGGTTTTTATTTAGCAGATGACATATGTGCTGCAGACCCCATAAACACGTCTAAACTCTGAAGCTTGAAATCCACCCTGTTTTGATGCAAAACCACACAGTTTTACACAAAAACCTCCTCCTCATAGAGCGTCCAAGCTTCTTTAAGTTTAGCATGTGTTTTAGGTTAGCATTACTGTTGCTTTTACTTTTAATTATTGGGATTAGCCTAAGAAGAGCTTTCATTGTATCTGGAATGGTCGGGAACAGGATTTTATTACAACCAAAGTCGCAAATCAGAACCTAAGCACGCACATGTTGCGTTGTAAACAAGCATTATTTGTTTCCAGATTCCAAGTCAGAAAATGAGCAAGATTAGCTTGTTTGCCTGCTAATCTGACCAGTCAGACTAGTCATGAAAGCATCTTTGAGGATTTTGAGATTTGTTTATATTTTAGAGTCAAAAACTGATGAGTGTCTGCATCCGTTAGGATATTTATAGAGTCGCTAACTATTTAGGGTGGATCTGTATCTTGTCCGCCATTATAAAGTTGGTGTTCCAGCTTTATTTGAGGATAGATGTTGTTTGTAATAAGTGGTAATAGAACAGGCTGTTTTTGAGTTCATGTTGCTTTGTTTATGTATATTCTATAAAAATACATTCATATAATTATAAGGTCAAGATTGTTTAAAGGTTTGAAAAGCAATTAAAAGATTGTCTTAAAATAGAAATATGAAAATGTCTTTAAAGCTTTAACTAAAGTTCTCAGGTTTCTCCTGTGTGGTCGTTTTATTGGTATGGAGGTAGGTGATGCTTCAGCATAATCCAAATTATATTAAGTTTCCTCTCCGACACGATCAGGGTTTATGTGTGAGATATTTGACCCTGAGGCGATTATGGGATTTTCGAGTTGCGAAATACCTCTCTGCTGTTCTTGGATTCAAAGTTATCTGACAAGAGAAAAAATAACACATTCTGTTATGACTGGGATGTAAATGTTAGGTCTAGAACCTTCTGGATGCTTGAAGCATTTGTGAGATAAAGATAAGATTCTAATGCCTCTTCAAAATATAAGCTTTCTCATGTCTCATGGAGGACTTTACTAGGAACGCAAAAAGTGGGTTGTTGGAGTTGGAATTCACATTGCGATCACTGACTCGTGCTTCTCACTTGCAGGAAAAGATTGTGTTGAAATGTCAAACCATTTTAGTTATTTTGGAAGGGACATCACACAAAGCTATTGTATTACACAATCCTAGCAGAAAAATATCAGTCGCCTTTGTATGTTTTTTTTCCTGTGTTTTTCAAAACCACAATTTTTATCAAATTGGAAATATCAGTACATTTACAAAACATATATTAATTTAACATATTAATTTTTGCTTTAGCCAAGATTTGTAACATGTTTTTGGCCATATAATAAAATGATCTTGGAGTTAAAAACTAGCAAAGAAGCTAACAAGTTTAATGTAAAATGTCTTATACTTGTCTTAGAAATGTATGATTAAAGGTGTTTATTTGTTAAACAAACATTTATTTACTTTGAAATGTATTTTCCTGTAAGATATCTATTTTTATGTTTGTGTTTATATGTTAATGAAATGAAACATGTATTTAAAAACACTGTGTTTGTTGGCAGATTCTCGCACAAAGTAGTCATACTGATAATTTAAAATAATCATCTTGCTTGAACTGAAATAAATAGGCTATAAAACTGTTAAATTAAAAGACCTACTGTTGAGAAATCAGTCAAACCAGAGTAAACAGGTCTGCCCAAAATGTATTTTAAAAAGCAGCCTCTTACAGTTACCAGAGTGAAACATTTTTTTGCTTTAACACATTATATTTGTGTTGACCCAGATCACAGCGGAGGTCAGTTCAGGTGACTTCCTCTATCGAACAGGTCTATAGCTTGATCTTACATTAAACTATCTATCATTACTGACTTTATTTGAAGAAAACGTGTCTTCCCTGTGTCTACTTTGTGACAAATCCATATTCACCCCAATATTTCAATCAATTTATTCAAGCAGTTTGATTAGTTTTAATGTGATCAACTCCATATTAAAGCATGTAAACAGATATCAACTAAATTTGTCACAGTTCAGGACTGTAATTGGACTGCCAAATCACCATCTAAATTCGCTCCATTATAGATGTTGTACTGAGACATCGAATCTAGTCAGTAATCTCCATATAAGCTCATTAAATGAAACATCAGTTCTTATTTGAGGCAATCAGTTTAACCCAATGACACATGATCACACCCAAATCTTATGAAGTGCTTTCTTTCTATCGTTATGCCTCGGCTTAAAGCACAAGGGTCAACTCTCCTGCTGGGTTAAATGGCTCCCATAAGTACACATTTAAGTGACTAACTAAAAATAACGGCACAAGTCGAAGAGCAATTGCAAAAGAAAGGCTAATGGTATGGCTTTCCCTCCTATCGAGCCCTGCAGCAAGACTTTTTTTTTCCGCTGTGATGGATTTTAAGACTCAAGGATTCGATCAGACTTCTGACTGAAAGCTCAAGCCAAACATCGGCTTGCTGGTTTCATTCACAACAAGATCGATTCTGTTTACTTGAGCAATAGCATTACACTTTCACACTCCCTGTATGTTATAAGGCATCAGAATTCATCCCCTGTCCAGGGTTTTTGTTCCCAGACTCAAAGAGGGGGGAGTCAGATCCATGAATTCCTCTTCGCTAAATCTGTGAGCTAATCAATAATTCAGTCTCGATTCAATCTCACCTGCGTCTGGCTTCAACAAGGCGATGCGTCCTTGAACGCTGCCTTTTTTTGCCTCCCTCATCTACCCTGGTTCTTTGGGTTTAATTAATAAGAGACAATGGTTGTCTTTTAATAAATGTTTAAATAAATGGAACATAAATCCCAAACTAAACCACGATCTACTGCCAGCAATCCTTTTTTAAATTATTTTAATTTGTTTTCCACTCTATCAAGGACAGATTCCTTGGATGTGACTAAACTGAGTAAACTGAGTCGCTTTAAAACCATGGTATTAGGGGCCTGGACAGAGGAGTGTGTGATTAGTTGGGTTGGTTGAGGAGGGCTGGACCCCTCCTGACAAGGAGCGTCTCATCTCTTTCCAACACTGAGTTTGAGTCTAATTTTTTTTTTTAAACCTCAAGCGATAACTGTGTAGAGTCACGGTCGTGGAACAAGGGCACGGAGACCCCTGCTTCATATCAAACCAAGATTCCTCTAATCTGCATCCACATGCATCTAGTGTCCAAGTGATTTTTATTTGCAGCCACTCTCCCCGAATGTCCTCTGTGTCATTCAGGATTCAGCATCTGAATTTTAACAACCCATGGCTTGTTTGTTTATCAGAGTATTGACTTTTCGGACACAATACAGAACGCTTTTGCTAATATGAGTGTAGAGGGTTTGAATATTTCAGTAAGTATGTAAGAACTTATTCCATTTTTACGCTATATAATATTTTATTATGGTATTTCACCTATGTCTCCTATTTGTGAGCTGATATTTTGTTTAGTAGTAACGTACATTGAAAGCAGTGAATGTTATAGCTTAATTTTGGTCATTATGCTATTTTCTAGATGTAGATGGATTAATTTACATGCAAAACAGAGTCAAAATAGAGGTTTTAAACAAATGATTTTAAATTTTGCCAAATCACAATAAGGTTTAAAGGTGGGAGATTTCTTAGAGCGGAAATCAGCAATACAAAGATGCTCCTAGACTAATCACAAGTCGTCTAGACTCCCCGTTTGTGCCAGTGGTTCTTTGTTTTAATCTGACTGTTGAAAAATTGCTTAAAACCCATTTAATGAGGAACACAGGAACAGCTTTAACATATAAATTTTTCACAAAAGACTTGTTTTTTCACTTTTGGATAAAAAAATAAACACTATTTCAACTATTTAGAACCCCTCCACAAAGATATTATTACATTATTTATTGGAGCCAATGCAACAATATCATTAACTTAAATTAAATTTAAGTTAACTTTAGATTCTGTTGGACTAGAATTTTTTATAATATATTTTAACTACCAAGCTCTTTAAGGGAAACGATAGTAGTTTTTTTTGCACATGAAGCAAATATTGTTTTCAAGAGAACACAAATCTGTTGTGAGAGAATACAAACATTGTGAAGGAAATACATAAAGTGTAAAAAAAAGTAGCATTACTGAAATCCATTTTGCCTTTAGGCCACACGTGCCAAACTGAATCCCTGGAGGGGCTACACACTACATATTGCAATCTTAATTAAAAACCTGATCACCCCATTTAAGGTTTGATTGAAAGCCTCTGTCAGTTGACTGTTCAGCTGCTTTAGGGGCTCTGTATATTAGAAACAGTAACAAACCATTTTTATGACAATTATAACAATAAAATGGACTTCCAGATCTAATGGTAGCCCTTTGAAACATTTGTACACTCTGTTTAACTCTGTCAATTATTTGATCCTGCTTCCAGACAGCAATAATGACTGATAATGAAGATATGTCCAAATTTTCCATATGCTTATATGAATCGTGTCAGTCATTTTTATTCAACCAACCACAAACATGTAAACTGTCACCGTTCTCTATTCTCTTTAGCTGGTTACAGATTAGGTGTTCAGCATTTATTGGTTAGGTATTCACTTCCCATGAATTTTTTTGGATATCTGAAAAATGTGTATCCAAGTTGAACTGCTGAATTCACACCAAAAGGTGCAATATTATACCAACTGGCATCCTAAATTTCTTTTATATTGCAACTCATGCAGTAACACTCTTTAGGTGCACTTCATAGTGTAGAAGTAGGCTTCCCTTGGGCTTCTTCGTGGCTCTTGAGAGTTGATCTTAGGTAGGGCGATCATTTGCTGGAATTTGGGAGCAAAGTAGTTCCTTCATCTTGATAAGGACTCTTGGGATAGAAGAATTTGTTACGAATATAACAGTTCCTTTAAAAGCACAATCCGTAGCCTGCCGTTTCATTGACCCATTTGGCATGATAATCAGCGCTTAATTAACAAAGTCAGTTTGGAATATCAATTAGTTTTTTGTCAGACTGTTCTTTTTCTGCCGGGTAAAGAAATGTTTTCTGTTCCTGCGTGGTGATAACTCATAGCCTTGGGCCAGTAAATCAGACGATATCTCCTCATATTAACATCACAAACACACCTCTCTGGTTTACACTAAAGCTGCTTCACTAATGAGAGATGAGGCTGAATGTTTTTCTCTGCTGCCTGTGAAACACCTCAATCTGCTCAGGTGTCTGTCTCTCCTGTTGTCCTCTCAAGTTAGATCTGCCTCAAAATTCATCAGCTTGACACAGGCACAGACTCTGTGCTTTAGGTAAATAGACCTGTTTGTCAGACCTGAAGCATTGGAAGAATGAAACAATTATTGTTTTTCAATCCCGTGTCATTAAGTGGATATTTTCATTTCAAAGAACAATATTTTTAAGCAGTTTTGGTAGTTTGTAAAAAAATAATTTTCATGGTCAACTGAGACATGTAAGGATTGTTGTATGTTCAAATATGCGTTTTTATAAATATGTGCTTGTTCCATTGAAATTTAAGGTTGGTTTTAACAAGGATTAAGCCTGTCACGATGAACAATAATCATTTAATCACACTGTAAAATAAAAGGAGCTTGGTAAGATTGCAAAAAGCAGTAATTTAGAACTTGTATGTTTTCCGTGCCTTTTCTCTCTCTCTCCTCTCTCTCTCTCTCACTCTTTCAATAAAGCCTTCATAATATTAGTGAAGAAATCAAAGCTTATTTATTATATGGTCGGTGAAGTGGATATGGAAATTTAGAGTACCTGTCACAAGCAGGCAGCAGGATGTAAGACACGCTCATAAAATACAACAGTTTCACCATGTAGTTATAAAAGTTCGGAAAAGCATTTTGAACTGAAACCTCACTTGCCATAAAAATCCCATTAAGTATGTATATGGATAGAATTTGGAAAGAAAATAACAAGCCGTCCAATATTGTTGACAAATACAATTCAAACTGTTTAAGGTAAAACCACATTGCGGCGGATTTTATTTGATGGTGTCTTGTCTTCATATTCCTGAAATATTTGATGACATACACACTTAATAGCTTTTATAGAATAGGCTTTTTCCATTTAGCAAAAACATTGTAATATATCAGAATCAGGAAGGAAACTGTAACACCGACTATCATTAGGTAAAAATGCTTAAACATTTATTTAATCCTGCAGAATATTGTCGGTCAATTGTCTGTCTGTTGACAGTCAGGTGGCAAAAAGGAAGTGAGATTTCAAGGGTGTGTTAAAAATAATAACATTTGCTGAAGCAGAATCTGTTGTTTTGTAACCCAAGATATTCTGACTACATTGGAGACAGCATGAGTGCACAGTGAAGCAGGATCAGTGCTAGTTTTCTCTTTAACTTGCATTACAAAAGAGCAAATTTGGCGTTGACAAATTATTTAGCCAAGCTGTTTACTATGGCGCACATGCCAAACATGTTTCTGGTGACATGAAGCAAATTTTATTGTACCTTAATGAAACTGTGGCTTCGTTTTATTATTTTGTTATAGCTGTTTTGTTATATTTTGATGGTTACAGTTATTGCTTTAAACACCAAATGTTGAATGGCATATGTAATGTAAAAAAAAACCCATCTTGGTTATGTATTCATATGTACAAAGAAAAATCAGGAAATGGTATCAGATTCAGCAATTTTGGTAGCGGAATCCGAAAAGCATGGAAAATGTACTTAATTAAAGAAAGTTTTTTGTTTTATAGTAGATCAACTTTGAAAAGTTGAGAGTGGAAATTTGTGATTTTTGCATGAACAGTCATGGTTGCCAAACGGGTTTCCTAACCACATTTTAACCACAAAACTAACATTATCTTAATGTCAACTCAATGTTTTCCCAAGGCCCACGTTGATCCACTCTCCACAAATTGCGTACTTGTTACTTCCCACATATATTTACAATAGAAAGCACCATTTGGCTTTTAGCTCATGGAATGATTTGGCAGCAAATCCCTGTGCCGCTGTGAGCAGAGCAGATCTTTACCTGTTTGTCTGCAGACGGTGTGCTGGGATTACATGCCGTCACTCACAGGCTGCCAGCAGCGATTTAAAACTCCCAAATCCCGCCGAAGAAAAGAAGAACGCCACAACAATGTGTTTGGCTTGTGCAGAAATCATTTCTGTCAGGACAAGAATCACCTTTCCAGACGCCTGGTCACTGAACCATGTCGGCAGGCCCTGACATTTTTAGACGTTTTTATAATACTGTTTTGAGGATTACCAAACTGCCTTTTTCTGACCTGTTGCATTTAATATCCAATGCAAATGCTTCGGAATTAAAGGGATGGCTCACCAAAACAAAAACCCCAAACCTCTTAGACAAATCTCTACTTCAGAGCCTCATGGATCTCCTGTAAAGAAATTAACATTAGGTTTCCTCTGTAATGGCATAATGGCCTTGCTCATCGCTTAAATAACCGTTGGCTGTCTTGCATTCTTTAGTAGCTTCCATACTTTAGTAGCAAGTGCCATACTGTTTATGCAATTGTGTTCCTCACACTGGATTCACACTGGAGAAACATAACCATATCGTCATGAGTGCTACTCATAAAGTATACAAGTGGACACTCTACTCTCGTTAACAAACCATTCAGCAGTTTCTTTACGCACCTGTTTATTAATCTCAGTTACAAAACATTTCTGATTTATGTTTTCCATTTATGTTTGCATTTGAGTTAATTATTCCCTGCATTGTACAATTTAAAAGGACTAGTATTTACATTTTTTTCTATGTACTGTTTGTGGAGATCCAATAATATGGGTGTAGGATTTCTTTTATTTGAGCAACATCACCAGTGGATCCCCGTAGCCTTCGGAGAAGCTTTTGAATGAACAACTCAACTGCGGTGTATACGAGTTTATTCAAACAAAAGAACTTCTGGAAACACAGAGTTTTTAGTCCCCTTATATATTCTCAAAAGGGAGCGGTAACTGGTCACACAAGCATGGTCAGAGTTTAAACCACCTGCCCAGAGCATATGGTGTGCGTGAGATATCCAGGAGAAGGTGAAATGTGGCATTTTGCATAACGAACCAAGTAAATCAGTCACAGAAATAAATCACAGGATAATCTAGTCTCACTCAAGAACCAAGTAAATCAGTCACATAAATGAAACACAGCATAATACAGGCACACTCAGCACACAGAGTTTCACAAGAATACAGAGTATAAAAATGAGAATTCCTTATTATTCTTACAATGGGTATTTTTTTACATCAAAGATAATTGGTTTTCAGAACGTCAAAGTGCTTAACGCATGCCAATAGAATTCCGGAAAGACTATGACACTGCTCTCTTATTGGCCAACAGTTTAGCATGTTCATGACTCAACACGGAGGATTCAGCTAAGACACTGTACCTGACAAAGTCTTGTTGTCTAGAGTAACATTTCACGAGTTTGCTTACAAAGAATTTGTTCAGAAAACGCAAGCGAATCTGGCTAGATAGGGATACGCGTTATGGGCGAGCTGTCGATGCAAGGTCCACGGGGCCAAGAAGTGAGGAGTGAAGATAGTGCTGAAGGAGAGCCTTTTGCATTTAATCGCCAAAGGGATAGTGAAATGGGTACTGTTTCTTATCTTTCGGAGTAGTTAAGAAGGATTGAAATCACATGTTTGATTCTGTTAATTCTTTTGATTTGATTGATAATGTTTGATTCTGTTGTAATTTAAGTCTGTTAATTAAATCAATGCTCCCCCCCGAAATTGTGTTCACCGAATTACACTATCTGGATCAGCATGAGATTGTCACAAAAGAAAGAGCTAAAATATATTTCTATTTTTAAATGTTTTTATTATAATTATTTTTAAATTTTTATGTTTTTATGTAGAGCTGGCTCTAATAAAAGACACTAAATGACCTTTTGAGTTGGTTATGTTCTTAATATTAAAAGATCAAAACTTTTTGGTTTCTCAATTCATGGCTTCTTTTAACGTAAAATAAATGTTTGCCTTTTACTTAATGGGATTTTTATGGCAAGTGAGGTTTCAGTTCAAAATGCTTTTCCGAACTTTTATAACTACATGGTGAAACTGTTGTTTTGGGGCCGAATGATGCAAGTGTCACAATTTTATGCTATGACATGTCTCGATCTATACGAGGATAGCCAAGAAATGTTGCCTGTATGGCAGGCCATTTCTAAATTTAAACCTGTGACATTAGTTTTCAAAATAGAATTAATATTAAATGTTAATAATACATTTTTATAAATATAGAGACAATTTGTATTCTGATGAGTGATAACTATATTTCAACTAGTCCTAAAGACAGTTAGAGACAACTCTAAAGTCCAATTAAAAGTCTCATAATTGATTTGACTAAAATATTATCAAATGTCTTGCCACACTGCCAGTAATGTTATTATAACGTTTACATGAAGACGCTTACATGTTATAAGATGTGCAATTTTGCTATTTTACTTTTACTAATTTTACAAAAACAACTTTATTAATTTTAATAGAAGTTTGTGCTCAATGTCTTATGTCCAAACAACTTCAAAAAGTTAACTTTTTATAATAGCTGCTAGGAAACCATGCCTGATCGCATCTTTCAACTACATTTATTAAAACTTATAAATGTCAGTAAACATTCAGAAAAAACCAAAAACATCTCAATCATAATATATATTATGTTACCTTGTTACCAAGTTCATGCCAAGGTCAAGCACTCTATTAAAAGTTACAAAGCAAGCTAAAATCTAAATCCTGAAGTGAACTTGATTGGATCTGCAGAAGAATTAGATTGTTTCTCTACATCGACCTCTATTATGGGTAGGTCGCAATATATATATATATATATATATATATATATATATATATATATATATATATATATATATATATATATATATATATATATATATATATATATATATATATATATATATATATATAAATGTTAAACTAAACTGAAGCACAGTAAAGACAGTAGGCAGAAAAATGTAGGCATAACATTTCCCCTCTCATTATTAAACAGGGAAAACACTCAACGAAAATGTATGGAGTTGTTAACAAATTTTTTTTGTTATTGGAGATTAAATAAATGGTTGTTTGTCAATAAGTAGCAAAGGCATGTTTTTGCTTTCAAATGTGTCTTTTAGAGGATATTTTAAAAGTGCTTTCGGCTTCTAAAAATCTGTTTATTCCAGCCTTCATATTTAACTTTTGAAAAAGAAAAAAAAAAACACACACAAATGCACTGATTAGTGAGCACAACATCTGGAAAACATCTGCTTCTATTTCAAGCACTGCGATGCACAAAATCATCTGATGACTAATATTCAGAAGCGTCTGTTGAATGTCATTCAAATATTGGTTGAGTGAAATCGTTAAATACAACAAATCCATTTTAAATAGGCATTTGTTAAAGAAATGTAATACAGAGATAATTTCCGCTTGCACTACCAAGGCTAATTTCTGCATGTGCGCCATCAAGAAATCTCCATTGAGAGGAAAGGGTTTGACAAATTTTGGATGTCCTGGTCCATGTGAGAAAGATAAGAATGTATGTATATATTATTTTTTATGGACTTATAATGAGTAACACAGTGGAGAGTGGAGACACAATATTTTTTGGGAGAGAGATAAGGGAGTAGGCTTGGCTTCGAATGCCTGTCTAGACCATCCCACATAGCAAATATTACTAGTCCCAACTCTGGCTCACAGTTTCTGCTATTGATTGGCCCCAGCACCACAATGACTTATGGTACATGCATGGACAAGGTCCTGATAAAAGACAAAGGCCACAGATAGGCCTTGTCTAACCCTAGTCTCATCATCCATACTTGGTCCTAGCCTGGGCCAGATATCATGTTATTTAAATTAAATTCTACTTTGTCATCGTGTTGTACTTGGGTGTGTCCTTACGTGTTGGTTTACAGAAATAGCTCAATGTATTTAAAATAATTGTAAAATGTAAATGATTTTCAATTATGGATCATATTCTCTGTTATTGGCTCCTGTACCAATATTTTATGTTTGGTTTGTCCAGGCAAATACGATCTCTGGCCCAACTTTTCTGTGCCACGCAAAAAAAATGGCACCACCTCTGCCAGACTTGGACCAACCTTGGCCCACGTACCAAATGTGATTGCCAGACAATTGTCAGATATGAATGACAAATGCCAAGCTTGGCCAAAATTGACTGGGACGTGTTCATGCACCGACTGCTATCCTATGGTACAGACCAAAAAATGTGGTGTTTTAAGGTGCTGTCTTCAAAATGCTGCTTTCCAATCAACAAACTCAATAATTTTTATGTAGAAAGCCTTGAGTTATTTTGAATATTGAAACCTCACATGCCTGCAAGAGTTTCCCCAGGGCTCTCTGGGTTCCTTCCATCAATATTGGGTCTAAACAGGTTGCAGGGTCTAAATAGTGAGGCAATTTAGGTCTAAATAGTGAGACAATGGGACCCTGTTGTCAACTAGGAACTTCTCTAGGGTATATCTAGATGACTTCCAACATTGCTCAATGAATGAAAGAAACTCAAGCAATTGGAGGATGACTAAATGATGACAGATCGATCCCTTCAGAAGCTGGCAGCTGGGCAGATCTCCGAACAAACAATTAGTTGCATTAGACTCGTTGCACATCGCCCACGCACTCAGGGACTTCGATGTAGTTTCCTGCACAGTTTAATGAGGTGGATCAGTGTTGGTGTGTGGAGGTTGCCTAATGCATTACATTTCTAACATTAAAAATGAATGACACCCCTCTATCTCTCTGGTAATATCATTCCATTAGGAGAGGATGTTGTGTAAATCAGAGGCCTCTCTGGGAAGACATTAAAAAATAATGCATTTTTTAAAATCTTTTTTTAACTGATCGAACAGTTAAAAATATGATTACGTTTTAAAGAGATGTTTCCTTTGTAACAAGAAAAGTAAAAGCCAGTGACACTCGTTTACACAATTAGCTGGATTTTTTTGTTGAAAGTACTCAGTTTTTACTGCTGAGTACTAAAGGCGGTTATTATTTTAAAGAATGCTACGCTGTCAATAAGTCATCATCTTTGAGAGCTTCTTTGTTCAAATAATTTTACGATATTCAACTGAAGAAAGAAACTCTAACATGTTTTGATCCACTCGAGGATGAAGACTGTCGCTAACTGAAGTGCTGTGGTTTCACATTTGGTACCCGATCTTGTGAAAGGAAAATAAATGATGAAAAAAATATTTAGTTTGTGCTCAGATGTCGGGTTAGATTCTTGAGTGGGGATTGGATGTGATTGGACAGCGCGCTCCTCTTCGCACTGTTGTGTCAAGTCATCGTCTGACTGTCTGTGTTTGTCAGACACCCCCGTTCTCACCTGCCACCTGAGCCCTCGATGCTCGGTGATTGTGAAGAGACAGACAACAAACCTTCCTCCACTCACAGACATTTCAGAATTATATGTTGGAGCTGTTTTGAGGATTTGGCTCGAGTTTGTAATATCAAGTACTGCTCTGTTGTCTGTTTATTAAAATTTAATTTCATATTTCTTTTCAAATGTGCCTAATAAATACATTTCAATTTCATTCCTACTTTTTTTGTTGTGAATTTTGGCTTGGTTCCATACTGGCACCATGCTTGATACCCAACACTACTGTGGGATGTTAGAACAGAGAATGCCATAGCAGTGAGGGACAATGTTATGTTAGTGAGTGCTATATAAACTTAATTAAACATTACAGAAGTATTTGGTGTAAAGGTTCTCTCCATTGTGTGTTTTTGTTTTTGTGTCACTTCTAAAGTCGAAGTGTCGATAGATGTGCTCACTAGCAACAATGTCATTCAATTTACTTCTAAATGAGATGATTTATGTGGCATGATGGGCAAATATTGTACCATAATTTATGTTGTTACTAATTATGTTTGTTGATTTTAATTGGCAGTGACTAAATTAGGATTAGGCTACCTCTTAAGTAATTACAGTTTACAGTTACAAATTTGGTTGGATTTTGGTGGAGCATGGTAGTAACGGTATGGAGTCCATTTTAATTCTATTTACTTGTTAACCATATATCTGCTTATACACAGCTCCTAATGTCTTCAACGTGTTGAGAATACAATATTTTCAGCTGTAAAATGTATTTCAAAATAAACAAAAAAAATTTTCATATAAATTTCTGATTTGTTTTTCACATATTCATTATTTTCACATAGATTATTCACAAAAGTATACACATGTCAAGTTTTGTTTATTTAAAAACTGCTATTTAGAGTTCCATGTATACCTGATCTTCATTGAAGTTGAAAAAAATAAAGGATTTTAAATTGTATTTAATAATACTTCTTGATTTAAAACACAAAAACATGTTTTTATTTCTTTTGAGACATCTAAAACAATTCAGGCCTGAATGGGTTAAAATAATCATCTCTAGCATCTTGTTGACTTGTGAATGTACAAGTTTTCATTTAGGCTTGGTGTCTTCTTATTATTTATTAATCTGATCTGTTTTCAGATTCAAACAGACACCTTTCATTGATTCTGATTTGTGTTTTACACACATCTCTCATGTACTGCATTATGTCTGACATGTGGCTACTAGGTAAAGTGTTGTCAGATTGAAAACCCAGCAAAGTCCACTAGGAAAGAAAAACAAATCAGTAAACGCCCCTGCCTTCACCACTTTAGTTTGGGCATCGTTGCATTAAAACCCCTGTTTCTTTTCCTGCTTTGCTTCTGCTTGTCTGTGCTTTCTTAGCATTGAGTTTGTATCTGGCTGGAAATTGATAAGCAAGAATCCCTGAGAAACCAAAAGACTTTGTAATTTTTGTTTATCTAGCTCTCCTTTTCCAAATGTCGCCCAGCAGAAAGAATCCACTCCTTGACATACTTCCCCTCTCATTATCACATTTTCTCTCGTGCAGGAATGTGAGGTAATGCTTCAATATTCAACACCGAGGGGAGAAGATGTAAGGCACAGATCACTTGGGTTTAAAGGTATAGGTCACCCAGAAAATGAAGATTTGATGTTAAGTTACTCACCCTCGGGCCATTCGAGAAGTAGTAGACCACTACGAAGATTTTTTGCTGAAACCGTAGTTATTGGCGATTAATAAAAAGCAAGTCAGCAGCTTCCAGTGGAAAAAAAACCTACAGGATTTTAAATTGTCTTGTTAATAAAGAGAGACTAAGCATCTTCGCATGCTTTCATATTTTTTCTTTTTACAAATATTAATATATTATTATCTTAAGAATATTCACATGTTCATAAATATAAAATCACAAATAATTAGTTTCTAAGCTAAGCTCAAGTTTATGGGTCCTAGAACCACCTTAGGATTTATTACTTGCCCTTTAAAATTAAATAAAACAAGCAAACTGATGTTAACACAGCAGAATATATTTTTTATGTATAAAAGGCTGCAAGTTACTCAATGATCATATACCCACAACCTGTAACCCTATGGAAATCTTAGTTAAACTGGTTGTTTTTATGCTTCTCTACTAAAAACATTCCGACGTATAGTCAATGTTTCTTGGTCATGACATCTGAGGCTTAATCCCACATCTACTTTAGGGTTCACATTAGTTTTTTCTTTATGTTTATAATTAATATTTTCTTATCTATGTTGTGTGTTTGCATGTTGTCTTGTTTGAGTCTTTAGCCTCATTGATTTCACCTGCTCCTCATCATAATCTCCCTGTGTATTTAAGCCCCTTACGCCTCGCTCTTCATTGTCCATTCTACTAAATGCATCACATTTTCAAGTCTCGTAAGTTTCTCATTATTTTGTCACTTGCTTTTCTGTGTTCCTTGCATCTGCGTTGGTTTTGAATAACGCCAGTATTTTTTTTGTATGTTTCAATTTGTATGGTTAAACAAATCCTTGTTTCATGGCTTTGTGTTTTCTTCAGCTCCCAGTTTCACTGCCTTTTCCACACTGTTATCTCGCTGTGACAGATCTGAGTAAACTTGGCTGAACTGAAGGTTTATATTTACAGACTCAGAGATAAATGCTAGTATTGCATCCCTATCATCTTATTTTAGTCACTGCAACTTATGTAATATGCTTCAAAAGGCTTCCAGAGGAAACAGTTCTTCTATCTCATTCATTGAGTTATAATGTAATGTCAATCTTCTTCATTCAACGAAGCAGCTCATGGTCTCTTTTATGACATTGATATTTACTCTACACTGTCAAAGACATGTATTTGTAATAACGAGGCAATAAATCACTTGCTTGATTGGTTGATTGTGTTGTTGTGCAATTAGAAATACTGCTTTTATTCCATCTGCTTTTGATATCTCTCAGCAATAATTTTTTTCCCCAAACAAATGCTGAATCTTACAGCTAATCTGCTTCTCCATTGGCAGTAATCATGGTCTATTTTTGAACAATGCTGTAGAGCAGACGTCCTCCTGCAGATCTGCTTCCTGCAGAGCTCAGTGCTGCCTCTAATCAAACAGACCTGAGCCAGCTAATCAACCACCTCTTGAT
Organism: Danionella dracula; assembly: GCA_900490495.1. Lineage (NCBI taxonomy): Eukaryota > Metazoa > Chordata > Actinopteri > Cypriniformes > Danionidae > Danionella > Danionella dracula. The sequence goes on from UELW01000511.1 coordinate 3,988,312, forward strand.
TAGCATACTCACACTAAAGTATGTGCTTGAGTTTGTGTAAGCGCTGTACAATAGAAGTCATTTTCTGGTTATGTAGGACCACATTTTTTTCATTTATTATTAGCTAGGTTACTTTATTGGTATCGTTTGATGGCATTGATGGCTGTCAGATTTAGTTTTAGCTGTCATGTTATTTGTATACGTAGGAAAGTTCTAGATAGTTAGAATTCACATTGACCTCACCACACTAATCCCAAAGATATCCAACCCAATCCACTTTATTTATTTAGTTCCCAAAGTGCTGCACAACACAGTATGTCTTAGAGACAGAATTACAGAACAGAGAACAGAATGTTAAATTGTCAAATTCATAAAAGGAATAAAATTACCGAACCCAAATAAAACAGAATCCTAATCCAAAATAAAATACACACATCAATAATCACTTGACTTGTGCAGAGTTAAATGCCAAAGAGTAAAAATGTTTTTTTTAGACTTAAAACATCCTACTGTAGGAGACATAGTGCTATACCCACAACTTGCAATTTTTTTTTGCAATATTTTTTCATATTTTGCAAAAGAAGTATTTGCGACAGTACAAGATTGGACTATGAATGCATGTTCATATGGTTTACAGCGTTCCCCCTTTCCAGTTTTCAGGTTACTAGCATGTACTGAGGGTACAGTTTTTTCATAAAACAAGTTCTAACTAAAACTTTTGTGACGAGTCGTTAAGTGTTTCAGCATTACCATACAGGAAAAGCCACTCTGGGTAGCAGCAGGCTAATCAACCCAATCAGAATTTTTTTATGAACTATTACTTTTTTCACCTCTTAATTCAGATAATAATATGAAGTGAGTAATTTATGATTTGTTCCAGGCTATCTTTGGATGCTGCCTCTAAAGAGCAAGAAAATGAATTATAAGTGAATGCTCAGATGGAAATGCAATAAGCACAACATACCATCACAAGAGGAAACATCGATATTCATAAGGGGGTGATTTTTATTTTTCCCTTCTTTAGGTTATATTCAAATTTAAAGATGTACATAGTTAAGGACTGTGTTAATTGGGGGTAGTCACCTGCCAAGTGCTGAGGTTTTGTTCATCTTTTCTGATCAACCAAATAATGCCTTTTTGCCAGTTTTCACTCCTAGTAATGCTCTGCCAAGGAGGAAGCGGCCAATTTACATGACCTCGTAGCCTCATTTGCTGTCTAAAACCTATGGGTGACTTCATGCTTGGTACGTTCATGTTGCATTTAGCAATAGCTTTTTGAACTATAGCTTAGCATTAGCTTTTTGACATCATATTTTTTTTTTACAAATAGGTTACACTAAATAGGTTTGCCATTATAATTGAATGTATATATATTTTAAAACATCTAAAACAATTTCAGCAACCAAATACAGTTACTTTTATAATAATTGTTCATAATAATAGTTCAACATTTCTGTTCTAATGCCAATAATATAGTCTATAAATAGTGCAATATTTAACTAGTTTTTTTTTTTTTTGCAAATGCTAATGCAACCTTATTGAACATTAATGGGAGGTTTGCCGTTTGCTAACTTCATTTGCGTATCAGATTTGTAATAGCTGGTCACACATTGCGTTTGGGGGAAATTGATATTGTGCTCTGTCAGTGTACTGCAATCTGTAAAAGACAGCGAGAGTCAGGTTCTGATCTGAACAAAGACTTGTTATTCAATATTTTTAGGAAATGTAATGCAAATTAGGCAGCAGCAGTTCTTTCCTGCAGAGTTTGGTTCCAGCGCTAATCAAACACCTGTCCTAATCAAGGTCCTGTGGTTTAAATTGACAACGACTGCAAAGAGTGTCAAACTAGAGTGGAACTAAACATGCCAGAGGCCGCTTAAATTGGATCTAATTTGTTGTAACTTTTTACTAATTCCTCTGTGAACAGAAATGTTATTACGATTAAATGATTAAATTTTTTGGTATGGATAATTTGTTTGTATTTATTGAGTATCTCATCTCATTATCTTGAAATATTTTTGAAGCTTTTAAAGCATGAAAATATTTTATATACATGTATTGTATTAAAAGTATATAATAAGTATGTTTTGGTTTAGTTGATCCTAACAACCAACAGCAATAGATTTTATTTGAGACGCCTTTCATGATTCTCAAGATCAGCATATAGGAATACGATAAAAGTAGTACAATACATTTTTTTAAAGACACAACAAAGTAGAGAAGATACAATACATTCTTTTAATAAAAATACAGCACCATCACTTTTGGAAGAACAACCTAAAGAGGGACATCTTCAAGCTGGTTTTAAAAGAAGAATTTGTTTCTTACATAATCAGTGTTAAAAAAAAATCAGTGTTACTATGAAATACCACATTTGTTCCTTCCTTTGGAAATGAAAGAAGATTCAGAAAAACAGGAACCACGTAGACTTTGTCTTGCAGCTGTTTAAAATTGTTTTGGAATTTGAACATTTTATAACTTTTTGTTAGCCTTTATGGGACAATTTACCTTTCAGAGAGAGACCAAAGCTCTCTAATGACCGCAACCTTCACTACTCTCACTCCTCTGAGCTCTTGAGTAAGGGAATTTATTATTACGTTTAGACAGACTCAACAAAATCAAATCAATTAAAATTTCAACTTAAATACATTTTTCTGGTGTTATATTAGGAATATTTAAAAAACAAATACATGAACATTTGTTCAAATCTACAGTTATAAGTCTGAGGATGAAAAAAATAATAAATACAAAAACAGTAGTTTGATTGACAGAAGAATTGACCAATCAGTGACAAGTTGTTGATTCTCAAATGGTACAATCCCTTTCCATTTTGGCTGAAATGTCGTTGTGTTTTCCAAATTGTTAATTTAGTTTTGAATGTGTCATTGTATATTCGTAATTGTTATTTTTTTTGTCTATTTGTAATTTTATTTTTAACCTATTTTGTTTTCATAATTGCTAATAATTTTGCACCTCTCTGCCACCGTAGTTCTCCCCTAAAAATGGCAACACATGAAACTCCAATCCCCCCCATGAATTTTTTTAAGCAGAATGAAGTTATAAAAGAAACTCACCTAGACTTTAGAATATACTTTAGAGTAGGGTAGTCATCCAAAAATGCAACTTTATGCAAATGTATTGCACTTCTGTTTGAATCGATCAATAAATAGATAGATAGAAACACGTTTTACCTTTTCCCATTTTTTCTTTTTTGCATTTTAGGATATTTATTTATTTTCGGTTTTCACTCTTCACAATATTTGACCAAATAATCATTTATTTCATTTCTCTTTGGTTGAAAGCATCTGCAAATATATACACATCTGTTTTGTTTTTCATCAAGGTTGTGCTCTGACCTCGGAGGTTTCGATCAATTCTGTTCCCTGTTCCTCAGTGTTGTGCACTTATTGGCTGTTTAACTAGCCATCCTGCAGGTCATCAGTTTGGCGTGTGCTTTCCTGATCGAATTGGTGTTGCTCTGGTTGATTTCTCCGGCTCGTGTATTGATAGACGCTCGATGGTTCCAGCAGATATGGAGCAGTGTGTCACAGGCCACTGATCCAATGCTTATCTTCACCTTCCACCATAGCGCGCTACTAATGAGTGCTAGCAACCCTCAGAAGCAGTTATTGAGTTCTCTCGTCGCCGATATGTCACGGTTTGTTTGCCTCGGGTGATTCGGTCCTGTAGGGAGACTGTCATTGTGTCATTCTTAAGGGAAGATATTCGGTGGCTGTAATTACTCTGAGGAGATGTGTAGATAACGGCGTTTGGCTATGCGTCAACATTTTGACACTTTAATCTCATTGTGTGTCTTATCTGTGTGATTTTGGCACATTATGAGTTCAAAACTCTCAGTTAAAATTTAATCAAAATATGAGTTCCAATTATTTACAGAGCCTTGATTTCAAATATGAACGCTCAACTTCTTCGTTGGTGCCTTTGTGACTCTTTATGAAACTCTTTAAGGTTTAAACATATTTTCTGCTTATAATACTGGTCCACAATTGACGTAGCTGGAAAATAAGTTTGTTGTTCCAAACTTAAAAACAGCAACAACAAAAAACTAATTTTAAAAACACTTAATTATTTGAAAGAATATAAGTTGTCTTCAACTGACTACAAGATGAAAACAGTGTTCTCAGCTTTTTTAAAGTTTAATATTACATAAGCATTCTTATTTTTATTAGTTGCGCGTATTACATAAATAATAAACCTGTAGCCAAGCCAAGGTCTGCGCAACAGCCTGGTTTAATCAAATGTGGATTTCAATCCAGATGTCATGGGGCGGACCAAGCTCCATTTTCATTATTTTGTTTGGCTGAGCTCCATGTGCGCTCTATTGATTGGGTCATTCACTTGTCAATCACAGTCATTCTTGTGCGATCTGTTACTGGCACAGAACGAGCTACAGCTTCAGCTCATTTTGAAACAGGGGAAGAGACAATTAAACTGCATTATATGTATCATAAAATTTTTGTATTTTGAGAGGTGAAATTAAGATTAAGCCTTTCAGACTTGAATTGTTTTTATTATGAGTTTCAGAAAAACGTTATTTTTGTCAATAACATTAATAGAAAACTGTCTTGGTCAACGGGTCATCAGTAAAAAGCTCAACTTGGCATGCACAGGTACAAGCATATTAATAAACTTGAATGCAACACCTGCATACTTTGTACTTGTCTACAACGGCCTGGACAAGCCCCTTTTGATTAAACAACAAATGCCTGAAATAATTAAAAGCTGATATATGCCACATATATGCACACTGCTGGTAGATATTTAAAAGTAACTGTTTAAAACACTGTTGCTCCTTGAAAGCCACTAACGATCAAATAATGAAACATGTTAAAATAATCTGTTTTTGCTCTAGTGATTCATTTTAGAAATATAAAAATGTTATATAATTCAGAAACCAATGACATTTACGATTGGTTGTTTTATTTTTCTTTTTTTTTGTGCTTGAATTTTATAGTTTTTAGTTGCTTTTTGTGGTACTTACAGACACTTACAGCAGCGTCTCACTAAACACTGAATCCAACGACTTCTAATCTGTGTTTAAATAAAGTCTGCTTGGGCGTAGGCAAGATTTCCCATCTTTCCATCATGAATGAAAGGTATTACAGCATGTACTTATTGAGCTTCTGCTGGCCTCAGAGTAAATCTGAGAGGATTTCTGATGTTGCGCTAGCGAGGGGGGTAAAGGGCATCCCAGAGTGCCTGAGACTGTTTGAAGGAATATGAAAGCCTTTTGCCAAGTGACTTTTCCACCCATGCAGATAGTATTATACGCTGAGACTTCATGTAAATGGATGATCGCACAGCAGGGACAACTCTCACGCTGCTGCCAGAGCCTCCTGAGGAGAAGCAGCATAAGGCTCAACAAACCTTAATATTAACCTGCGTGTCATCCTTTTCTCGCTGAATTCATTCTTTCTTTAAGAACCTTTTGGTCTCCATGTCTGCCGCTTTTTTCCTTCTTGTCATGTACACTGCTAAAATTATTTTCAGTTTTATTGTCAGTTTTATTTATTCAGTTTTATTTATTTTTTTATGTAATTGTGTAGCATCTAAAGCTCAAGTCCTTGGCGGATGACACGTAACCACAGTCAAATTTTTTCTCCTGCCTTGCTAGCCACATTTAATAGTGTTGGGTGGGATTTCCATGATCCAATCATCATAACAAACATGCCTCTATACTAAACTTCATATTATACTTTTAACAGTACCTGTTTGTTTTGGCTAAATAGAACAAGTCAAGACAAGGCAATAAAATTTTTATAGCACATTATCATTCACATTTGAAATTTAAAGTGCTCTACAGAGGAATAACCACAGAACAAAGATAAAAAGGAAATGACAAAACCATTAAGATTCACAGAATAAAAGAAAAAAGGGCAGTACTGTTCGAACAGCAGTGTTCAGTCAGTAAACACACATTTAAAATGTTTTAGCTCCTCTAATCTGTTCTGCATGCTGGTTCCAGCTGTGGGCAGCATAGTAACTGAAAGCAGACTCTCCCTGAAGTCATGGTAGTTCTAACTGATTTAAAACCAATGAACTTTGTGACCTAAAGATGAGCAGCAGCACTTTATAATCTATTCTGGATGTCACTGGGAGTCAGTGTAGAGGACTGGTGTTATGTGGTGCGACAGTACTGGTCAGGATCAGTAGATCTGCAGCAGTTTAGTAGCCTTTTGGGGACATCAGTTGAAACCATTACAGTAGTCAAACCTTTTGGTAATAATAACTAAACAACCAACATACCAACCAACATGGACTAGTTTCTAGATCCTGACTGGAAATGAAGCATCTGATCCTTGCAATGATTTTGAGATGATAATAAGCAGATTTAGTTATCGCTCTTACGTGACTGTTGAAGCTCAGATCAGAATCCAGAATGGCTCTGAGCTTCTTAACCAGATTTTTTGTTATAAATCTATAATACCCTTAGAGCTAAGATATCCATTCACCTTGAGAACCTCTGCTTTGTTCCCAAAAATAATTTAAATAAATAATAACTTGTATTTTGTAACTAGCTTGTAACTAGTTTTCTCTTAATTTATCTGAAGAAAGTTTGTGTCCATCTAGCTCTCATCACGTCATTTATAGAGAGAAGTTACGGGACTGTAGAAAAAGAGCTAAGAAGATCTGAGAATCATCAGAATAACTGTGATAGGCAATCTGATATCTCCTCATTATTTGATCCAGTGGTAGCATGTACAGGCTAAACAAAAATGAGGCGGTGTCCCTGTGTTAAATCTTGTTTATTTTATTTTTAAATAAATGCTAAATACTACTTAAAATATCCAGATGACGTTTGACATTGGACTTTATTTTTAATTCAGCAATCATTTATCATGCATCAGCCATACTATACCAGATGTTTCATAATTTGAGCTATTTTAACTGAGAGCTGTCGTACTGTCATTTTTACACATAACAAAACCTAAAAACCAAACTTGAGTTTTTCAATTTGTCACTTGATTTTTTGCGAATAATTATTACATAGATTCCACATCAGTCAGCCAATCCCTCCCAACCTGTCACTTTACCCGCTCTGCAGAAAACAAATCATTGCAACCTTAGCATGAAATTGTAGGCTCGTGCTAGCTCGACAGACACTTCAGCAGCCCATGAAGGAGAATTTGAGAGGGCTGCTGGGACACCTGCGAACACCACGCTGACATGAACAAACCAAAATCAAAGTCTTCTTCACAGCTGGGGAGACAATGACGAGCAAACAGACCGTTCAGTGAAAATTAATCCGATTCAGAAATTCAACTTGGCCCTGAAAAAAAAATCAAGAGGCTCATTGGGTTATTATGTATTGATCTGATAAGTTGCATTGCCAGTACTTATTTGATTATTATTAGATACTTAAATAGATTGCAACCTCTTTAGAAATAGTAGCAAAAATATTAAAGGCATGCTGCTGAGAACATTTTGACAGGACATTAAAAGAAAGTGCAATTGAGAATTCTTTTTTTAATGTTAGCATTTATTTTTTAAATGGAATACTTTAAAATTCTGACTTTAAAGTTTAAAATATAAAATGTAGATTTTTTTAAATGTAAATTTAATTTAAAGATGTTAAATTATACGCACAGAAAAAAAAAAACTGTTGTCGACTCTATAACCAGCTTGAGGCTTGTAGATAAGACTTTAAACAATAGGTGTTTAGCATTTACATTGGGAGCTTTTAATGTGACGTGAGCCATGAGTGATTTTAAACAGCCTGCTGTTAGCTTATTGATAACGTTTAGTTTGACACGACTGCAACTCCACTGAGGCTGCAAATGAAAGCAAGAAGCAATACAGCACATTACTGAAATCCAGCACTGGACCCAATACTGAGCCCTGGGGAAGGCTGTAATGGCAGCATACACCGCACATTTCGTTTTCTCCTGCACCGCTGGAGCTAATGGAGGAGTGTGTGTGGGAAATGTCCAAATCTCACATTACTCACAATCTGCTTCTCTTTATGCCTCTGAAACGTATGAATTATGTTGCTGCTAAAACAAGCTTTGCTGCAGCTCGCCAGTTAGGGCTGATTTGTAACGATTGTCTGCTTTATGGTTGTTTTTAAAGTGGAAACATTGATATCTGAAACCATCTGACTCATCCATGGCCTGGATCATTTCAAAAAGCTCTTTGGTGTAAGACTTAGTCGTAGAATGTCACACTGGCTTCCACCAATTTAAATGGAAATCATGTATATTTCTATTGCTATTGTGAATTAATTTTAACTGATTGTAGATTATTTTACTGAAACAGATCATCACAGTATTATATTGCAATTTCAGCCATTGTAAGTGTGACATCTTATATTACAATGTTGAGCATTTTTCATTAACTTTAAGATCTACAGTAACATCATGTAATATCATGTAAGCTTGATTACAGGAACTAATCTTATTAAAAAGTCTTAAAAATCTTAAATTCACTGTTCTAGGCCCTAAATAATTTACAGTTCTTATTTTTCAGATGTCCATGTAAAAGTCATTTGGTATTTGTTGTTGGTTGCCAGATATTGAGAAAATGCTTCTAAATGCTAATAAAAACAGGAAAATTATGGTTAGGGTTGTCATAGTCTGAAAAAGTGTGCATTCATCCTAAAAACATAAAAGTGAGGGTTAGGGTTTCAATGTATTTGAAGATGTGTATTTATTTTTGATGTTATGATATAGGTCTTAAAAAGCGGAATCTTAAAAAAGTAACACAATACAGCAAATAAGACCACCAATTTAAGCTATAAGACAATTTGAAAGCAGCCACCTTCTTTGTCTTGTGTTTGTTCTCTGACGTTTACCTGATGAACAAAAAGCATTAAAGGAGTTCAAATCCGATGTTGAAGTCCCATTATATTTCTCTGACTGCTTTGGTAGAGTATGCTAGATACAATTCAATATTCAATTCGATTCAATAACATTAGTTTTGACTACATACAGCATGGGGCATGAATCTTCTATTGTGCAACTTATTAAGGTTTAAATTGATGAATTGCTTGTGAAAGTAGTCAAATACAGCACAGCAGGTAAAAGCATTAAATACATTTTGGTGGAGTTGTTTTATGCAGCTCTTAAATATTTAAGCAGTCCTGTTGCTTTAGCTTTCTTTCTCAGTTGTGATGTTTTCTCTCTGGGAGTAACAAGCAAACAGATGTGGTCCAGCATCAGGTTTTCTCTCAGACAGTTTTTTCTCACTGTTTTGGCTTCAGTTCCCATGTGGGAATCGTCACTTCCAAGTTCCAACACCTGTTCCTCTGCTAAGAACCGTGACGTCCTCTTCAATTATTTGCTCTTTTTCATCCGTTTTCTTCCCTGTCCCTCTCTCTCTCTCTCTCTCTCTCTCTCTCTCTCTCTTTTATCAATCCCTTTAGCTTAAGCTCATTAAATGTTTCCGAGAGAATAGGAAATCAATGGTGCATATGGTGGGCTTTTTTCTTGGTTGGTTTTTAACTCGCATTTATTCGTTTCCCCTTATCTATCTCCTTCATTTAAGTTCTGTCTCAGTTTGTGAAGATAAATTCCCTTGAGGAGCAAAGTTGTGGAAGATATCGAAGGGAAAAAGATCAAGCTAAGAAAATATGGGCGTCTTCTTCCCTCCAAAATATGAAACTGGTTGTTTTTGAGTGGAACAACTCAAAATGATTGTTATTTAGAGTTATATGCATGTATGTGTATACATATATGTATGCATTTATATCTATTGCATTGTTTTGATTAACACAGGTTTTCCAGGTGGTCTTAAAATGTCTTAAATTCACTGTTCTAAGTCTAAATAATTTTTTTCACAGCTCTTATTTTATGATGTTCATGTAAAGCTCATCTGATATATGTTTTTTGTTGTTGCTAGGGGTTGCCAGAGATTTAGAAAATGTCCATAAATGTTCCAAAGACTTAAAAGTGAGGGTTATGGTTGCCATAGTATGAGAAAAGCATGTGAACACTAATAAATGCTCAATGTTTAAATCTTTAAAGTGATTGTTAGGGTTGCCATATATTGACCTAAGATTCATTAATGCAAAAAAAAATGTATTGTGATTGTAAGGGTTGCCAGAGATTGAGGAACATACATAAATGCTCAAAACCATAAAAGGGATTTTTGGGGTTGCCAGAGTTTGAGAAAACCTTTGTAAATGTTCAAAAACATAAGAGCCATAGTTAGGGTTTCAAACAATTTATTTGAAACATACTGTTTATTACGGAAAAACATGTTTCGTATGTTTTTTTTTAGATGTTATGATATTGGTCTTACATTTGAATCTTAATGGTCTTAAAAGCCTCACATTTGACCTTATGAGACCTGCAGAAACCCTATCATCAATCCATGTCATCAATGTTTTCTTCTAAAATATCATGATGGTTTATTTCCTTCAATTTTTACTTGATGACAAGACACAAAACTGAATTGTGCTTTTTTCTCCTACAGCTTCTCGCATTCATCTTCGTTGGCCTTGACAGCAGATTATCAGGTAGGGAAACTGCTATTACCTGATGACAAGCTTTTACATGCCTCTATTTCATTGTTGTAACAATAATTAGCATGAAATAAAATGTCTCAATAAGAAAATAGAGCTTGAAAACTAATATTGAAAACTGCTCTTCTGTGTGTAACACACGTTTACTCCGTGCCCTTTTGAGCTTCAGCGCAATGGAGGATAAACACACTTCCTGCTCGGAGATTGAAACCGCTGCACTTTAATCGGTGGTTTCCACATATAAAGTAATCTTCTGTCAGTCTGTTCCTCCGTTTACACAATGAATAATTTTCAACACTCTGTGTTGATATTATTGACATGATCATCTGCGGAAATATCAAACTGCTTGCGGCTCTATCTTTTGATTGGTTTAGCTTATTGACTGACATCTTTATCTAGCCTATGGTGACAGAGAAACTCAGCTCCATGATTTATACTTAAATTAATCAAAAAGAGGTTTCTTTGAAGAATAAATAGTTTTTCTGTACATTTACCATAACAGACCACTCTATTCAGTTCGGAACTGCTGTTTAGAGAGAAAATTTTAACTTTAATATAGAATAACAAATTTCAATATAGTGTTTACCTTTATGATTTTTAATGAATCTCGTGCACTTTTATAAGAGCCTTCCTAAATGTAAAATTTAAAGCTGACCATATTCTTTGACCTCTTCACTGACTCTCCTCAGAGTGAGATTTATTTGAGTTTTATGTGTGTAGAAGGTTTGTGTGATATCAAACTGCAGGAATAATTCAGAGCATGAGAAGAAAGAAAGGCAGGCAAGAAGTGTGTTTTCCACCAGTACTTAAAAGTCTTAAAATGTTTGAATTTAAAAGATTTGAAAAGTTGTTGAAATTTCGGGTTAGAAAAAGCATTAAATTGAAACGGAAATAAGCAGTTATGGTTATTTATCAAAATTAATGTTTGAAACATCAACATCAGAGTGTGCATATGTCTGCATCCCTTCTGAAAAGAGTTTTAATAACACTTTTTGATATCAAATGTTTGAAGCATATTCAGCAGAAACAATTAAACCCACAACCTTAATTTATTACCCAGCAGCTGGAACGAAATAATAACTATGATTTTGACTTTAGAAAAGAAATTTTTTCAAGAGGAAGGCAGCAGGAACAGACTGCTGTTTGACACTTGAGTGCCTGCATTCTCCTTTAACAAAGAACATGTTTTGCAGTTTTGATTTAATGGAGCTATCCTTCTTTGAATGCTTGACAATGCACCGTAAACTTGTATGAAAATACTAGAATTTGGTCTTTAAAAGGTGTATGAACCCTGAAGATTGATCTGGAATAAATTATATGAAATGGTAACACCCTCAACTAAACACAGTTTGAGTGCTGTTTAACTGCAAACAGGTTTTTTTTCGCTGAAAGTACTCATCCACACAGCGCCCAAGAGTAACACACAGCCCATTCTATACAACTTTTATTAACTCCTAAACTCATCAAATACAGTGCACATCAGTCTGCTGATGGAGGGACATAAACGCTTTCCAGTTTCCACGTTAGCGAGAGGACAACTTCAAACAGTTGAGATCATAAATAACATTTCATATATCACACACCGTAAGCAAGTCCATGAATAGTTTATATAAGCAAGGCAAGGCAAGTTTATTTGTGTAGCACATTTCATACACAGGGTAATTCAAAATGCTTTACATTGGAAACAAGGAATAAAAAAGAAAGCACATTTAATAAAATCAAGCATGAAACAAGTCATATAAAAGATTAAATACTGAAAATGAAGACATGTTGGTGCTCAGTTGACAAAAGCGCAACTGAACAGGAGAGTCTTTAGCCTAATTTTAAACGTGACTAAAGTATTAGCACCCTTGATCTCCTCTGGAAGCTGTTTCTACGTGTGGGCTGCATGGTAACTAAAGGAGTATTCACCCTGTTTGGAATAAAAATTTGGTAGATTTAATTTATTTGAACTGAGGGATCTCAGTTCCCTGTTTGGTCTGTATTCACTGATAATGTCTGTTGGGCATTTTTTTGCTAAGTTATGGTTGGACTTATATACGAGCAGCAGAACTATAAAATCTATTCTGAAGGAGACCGGCAGCCAGTGTAGAGACTTAAGAACTGGAGAAATGTGTTGTGACTTTCTAGTTTTGGTTAGAATTCAAGCATTCTGAACGAGCTTTAACTGTTTAATGGTCTTTTTGGGTAGACCGGTGAGAAGAGTGTCACAGTAGTCTAACCTGCTGGAGACAAAAGCATGAATCACTTAATATATATATAAAATATAATCACTTTTTTAAATCTTGTTGTGTAATTTTTTGTATTTATCTGTTAGATTATCCCATGCATTTTAAGAAGAAAAATTATAATTATAATGATTTTTTGCAATCCCTTCCTCCAAAGAATCTAGTTATCCAATCCAGAAATGTAAAGAGCGAAAAGAAACTGTTTCTTCCTAACTTTAATCCGACTTTGTCTCTGCTTGCTTGGCTCAGTATGATGTACCAAAACCTGAGCGTGTAAACACAAACACACCTCCTCAGCACTTTCTAGCATCATCTGGCTGTATTTCAGCCTTGTGTTCCGCTATCAGCAGTGAAGCAGCTTTGCTCTGGCTGTTCGGCCAAACCTGCGAAACAATACACACTTTCATTTATTTATTATTTGCGGAAAGAAGGCGTTTGAGCTGTGTGTGTGTGTCAAGCTGTCGGGCATGTCCAGGCATGGCCCATTGTGAGGAATAATGGATGCTGTGGTGGCTATCGCAGAAGTTATCTCTCTTGCACACACTCACCCTCACACACATGCGGGATGGAGGAGCCGGTGATAAATGAGTTTGAGACTCGCTGTCTACGATCAATAAAGCACTCGGAGCAGATGAGTGAGAGCGACTCGCCATCCTCCATTTCAACTTCTCTTCTCTCCATCTGCTTGGCTTTGGCTCCTTCAGTCGCTGTCCTCATCTCTTTCTTTTTCCTTCTGCTGCTGTGAGACCAGTTTTGCTTTTCTCATAGGTCTTCTGGTCCTATTGTTTAGCCAGTTATGTGTTTTCTTGCTTTTTAAACCTGGTTTTATAATTGGATATCAGCATCTTTAATTTTTGCGTTCTCAAATTATGTAGTTGAATAGTTTGCAGTTATCACAAATATTGGTCATCAGCATTCAGCTCATTAACTTGCTTCATGTGGTCATACAATTAAAGTTTTCATTAATAAGCCATAGTTTTTTTTTTTTTACAATTGTATATACAACTTGTCCACTTCTGGAGAAGTTTTAGTTGGTTCTCTTTTTCTCTTGTGAATTGTAGTTTGGTTAAAAAGCGCATTTTTAGACATTAAAATGTATTTACTCTTTCAAAAATGTAACATACTCATAATCAACCAAAGCTTGTTGAGTGTAAAACATTATTCGGCCTTCCGTTTGGAACAAGTTTGGGAAAGTTTCTCTTAGAAGTATGCAATCATGGAAGAGATTGAACTCCATCACTCAGCTCATTTCAGGGATAAAATATCCCAATCCAGATTCAAAGGTGGCAAGTAAAACTGTAGCTCGTGAGATGTAGCTCGTGAGATACTGTTGTTGTCAATTAGCGCAAATGTGCATTTCCTAGGAGTATAACAGACAGTTTATTACAAGTTATCCGGACATAATGCATTGTTGTGTCATATGCTTTGTGTGTCAATAAATATATATTGCTATCCCTGCTCAGTAGTTTAATTGTAAAACGCGTCAAAAGGACTATGACTATGGTCATCCACGTAAACAATATGAAGTGTTTTGGTAATCGACTTGGGTTATGAGTGTTTTTTATTCACACGATCTGTGAAATGACCTCAACATGATTAACTCTCCTCAATGACATGTATTGATAAAAATGTATCGTATTGATCCTTTGTGTTTAAAGTTCATATTAGAAGCTTTTCTGCTTGTTACAATCCCTGTTCTTTGACACAATTAGGCTGATTTGAATAGAATTTTAAAAAATGTGAAAAATGGGCCTGCTCATTAATTGGTAATATATTTGTCCCCAAATAATTTCATTATCATTAGTAAGCAATAATGTTGATTAGTCGTTGCAGTCATAATGATCCTTAATACAGATTGAATAATGTGCTGGGTGAATGAAAACAACCAGTGTGTTCACCAAATAATGACAGAAGACCAAAAAAAAAATCACAAAACAGAGGGAAAAAATTATACAAAACTTTCACCAGCCATGTGAACCTACACAGGTAAAATGACTGGTGCAAAAAAAAGAAAATCAAACAAGACTAGACAGGACTGCATAGTGGAAGACATTCAACCAATCCACTACAGCAAGTGACAAAGCAATGCTGTAAACCCTGGCAGCAGAAACCTAGCAAGGACTCCCAAGTGCCAGAATTCATTGTGCTCAAGGATTTGGTGTTTTACCACCAAAACAGGAAGAATCAAGATGGGTGCTGACAAATCCCTAACACTTGTGGGTTTGTTGGTCACCAATATAACTTTTTTTTGTTCAAACACCCTCGTAGACACAGAGAGGCCATGCTTTGCCTGGTTGATCGCCAAACCGGAATCTTCCACGCTGAAGTGGCTTAAATGTGATCAGATTTCCTGTGCTGATACACACATTGCCATAAATGAGCATCATCAACCTAGCTCTATCTGCTAATCTCCTTTTTGAACATGACAGACTACTCACTATTAAGTATATTTTCTCATTTCTCATCAGCTATTGCTTATTTTCTCATCTTTTTTGAGAGTAGATGATTTGTTTCATCTTTTGACTATCATATCTCTTGTCTTTGTAGTTTCTGTCTCTGCTTGTATAGCTTCACATCTTATTTCATTATCATCTTAATTCATCTAGTCTCATGTCCCATTGTTTTATCTTCTCACTCTGTCTCCTCTCCTCTGTTCTTGTTGGTTTTCTCACATCTTTATCTTATCCCAGCTGGTTTCCTCACAGTTCTTGTAACATCACCTTGTCTTTTTCACCCTCACGTCTTATCTGGTCTTGAATCATGCTTTGTGTTTTCTCTTTTTTTCACAGACTTTCTCAACTTGTTTCAGATCAACTTGTTTTTTCAACTTTGTGATCAGTTTGTTTTCCTTCCACGTTTTTACCTTTAGTTTTTTTAGATTATTTTGGGTGTCTTTGGATAGGTCAGTTAGCAGACAAGATGCAACATTTGCATTCAAACTTTTTGAAAAGATGCAAAGTTTGGATTCAAGTGGGTTTTGAAATTTGGTCCCATCTGTGCTTTTTTGTTCTGCTCACTTGACTACTATATAACTAAGCAGGAAAGAAGTATGTATTATTAGCAGTATTTATATGCATCCACTTTTACTCTAGCATGAAGGAAAAAGTTCCTCGCACACTTATCAGCATTATTTAGTAAGTTTCAAAGTGATCAAATTGAAACAATTTCACTAGCCGCATATCCAAAATTCTCTGCTGAGCAACTTAACACCTCTTGTTTACAGCAGAAAAGAAGGAATACCTTACAAATAGTTTTGACAAACCCTTAAACATGCACATACTCGGTAATTTGAAATGTGCTTCTAAGACTGCTTTGTGCTTGAGCTACACCAAGCCATGTTTTTTATCATGGATAAAAACAATCCACAAGTTTTTAGAGTAGCTTCTCTATCTCAGATTTCATGCTATACACCATGGAGATGTGGCACCTCATTCTCTCACTGTCAGGTCCGAGAGCCAGACATCTCATTAGCAATGGAACATCTCACCTTAGGCTAATCAAGAATTTATCAGGTGCTCCATGCGCACCAATCAACGGCATAGTAATCAGAGCACCTTCACTATAAAAGTCTTCACCACTCACAAGTCCCTGTGCCACGTCACATCACTATTGTGATCGACCCTGCACTCCTTTAACTACCTGAACTAATCTCCAGTCGTCTCCTGTTTCTTCCTGCGCAATCCTTTCTGCACCATCTCCTTCCCAGCGTTGACATCACCTTCGCACCAAAGACCCCGGAAACATCAATGACCCAAGGGAACCATCAAACAGAACGAGATAAGCCTGCTAAAGTCCTTTAAAGGGACGTTTGATTTCTGTACTTGTGATATTAATGAAAATAATTAAAGTCACTTATAAGTCTCGTTCTGTGGTCCCTGACATTCACACATTCCAAAGATGGAATGTTTATTGCAGCAGTCATTACCATGCTGGCCGGGGTTCAGATCAGGACCCAGAGGCTGTCTCGCCTGGACCAAAAACTACAGACCCAGCCAAGCTTTTTTACTCAATTTGAACCGTTGTAACTTACAATATGTAATCTTTACAGAAGTATTTACAAATACCTACCATACATTTTTTTTTAAACTTTCTTTTTCCTCCTCTGTCTTTATCTTCTTCCTTTATTTCCTCCCTGCTATGGTTTATTGATCTGTTGATACAATTTCTGTTATGAGAAGCTGAGATAGACTTTGACGGTGTAACAGATTACATATTGTTTCTCCCCTAATGTAAGTCGCTTTGGACAAAAGCGTCTGCCAAATGCATAAATGTAAATGTAATAAATGTAAATATTGTTCCAGGTTAACCAATGATCACCTCCACGTGTGTATGAAAATGGCCTTCACCCCATTCAAGTAAAATTTTTGTCTGACAAGCTAGTGCTCAGTTCTGTCACTGACCAACAAAGTAAGGGAGTTCAATATATGACGCTCTAAAACTGTCTAATTTGTTCACATTTTCACTGTTTAACTGATTGATGCTTTTAAGAAGCAAAAGAGAAAGTGAATCACTTTATTTTGCAAATTAGATGACATTGAGATTGTGCTTTTTCTCCTCGAACCAGGGACTTTTATTTGAATGTTAGTATTTTAAATTAGTATTGTCAGTTAGACTGCAAAAACTAACAACAGGTTTTTATTATCTAAAGACACATTTTACACACAAAACACTGATACTGGAATTTAAACTTAGTGTTTTGGGGTATTTTTGATCACCAATTCCTCAGTTATGCATGTTTTCTTGAAGGGAACAGGATCCAGAACAAGTCAGAGCATGTTGAGGGAGAACAAACTCTTGTCTTTACCTCCAAATCACTGTCTGACTACCACTAAAACCACTGTTCTCAATGTTCTCTCTTGGACGGGACTTTATATCATCATGATGCAATCAGGTTTCAATCGTTTACATTTATCTCTGCTCTGTCCCTCTCTTTTTAGTTTCAGCAGGACACTAAAGTAAATCCAATTCCTCTTATGAAAGGATTCCTACATTCCGCCCTCTTCATCTTGCATCATCACAAAAGTCTTTCAGTTTTCTGTTTTCAGCTCTTGTCTGTACTCGTTTAATCACCACTGTCCTCTCATCTCTAATTTCTCTCCAGACAAAGCTCTGTCGGCTCATGTAGGTATTGTTAGAGGTGTGCAGGTCAGTCACACACAAACTCTGCAACACAGACGGACACACTGGTTCGTTATTGTCCAATCGTTAACACTGAAATGCACACAGAAGGGCTCAGATGTGCATGAGAGTGTTCCAGCTGTACACATTGATCGCAGAATGAAAGTGTAATGGGAGATGAGCTCTCATCTCAACCCTCGGTGGACCAGAAGAGAGATTTGGTTACAAACGCTCACACAAACATCGCAGCAGCAGCAGCAGCACGTGTGATCGCAAAGCTCCCGACTGCGGCGTCACACATACCCTCAGAAATCTTCAAAAGGAAAGAGTGAATGCTAATCAGATGTTTTTGTCTATTTCTGGCATCCGAAGACTCTAATGCCCGGGCTAATTAAGCCTTCCATAATAAACCTCCTTCATTCTCTCTCTCTCTCTCTCTCTCTCTCTCTCTCTCTCTCTCTCTCTTCCAGTCCAGACCTGCCAGGGAACATGTTGCTTTTCATCTCTCATTCTCTTCTCATCTTTATCTCACCTTGTCTGTTCTGATGTACATTTTGTTTTCTCCACTCATCTTGTTTGATCGTTTCTTCTCATCCAATGTTGTCTTCAACTCATCACTCATTCATCTTTCAGTCCATTTATTGCTTAGTTTCTGCTGTTTTTCCTTTTGTTTTTATCTATTTTTGTTTGTTTTTAATAATATCTTTCTGCCATATCTTTATGACATAATAAAGCTGTACATAGCATGTCTATATTATATCTTATGGTTAACAAAGTTAAATTGACATCTTGTGGACGCCTTGCGCTGCAAGGGTTTTAATTTGCTTTTTTTCCCTTCCCATGATTCTCACTACTTTCCATCTTTTCTTCTCCAATCTTCCTTGTTGTTGCCTTTTGTCATTTCTTCTGCTCTTTTCTGATTTATTTTCATCTCATATTCTCTCAAATCATCTCCTCTCTTTGCCTTAATGTCATAATTGTCTCATATCCTCCCCTCCTCTCCTCTCCTCTCCTCTCCTCTCCTCTCCTCTCCTCTCCTCTCCTCTCCTCTCCTCTCCTCTCCTCTCCTCTCCTCTCCTCTCCTCTCCTCTCCTCTCCTCTCCTCAATTCATCAGATCTTGATGGACCCTGTCTTCAGCAGTGTCTCTTGTAACCTCATCTAATCTTTTCTATTGTGTTGTCTTGAACATTCCTTTCCTCTACTCTCTTTTATTTCTTCATCTCATCTCTTGCTCTCATATTTTCTCTCTTCGTCTTGTCGTTTCTCTTTAACACTCACATATCTTCTCTCTTGCCTTGCCTTTTCTCTAATTTTTTGCTCTCTTCTTTTTTCTCTCTTGCCTCTTCATCTTCTCTGTTAATCTCACAATCTTTCTGTCTATTTTTTTTTAACTCCTCTCCTCCCTTGTTGTTTTTTCTCCTGATCTTGTTCCTGCCCTTTTGCCTCTCTTCTCTCTAGTCTCGACTATTGTTATCCTCTTGTTTTTCATTTTTCTTGTTTTCCGTTCTCTTGTCTTCTCTCTTTTCTTCTCCTTCTACTCTTTTTCTCTTTTTTAGTCTCCTTATCTTTCCCCTGACCTCTTTCTTCTCTTGTCTAGCTTAGTCTTATCCTCTTGTCGCTCTCTTCTTTTGTTTTTTTTTCTTCCCTTACCTTCTCATCTCCTCCCCTTGCTTAACACATCATCATTTTCTCTAGTCTTTCAGTCTTGCTTTTCTCTTCCCTTGCCTTACCCCGTCATATCTTCTGTCACAATCTTGTCTTTTACATTGTATCCTCCACTAGTTCTATTCTCATTTCTCTTTTTTCTCCCTTCTCTTCTCTTTCCTTTTCTTATCTTGTCTACTCTGTTTTTATTTTCTCATGTTATCCTCTCTGCTGCACTCTTCTCTTCCATTATATTCTCATCGTTTTCCTGCCCTTTCTTCCCTTTTCTTCCCTTCTCTTCTCATATAGTCTATCTTCTCCCCTCTTTTTTTCCATGCCTTTTCGACAGCCCTTTTTTCTGCCTCTTCTTTTTCTTTTCTTGTCTTATTTCAATTGTACTTGTCTATCTTTTGCTTTAATCAGATTTTTCTCATAAATATCATGTTATCTTATTTTTGTTTGTTTTCTTACCATTTTTATGTCTTTTTCCTAGATTCTTACTTAAAAGTGCCCTCACATTCTCTCATGTTATGCTTTTCTTGAGCATTTTCTTGGTTGTTTTTGGTTTTTAAATATTTTTTGTCTAATATGTTTGTAATTACGTTTCGAAATAAATCAACTAGATATTGTCTTTTTTTGTTTCTTTTGCAAATCTCATTATATTCACATTCAGATATTCCAATCCATAGTTCTGATCCATTTTAATTCTTTGGCTGCACCTATTCAGAGCAAGAGAGTGAGAGAGAACGAGAGAGACCAAGAGAGACAGATGATCACCTTGCCTGAGCATCAGACCTGCCAGTGGGGATGTGGGCTGTGGGAGGGGGTGTTTGTGTTCTCTTCTGCCCCCAGGCTGTCACACACTGACCCTCTGCACTAATGAAGGGAGGGTCAGGAGTATTAGTGTGTGTGAGTCTAGTGAGCAGCTAATTGGAGAAGCAGTCAGTGCTGTGTGTGTCTGAGATATGTCCTTTCTGTGTTTTACCTTGGAGGAGATAACATACAAAATAAGTGTATTAAACAACAGATGCACTCAATTGTAACGCCTAATAGTTATCAATAAATAAAAATCAAATGTCAGTGATTGCACAGACTTTACCATGTTGTTTTTCATGAATTTCTGATTTTATGCTTTTTGGGTTTTAACAGACCTTAGACCATCTGTCAAAGTTGGGTTCCTTTGCTTCAGCGGCCGTCCAGAATGTCACCGTTTAATTGATGGATGTATGATATGCATATTTCTGTGCTCAGGCCAAAACTCTTGACATTTTGATTAGATATGGTTTATGTACTTTATTTAGAGTGATTTTCATTCTGGAGAGCTGTGCTGAATGTCAGGATTTAATTAATAAAATATGCATATTTTCATGCTCATGGTTATATAATAATGGAGAGGATGTCTAATTGGAACACATTTGTATTCAGTAAAACGATTTTAATCATATATCCATCTAAACTACACCTTTTAGATATTATTCTGACATATTGCTGTGAAATTGACATCAAGTCATTAGATGGTGTTTCAGCAGTATAGAGTGATAATAAACCATTTCACTGTCGATCAAGGACCAAAGGTATATGATTAGCTATAAAAAGCTGTAAATGTTGGCCGAATGTCATAAACGTTTCATAACCCTTGAGTGTGTTTAGTCTAGAGAAATTGTTCAAAAATGGTTGATAATTATTTATTGTTAATCCAGTTTTTAACGTTATGCTAATCTGTACCAGTTCGTATATGTCCTAAAGAATCCATTAGCAGGGAATGCAGAATATTTTTTTGCAATTAAAAGTTCATAAAATAAAAACTAAACATTAAAAGGATTTAAAAAGTTTTATTTAACAAGGCAGAATTAATAAACGTACATTTCTAACAAGTACATTCAATCGCAACATTGACCCCTCCCCCTTCCAGATTCTATTTAGTATTCTTCTCTATTATTTTTCATAACTTCTCATTCCCAAGGTCTCATACTCTTTTCCTCTCAATTACACAGTTAGCCTTTTATAGATATCATAATTTGTCCTCATAATCATAAAAGTCTTAAATTCACTGTTCTAGGCATTATTACTAATAGGTATTCATTTTTTAAGTACATAGTTTAAAATGGTGTTAAAAAGTCCTCAATTTAACTTGAAGAAACTTGTAGGAATCCTGTTTGCTGTCATATTTCCAAATATTCCCAATACTGTAAAAAAACATAAATTAATAAAGTAAACACAAAAATAAAGTGATGTTCCTCTGTGTGTTTTTTACTCAAATCATTCTAAAATGTTGTTCAAAAGTTTATCAAATGTTGTGCTTCAAGCTCATTCTCACAGTGATAAGCACTAACAATATTTTCCAGTCGATTTGTGTTTTGGCGGTCAGCTGATCTGGATTCGTGAGTCAGCAAAAACTACATTAGCCCTTCAACAAAGTGCTGCTTGTTCCTCTAAACACTCTCCCTCCAGCTCACCAGTTCCGCACACTTATCAAAGAGACAGAGTGTGCGAGAATGAAAAATAGGGTTGTAAAAATGAGAAGTGATAGTAGGTTTCAGTCTTTTGAAATTAATATCCCTTAGAGCTGTTGAAATGCTAATTTTATGCTCACACTTGGCAAAACTAAAAAATTTGTGAAGAACACTTGACGTCTGAGACCAAGACCCAACCCCTTAACTTGTAACATCTGTCTTCCTCGTTCTCTTTTCTGTTGGGATCGAACAGACTGTCTTTAATTCTTGCTAAATAAGGTTTTTTAGCAAGTGTTGGAAAAGCTTGGTTAAATTACATATTCATTTTAAATTAATAAACTTTTGAAAAGTTGGAGCAATCTGATTAATGGGGAGGATCTTAAAGTTTTAAATGGTTGATTTCATGCATTTGAAGAAAAGAATTTCCCAACTTCTGAGCCTAGGCGCATATTGTTCTTTAGAAACAAGGCTTGTTGCCAAAACAAAATGTCACTAAATAAACTTAACCATGTCTAACTAAATAAGGTTTTAAATCAGTTTTTAATCAATCAAAGCTTTATTTGTGTAACACTCATACATAACCTTACAGTTAGCCCAAAATGCTTTCATGTTTTAACACAAAACCATATTTTCAAAACCATAAAGGAAATGGGTAACAAAAAGGTAAATCAGTATATAAATATACCAGCCTCTGTGTCAGCAAATGTTCATGAGCCAAACCTGACCCTGAAAAGCTGGGGTTTTAGGTTCTAAAAGTGATGAGCTGAAAATCGTCCACAATTCTAATGGAAGTTTGTTCCAGAGTCTATGATAAAATAGGACATTTTCACTCAGATAGTTGATGGATGGCTTTAAAAACTAAAACTAAAACCGTAAACTCTACTCTAAACTAACAGGAAGCGATGTTAACTAACAAGCGGCTGCATTTTGGACCAATTAAACTGTACTGTATTACTCCCAAGTACGGTGTGTTGAGATTATCAAAGTTAAAAGAATTGTTTTACTTTCTCTCACAACCAAACTAATTCGCCGCCCCATCATTAAGGTGGAGTCTAATTCCCAAATTAGTCACTGTGGGTCCTCCTAGCCAAGGGTCCGATTTGAGGGTGATGAGGAGCCAAAGAAAATACACTCTGTCTTGCTTGTTTAAGTGGAGAAAGTTAACATATAACCATTTCTTGATGCCCATCAAGCATTGATTAAGAGTCTACTGCCTTCAAACTGTCTGACTGAACAGGGCGACGAAGTTATAGGTCATCTGCATAAAAGTGAAAGCTAACTTTGGGCTTCTCAATATTTGAAACCAATCGCAGCATATATAAAAAGAACAAATCAGGGCCCACAATGGAGCCCTGTGGGACCCCAGAAGACAAGGAGGAGAAATTGTCCATCACAAAAGAAGGACCCATAAGTTAGGAAAGAAGGACCCATAACCACTTTAACACAGTCTCACGAAGCCCAGTCACTCTATTCAAGAGGTTGATTGGAATAGAGTGGTCAACTGTGTCAAAAGCTTCAGTGAGTTTGAGCATCACCAGCAGCACATATGTTTTCCCATCCATAGAAAAAAGAACGTAACTGTGCACTTATTACAGCACAGACTCAGTACTATGGCATAGTTTTGGTTAACTAAATCGATGTTACGGTTTTTCTCAATTGCAAAAACACTAAACCCTTTTGTTTGAACCAATTGCTCAAGTGTCTGAACCCACCTGATTGAATTAACCACTCTTTTGGCAAAACCACAAGCACATTTAATCTGCCAACACATTTTCATTGTGATGCGTCCATGCTGCATAATGTAAGTGAAAGTGACCAGTCGGTAGTCGATATGGAGTGACCCATGCCTGGAATTTGTGCTCTGCATTTAACCCATCCAGTGTACACACACAACAGTGAACAAACACACCGTGAACACACACCCGGAGCAGTGGGCAGCCATGGGTGCGGCGCCCGGGGAGCAGTCAGGGAACTGGTGCCTTGCTCAAGGGCACCACAGCTGTGGTTGTTTGAAGATGGAAGAACGAGTGTTTCATCGCTCACACCAACTTCAACTCGGTGGATCTGGGGATCGAATCCGGGACCTTCAGATCACAAGTCCATCTCCTTATCCACCGGACAACAACTGCCCACAACATAATTGTGACAAATGTCGAACACCACTTGAACACAACAACTCAAAACTGATCGCACTTGTGGATAATGATGTAAGGGAACATATACATTAAGCCAGTTCAGAGAGCACTGATTTCTGAGGACCTACAATAGATAGAAATCTGAGAGAAAGAGATGGTGTGAGAGGACATCAAGGTGGTCAGTGAAGGAAAAGAACTTTGACTGTGTTCTTTATCATAGTACCAGATTGAGGGAGTCTGGACAAAGGATACAACCAAACATCTATAGATTCACTATGTTTACCATAAGTACTGCCCATCCCTAAAACCCCACTGGACTTTGAGATTGATAAATCGTCAATGCAAGTGAATGTGAGAAAATAATTATGCCAGGATTTGTGAAATGTGGCCTGTGATGTGGAGGAAGTCCTGTGTCCTGACCCAGTATGGAGACATGATGCTGTGCACTTATTTATATAGTTTTTACTTTATTTTTTTTACATGGGCTTACTGTACACTCTGTTTGTTTTTACAAGTGCTGTGTAAATGTATAAGATTTTGGTTTTGTCTTTTTGCACAAGTGCAAAAATTCATAGGTTTTCTTTATTTTTCAACATGCATTTCTAAAGCTTAGCATTGTGTTTTCTATTTTTCGATGTAATTTTCACCAAGGCACAATTTGACAACATAGTTCAGTTAGTTGAGTCTTGAGCACAGAAGAACTGTTTTAAGGTGAACAAGATTTTTTGGTTTTGCAAGAAAGTTTTGTGAAGGAACCTAAAAATTGGATTGAGAGTGTCTTATGTTAAGGAACTACATACTATTTTACCTAAGAAAAGAGTTTTGTAAAAAAAAAAAGAAAAGAGTTTGCAGGGACGAGGTGAACTAGTTTGGCAAAGGACCTTGAGCCTCGAATTGAATTCAGATCACTGGAAGCAAATGGCATGGCTCTGAGCCTCAAGGCGAGTGCTGTCAGTGATCTACTGTTTTAGAGGTGAAAGTCTTTGTAAAAATGCTAAGAGAGTAAAAAGGAAGTCGGGAAAGGATTGTGGCTAATTTGAGTTATTTTCTTGAGTGAATAGCTTCTGCGCTTTGGAGTCCTGCCAGAGTAAATCCTCTTGGCTGCATTTTTCTAACACCGAGACAGACAGAGGGGTCAGAGAAATGAGGTGCTCTGTAATTAGCCCAGTCTCTATGTCTCACAGGGCTTCTCACCGTTTCTCTCTCCCTCTCTCCTCGTTAAGGTGTTTCGTGCTGCTATTGTTTGGCTGTCACATCCGGAGGGAAACAGAGAGAGGAGGAGAGGGGGTGTTGGAGACTTAGCGAAACCTGAAATCACTGTGATCCGTTTCTTTCCCGGATCATCCTTCACTCAGTCTCTGTTTTATAGTCTTTTATTTTTCCCAGATGGCCTAGAAAAACACTGCTCTGCTTGGATGTCATCTTCCAAAAACACATACGACTCAGAAACCTCTGGATGATGCTGTGAAATTGGAAGTAGATTTAATTTCAGCTGTTTGTCTCTTTTTTATTTTGTAAGGTTGTTTACAGTTGCGTCATTCATCGTAAACAGGTTTGGAAATCATATTATCGTGGTGAGAAAAGGTTTCTGCCATCTCAATCTCTCTTAAAGGAGTTCGTAACTATAGAGCGGTTAAATTCATGGGGTCTGAGTACAATCTCAATTTTGGGCTTTAACGATTATGTAAATAATGTAATGAAACAGTATGAATATTCAGTTTTTAGTGTATTTAAATGAACTCCACATATTCAGCCTGAGCTTTGTCTTTTGACAGCACTTTCAACATTGGTTTGCACTGAGTATTAGTTAACCATGTTATTAGTTAAGATGGGCTACACTCCGAGAGGAAACACGACATGCAAAATTCTGTCCAGCAGCAGAGAGTAAGGATCTCTTATTTCCTGCTAATATAACTTTGTAGATGTTACATACAATATATAAGTCACTATTTTGAGTGGGAGAGAGAGAGAGAGAGAGACAGAGCAAGAGAGACAGAGAGATAGAGATGAAAGTGAGGATGAAGAGTGGTTGAAGATAATGTTATGCTGTATGTTGATATGTATTATGTTACCAATGTTTGGAGCAAATATGTGCGCTTAATCGCTAAGTATAGGGTGATTAAAAAAGATACTACATTTTTAAATATCAAGAACCTTGCAAAAAAGAAAAGGACAGCTAAACTCGTTGTCTTATCGATTTCTGGAAGCTCGGAAGTTTGTTAGGTACTCTTCATATCAAATAATTATCATTTTTCTTTGAATAAAAACAGGTTATTCAAAGTTGTGATATTCTTTTTGTATCATCCTGTATTTCTAGAAAACTAAAATAAAAGTATTGTAAAAAAAATAAATGTAACATATCAAAATTCAATCATTTCAATTAAAAGTATCGAGCATCTTTAATTAAACGCATAAAAGTTTTGCATTGTTAACGAAGGTATTTTTCCTAAAGTTGAGCTGGAAGTTGAAAAATGTAATAAACTAAATAAACTAAACTTAATAAACTAAAGCATAGTTCAGTATGTTTCAGTGTATGAGTTTTAACATCTCATTAACTCATTTAATAAGAACCATCATAAATGTTAAAATAATAACTGAAAATTACAAAATAAAATAAATCATTTCTCAATGTCTGATGATTTGTGTTCTTCATGTAGTTTCTTCTTCTTTGTTATAATTCTCACCTTGCTTATAGTCCTCTCTTCAGGTTAAAACCACTCATTGTAGTTCCACAACAAAGACTTTTAACAAAAGACACCAATATTCAAGTCATGCCATTGAGTAAACAATGCCTGGGTGATTCCACACCAGTGCAAGAGGAAAACGCATATGTTTTGGCTTTTGTTGTTTTCTGGGTCAAAAAGTGCAGATTTGATTCGGATTTCATTGTGGACAGATGACCTAATTCTCATTGGGTTTAAAAGCTGCTCTATATCTGCTTGTTTATGATTGATCAAACAAAAGCAGGCTTAAAGAAGCTCTTGTTTTAAGAACATAATGTTCTACTGCTGTAAGAGGATGATGGTGATGAAGATGTAGAATTTGCTTCAGATACAGCAGCATTTATTATCATTTAGCCAGCATGGGAAATCTGCATCAGAGATTTAAAAGCTTGTCCCGTTTATCCCTCGCGCTTTGTTCTCTGTGGAGCTCAGTCATGTTTGCTGAGAGATTGATGCTGTCATGGTTTCCATCGCTGCCTGTTGTGGGCTGGGAGAATGAAAGCATCAATTCTCCACCAGGTGACTGTTCCAGTTCAAACTGGATATAACTAAATAAAAAGGAGAGAAGCGAGTTTTGTTTCATCTAATTCACTGTGGAGGGTCATGTGTCAAACTTCAGTTGTGTTCTGAGTAGGGCTGAATGATTTTGGTAAATAATTGAATTGTGATTATTTTAACTAATGTTGCGATAGAGATTTTTTTGCAAAGGTTCTTCTAGTCTATGTTTTTCCAACAAAATCATGTAACCATTTTAGTCTTAAAGAGCAATATTTAAATTAGCTAATCATAAATATAATGAAATCCTGTGACGCAAACTTTATATAAGCCAAGACAAGGTAAGCGCAAGAAAAGGTAAGAAAATACATGAAAACATCTTAAATCATTATAAAAACAATTAAAACAATAAAACATTAATGACAATACAACTCTGAGAAATGGAAATAGTAAGTCCAATAAAATCCTTTACAAAAAAATACAATTAAAATTAAGTTAAGGGTTATAATTTAATTTGTAAAAGCCAGGGAAACAGGTGGGTTTTAAGGGCTGATTTAAAGATGGACAGTGAAGTTGCCTGGCAAATTTGCAGGGGCACATCAAGCAGCAGCTGGTCAGCTGACCTCAGTGACCAGAACGGTGCGTGGACTGACAGAATCTCAGAAAGACCATTCATCGATTTGAAAACCGATAAAATAATTTGAAAACGAACTCTAAAATGGACATGCAGCCAGTGCAGCGTGGCCAAGACAACTGTGATGTGGTCTCTCCTATCGTCTCCAGTAAGCAGATGAGTTGCAGAGTTCTGAGGCCCTGTCCACTCGTACACAGTTATTTTGTAACCGTGCTTTTTTAATGCGGTCATAGGGTACGTCCACAAGTAACCGGAGCAGTGTTTTAACTGTAACAGAGGTTTTTTTAAAACACTAGCCAAAGTTTTTTGGAAACGCTACAGAATTGTAGCATACAGGGAGTAAAAGTAATCCAGCGTCACTGTAAAAAAGACATGGATTACTGTCTCAAAATGTAAAAAAGACATGTATTACTGTCTCAAAATGTAAAAAAATAAATAGATTACTGTCTCAAAATGGGGTTTGGATAAAACTGTCTTGAGCTTAGCGAGCTGTCTCAGGTGAAAAGAACTTGATTTGACCACTGCACTTATCTCCCCATCTAAATTTAAATCACTGTCCAATTTTACACACAGATTTGAGGCCCTAGGTTGACAGAGGAAATAAAAAGAACATTTATCAACAGATTTAACTCCTTAACTTCCAGTCTTGTATGCTTTTAAAACCAGATGTTTAACATAAAAGTCAGCAACAAGTAAAATAATGTGTAGATGACAAACAAAACCGAATGCAAATTTTCCATATTTTTGTAACTTAAAGTTGTAGTATCATACTTATAAACCAGTGGCAACTGTTGGACTTGGTTACATTTTTTTAAGCTTATTAATGTTGTCAGACATACAGTAGCTAAATAGAATTTAATCTTTCTGCCTGTTAAACTCTTAAATGGCTGTAATTTGAAAATTCTGTTATTTGAAATTTTTTTATTCATATTTTAATTTCATTCACAATATGATTTTGTTCAGTCCTAGCTCTGATATACAGTGAAAGATGTTATACAAAACTTTTTGGTGGACTATTGCTTTAAAGCCACTTTCTCCTCTTCCATGACAGGTGAGCCCCTAGCGGCCTTTCGTCCTGCTGTTCATCTAATTGGCGAATGAGTATTTGCCCCTCGGCAAAACCAGAACGGGTATTACCATAGCTCATTTATTCAGCAGCTAATAGAGCATTTTATCACATCATTTGAGTGCAAGAGAGGGAACCAAATCAGCTCCGGCTGTTGCAATATTAATCATTTCCGAACACCTGATAAATTCTGCAGGCAAAGCAGGGCTCACGGTTGAAGCTAGCAGACAAACTCTGAGATTTGCCCAGGTCACAGTGACCTCGATTACAGGTAATGTAAGCTTTGAAACATATCCGAGATTATCTGCGTTGGGCAATTAGAGCTGGAAACCTTTTGAATTCAATTAAATTACATATTTCTAGCGTTATGAACCAATTTCTAGAATTAAACGACCCCTGCTCAGTGACTCTGCTGGTTGGCTTCACCTCATTTAACTGCTTTTGTATTGGAAGCATGTGAAATTTGATTGAAGTCATGATGGAATTAGCTTTTTCATTTTTCAAACTATTTACCAAAGTGTATTTTCAACCCTAATGTTGTAGTTAAACAGTTGATTTATACAATTATTTATTACATAAAATGTATCCAGCTCATTTAACCTGCTCAAAAAACAAAATGTTAAATGCTAACGTCTCAGGTTACGTAGGTAACCAAGGTTCCCTGAGGGAACGAGACGCTGCGTCCAACGCTATGGGGAAACGCTTGCTGCGTTTCCGGCTCTGAACTATGTGTCTAATCTCGTCCAATCGACAGGTGTGACGTCATCCGAGCGTGACGTCGCACCCGGAAGGGTGCAGTATAAACGAGGACGCGATGGAGACGACAACCAGCTTTGAAGCCAGTAAGCGCCGTCAGGACGTGGGCGGAGTGGCCTGGGGACGCAGCGTCTCGTTCCCTCAGGGAACCTTGGTTACCTACGTAACCTGAGACGTTCCCTTTCAGGAACTCGAGCTGCGTCCAACGCTATGGGGAACGAGTGTCAAAACACATGCAGCCCCGGACTGATCTTATGTGACAGCCGAATGAAGGAACTGCCGAAAGCCGGGGAGTTCATCAAGGTCCAAACTATAGGACCGGACGAAAGTCAAAAGGCGTGGACCAACCCGCTGCGTTACATATCTCCAGCATAGAAATGCCGGATGAAAGGGCCTTAGAAGCCGCCATACCTCTAGTGGAATGCGCTCTGACCCCAAAGGGGGCCGGGAGACCAGAGGCCGCATAAGCCGAGGCGATGGAAGCGTCCACCAATCCATCTGCTCACCGTCTGCGTGTTAGCAGGAGAGCCCTTCTTGTGTGGACCATAGCACACAAAGAGCTGATCCGAGCTCCGAAACTGAGCCGTGCGGCGGACGTACAGGTCCAGGGCCCGCACCGGACAGATGTTATGCAGGAGCTCCTGCACCGAGGACTCAAAAGGAGGAGGAAAAGAACGCCCGTAAACCTGACCGTGCCCGGGGGTGACGGAAGGCACCTTCGGGACATAGCCCGGTTTAGGGTGCAGCAATACGCCAACCATCCCAGGGGAAATTCAAGGCACGAGGGAGCCACAGAAAGTGCGTGCAAGTCCCCTGCCCGTTTAAGGGAAGTGATGGCGAGTAAAAATGCTGTCTTAATAGACAGAAGGCGCCAGGACACGTCACCCAAAGGTTCGAATGGAGGCCTCTTCAGGGCCTCCAAAACGATAGCCAGGTCCCATGCAGGGACTCTAGGACGGTCCAGGGGCCTCAGCCGCCTGGCACCGAGAAGGAAGAAACGAGATATAAGGGGGGACCTGCCCAAGGGAAGCCCATCATGGGGCCGTGGTAGGCTGAAATGGCCGATACATACACCTTAATGGTAGACGGCGAAAGCCCCTTGGCGAACAGAGCCTGCAGGAAGTCAGTACTGACCCGACCGGGCAACGAGCTGGATCCAGGGTGTGTTGAACACACCAGGCCGAAAACCGTCGCCATCTCGCGGCGTAACATCTCCTCGTAGAGGGAGCCCTGGAGTGGAGAATGGTCTCGACGACCTCAGCCGAAAGACCTGACTCTAGGAGCTGTGCCCCCTCAGGGGCCACAGACACAGCCTCCATAACTCCGGACGGGGATGGACCACCGTCCCCCCGTATTGAGAGAGAAGATCCCACTGATCGGGATCCTCCCATGGTACGCCATCCAGGAGGGCCAACAGGTCCGCAACCAAGGTCTCCCTGGCCACCGATGGGGCCACAAGGAGGAGGGATAGGCCCTCTAGACGTACCCTCTCCAGGACTCCTGGAAGCAGCGCTACTGGGGGGAAAAGCATACAGGGGAAGCCTCGGCCACTCCTGTGCATGGCGTCTATCCCCAGAGGCGAGGGAGGACGTGAGAGAGAACCAGAGGGGACAGTGCGAGGTCTCCCGAGTCGCAAAAGGTCCACCTGAGCTCTGTAATACCTCCTCCCAGATTCAACTCCACCGTCTCCGGGTGGAGACGCCATTTCCCCAGGGTCGGTCCCAGGCGCGACAATGCATCTGCCTCCACGTTCAACCGGCCCGGAATATAAGATGCTCGAAGGGAGCAGAGCTTGTCTTGGGCCCACAGGAGGACACGACCAGCCAATCTGCACAGCCGTTGTGATCGTAGTCCCCCTTGACGGTTGATGTAGGCCACCACGGACATATTGTCTGAGCGTACCAGCACGTGGTGACCTCTGATCTCTGGCAGGAAGTGCAGAAGAGAGCACGAAATACGGCCAGCAACTCCAGGCAGTTGATGTGCCACGAGAGATGGGGCCGATCCCACCGACCATGGGTGGCGCGGGTTCCCGAGCACCGCCCCCCAACCCGTGCGAGACGCGTCCGTGGTGATAGTCATCCGACGGTAAGGCGTCCCCAATACGGGGTCCCTGGGACAGGAACCAGGGTCCCTCCAACGAGAAAGGGCCCGCAGGGCCTGACTCGTGGTCCTGATACGACGGAGCGGATTGCCCCGGGGAGAGAACCCTGCACTCCTCAGCCACCACTGAAGGGGCCTCATATGGAGAAGTCCAAGCGGAAGAATCGTCGCCGCGGATGCCATGAGGCCAAGCAGTCGTTGAAACTGCCGTACCGACAGTGAATGGCCTAGCCTCGCCCTCCTGGCCGCATGTAGGATCACATAGATCCTGGTCTGAGACAGACACGCCCGCATAGTGGTGGAGTCCCACACCACACCTAAAAAGGTGGATCTTTGGGTAGGGACCAGCACACTCTTTTGGGGGTTTCGCCGAAACCCAGCACCTTCATGTGAGCGAGGAGAACGACATCTCGATGCCGAACTGCCTCTGGCTCTGAGCGAGCCAACACCAACCAATCGTCGATGTAGTTGAGGATGCGGATACCTTGAAGCCTCAATGGGGCCAGGGGCCGCGTCCACACATTTGGTGAAGGTCCTGGGTGAGGAGCGAAAGGCCGAAAGGAAGTACTCGGAACTGATAAGCCGTGCCCCCTACGGCGAACCGAAGAAACTTCCTGTGAGAAGGAAAAATGGGGACGTGAAAGTAGGCATCTTTGAGGTCGATGGAGACGAACCAATCGCCGTACTTGATCTGCGCCGTGACCTGTTTTAAGGTAAGCATCTTGAACGGCACCCTCATGATGCGACGGTTCAAGAGCCTTAGGTCGAGAATGGGGCGCAGGCCCCCGTCCTTCTTTGGAGAACCAGGAAGTAGCGACTGTAAAATACGGAGTTACCGGTCGTGCAGAGGAACCATCTCGATGGCCCCTTTGCCAGAGGCAGTGTGGCCACTTCCTGGTCCATGACCAGAGCTTGCGAGGGATCCACCATAGTAGGCAAAATCCCGGCGAACCGGGGAGCCCTGGATCGAAATTGGATCCTGTAACCCAGTTTCACAACTCGCAAGACCCACTGGGAGATGCCTGGAAGGCTGGACCAGGCCTCCACGTAGCAGCTCAGGGGAGCCAACCTCTCGAGGCCGGCCTCTGGTAACTGGCGGGTGGGTGGCTCCCTGAGACGGGCATGGGGTTCCATGGAAAGCCCTATAGCCCCGGCCACCGAGAGGCCTGGGTGGACGCAGGGGCAAGATACACGCTCCCTGAAGCACCGAGGGTGGCAGGGAAAGCGGAATAATAGTTGGGGGGTCGCCGGCGGAGGATCGCTGACCATCTTGGCGTTGCGTCGCTCCAAGAAACCGGGGACTCCCCCAGCCCATCAGGAGCGCTTTGCCTCAGCCCTCTTACGGAAAATGACGGTCCTCAGATCCGCCACTTCCTTGGGCTGAGTCTTGTGTCGCCGCCTCTCGGGAGGGGCACGGGCAGCGACACTCTGCTTCTGGGCCCCCCTGTGCCCAGAAGCCACAGCCTTAGGGGTCTGCTCCCGCCCGGCAGAACTCCCAGGGCGACGGCGGCGGGGAAGAAACCTCTGGAAGGCCGCGGACTGGGTCCGGGCCTCCTGGAACCTGCCAACTACTGCCGAGACAGCATCGCCAAACAGGCCCGAGGTAACCACTGGGGCGTCGAGGAGGAATGACCTGTCCTTCTCATTAAGTTCGGACAACGTCAGCCATAGGTGGCGATCCACAACCACCATGGCAGCCATTGACCTCCCCAACACGCGAGCAGTCTCCTTCGTGGCGCGGAGGGCGAGATCTGTCGCCTTTCTCAGCTCCGCCACCACAGGGGAATCCCTCAGACCGAGGTCCCTCAGGAGCTCGGCCTGGTACGCCTGCAATACCGCCATGGTGTGCAGGCAACCGCCAGCCTGCCCGGCTGTAGAATAAGCCTTCCCCACTAAGGCCGAGGTGGCTCTAAGCGGCCTGGTGGGGAGCGCCGGGGCCTTCAGGAACGATGCCGTGCCAGGGGAGAGATAGCTCGCAAGCGTCTGCTCCACCTTCGGGATCGTTCCGTAACCTCGCTCCTGCAACCCCTGGATGTTAGAGTAATAGTGCACATCGGGGGAAAACAGGCGGGTCGAGTAGGGGCGATTCCAAGACCTGGACACCTCAGTGTGCAGGTCTGGAAAAAACGGTAGGCCCCGGCGTGGAGGTTGCGACCGAGGGCGCAGATAGCGTTCGTCCAGTTTGCTCTCTGGACGAGGACCCTGTGCTTCTGGTGGCCAAGAGATATCCAATCTCTCCACCGCACGAGTCACGACCTCCAGCAGCTCCTCAAACTGGAGCGGCTGTGCCGGATCAAGCACAGCGGCTACCAGTGGAGGGATTGACTCGATATCAACCTCCTCAGAGGAAGACAGGAGTAATCCCTCGTCCATTGCGTGGGGGGAAGAAGACGCCGAAAAGCGCGCTTCCCCCGACGGCAGTAGACCGGAGCTAGCGGGTGAGGTCGGCGATAAGGCTAGGCCCGTCCCCGTACCCTCCGCTAGCTCCACTAGCGAGCCCCAGGACCGAAGCGGCTGCTCTGCCTCGGCAAAAGCAGCGGCGCGGCTCCCGGAGCTGCGAGGGAGAGCATTTTCCTCAAAAAATGCTCTCCGCGAGCGGAGTGTGCGCATCGGCATGCGCTCACAATGCTCACAGCCGACTCCCTCGAGAGCCGACTGGGCATGATCCACTCCCAAACATAACAAGCATAGCGCGTGAGAATCCTCGCCCGAAATAAACCGCGGGCAGGGAGGAAAACACGGCCTGGACGTATGTTTCGCTTTTGAGGAGCGCTTCATTCTCATTCACACACTTTAAATAGCCACCCGTATTCGAAAGACACATAAACAGCGCTTACTGAAAGCAGAAAAGCTGGTTGT
Organism: Danionella dracula; assembly: GCA_900490495.1. Classification (NCBI taxonomy): domain Eukaryota; kingdom Metazoa; phylum Chordata; class Actinopteri; order Cypriniformes; family Danionidae; genus Danionella; species Danionella dracula. The sequence continues at coordinate 4,022,989 of UELW01000511.1, forward strand.
CGTCTCCATCGCGTCCTCGTTTATACTGCACCCTTCCGGGTGCGACGTCACGCTCGGATGACGTCACACCTGTCGATTGGACGAGATTAGACACATAGTTCAGAGCCGGAAACGCAGCAAGCGTTTCCCCATAGCGTTGGACGCAGCTCGAGTTCCTGAAAGGGAACATACTATTTTTTAAGCTTGAAAACTTGTTACCAAATGTAAAAACAAAAGCTAAAATTCAAAATATTTCTGGATGGTTTGGTTGATGAAAGGACCGGTGAGCAGTTTGTTATAGGTGTCTTCCAAGTTGCTAACTTTGTAATGTTTGTTGTTATACTTTTGCATGTAGCCATCATATTTTAACCTGATGCCGCTCCAACCTTTTATGTGGCATGATTTAATATATCTTAAACATGACATAGTTTTAAGTTATCATAGATGTAAGAGTTTGTAATGTACAATACTTGTTTTAGCATATGCACCATGACTGCTCTTACATTTTTTTATGGGCCAAAATATTTTATTTTGTGTGTCAAGCTTTTACATCCACAACGCTCCTGGTATGCTATAATAATTGCACTTTAGCATTGCATTTAGGGAAGATTTTCATTAACCAATTGCATTCAATTGCACCAATCATCTTTGAAGAGTTGATCCTGCTTATTCTTTCTCCTAGCCATCAGACATGTAATAAAGTAAAGCAGTGGTTGTTTCATGAGGACCAGTTTAGGTTGTTTGCTTTTGTTTACCACCTTCGCAAGGTTTTTAATGTCGCACAAGTTATTTTTGGAACCTGCTCGATACGAAATCGAGGTCTTGTATTGTATGCACTTAGCTAATGTGCTATTTATTTGATTAAAATTAAACCAAAGTTCACTTTTTCGACTGCTCATTTTTCCTACCTTTTCTAAAAAATTTTATCCCTTCCTCTGTACTCACTCTACTTCAGTGTACACAGAGGATTCGTGCTAAACCGCACAGCCACGTCATATTACACGATTTCAACAAATCATGAGACTCTTATCGGGCGATTAAAAAAAGCTAATCTATTCTCAAAGTTGGGGCTATACTACGCAACTTGATTCTTTTAAGCATGTACATGTCTTGGCATAGTGACGAGATGTTGCTTTAACATTGTTAGCTTATATTACTTATTTTTTGCCTGCTTTGTTTGTTGACTTGGTCACATATTTGTAGCAATTTGACACTTGTTTATATTTTTCTGTTGCCTTTAGAGGGTTTGTTTTCTAGCTTTAAAAAGTCCTCTAGATTTAATGGATCATATTCAATTTTATCCTTGTAAAATGGAGATAAAACAGAACTCAATTACAGGTAATGTGAGCTTAGAACACCTGCAGAGATCGGAGTTGTGTAATTAAAGCAGGAAACCTTTTGAATTTAATTAGTTAGATTTTTCTAGCGTTATGAACCAATGTTAATATTCTCCAACCCCTGTTCAGTGACTCTGCTGGTTGGCTTCACCTCATTAAACTTTGCCTTTGAATTTTGAATGGTAACTGCATTTTCACATTTCTGCACTAGTTAAACACTTTGATTAGAGTTTTGTTTGCCAGTAAAACCTGTGTGCTATGTTAAGTTTTCCAAAACCCACACTAGAAAATAAATCATGTTTATTATAACCATTTTCATCTTGGCAGAACAGGCAATATTAAAAAAATGTAATGATTCACAGGTAAAGTGTAAATGTGAATGTTTATTTTTTACCAGAAAAATATCATCATATTACTGGATTTCATTAAGCATTTATGATGTTGTTTGCTTGGTAGCATTTGTTGGAACATTGCTAGGTTTACTTTAGCATATAGCTATCATAATTTAGCCTAATGTGGTCACGATGTAGAACTTTTGTTTAATTTTTTAGTAGTTATATATACTTGTTGGTGTATATATGATGTTTTCAGTAATTTTTACTTCTTTGGTCTTTTAAATAATTACCAGCATTGAGGACTATGATCAAATCTCCCAAACCATTTGCAGAAATGCAGGCCCACCATGCTTCACTGTTACCCGCAGACACACATTATTGTACAATTCTGCAAATACATATATAGGATGTCAGTCATATATATATATATATATATATATATATATATATATATATATATATATATATATATATATATATATATATATATATATATAATCTGTCCTCGATATTCCCATGACAAGAAACTTTTTTTCCCCCTTTAATCTGTTTTTACATCATTTTTAATACTTGCCTAAACCTTTGCACAGTACTGAATGGACAGTGTAGATTTGAAAATTGTGGTTTCATATATCTATTACGTCATAAAGGAATGAATGTTATTGAGGATATAAGAGTTTGTTTAAGAAGCATACAGTCAAAAATTGTTTCTCGAGTAATCAAGCTGGCATAAACAAGGCTATTTTTGATTAAACCCAGGCAGGGGTGGTCTCTTTTCAGAAGTGCACCCCTTTAAGTCTTCGGTCAAAGGGTCATCTCAGACACCATCATAACTTCCCGCCTACAACCGTGCGCTCTGTTGGATGGAAGCTATGAAGACACCTCTTTTATTTGCCCACCCCCAAAACAGTCCAGAGCTTCCAGTATTCAATCACCCCCTGCAAATTTCCAAGCTGTCGCGGCAGGCTGGGCCTCCGCAGGACGGATCCGGCTGCTCCTCATGCTAATCTTCTTGCCGTTAGCCCAGAAGCATGGTTGAGGGGTGACAGGTTTGTTGTTTCTTCACCAAAGCCCTTCGAGGTGTTGTCCACCCAAAAATGTAAATAGCACCGCTTAAATGTTGTGTGCCAAAAGCAGCTATTTATGTAACTATCTAAATCTAATTCTCACTGACAACAAAATAGCAGAACATATTGTTTTGCTTAGGACGTCAAGTATCAAAACACATTTTTTCATGAACACTATTTATCTAATACTCGCTACAAGGGATATATTTTAGCTGTCTGAACTGGAAGGGCATTTCTCAAAATGTTTGCTAGGTTGTCCATGCCAGCTAGTTAACAGATGGCGCGACTCTTTTTCAGACCTGATGTGAGCTTTTAAGACTTATTCCTTTGAAGATGAAGAGGGTTTGATTGGCAGAGGGTTTCAGTAGGCTGTAAGAATTGATTTTGTGACCGACAGATTTATGTCTATTCGTTCCAAGTTTAAATGTAGTGTAAAAGTGTGTGTTCTCTGAAGAAACTTAGTTGAATTGACCTTTTCCTCATTGTCTGTATTCTGACTTGTGTAACACTGACTTGTGTATTCTGACTCATTAAGCTTTTTATCAACATAAAATACTACAGTTGCAAAATACTAAACACATTAGCAAAAAATAAAATAGATTTGTTAAATATCTGGCAACCTGTATACCATGGTCACATTATCAAATTAACTCATGCATTAATTTAAAAATCGACATGATTTGGATCAGGCAAAAAAAATAATAATTTAATTCTGAGCTGTAAAACTGCATCGCATATTGAGGCTAAAGTCACCAAACTAGAGCTTTTTAAAAACGTATGAGACATATTTCGAGTTGTGTATTTTTTCCCCCAAAACAAATTTACAAGCAACAACTTCACGTGCTCTGTATTTATTGACATGACACAAAAGTAGTCCAGTATTTGTCCCTCAATTAAAAATCCTATATCAGTAAACTCTGGGACACAGGCCTCACCCACCAAAAAACACTTCCAGACTCCAGTCAATTTTTTAAAATAAATATCAAAATTATTTAAAATTTTAAATACTCAAAGCACTACTTAATGTAGGTCCGTACAAAGTACTCTTCCTTAGTTTTCACATCTTCTAGTATTTAAAGATCTCCAATTAAATTCCCTACTAGTGCAATTAGGTTTGCAGATATCTCTGTGTTAGTAATTAGTTAAAGTGTAGCAATTACGTGTGCGAAAACAATTATTGATATCTTTAATTGTAATTGTAAAGTTATGTCATAGGTTTGAACCTAAAAACAGCTTATCATACTGGCAACTCATTTATTCACTCATCCTGGTCTAGAGCTGGACATGTCATAACATAAAAAGCACCGTCCCTTCATGTCTCCAAAAGGGAAATTTTTAACAAGCAATTCCAAAAGATCTGAAATGCTTTTTTAAAACTGAAACTTCCATTACCACGTTCCAGAGAGCCATAAGATTAAAATCACATGATGTGAAAAGGATATGACAGGTGACCTTTAAAGTATTTGATCCCCTTCTTATTATAAATGTTTGCCCACAAACAAGAACATGTGAAAAAACAATGATTGATGGCTTCTGTGGACAGGTGTTTTTTTTTCATAAAATGATCCAGACAAACAGGTTCCGATCCCAAGACTCAGATCCCTAAAGTCTGCTACATCTGGAAGCAAGAAATTCTGCTGTTTGAAAAACGGTAAAATAATTATTTCTGTCATATCAGTGCAAATAGTTTGTTTTCAAATGCTTTTTATGGATTTTTTTTTCATTTCAATTCTGACTCTGTAAGGAAATAAACCTACCATTACAATTACAGACTGTTATTTTCATTGTCTAAGAGCAAACAATGAATATAAGCAAGGGTCAAATACTTCCTTTCCCCTCTGTAGTAATTTCCACTTCAAGAAAAGCAATATGACTTACTTATGTCACTTTTAAACGTTGGGTTGTTTTTATTTTCCCATTTTGCTTTGGTGGCGAAGTTTTGTGGCAATAATGACAGAGATTGTGTCGGTAGAAATAGAGGTGATTTTTTAAAAATATTTTGTCATCATTTTGTGTTGTGTACAAAATCTCGATCGTCTGGCTGTAAACGTTTCCTCACAGATCAGCAAAATTCAGGGACGGGGAAATGGAAGGCTTTGTGTTTTTCTGTGCTGAAACAAAAAGGACATTGCTGAGCTGTTTTAAAATCATCAGTGAATGGCCCAGAGCAGAGGCACATACACTCGCATCAAAGTCAAGCAACACACTATCTCTCCTTCTCTCTCTCTTTCACTCTCTCTCAACTTTATTTCACTTACTCACATTCACACACAAACACATACCCTACTCAGACTTTATTTTGCACTCCCTCACACACTACCTCTTTCTGCAAGCCTGGAATGTATCTCATTTATTTTTGCATAATATAGGCCAAGTCCACTGGCACACTAACTCACCTGGAGTAAAAGTTACAGCAGAAATTGAAAACTAGTTATGTTGATTTCTTAAGAGAAATGATATATTACCAGAGTTAAAGCTCTTTGTGGAAAGGTTACTGATACTAGATACTATTAACTTATTTTCATTAACCTTTTCTTCCGTTCTAGGGATACAGGAAAAAATTCTGAACTCAGTCTTCAACCAATATATTGATTTCATATAATGAAAAAAATTATTCTTATGATCAGGATTTAGTGCACTGAATGAACAAGAAAAGCTTCAGATTTACTGGGTTTTATTTGTATTGTTGGTAAGAAAAAATGAAAAGCTGATTAAAGTTTATTTGTATGCAACGTTAAAAAAGTTCATCAGAAACTTCAACTTAAAACATTGGTAATTTTGTTGTTGTTGTTGTTTTGGAGTTCTTAAAAACTGTTGGACCGTTATTGAAAAATTAAATGCCATTTTTAAATTGTAGCAGAAAATAGATGTTTCTCCTAATGTTTTTAGCATTTTGTTGAAAAACAGTAAATAATAGGTAAACCACTGTCTTTATTTAACCAATTTATTGATGATAAAATAAATTATTAAATAAGCTTTCTATAATTTTTTGTAAATAAAATGAGTGTACTTTACATTTAAATAGACAAAACTGATGTAAATTATTAACTTAATTATGCTCTTTTAGATGAAGTGATGGTTAAAGAATAAAAGAAGTGTGATCATGTGAATAGAGCAAACTCACTTCAACCAGAAAACAAGAGAGTACAAAATATGGAAACTCTTTTTGTGTTTGTGCCTTTTGCAGTTGCTGCTATGGTACTGAATACTGAAGAATAACTTTAGTTTTTTTTTTTGTTAAAATCTGTGTGTTTTCCCTAAATGCATGTATATTTTGTTGAAAAAAGAAATCTACCGCATTAACAAGTCTGTCTTGTTAAAAATGAGAGTAAGTAAATTAAAGTAAAGTAAAGTAAATCACTTTTTAGAGTTTCGTTAAAGTGATTTTAATGGTAAAAAAAGATTGCTACGCAACATATTGTCAAAATCACAGGCCAACCTGCATCAGTTCTTGCTGTTAGTTGACTAAATTCTCCTGTGGTCTGTTATGAGATTGAAAAGTGTTCATCTTATTCCCACCTCACAGTTTTGATGGAAGAAAGTCCAAATCTGGATGATTCGCTCTGATTGCGTGTTATTGAAGTTTCTTGGTATTGTTTTTCTTTTCATATGGTGTGAGTATGCACCTCTGAATCATGCTGTGCGCTGCTTCTCTGATGGGAACCATCTGCACCTGGAGTGAGTCCCTTCTGGATCTGATCCAGGTTCAGTTTTCTGCTTCTGAACAAAGCGTCTGTCTGGCCTCGTTGATGAAACATGACTGCGTTTCTCCACTTGACAGTTTCTTCTGTTATTACTGCACCTCTCTGTTTGACTGATTCACTGTCTGGGGCTCTGTTCTCCTCCCTTTGTCAACACAATTTTATTTTCTCTTAGCCCTAAGAGGATGTAAATGCAGCCAGTGAGTTATTTACACATATACACAAGATCATTTCGAACAGGAAAACTGTAAAACTATCACTTCCTGACAGGGGACCTCTCGGAAGTCATCAGGCTGAGCAGGAAGTTAACCGACATTCCTAGCCTTTATGGAGGTTTTTAACTTAATCTTTAAACACTTGAACGATATCTGACAGAAAGCAGATGGAGATTCCTGTGTGTTGTGAGCATAACATTAAAAAAGATGTTAACTTAAGTAATAAAAAAGCAGGAGGCGGTGAAGGTAAGCGCTCAGCTGCTTGTGGAGATCTGTATTGTTTCCTTTCAGAAAGCTTAGAAAAAATATTGCTGTCAACCTTTGTTTCTTAACAAGCCTTTTCATGCCTTACATTGGAGAACAAGACTAGAGGAAGCAGAGCCTTGCTCAACGTCTTGTCTGGTTTCACTTCCTATTGCTTTACAAGGAACTGCTTTGAATTGCTTTAAAGGCACTGATTTGGATTTCGCTTTAGTAATGTCTGTTTTACTGGTGTTGGGGGAAAATGAAGCACAGAAAAGTGCACTCTAGCCCCCAGAGCATTTTGTTATTAACAGAGGAATAATCAATAAGGAAAATTGTGTGAGGAAATTCCAGGGTTGTGAAGGAAAAGGGAGACCCTAAACTATGAAAGGATTGCGCATTTGTGAGACCAGTGAGGCATTACTGTCTGTCAGTCTGTATTACTTTTTGTATTGTATCTAAGGCTGGATATCATTGGGTACCTTTGGAGTCAATTACGATAATTAGAGTCACTAAATCTTGATGTATCTTGATGTGGAAACTATTACCCGCTACTGTTTGGTCAAAATCAAAATCAATGTTACGTGTATTTGAACAGCATAGAACTATGTCACTAGTTGGTAGAGTTGAGCTGACAGTGAGTAAGCTCTGGGAGGTTGTTCATGAAGATGGGTGGCTCTAAATTATCCGAGTGCATCTAACAGTGTGACTGTATATAACGGATGCAGCCAGTATTCGAAAATGCATCCAAAGGGGTAGAACGTGCCAGCAGTGAAGACATTTGATTGGCAAAATCTGTTAATTTTAATTATCAGAAAAATGTAAAAATAATTCCCCCCTCACAGTGTTCATGACGGTCAAAACTAGCAAACTGAATCAATAAACCTAATGGAGCCAGGGGTGGAAACTTGTTTTTTCAGCTCCAAAGTTGGTTAGTTTTAATATCAGAATGAATGAGAACCTGCTCACTTCTGGAGTTAGCCTCAAGTGGCCGACCAAGGAACTGCAGTTCAGTCACTTGCTATTTCGCATCAAGAGGGAAAACAGGAGGTTACCCCTTGACCTCTACTTGATTCAAGGTCTCTACGACCACTGCTCCCGGATAAAGCTCAGTATGATTTTTAAACTCCGCCCCTTATGTAAAGTGAATGAGAGAGGAAGCAAACTTGGAATTCTTTTCTCATAAATGAAGTTGTTTAAAATAACAGTTTGGATTATTTAAAATAGATATATATACCTTAGTCAAAGTTGAAAAGTTTTACTTTAAATCGTTTTTGTCTGACTTTATTCATTAAAAAAAACTAATGTACTAATGCACTGTACTGCGCTGCCTGTTTGCTGTACGCTGAGAGCGGACAATTTATGCTGTCAACAATCATCCTCAAACAAATCCTCAAATTTGCTTTGACAATGAGCCGTTCTCTGAACAAACACACAACAAAATGCTTTTACACACCTTGTGGTTCCAGGCTGGAGAACAACTGACACACTAATCACAATCCTTATTGTTTAGTTTTATTACTAACATAAAATATTCAATTTATTATAGAAAATAATAATGTCTTAATTAAATTAACCCAACAATATCCTAGCCTCCGGTAAATGATGAAACACTACAAAAGAAATGTACCCCCATGTCATTCCATCAAATGTACTTTCTTTAAAGACTTTGCGTAGCTTCAGAGTCGGACAGAGATGGACCAATTGATCTTTTTTCACAATACTTATTTACATTAATACAGCGATTAAGAGATTTTGTAACATAAAATGAAAATATTAACACATTAAATTCACAACCTTAGTAACTATATAGATTCTGCCGTAGGAATTCACAAAGTGTATTCCACAAGATAAATAGCCTTTAATATGTTTTTATATTCCTCTGAATACTACACTCAAGCCCTAATTGAGTTTAGGGTTTGACTGTCCATTTTCTGTCCATTTGGACCCACTGCTTCAAATGCTTTGGTGGTGCATTTGATGATTGTTGGCTGAAATTGGCAAGAAGTGACCAAATTATTGGTTGTGTTTTGTATGTTTTCGAGTTTTGTCATCCTATCAGATTCTGATGTGATTGATGTCATTTTTAATTGCATCTTTCTGTACAAGAAAACAGTGGAACTGTTGTAATAAATACATATCACACATTTATGTTTAAGAATTTGTTGCTGCTATCATCCTATCAAAGTCTTAAGGTATTATTCAATAAAAAATATAATAATAAATATAAAATGGCAAATAAAAATGCACATTTGAATGTTTTCTGTTTTATAAAATATTAAGATCTTAACTGAACTATTTCTACTTTTCTTAGTTAAGTTGATGAAATGACTTGCAGAAAAATTGGATCAAGGGTTTTAAATGAAATGGAATGATTTGAATGAGTGACTGCTTTAAGAGTGCATAAGACAAAAAGATTAATTAGATTATTGTTTCAATCATTAGCAAGAACAATACAAGCAGCATTGCAAGGAGGAAGGAACTTCTTTGCTAACAAATAAACAATGCTATCAGATTTTTGTTGGCCGTAGGATATACAAACACCCACACACATTTTGTTTCTCTTCGGATTTCTTGGCATCACTGTCTCACATATGTTTTTGTTTTTGCATGTGTTCGAATATAGCAGTAAATGAATGGTTTCTGTTACTAGTGTTTTTCAGTAATTATGGTCTGACGATGTCTCAGAGTCCCACTGCAGGGTGCACAAATTACTGTCAGTGATGGGGTCTGTTGACACCACACTATTGTTATTTGTAAAGTAGTCAAGAATCCAAGCGGCGTATGATTCAGTTCCAAAAATATTCCTCACAATAATAACAGCATCTGACTCTGCTGCCAGGTCTGAAAATACACTTTGCTGTTAAGCAAATCTCTACTTATGGTATCACAATTGAAGGGAAATAACAGTTTGTTTTATTTTGGTCTAATAAAACTTAACTTAGTTTGCTTGTTATTAAATGAGTTAGATCAAATTAATTAGGGCTTTTTAAGTGAATACAGTTAGTTCTTTTAATTGAAAGTGAAATTAACATTCAGTTAGATCCAACACATGTATTAAATAAATATTTTTAGACAATTTATTTTTACTCTCATCTCAGATGAAGTGCTTAAGCTCTCTCTCAGTCTGAAGATGATAACGTTAGCAGCTAGCGCTAACACATCCCTGCATCTCAATGTTTCATTCGCTCTTTCTGAGTGGCACTGACTCATTTTAAAAAGAGAAACGTTTTTCTGAGCCAGAAGGATCTGTGTGAACATGCTCAAAGAAATATTCGCTGCAAACTGTTGCTGAATGTTCTAGATTAAAGAGAACTCTATAGCACATATGGTTTGTATGTTTCATGACTGGATGGAGCTGCCATCTCTGCTATTTATTACACATTATTGTGTTCAGTCAACTACAATTGAACAACGAATACTCTAGATAAATATTTCTGCTCCCACAAATGTGAAAATAAGAATTTTAGAATCAGCAGAGAATGAGTATTGTATGTGCACAGATATAAAGTAAGTAATGAGTAAAGCTATCATTTATTCTCAATGATATAGTTTCATGTGTGTTAAGACTAGAAATTAATGTCATACAAATTTTATTGAGTGCACAGCGCTAACATTAAGTAACTTTTTTGACAACATTGTCCATTTTAAAAGTAAAGAAGGAAGATGTGCGATTAGTTCCAAACATTGCTCAGCTGTGCGCTGAATCCCATTAGGTTCTATGGAACCCGAGTCACTATCTCAATATAAAAGCTGTTTAAATAATTTAGCTTTTCCTCACACAGTCCTCACACAGTAGATACTATTAAAGTTCTGAATGAGCTTGCTGAGCTTAGAAATACAATTTGTTTCTCTTTTTCGAGGAAGCTCTGTGTAAGGTTAGCAAACATTAGCCACTCAAGGTAAAATTAGATGATGACAAACTTATGGGTTATAAAGACCTTGAAACTTTTCGTTAAATAAAAATGTACATATTTTAAATGAACAACAAAGTATTTCAAGCCTATATATATATATATATATATATATATATATATATATATATATATATATATATATATATATATATATATATATATATATTTAAAACATATGAGTGCCAAAAATGCACTCACAGCCTCTTGTTATTTCCATACAAAGTCTAATGTTAAAACGGTGTTTAGTCATTTATTTGCACTAAATGCAAAGAATGAAGAGTATACAAAATATCCTGCTGTAATTATTTTAATATTCACCAAAATCACGATGGATCTGCTCCATTGAAGAGCAATGACGCAGAGAGCTTGTTTGGAGCTAATCAGGCCACCCTACTTGAATCAAGTGATGCCATGTGGCAAGATCAAATACTGACATTGCTCTTTATATCTAACACTTTGTATATTGGCAGGTACTGGCAATCGCTAATATTAGAATCGGGTCAGAAGTGAAATAATAGTGAAATATTAAACTGGCTGGATTGCATGATATTTCTTTAGGCACAGACAGTTTCTTATGAACTGTTTGGGATGAACAAGTTTCTGCTGCCACCCACATCCAGAAAATAACACTGTGGGGGAATAATATTGAAATAATCGTACAGTATACATTTACTTCATCTATTGTTTTTTTTATTTAAACAACCTCTATTTGCGCCATTCCCTAAAAAAATCTTAAAAGGATTGCACCATTATTTTATTGCTGATTATGACCTGCCTGCAGGTATAATTGACATCAGAGCTAAGAATATGAAATGCTAACATGATGCTGATGATTAAAAACTTCTACAATCTTAGCTCCATCATATTGCTAAACAACACCTGTTCATCATTATTTTAATTATTGCAACAGTTTGCCTCCTCCCCCTTCGTCGAGTGTGACACACGGTGGTAAAACAGCATTATCTGGGATCTCAGTGGGATTTCCAGTGCTTTGTAATCCTTTCGTTTCATTCATGGATACCTCCAGGGTTATTCTGGGATGTCGCTGTTGAATCTGGCCCTGTCCGCTCATGCCTGTGAGGGAGATTGAATTCCCTGGGCTTGGCTCACACACACATGCACGCACACGGTGATCAGCAGCTCATCTCCAGCGCTATCGGAGTGAAACAGAGAGCAGTGTTGAAGTGAAGCTGCTGGATGGAGGATTACGTGCGGGGCATGAACCCGTTTTAAACCATCAGACTCAGTATGAGACTCGCAGCGGATGCTGACACTGCTGTTAGAGACTGAGGGAGTGGTATAGGACCGGAATTTGATGTGCTCCATTTACATATCTGATATCTGCTTAGTGTAATAATGGTGTTTGAAACCTTTAAATTATTTTTGTACCATTTACTGAACAGCATATTTCAGTTAGCGTGTTTCTAATGGTCTATCACTCTCTTGATGTGTCTGTTTGGATCTATGATTTGGATTTGATAGGTTTGGTATACTTGACCGGCAGTGCTTCAAGAATCTTGCCAGGTTTCTGGCAGTAGCAAGTAGGGCTGTGCAATATTACGATATATATCCATCCATTTTCATGTCGGCTTTTTCCCTTTAGGGGTCACCACAGCGGAATGAACCACCTCTGGCACATGTTTTATGCAGCGGATGCCCTTCCAGCCGCAACCCATCGCTGGGAAACATTCACACACATATTCACACTTTAACACTACGGGCAATTGTTCTTACTCAATTCACTTATACCGCATGTCTTTGTTCTTGTGGGGGAAACCGGAGCACCCGGAGAAAACCAACGCGATCACGGGGAGAACATGCAAACTCCACACAGAAATGCCAACCGACCCAGCCAAGCCTAGAACCAGTGACCTTCTTGCTGTGAGACGACCATGCTGCCCACTGCGCCACCGTGACACTACGATATATATAGAAACAACTAAATTAAAAGTCTATTGTCCATTATTATTCTCTGTGATTTATTTTGTGGTGTTGTTAAAATGAGAAGTTTTAAGGTAATACTTTTTTAAACGGTTGACTGACACAATCGTGCATATGTACGCCGTCAAAAGGTAAACAAGAAAGCATCCCTTTAGGGAGATTAAAGTGGATGTTGGCCTGACATGGTTTCGAACTGTATATGGTTGGAATGACAATAAAGCCTACTTGACTTGAATCTGTAGAGTAGATATACCAAATTGAGGAGCGTGTTCCTAAATGAGAAGACCTCTGTGGTATGGAGGTGGTTTGGTTATCAAAAATCTCAAACAAACTAACCAATTGTGCTTTTCAAGTTATGAAAGACGCTCACAACCGACTCGTACACATAAACTTATTTTACTAGCTACACAGGAAGGATGTTAAAGACTATGGTGAAAGTTTACGATGAAGAGGCACTATGCCATCAGTTGTGCAAAGTAAACATGAGAATAAAGAATTGAGCAAGCTTGGTATAAATATGGTACTCCATATTACCGAGTCTTGCAAAGATGGAAGGAAGTAACAGAAGCAATTGCAACGTACATTTCCTCAGATACTGTCCAAAGATACGTTCACTGTCGATAAACAGGAATTTCGTGATTTTACAAAAACACTCAACTCGAGGTACACATGTCCACCTTGCACCTTGTTTATGCCTTGTTTATACCGCAAATGTCAGGCTGAATTAAGGGTGGTTATTGTAGCAAATAGCATACTATGCTTTGACCACAGAGAGCTTGACCGTACAGTTAATCAAAGACTGGACACTCTGCATTCGCTGTTTACAAACAGGTTATTTTCCTGATGACTATCTTAGGGTAGCTCTTAGAGCATGGGATCTGCATCAAGAAAATAGTGTGTGGATAATGAAAGTGTGGATAATGTATACATAAGCAAACAACATCCTTGCACTTCAGCTAAATAAGTGGACACGCTTACAGTGTTTCATCCACCATCTCCATCTAGCCATCAGTTTTTGTTTACTCAATTAAAATATATTCCAGCAATAGTTAAAAAAGGAGTGCAACTTTACCCTTTTGCAATTATTGTTTTGTTGTTTTTCATAAAAGTTACATGTCTTTTAGTCATTTTAATGTTTAGTAATTTTAGTAAGCACTTTAGTAAAACTTTTAATAGTTGAGTATCTACTTTAAAATGTATAAAAATGTAATTACTATTCATTGAAGATTCAGAAAATGCACTCTATCAGGATGCATATCATTATCTGGATATGAGATGAGTTATATCGTGATATACGATTTATGTCACATTGCCCCAAAGTAAGTGTCATTAGGCCAATTTATACTTTTTTTCCTCTGATTTCTTTTTGGCATTATATTGTATCTCTGTCAATCAAGCATATTCTATATATATATGTTCTTTTCTCCATCTGTCGTTTTCTACATTACGATATTTGTCTGGATCTTCTTCAGTCGTTGTCTTCATTTATTTGAAAATCTAAACTCTACCTGTCCATCTTCCTCACTTTCTGTCTCTCTACCAGTCTCCCTGATGCTCCATCTGTCTATCTTTCACTTTGAGATGCTACAGTATGCTTCAATCCTGCAATTGATCTTCTCTGTCCTTCTGACATTCGCGCATGTCTGCTTGCTGCATGTTCAGCTTTCTGGCTGCTGTTCTTCTGCTTTGAGCTGTCCATCAATCTAACTGTCTGGCTGCTCTGGATCTGTCACTACTGTATCTACCAACACAGACACCTTTCAACACCAAACCATTTTCTTCTGAAAGATGAAATTACAGCCAATGTTTTTATCCTAACCAGCTCTCAAACTTTTGAGAAAGATTGAATGAAATGATTATTCCAACCACTCTTTTAGCAATTCCATTTGTTCGGGAGAGTCCTCAGTTCATTTTTTAATGTGTAAGACTCTTTATTGTGTGTCTTTGGGGGGATTCATTGCTAAAGGTAACATTGCTTCGCTCAACAGTCAGCATCAAGGGGGCAACTGCTGACCTTTTTAAAGCAAAGACAGCACTAGTTTATTTTCACACCATTAGCATCCCACCGTGAGCCTCGAATGCTAATCGTGAAGAATGATGGCTCTTACATGGCAGTAGCTTCCTCTTATTTGTCACCTGCTTGAATCGTTGACCTTGTGTTTGCGGCGTTTGCTTCAATCCCAGTACAGCTCTCCACACAGGGGGTCGGCAGCCTCCACGCCTCAAATCTCTCTAATAACTCTCTCTATCACCTGGCTGATCTCCCACCAGAGCTCAATCTGGACCTTGCTGTAATAGAGTGCTGGCGAGCGTGGCGGGAAAAAACCCTGCCACGATTTACCAGGATAAATATGGAGAAATGACTCTCACACCCAGCAAATGCTTCTTTGGGTCTTAAGTGGGAGGTGTAGTACCTCTGCTATAATTTTTATATCTCTGGGTGTGAATTTCTACACTAAAAACTCAAGTGTGTGGGTTAGTGTGTGAATATACCATTGGCGGACTGAAAGATGCTTGTTTCCTTTCAATCTGTATAAGCGCCCTTGTGAGGGAATGAAATGCGCTCAAATCGCTTTGCATCTGAATTAAAGTTGTAACTCGTTCATGCCTCGCTGCAATGGACAGTGTAACACGTTGCATCTGTAGAAAATGACTTTTTAAGTGGGGTGTTTATGAGATGCTATTGCATTCATTTGATTATAATAAAGCCTCAAGCGTGTGGAGCAGAATGGCAACAAGAAAGACGGCCTCAGTGTCTTTCTCCTCAAGCTCACGAGGCTTTTTATTATTAGTTTTCTGTAAAAGGGATGGCTGGAAGCTGATGTGATGCATACATTTCGGCTTAATAAAATGGCTTATTTTTGAAGGACAGTACCAAAACCTCTTTTTCTGACTTGCATTTCCCTAGTAATAAATAAAGATTGACTTCATGTGTTAGATAAGTATACTAGCTTATATCTCGCTAGTTTATTGTGATTTGTCCAATGTGCAATCAATAAAATTGTCTAAAAGTTGTAATCATTTTATTTTCAATAGTAAAATGGTTCTCATTCCGAAGATCTGCATCTTCTCTCTGTATCCACATTTACAGTTCACAGTCTTTGACCAGTTGTTCTTCTGCATTTTACTTTTCCCTCTTAGCTGTGCTCTATTTCCCTATGTATCCGTTCATACTCTTGATTTCAACCTGCAATGTCCTTGCCTCATGGGAGGGTGATTAATTCTTAAAGCACCTGAGGAAGATAATGAGCACAAGTGATGCTTTAGTTGTAAACATCATTATTCGAAGTGCAGGATTTTTGGGGTTGAAAGTCTTGTTAAAAAAATTGAAATTCGATCATAAGGCACTCCAGAATAAAAAAACAAACAAACAAAAAACTTTTAACATTTTGAGAGGAATTAGTCTCTTGCTGTCCCCATCCCAAGCTATTAATCTGCCTTATATACTGTAAGTAGCACTCTTCACTACAAATGGAAACTTTCATTGGCAAAATCAGTTGATAATTCTTTGAACTTGTGAAACTCTCTGATTCACTGTAGAGTTGAACTTGAAATACTGTAACGAGAGTTGAAACAGATCTTACAAACCATTTGAGGGCCACACAATGGAAAGCACCTCTGAAGGTCTTCCTGCTCCAGAAAATGCCTTCTGTTTATCCGAACCCAATAAAATCACTATCTGTCAGCTCTCAAAGGAAACACGTTCCCTTTCTTGATGCGTCCTACATGTCTGAAATGGATATGGCAGTGTGAAATAATACCATGGTTCACTGGGGTCGCTGAAGAGAGCTGTTGATTGAAGGATTTTGCCTCCTCTGGTTTCAAGGCTGTGAAGGTGAACTCCTGTATCTTTTTGACAGTCAGTTTATAAGAGAAGCCCCGTGCTTTCTTTTGAGTGCAGGAAAGCGTGGGTGATTTTGCCTTCGAAGAGTCCAGTAGTAGAAATTGTTGTTATCTTGCTGGCAAGGAACCTTTGAAACATTTGCTTTTCCCAGACAAGCATTCACGGCCATCCCTGGAGAGATTTCTAATTGAATACTGTGCTAGTTTGCTTCTATATTAACAGAAATTTATTAGTATTAGTATTTTTAGTATTTTTATCTGAAGCTAAAACTTTATTTACAGCTTTATTTTATTTGTTAAAAGGGTCATGAACTGAGAAACTCTCCTGTTCCATGAAAAATCACTCCAGCAAAATAAATCTGGTGTTTTGTCAATAGATAGGCATCACAATCCCTGTGACCCTGTTCACACCGGCACAGAACTTTCGTGGTTGTATCTGATTCTTTTAAGTCAATGGCCAAAGGATTTATGTGCCAGTTGCATGGCGTAAACGATAGAAATGGCATCAATGTGCAAATAGGAATCGGCTTCGACGCCGGGAAAGTTGAATTTTCTGAACTTTTGACGTCCATCGCAGCGGATATTCATATCGGGAGTTGTGCCAGCTAACCAGGAGCTTCTTCTGCTGATGACGCACTTTTTGGTCAAGCTCAAAAATTTGAAAAACCTGACGGGAAGTTTCTCACTAGCGAGGCAAAGAGTCTCGATAATAAACTTTTATTAACAAACTAATCAATGAAGGATTTGCTTGGAAGAAAGCAGACAAACAGTCGGATTCAGGTGAGTTTAAAGGTTTCCGGTGCCCCGTCATGCTTCCCCGGCGAAGAGGCTCGAGTCAGTCCCTGCTCTGCTTAAGGTGTCACCTGAAGACAGGAATTAGGAACTTCTCCAGTGGCCATTGCACATCTTTCTTCAAAGCAATATCCTTCATGTATAAACATTTTACATGCATGTATATTTAACTATGTTTGCGTTTTTAAATAAATGTTTTGTCTCTTGCTTTACGATTTCCGTGTGATACTTTCTTTACATATGATGTAAAAGCATAACATTCTCATGGCAAATACTTAAAATGATTTATATCATGCTCTGTTGTAAAAATTCAGTAGATCATAAAGGTTAAGTTATTAGTAAAGATGGTAATGTTGTAGAAAGCAAACCAAATGTGTTTGTTTAAATTATTCTTTATTTCCTTTCCAGTTTAACAAAATAACGAGTATTCAATTATAATTGACCTATGTTCTTGTCTATATTGTTCTTGTCTATAAAGACGAGACAAATATACTTAAAAACAGTATTTATTCTTTGCAACAAAGCATATAAACAATCTGTACTTGTCGCTAAATGACAAAATGTAATAGGAAATTAAAAAAGGTGGTGTAAATACAAACTCTGTACTGTAAACATAGGGTGTTAAACACATGTACATGAGCAACAATATCTATTAATCTTCTCCTTGGCAAAAAATTATTCCAGATTGATAAAGATCTACACAACTAACTAAATGTGGTAAATGCAAAACTGAGCTGCACACAAATGTTTTACTTAACAATAACAAACATCTCAAGTTGAACTTAAATTAATAGAATGTATTAGAAACCACGCTGACCAGCTAAAAGTATAAAGATAGAAAATGCTCCCTTAGTAGATGAGTGGTCCATGAGGGCATCTTTGGAAGAATCCTGGGAAGAAACCTAAGCAAGACCTCATGACATTATCGAAGACATCTTCAAGGTGAACTCATGAGCTAATGGTCCGTAGATGTCTGCAATTGTAAGATATCATAAAAACAGAGAAAATGTAAATTATAAAAAGTGTAGACAGCAATTAATCACAGCAGATATCAAGTTAACACACATCTTAGTCAAAATCTAAATAAGAAAGATAGAAGAGCGAGTCTGCAACAACTGATAAACAAGACAACATTCTAAGTATTAAATAAAAGGCCTTAAAACTCTAGAGAATATATTTTCAGGAATTTGTCAACCTAGGCAAATTAAGTTTCGGGTGGAGTTTATAATAAAATTAGTCAACAATAAACAGACTCCATCATCTGCTTAAGTTACTCCTCGTTTAAGTCTTCCACATGCTCTGATTCGATGTCTGAACAGCCAAGCAGAGTGATCTCTCAAACAGTTTCAACATGTTTATCTAGATGATGAAAGAGCACAATGAAAGTTGACTAGAGCCGACTTGCAGATGGCACAACTTAAAAGCAAAAAGAGGGGTTGTCCACCACCAGGTCACTTTCTTGGCTGCAGAGCCTTTCCTTGGACAGCTCACCCAGAGACTTCTCTTCACTTGCCAGGCAGGCTTGCGATACTGGGGTCATTCTATGTATCACAAACTCTCGCACGTATCAAATGTGTTTATCAGCTTTCTTTGGCTGAGACCCACCCATGAAGACATTTGACCGACATGTCCAATTTCATTTCACATCATGTTTCCAGGAAATGTTGCTACATAAATGTATCAACATGCAGCAAACTACTGATTGTTATCCAATGTGTAGCCAATTTTGGGGAAGAGTTTGGTTGAATTTTACAGGTTCTGGAAGGAATGTATTATGTATAGTATATCTACAAATGTTTAGACAGAAAACCCTGGATTAGCCGCCACGAACATCTGTTCTTTTCTAAAAGCCTTAGCAACAAAATTATACTTTTTTTCTAGAATGCAGTGAACTCATAAGCTCAATGAATTGTCACATAGAAAATTTGAGAAAGTTCAAAGCTTTCTTTTCATTGGCTGTGAATTTTATGGGAGGTCATGGGCCAGTGAGGCTTTCAGAGTTGATCAGTGGGGAATGATTTGTAGTTTTCAGTCCCAGAACTAATCTCCGTTAAAGTCTGTACAGGAATCGTTATTCACTTTCATTTGGATGTGCATGAATAAGATAAAAATACAATATTTGTGTATGTTTCCTAAAGGCAATAGAAATAGCTGATGATGTCTATAACCAGCTAGTTGTCGTTAACCACAAGGGTGAGACAACATAATCTCAAACCTTTACTGATGCAAACTCAAACCTGAACAAGACAAACCTGCCAAAGAACCGATTGGTTTGTCTGTAAAATTCAAGTTAGTTTAAATCTGGCTGTTGGATTTTTATTTGCATCTGTTTCTTGGGTTTGTTATCATTTCACAGTTGACCATTTGTTGTCCTAACAGTTGATTAGATGTTTATATTTCCATCACCCAGCGGCTTTTAAAATCTCCATAATCTTCTCCCTGCTGCTCGTCTGATATCTGCCAGTGAGTCTCTGGTGTTGACCCCCTTGTCAGGCGTTTTATAACTTGCATTTCTAATATGTTTTTCTTTGATAAGCTGCTTAGGACGGAAGAAGGGAACGGTGGTCTGTCCGTTTCACTCATAAAACCTATTAGAATCAGTCAAGCATCCAGATTAGGTGATGAAATGAAGCAGAGATGAGCCTCTGCTGCCTGCTTTTAAAGGATGGTTTGGGAAATCTGAAGTGGTTGTGTTTGAAAAAAGAGACTAATGCACTGTGAAGACATTTTTCTTGAAAACGTCCTCTTGTTTACTCATGGAAGTCTTGGAATTTAGAGTGACGTGTTGATTGTTTTCAGTCTCCTCTCACTGTCTTGATAATGTAATTGCTGTTTTTTTGAGGCTTGGAGAAGCAGGGATGTGATGAGATGTAGATGGTGGATGTGAAACAAGCCACATGGGACACGTCATGGAAAAACCGAGTGGAAGGACAGAAGCTGTGCTATATACCATGGTATCCTGGCATCAGAGAGATTCCTGTGATTTCTGCACCCGGTCATGCCCAGATCAGAACATTCTGTTGCACACACATGGCATGTGTGGACTTGTGCCACTCAGTGAGGATTAAAGAGCTTTATTTAAGAAGCTGAACAAGTTTGATTACGATTTGAACCTTTAATACATGCACATGGAGGATTTATTTATTTAAAAATGTACTGTACATATTTACAGTTCAGTGTGTTCTTATTATTTTTGTTTTTATACAATTTTTCAAGACGCTATACTCCAGGACAAATTGACTGGAAACCCTGGATTAGCAGTTAGTTTTGTCAAGAACATCTGTTATTTTTCTCAAATGCTTGTTAGTTTCTCAAAGCCTTAGCAACAAAACAGTCAATTTTTCAAAAATTCAGTAAGCTCAAAAGGACAATTCGTTGTCACATACAAAAATGTGACAAAGGGACATTATTTCTTGTTGAAAAAATCTATAAAATATTAACTATTGGTCTGACAACCAAACTCCTCTAAGCTCTCTTTTTTATATATATATATATATATATATATATATATATATATATATATATATATATATATATATATATATATATATATATATATATATATAAATATATTTATTTATATAAATATAAAAGCCAATTAAACTCTGCAGGGGAAATTGTATCCTCTTTTATTTGAATGTGCATGAATCGCTATTTTTTATGTCTTCTAGTAAAAAATAGAAATATCTAATCTTGTTTATAATCTGCTAGTTATCATGAGCCAAGTGGTGAACAGATTGTTGAATACAATCCTAGTGAGACATATAATAACAGGAGGAGACAATGCTGTAGGTGAGGGACTCTAGTGGGTACATGACATCAAGGAAGGTTAAGCAGACAGAAGCAGCAGATGAAGACGATGGGATTCAGGTGAGGTAGCAGTTAATTTCTTTTAATAGGAGCATACAGAAGATGAGGAGAAATCGACACAGTCTGAGGCAGGAAGTGATGGCGAAAGCACATCATCTGCAGGGCAAAGGCTGTTGGGACATGTAATTTTTTTTAAAGAGGAGAGGGATGGATGACAGAGTGATAAGATAAACAATTGACAAGTGTTGCAGAGATAATAGTGAGATTAAGAGTATAACCAAGGTTTGAGGAATAGACACATACCTGGATATACAATGAACTGAATAGAATTTCAGGGGCATAATTAGAGCTGGACAATTCAAATAAAATAAATAAGTAAATAAATACACGGAATCCTAATCTGATTTTGATTTTAAAGCAATTTATTTTTCTTGAAACCAAAAACACTAGAGGCTTTTTAGTAGAGGAATACAAAACTTTTGCACTAGAAGTTTTTGTTCACACAATAGTGTTTTGAGAACGCTGCTCTTTTCTTTTTCTTTCAGTTATCTGGAGCTGTTTTAGGTGCTGGAAAAATAGTTTGTGCTGCCACAATTTTTTTTAAATATTTTTACAAAAAGGTAAAGCAAACTCTTATTCCAGACAGCTGAAGAAACTGTCTTGAGAACAGTGTCTTTGTTTGGTCTGCACACTCAGATATGTTGGTTGACTATACTGCACATGGAATACTGAAGTATAGTAAATTAGTGTATCACAGAACAATGGAAACTCACCAGGCCATACCTAAGTACATTCGTAAAAAGAAGAAAGAGGACTTCGGTAGCTTAGAGGCCCACACACTGAAAGCAGAACAGAGGAAATCAATTTGTTTTATTTTCCTTTTTTAATATATTGTTGACTAATAAATCCAAGTTTTATTTATTTGATTGTTTGATACATTTGATTTCAATTAATCAACAAGCCCTGGGCATAACCTGACACTAAACGTTTTTTAGAAAAACTAAATCTGTGTGCTTCTTTAAATGTTTTTTTTCTTTATCAGCAGTGCGGTGTTCTATGTCAGTGCATAGAACAATGTTATTCTGAAACGTGTTTTTCTTACAGTTCAATCTAGGAATAATATAAAAAGATAAAACAATACAATTAAAAATGGCCCAAAGCTTAAGGGGTAAAAATATACCAAATTAAGGTCTGAACCTGATAACCCAGGATGCTCCAGATTTCGCCTCAGGACCTGTGGGTAGCTCTGAAAGCCAGGCTAATTTGTTCCAAGGCACCTTGTCAATTATTAATAATGATCAGGGGGTGTAGAGTTACCTCATGCCACAGTGCTATCTAATCAATGAAACCATTATGAGACGGATTTCTCAAATATTGTATTGAGAAGTAGTTCTCTTATTTTATTCACTGACAACCAGAGAAACTCTGATTTATGTAAGGTTACTGTAGCAATGTCTTTGTCATCGTTTCATCAGGCCCTAAAGTTCTGATTCTATGCTTTCTTCTTAGACAATCATTAGTGTTTAAAATGAGAGTATAGGTCTTCACAATCATAATTAAAGAGCTCCTATTATGAATTTTTGATCCACAGTAAGAAAGTGTTGCTGAAACAAGTCACTATTAAAGTAATTTTTTTAGCCAGTAAGTCGAGCCGTCAAAATGTACTTGTCCATCCCAACATGGTCACCACAGACTGAGGAGGGAGGGTTTGTACGAACAAGAACATCAGAACAAATTTGGGAGTAAAATCTGGAAAACATAATTTTAGTTTTTCTGCATAATTTGAACTTGTCTCTGATGGTACTAGAGTGCGGATCTCTGCTGATTAAGGCTATGAATTCATTGTAAAATCAGAGCGTATACTTTAATAGAGAAATGTGATTGTTTACTTGATTTTGCTCAAATGTTGAGTTTATTTGAATAGTTACCCAGGGAACATTCCTATAACATTCACTAACATCATTTAAAGGTTGTCTAAATGTTAGCTTATAACGTTAGCCAAAACAACATTCTAGTAACATTCTAATAACATTAAGCTAAAAATGTTACCTAAACAACATTCTCAGAACATTCCCAGAACGTTAAAAAAGCTGGATAAACGAATGTTCTGAGAATGTTTCAAAATAACTATCTCAGAACATTATATTATTAGTTACACAGAAGGGGAGACAACGTTCTAAAAATGTTTTTAATAACCTTGGGAGAACGTTTATGGAACGTTAAAAAACCTGGACAAACTAATGTTTAGGCAACGTTAGAAAAACTTTCCGATAACTTTCTTTTAACATAAAATAGTTAGCTGTGCAAGTGTTGGTAAAATGTTTGGATAAATATTTCAGAGTACTAATAAAACTTAAGTAAAATTACTCAGACTTTTTAGTACATGTCCTTGAGCATGCATGTATAACTTAAAATTGATCAGTAAATTTACTCAAATAGAATTAATTAAATTTACCTGTAGATAATTATTAAACTTACTTATATTTTCCTCCTGAGTTTGCCTTGAATAAATAGGACAAACAGTTTCCTAGGCTTTTTTAGGTAAACAAAACTAATTGAATTTAGAGTGTTAACAATTTAATCAGATGACTCTGATGGATCTCTGACACTAAAAACACAACATAAAATTGCTTACTTGTAGATGTTTGATTTACAGGGTAATCTATACTATCATATTTCCACATATTTGCATATCTGAGCAGAAATGGGCCTAGAACGTAATGTTGATGCTTTAAAGACAGTTTTGCAGATGCTCATGTTCTTTGTCTTTCAGAGAAATAAAAGGAGAAGGGATTAGATTCATATGCACTTGATTAATGACCAACAAGGTAAAAAATTAAATCAGAAAAACAACTTTTTTGATAAGTCAACGCAGATTGTTAGAGACAGTGAGCAAACCCAAATGAGAAATAGAAGCGGCCGTGAGGGTCTGCGAGCTGATTGGCTGATTCGCAGTTGTGTTGGCTCGAAGCTTCCGATCATTCGTCATCATCAGACGACAGACTGTCTCACCTTCAGACGAGGCTGAACGCATCCCACCATCACCTCCTACATCACACACACCGTTTTAGTACGACTTGTGTGCTCTAGAGTGTTAATTAGACTTGGAGCTGAGAGGCAGATATGTTATCTATTTCCTCTCTCTCACACTCCTCCGGTCGGCACGTGCACTTATAATCCAGTGTGCTCGTAATTCTGGCAGTGGATCAGAAAAACAGGTTTTGTTTTCCCTCATTGTTTATCTGATATGGTTGAAAATCTGAGATCTGAAAAGATGATAAAAAATGTGGCTCTTTATGAAAGAGTTACATATTTGTTCAGTTTAACTGATATTTTTAGTAAATTTTAAACCAAATAGTACACAGTTGCTGTTGAAAAGATGGATAGAAATGCACACAGTTGTTTATTTAAAAGCGTCTGTTCACCAAAAATCTTTGAAACCTGTTTAGTTAACTCTAGCTCGCTCTTAAAAAGTAAAAAAAAAATGTAAATCCCTAAATTTAGGTTTTAAAAAGCTTAAATTCATTGTTCTGGGTCGTAATTAATTTTTCACAAGTCTTTTTTTGTTTCTTGGGGTCGCCAGAAATTGAGAAAATGCTCCAAAATGCTAAAAATGCATGCATGGTTAGAGTTGCCAGAGTTATGTTTTTAAGTACTTAAGAAAGTTCTCTAAAAAAGTGATGCTTAGTGATAGCATAGTTTGAGAAAGTCTCATATACACATAATCATGATAATCATCATAATTATAAAAATGATAGTTAGGGTTGCCAGAGTTTGAGAAAATGCTTGAGAAAACTCATAAGTGCTCATAAACCCAGACTTTATAAAAGCAATGGTTTGGGTTGCCAGAGTTTGAGAAAACCTTTATGCATTCTCAGAAATATAAAAGTGATGTTTAACATTTCAAACAATGTTTTTGAAGCATACTGTTTATTATCCAACAACTTTTTGTATGTGTTTTTGATGTTAGGATATTGGTCACAAATTTTATTCTTAATGAAACTTGCAGAAACTCCAGAGTCCAAATACATGTTTTTTAGAAGCCATAAAACGTGTTCTACTGTAAGTGGATCAACAGAAGGCATCAGTTATCAACTGACTTCAAAACAATGTAAAACAACAAAGAACTGCACCAAAAACGTATAGCCACTTTTTCTCTTGTTAACTCTCCTTTAAAGTGATAATTTCAGGCATCATTTACCCACTGTTTCCGGTTCTTAAAGTATAGATTTGTTATCATTAAAAACCCTAACCACACCCGCCCCTTCTGTGAATGTGTCTCTCTAGAGAGGTGGGCAATGTGTGCCAGGAGTGTGGAGGGCATCGGTGCCAGCTGTCTGATGGCTGGAGAGCTGCCAGCCGCTGGTTTTCTGTTTATCTCTCCGTTTGCGTGCCCGATCATGAAGTAGCATCTGTTGCTCCTATCTGCCTCGGCCCTCTGTGATTCGTTACGGGGGCGTCGAGTCTCCAATATTTGAGGGCATGAGTCTCTCTCTCGTAGTGCAATGGCTTTTAGGTAGTCTAGCTGTCTATGTGTGCTAGTGTTTGTGCTCTGGAGAGTCGGCTATCACTCGAGTGTTTGGTAACAGCAGTGTGTCCAGAGCTGCGAGCCGGTGGAGGAAGCCAAGCAAGCACTTCTAATTATTCATCTCTCTCTCTCTCTCTCTCTCCCTCTCTCTCTCTCTCCTCTCTCTCTCTCTCTCTCTCTCTCTTCTGCTGTACTCTGAGTGAACTGCTGTCCTCACTCAGACCCTCACACATCTGTTTGAGAGCCTGCTTTTTTGAGATTTGAGTGTGCTTATTGTGTTTATTTTAGAACGCAAACCCTCATAAAAACATTACAAAGATCGCTTCAATTAACAAAATACAACAGAATTTTTCTCAACTGTATATATAGTTTTATATATATTAGGGCTCCATGATTAATATAATTGCAAAAACTGTTGGAATCATGTAAACGAAACTTTCAGAAGAATGCAGAGAGGATCTGTTCCCAAATTCTCTACAGCTGTTATATGCTTTTAGTTTTTGTTTGATAAAGCACCGGCATAGAGGAGAAAGATGTGCTCTGCAAGATTTGCAAGAGGAATGGTGTTACGTCACATGGAAACGCAACAAACCACGTAGAACAGCTCAGAGAAAGATAGGTTGAGTACATGGAGGTGAAATCCCAGACACCTGAAGGAAAGATACGAGCTCACGAACAAAATAAATCAGCATTTCAGGTGTGTTTGTGTCTTGACTATGCCTTATCGCTTGAGATTCGTGAAGAAATCAGCGATTGTAACACTGCTTTGTGAAAGACATGATGCTAAAACACACTGTCAGTTTAATAGATTTCAGAAAATGATCCACACACTGAACAGATGTCCTCACAAAATAAATTTTCCCAAGTATAAGTCTCGACATGATGAAGTCCTCAAAGAAATTGGAAATGTGGAATTCTTTCCAAATATCAGAAATCTTCGGTAAAGCCATAGAAGAGAACCATATATTAGCTTGACTGTGCATTCGATCAATGTGAAGTTTGAACAAAAAAAACTGGTTAAAGGAACGAGATTTGAAAGTTTTGATTTTGGTTCGGTGAAACACACTGGTCTGTTGAGTTTCCTTTTCATTGAAATTTAATGTGTCATTTTCCCTTTTCAAATATCTTAATTATGATAGCGTTTTTATGTGATTTGCTATATTTATTCATTCATTCGTCTTCATGTCGGCTTTCTTCCCTTTCGAGGTCGCCACAGCAGAATGAACTGCCAACTCTCTGGCATTTGTTTTACGCAGCGGATGCCCTTCCAGCCGCAACCCATCGCTGGGAAATTGCTATATTTAATTTAGGTATATTTTTGTGAACACATCTTTACAGTAAATTTTATTTTGTAAAAGCTAATTTTGACAACCCATCAAATTCACTTGTGATACCCTTTATTATAATCACATATTGATCAGATTACGGAAAATTTCTCAAATCATGAAGCTCTAATATATATTCAAATGTATAATTGAATTAGTTAAGCAGCTCTATTTTAAATAATTAATAAGTCCATCAGTGAGTTTAACTAAGAATTGGCGAATGTGGGGAGCTTCCGTTGCTGGATGCTGAATTCTTTAAAGACAACCATGACCAGCACGTCCACCATTTTTGCACTTTCTTCCCCTGAACTGTGCACCTCACTCTAAATCAGGGCTTACCAAATCCCAAACCCTGGACATTTCTGGGTGTCGGCTGTCAGTTTTTGATTCAACCATCATGAAACACTATGAAACATCATGCACTAATTAAGTTCCTCCTGGCTTGTCTGAAGCTAGAATAGTATGTATACTAGAGCAGGGTTGCAACTAAAATGTGCAGGCTCCTAATTGGTTTATATGGCTGTAAATATCTGGGAAAGTTTAATATTTTAACTTTGGCAAAGTGGAGCTGGTGTCAAACAGGGAACCCAGAAAATCTAGTCATGTAATGTTCAGATGTAAGTCAAAAGCAATTCATGCAACTTCATTTCTGGATGTGAACGTATGGTAAGCGATTTATTATTCTCTGGCATCCCTAAATTCACGAACTTTATTATCCGTCATCAATCGCAAATGTGCATCACCAGTAAAATTTCTCTAAAACCCTACATAAATTTCAAGGACACTCATGTAATGAGTTTTTATTCAGTTATAAATGAATTTAAGAGGGAAAATGGCATCATTCCCATAAATGCACCTCTAAAAATCATTTAAGGTAACAACATAACCGCCCCGCACACACACACCCCACACACCGCCCCACTTTTAAATATTAGAAGGGGTTCTTTAGTGAAAGACTAAAGGTTTAATCTCACTTTTATGTGCTTCATATTTGAATCCAAAAGAGTTGTTACTGCTAACTGGTTGTTCCTGATATTGTAGGAAAAAAAGTTTCAGCATTTCTTTTAAGGAGTTTGAGAAGCTGATTGAAATCTTGAAGCATTTCTCCCTAACATGCAGATGAAAATGTCTCCTATAAATACATGCTCACAGTATGTGGCGTCTGTAGACGGGAGTTCATTTAGTCAGCACTGAGCAGCTCGTTTTTGAAACACTATATGAATACTCTATGTAGCCAGTGAGTCTGGGGTAAATGTGTTTTATTAGGCATTTTTGAATAATGTAAGGTTGTCAGAGAAAGGGACATTATATATTTGTGATTTAATTTACATGTGAAATTAAGAATTACTTTGTGCTTTCTTGCTGTGTTTGACTCTTACATGTCATAAGAGTTAAATAAACAAGCAAGAATGTTTGAAGGAACCTATTACATTATTCAGTGTGTGCACTATACTACTGTGCCTTTGGGGGAGCTCACTTTCCTGTGGGTGTGCCTCGAAAGCAGAGAACATTCCTGGAGTAAGAAAATAACACAAACAGCTAACAAACTTTTTTTTTTCCTGACAAATTTGTCAGGATTCAGTCTCTGTAGTTTGTCTCTCTGGCTTTACCTTTATTTAGTTTAGTTTATACTCTTTGCTTATTCTGTTTCCCTTTTTGTTTGCCAACTCCAGTCATGTGGTTCAGATCACATGACTGTCGGTTGCCGCCTTTGATTCGTTTTGCCAATTGCTGTATCCAAATCCAAAAAACGTACACGGCAGCCTTATTAAAGTAGATAATAATTTTCAGAAGAAAATGTTCATACTAGCGTCACGGTGGCGCAGTGGGTAGCACAGTCGTCTCACAGCAAGAAGGTCGCTGGTTCTAGGCTCGGCTGGGTCGGTTGGCATTTCTGTGTGGAGTTCTCATGTTCTCCCCGTGATCGCGTGGGTTTTCTCCGGGTGCTCCGGTTTCCCCACAAGAACAAATACATGCGGTATAAGTGAATTGAGTAAGAACGATTGTCCATAGTGTTAAAGTGTGAATGAGTGTGTGTGAATGTTTCCCAGTGATGGGTTGCGGCTGGAAGGGCATCCGCTGCGTAAAACATGTGCCAGAGAGTTGGCGGTTCATTCTGCTGTGGCGACCCCGAAAGGGAAGAAAGCCGACATGAAGGTGAATGTTCATACTTTTTAGTGTGTGAGACGAGAGTGTGCATGATCTAGGATGCCCTGAAACAGTCATTATTTATTTATATGCTTCTTCTTTAAAAATGAGTTGTATTGCAGAGAGAGAGTTTTCTTGAGTCCAAGAGAAAACTTTAGTTGAGTGTATGAGTTGATTTGAAAACCGGTTTCATCAATCTGCACTTTTTTATGTATACCACGGTTTGGGACACCCTATTTCTTGTTTTGCACCCATAAAATAAGTGCGAATAGTGCATGGATTGGGGTGCAGCAAATGTTTGGAGCATGTGTGACAAGTACTGTGTACATACCTTTATTGTAAGATGAGATTGTGCACAATCAAATTGCAAAACAGATGCATATCAAAATAACATATTGTATATATTTAATTAGACAGACAAAAATCTCACAAACACATTTTAGAGGATCCCTCTCTCATATTTATGTCTGATATAGAGTAGCTAAGCCCCCCTTTCTCCAACCCAGTTCCTGTTCCTGCACAGTTTCACTCCAGCCTTAACCGAACCAACATAATTTAGTTAATTAACCTCCGCTGGGCTTGTTTGAGTGACTGGTGTGACTCTTGAAGCAAAAACCAGCAGGAGCTGCGAATTACCAAGAATTCACTTTTAGACTCCTGTACCATTGTGTAGCAACTACCAAAACTAACAAATAGTTGATGCTTACTGCAAAGAATTGATGCGGCTGTTGGTAATCAAAACCTAAAATGATAATGTATTATCTTGCTGTTTTCTTGAACCACATGAGTTGTCTGCAGGAGGTCTGCTGATAAGGGGGTCTGCCAACAATTCAAAAGAAATTATGTTATTAACTTCTACTAATTGCTATATATTGCATAGCATCTGGCTCATTAAATGAATTCAAATAGGCATTCTCACTGATTTGCATTAGGATTTTTAAAAT
Organism: Danionella dracula; assembly: GCA_900490495.1. Lineage (NCBI taxonomy): Eukaryota > Metazoa > Chordata > Actinopteri > Cypriniformes > Danionidae > Danionella > Danionella dracula. The sequence goes on from UELW01000511.1 coordinate 4,053,114, forward strand.
TCTAGTTGCTGTATAATTCCCCTAGGACCTTCAAGAATGTGTGTTAATGACGTGTCTGAACTTCATCATCTGTAGAAATGGACTGCTGTCAATTAAAAAAAAGTGTTTTGTTGATGTTAAGTGGATGGAGAAAAATATTAATCTATTTCCAAAAAATTATGAACCGTCACACACTAAAGAGTTATTTGTCCATCCCAAGGATTCCACTTTGTAACTTGTTTCAAAGCTGAGTTAAAATACTTTGTTCATGTGGAATTCATTGGTTTCAGTGGAGATTTTTGTTTCTTTTTAAGTTACCTTTTCCCCCTTAATGTTTCATACTGTCAGAAGAACCCACAAGCTTGTCCTTTACAGCATTATACTGACTTTACAACATTGTTTTCCTTGCACACATTATGTTGTGTTGGTTTAATATGGCTTACCTGAAACCAATTATTTTTTTTGCAAACTTATCCATTTAGTGTTTCACCAGTGACCTCTGTTTTTCTATAGATAATCACTCTCAGTATTAAAAAAAAAGCATTGGCTATTTGTGTCCTCTATGCTCTGGAGGATCCCACAAGTGTGTCTGTGAAGGAAAAAAAGGAAAGACTCCTATTTCGCATGTCTTCAAATTAAATATACGGGTCTTCTCTCGCCTCCCTGACACTTTGATTAATTCCAGCATGTTGTCTCTTTACATTATGGTGCGATCAGACCAGGCCGAGGCTAAGCAAACCAATCTCCTTTGGTTACCATGGGAACACTTTCCTGGCAGCTCTGGGAGCCTGGCGCCTGATCCCATGCTTACCAGATTGTGTCCTTCTGTGCGCTTTCTGGAAGTGCTTCAGATTCACCATGACTCGCACCACTTGTGGAGTTTATTTTGAAACTTCTTTAAAAAAAGAAGTGAACACTCTAAAAGTGAATCATTTTAATAAACATGGTGAATTCAAAACAACCCATTGTAAATATAGTTTGTGATTTGTGATTTTGCTTTTATTTCCTGTCTTTTGGCAGGGAATCGAGTTGCCCATTTAACAATGGACTTTGATTCATTGTATTGTTATTTGGCAGGAAATCCCTTTTTTTACCCTGTTCTTTGGTTCACTATAAAGAATTTAGGAAGGCATGAATCTCACGAGAGTCGTTTGCCAGGAAAACACTTTTTTTGACAGTGTTCTTTGGTTCGTTTGAGAAAATCAGCTCTTGAGAGTCATTTGTAAGTGAATAACTAGTTTGACACGTGCCTTTAATTCAGTATGTAGAATTGACTCGTGAGTTTTTTGGCAAGGAATAACTCTTAACACTGACCTTTGGTTCAGTGCATAGAATTGACTCACGAGAGTAATTTTTCAGGGATTAACTCTTGAATAGTGGCCTTTGATTAGGGTTATAGAATTATTTATAAGAGGCTTTATGGCAGGTTATTACTTTTTAACATGTTCTATGGTTCATTGTAAAGAATCCTCTTTTAAGAGTCACTTGGCACGGAACAATTCTTTTTGGTTTATGGAATTGGCTCACGGGAGTCATTAGTAAAGGGAATTCTCTTATTTTTGTTTTGTTGTGTTGTTTTTATGTAAAAAAAATTGGTAGGAAGAACAATTTCAGCACTGGCTTTTGATTCAGTTTAAAGAATTGACTCATGAGATTAATTTGGCATGAAACAATTCTTGTAACACTGGCTTTTGGTTCATTGTAAAGATTTGGCTTATGTGAGTCACTTGGCAGGGAATCGCTTTTTTATACTGTGCTTTGGTTCATTTTAAAGAATTGACTCTTAAGATTCATCTAGCTTGGGAATAAGTTGAAAAAACTTTGATGCATGAGAGTCCTTTGGCAGAGAATTATTCATGGTGTTAATAATTGTTCTTAATAAATAATGTGCTTTGGGCTTTATATAGAGTTTTGAATACATTTATTTCACATTCTATACCAGTGATCAGTGACCAGTTTTTCTGTGTCACAAGTGTTGTTGTTGTTGTTGTTGTTGTTAAGGAAGCAGAAGTCTTTTGCAACAAACAATAGAAAGGTCTCACTCTTCAACAGTTTAGATCAGTGGGTCTTTCTCTCTCTCTCTCTCCCTCTATCTCTCTCTCTCTCTCTCCCTCTATCTCTCTCTCTCTCTGTATATCATTGTGTAATAACATAAAAAATATGTATAAATATGTTCCTTGTGTTTGAATAACGAAAAATTATGGAGTATAAATATTTTTTTTCTTTTTGATTTGTATTGTTTTAATTGGTCTCTATTTTAAATTTCTCTAATGGAGGGGGTTGTTATTTGACTTCAATAGAGGAAAGGGGGATGCGGGTTTGATGGTTGTAGCCTTCGGCCCTCTTTCTGGTTGGTCTTTGGGGAAAAATAATTGGGGAACCCTGCTCTATACTATACCATTCAATTGAAATGGATTGTATTGTTTTCTAATTGTGCTTATAAGTGCTCTTGTTTTATTCACAGATATCTCGATAGCTGAACACAGGGATTCAAGCTGGACTCAAAAGCTCAGCACCTCTCCATCTGAGCTGGATCTTGATGCACTCTCTTCCTTCAGCTTTCCCAAACAGTGCAAATACACTGCAGGTAACTTTTCAATAGACTGTTCGGTAACTTCCTTTTTTATCAACCAACCAATATTGAAGTTCACTGATACCAACTGACCATCATAAACCACAGCTGACCAGAACTCACGCAGTTAAACTGAGTAAAACAATTGCAATTCAAGTGAGAGATGTTCCATTGCAAACACATAGTCCATAATCTCTAACACTGGCATTAAAGAAAAGGATAAGGAAGGAATTAAACAGAAATATGCTCTGCTAATTGTTTCATGTCATGTTCAGAGATTCAGTGGATAATCTTTTATTTCTTTAACGTTTTGTTGAAAATAGTTTGCCAAAGAACACTTTCAGTGATGATTCTATTATATAGTAAACTCATTGTAAAACTCGCTTAGAACATCAAGCACTTTCAGATCACTTCAACACTGGATATAATCTTATTAATTCAGTGAACCAGAGAAAATGTGATGCAATGTCTGAAACATTCTGGCCCCTCTGCCCATCCCTCTGATCCTCTCCCCAGCACTTGAAATGCCCATCCATACATTGGTTGAAACAGATGCCCTGTAGCAATAGGATTTATTGTTTGCTGATTGCGTATGTCACAGGGGTCTTGGTGCGGCCTCCTAGGGACTCTGACAGGAAATGAGTTGTCCTTCAAACCTCGTTTCATCTCATTTTTCATAATCTTGTTTTGTGATTCAAAAAAATTACTTTTTATTAAAGTGTAGCAGGAACTAATCTTCAATTGCATTGAACTCTAGGGATACTAATACTTGACTTAAATCTTGTAGTTTTTCAACCGTTACCATATATTTAAAACTTTTTGGTGCCAATACCAAGGATTTACCCTAAAATGTTAGTAATGCAATGATGCTACTGGACAATACCTGGCAGTAAGTGAGCACACAATATAGAAACTTTAATTAATAAAGGCATTTTTGGGATAGGTATGATTGTCCCTGGATGTACTGTACTGTCAGTTAAAAATGTCCTTTAAAATGCCAGCTGCTGTTCTCTAAGTGACCTAGCAGTTTTAAATCTTGTTCAGAGACACTGAATAGCTCAGATGAGGATCATCAGGAAGATTCTTGTGTTTCTGATTAGCAGTGGATGACGATTTGAATCAAAGCCTAGACTGACTCACTGTCCCTTGCCCTTATGCTAAATGGAGGAGAGAAAGAGCGTTTAATTAGCGCCATTTGTTTTACAAATGCTAAATGGTTAGCCAGTGCTTTCAGCTGTTAGCATTCACAAAAGCGACTTGCTAATTCTGTGCTAATCTATTCAGCCTTGTATATGCTTGGAGATAGTTGTTGATTGATTTCTCTTTTACACCATGAGTTCATTCTAGTGGTCTAGACATGAGCAGAATAGAGTTTGAAACAAAATTTCTAGCTTACATCAATCCAGAAATGTTCTCACCAGCTACAAAACCAATCCTCTTGCATTTAGAGGGATGCAACACTTTTCTGTCAGTCTGTTGTTTTCCATTTCACTTGTGACATGATTAATCATGATGCATGTTTTGACCAGAGGGGGCACTGTGGCCTTACAAGAAGAGTTTCAACACACCGGAAAAATACGCCGAAACTTGCTTATACAAAGTTAAAGCACTTTATCTACTCAACGATCACTCTAATAGAATAGAACATCGAAACAGAGTTTAGCATCAAGCTGCCCCTTAACATGCTGTTTTCAGATCTCTCTGCTCAGTATTTATCTGGTCCGTGAGCCATGACTCCGCCCCATTTGCAGACCCCCATTTGTTGATGACTTGGTGACGTTGGGATCCTTAACGAGAATGAAGGGCACCTTGACAAATTATAAAAAGTCCCAAAAATAAACTAAACTATAGAGATAAAGAAAGAAAATACAAGTAAGGAGGGAATACATCTAGAGCAAAAACACATCACAGGTCCAAGATACCATAAGAATAGCTGCCTCTCCCACAAATGTATATACTAAGAGTTATTTTATAGAGATGAAGTGGTACAAGCCGTTCACGGTTTGGTACATGTAGTAGTTGTCAGGCAAATGAATTGGACCCAGAAGCGAAGGTGAATCTTGGACACGATACTGTCTTTATTAAAAGGTAAACAGAAAAACGGGTTGCCATCGGTATTCAGTACTTTAACGGGAATATTTAGTACTCATAGAACAGTCTGAAAACAGAAGAGCTAAATACTTGTCAGAGGCTCAGAGCCCATTGAAATATCAATCCCAGGCAGACTAGAGACTCAAGACTGAGCAACAGTATGGCGAACAAAATAACTTGCACAGAGGTGTAGCTGAGAGAGCTTTAAATAGCAGCAGGAGGAGATGAGGAGCAGGTGAGACTACTCAGACTGGCTCAGTGCGAGGAGAGCATATTTAGGGACACCTAAACCATAAGAAGGGGAGCAGAGAGAAAGACTAAAGGGAAAACATTTACTGGACAAAATGAAAACCCTGACAGTAGTTTGTTTTATGTGAAAAGTTTCAATAATAGCACAGTAAAACACCAATGAAAAACAATTTCATAGTGCTTTCTTGTTTTTGCCCTTATTTTTCACAATCCTCAATAGAACATAAAATAATCCTGTTTGAAATTTTAAAGTTTAAAAACATTTATTGTTTTTAAACAATAAAAAAACTCACTTAACGGGGATTTTGGGTAGCATTTAAATGTTGTTGTTTTTTTACACCATGTAACATGTCTGTTTGAAACTATTTATTAGTTAGCAACTTATTGGTAGTTGGTAATGTCAACCCCATTGATCAACAAGTTTAAAACGGTACATATAAATGTTGCCTCACTGCACTAACTGACAGATATTCCATAATTTTATCAGAAGAAGACAATGATCTTGCTGTGTAGAGCAAATCAGTCACCCGATAATTACCTCAGAACAAAGTTTTCAACATTTCAATGGCATAATTATGCTTTGAAACTCCTTTTATTGTCTGACATCTTCTCTAACGGAATCAAGTTGCATAAATGGAGCCTTTAGACAGGTGCAGACAGCCGTGAGAGTTTGAGCATGGTGTTTCCTTCTGATCTTATGCGCAGGTTATTAAACAGTTGACAGGAATATCTTGATGCCTCATTGATTCCAAATAAACAAGATCTGTTCAAATTAAATCACTCTTATAACGTTCAAGTTCAGGTGTCTGTGACGAGCTCGCAGATTAATTAGTTTGCTCTTCCTGAGCTGGAGAACTCAATCCTGCGTGTGAATCACAGTCTGGATGAAGCCATCACAGTGTTCAAGGAAACATTCAATGAGAGTTTATCGGCGTGGATGGCTTCGGTTTGTCTCTGAGTGACTGGTTTCAGGTTCACAGGGCTGTCAGAGCTTTAATGTGACGCTAAAGTGAAAGAAGTGAAGCTTTGGTACATGCTCAGCGAAGCTGCGGAGAGCCACGAGTGGTGCGCGCACGCTGCGAGGCTTCTCTGAGTGTCACAGTGTGTGAGAGATCAAACAGCTGGTGGAACTCTGTCTGCAGACCTTAGCGGAGGAAATGTCTGTCTGTCTGAGAGTGTTTGATTAGCGCTGAAAGAGATCGAGACGAGCGGTTTGTAGCTCTTGGGGATGAGACTCTTATGGAAGATGAGACTATTTCTGATGGACGGCACTTCCTTCAGAACAAGCTATAGACACATCTGAAGCACCAGCTGAAGGTGCAAATGTCAAACTCACTCGCTCCTTTATGTGAAATAAAAGTTCTTTTTAAAGTTGCACTTTAAATCTATTAATTCCTATTCATATTCAAATGTGAAATGATTCAGTTCAGCAGAAGTTTATTACAGATATTAAATGTAATTATACTATGTGGGGATTTGATTTACATTACATTGCCTGACAGTATGTAAACTAAAAAAAGTTATGCATATTTCTAGCAATTTGCAGTTAACATATGACAGATATAGTTTTACAAAATCTTTTTTTTTTCTATGTTGTTTATTTATATTTTGTATCTTTCTGCAAAAATGCAACCCCATATACTATGGGATTTGTTTCAACACTCTAAATAAACAAGTATAATATTCTTGTTAAATAAAATAACTAAATTATTAACCCTTTAACATTTACTATTCAGAAACTATGAATTGTTTTTTCAGTAAAACATGCTATATTCTGTTTTCAGAACACACATGTCATGTGTGGAACGAAATGTCTTGCTGAAATAGAATTTCTCATAACACCAGTTGGCAAGAATTCTGATTGGCTTGCCAGATGTTCAGTGGAGATGACCTATCTTTGGTTACTTTGGTAATAGAACTGTGCCAAAACACGATGAGATTTATGATTGTTAAGGAGATCCACAAATGTAGAGGAGAACTTCCACAGAAATATTCAAGCAAACTTGTATTAGTGAGTCAAAAAAAAAAAAAAAAAAAAAAAAAAAAAAAAAAAAAAAAAAATATATATATATATATATATATATATATATATATATATATATATAGAGAGAGAGTTCACTTTTGAAACAGATATCCTCCAATAAAATACAACAAAAATTTTACATTAATAAAGAACATTAAACTTTTCAAAGTTATATGTAAATAAAAATGAAATTGGATTTTTTTATGATATAAGCTACTATTACATGCATATATACCATTTGTGGGATTAACAATGATAGGAACTCATTTAGCATTTGGCGAAATGCTCCTAAATGTTAAAAACATTTAAACTAGTTAGGGTTGCCAGGGAAAAGGCTCATAAACTTTGTAAAAGACATGGTTTGTAATCACATTTTATTTTTTTGTGAGAAATAAGGATAATTTGTATTCAAAGTTTATAATTACTAAAGTGAGAAAAAAAAAAAAAAGCATGTGCTGAAGATATATTAGTATATTAGCGCACATTCTGAAGGCCAAATGCTCTTCTGGAGATTCACAAACTGGTTAAATCAAGGAAAGAATGAGCTGTTCGGATTCTGTGTTCTGAAGTTCAGGGACAAATGTCACAGAATAACTATTTTTATTCTGAAGCAGGTTTTCTCAGTTTAACACTGTTAGAATCCTATGAACCAAGTTCCTCAGTTTTAAAATAAAACATGTTTTATATTTACATAGATTTAATGTTTTTACACCATCTATTTGCATTAATCTTACTATCCAAATATGCAAACCCATGTACAACATTTTAAATAAATTGTAAAAGATAGTTTTTAAAAAGATACACTTTTTTTCATGGGATGAATTTGCAATATTTTTTTTGCTTCATCCTCTAACCAGCTGGTAATAAAATAGAAATTAATCTGTTGTAATAGTGCTCTCTGTGAGGAGAGTCTTCTCATTGTTCAGATGCATGTTTCGGACTTGTGGTTCAGACGTGCTTAATCTCTCTGCTTGTAAACTCTTACTAGATTTGTGGTAGAATAATGACGGAATTGTGTACAAAACAAAAGTCTTTAACAAAATGCCTAGATTCATTTTCGATAAGAAGTTTCTCAAGCTAGCATGCCTTGCGACAAAATATTGGCCGCTAATCATACATTTGGCAGAGCGTTGGAAAGTTGTGTAAGTATTTTAGAAACTGTCGGTGTCAACAAGAAACCATGTAGGCTTTGAATCAATTTGAAGTCAACACGAGTTAAGCATTCATGCATCACAACGCAGGTACAGGAACAAGACTGTGAGTCATAGAGTACAGTAAAAATGAGCCGAACAAAACAAACAAACTAAGCTTGCAGAAGAATATCAAGATATTACTGAAGGAGATCCAGGTAGCACAACACAGACACAGTGTGATTTGAGGTATATAAAGCAGTAGTAGTAGTTTTACGGAGACTAGTTTTACAGAGACTAACCAGGTAAACTACAAACTAATTAAGAGAAACAGAACCAATTAAAAAATTACAACTACAAAACCAAGTATCGTGCTACAAAAACTACTTTCGCTACATTGTATCGTTCGAAAAACACTGCAGCCTAAAGTGAACCAAATCAGATTTTATCTGATATTTTCAGGACAGTTTGGACAGTTTGAATTTATTCGACTGTTATGTCATTAAATTTTTTGTCTCTGTTTTCTTCTTGATATGATATTATGACCGCTCCAATCTAAAATGAACTTGAATATAACCCCATAATTGCATTCTCGTTTATGTTTACTTTCACTTTCGTGCCTCACAGCGATTAAACTTAGTATTACATTCATATGTTAAACTAAATTTATGTAATGTGAACAAGCACACAAAAATGCAATAAAAAATTTGGAATTGACCTTTAAGACCTGCAGTTCGAACTTAGCCCAAGATTGTCACAAAGAAATTGTGCATACTTTGAAATAAACTGCCACAGGATGACAATTTTGAAGAACTGCAGCTGTATTTTAAACTAAAGAGTAACCAAATAAAACAGAAAATTCAACAGGCCCTTACATCATGGTGGACCAGGTGGTGTCAACTGAACGTTCAGATTTTCTCAGATCAGTTTTGGAGCAAGTGAAAACGTGGAAAAAAATTTGCTCTAAGCTCCACACAAAATCAACTAGCTCCTTCTTCACAGCAAACACACACTCTCCTCTTGACCTATAATCTGAAAGCGATCTCAAGATGAATCCTGAGATGTGTTGAACATATGAAGTGGAGGATACAGTATCCTCTCATGCTTGCGTCTAGTGAAGGTCAGTGCTTGCTACTCATGGAAACTTGAGCTTGAATGGAAAAGCCGACTTCTTTTCTCTTGTTTACTCTTGCTCTTTCTCTATTTCTCATTTCCCTCAATCCATTCTGATGAGATTTACAAGTGAGCAATAATCCAAAACGGTGGCAAAGTCTGAGGTCCACCTCCCAATTTCATCTCTCTCCCCGCTTTTCCTCTTTCCCGTCTTAATACTAAAAATAATTTAGCCGCTTCAGTGGAGGACGCCGATTTTATCCCCAAATCTGGGCTGAAAAGAGCCAGATGTGTGTGTGTGTGAGTGTGTGTGTTTGTGTGTTGGCAGGCAGTATTGTGCAGCATTAGACTGTGACAGCTTCAGAAACCACTCTCGCGCTTTATTTCTCTCTTCCGCAGCTAAAACGTTTTTAGCTATAGGATTTAGCCTGGTGCTAAGCGGTTCACACACACTCTGTGCTGTTTTCCCAGTCTGTCAAAGGAAGTTTGTAGGCCATCTGGAGGAGCATGTGTGAGTGTACGATGATAAAGGGAGATATTTATTTTTGGGGATACTATTCATACTTAGCAAATGGAATGGGAAATGAAACTGAAATACTTTTCAGGAAATAGTGACCATTGCTAATGACAAACTCTGCTAATAACTCTAAAGAATAAACAAGAAACAGTCACAAAAAAGGAAGACAAAAATCTCAAAACCCTATTTTGATTCATTAACAACATTAACGTTAATTGAACAAATCCGGCTAACATTTCCTGATTTGGTTAAAAATCAGCTGATCAGTTATACAGCTAGAAACAGATTCAGTTTTGGGTGAACCAAAAAATGTCTGTTTAAAAAAGTTCTCTTTGGCACTTCATAGTTTCACTTCATCACATCCTTTAAATATACTTTCTCAGAAGTGTGGTTGGTGTGTGCGCACAAGTTTAATTCCTCTGTGACCCTGAAGATCTGTGAATTATTCACACAGAGCCCTTAGGAAACAAACTCCCTCGCTCACACCTTATTACCATGTCTTCCTGCTCTGGAGTCATGATGGCCAAACAAGTGCGGCAAAGAGCAGAGATACTTTCTTTTAACTGAGACACCTCTGAGACTCTTGATGCGCAGAGCTCGGGAGTGCTTCTGTGTTTAACACTTTAAAGCCTGCAGTGCCGATTACAATAATTTTTGCCTATTTTTACCAACATTTGAACAGTTTGCAGGATTTAAAAAGCATCAGAAGAAAACACTTAAGGAGAATGCTCAGGTTGTTATATATTTCTTGCATTCCTGTTGGATCTTCCTGCATGTTTCATGTAGCAGGAGAGGGTTGTACTTAAAGAAAGCTCTGAAGATAACAGTTTTTTTTTTGCTTCAGTGGTCATGAGTGGTTTGAAAACTATATAGCTTGGTTAGACTTTGTGTGCAATTTTGCAAATTTCTACAATTTTACATATACATTATTATCTCTGTCTGAATGTTTGTGTCTGTGCATGAAGCTGCATATTTCAAATATGTGACTTCACTTAATGCAAAATTGATGTCAAAACACCTCCTGAATTTACATTTTACTTCTTAGAACTCTATAAGTGACTTGGATGCCTACAACATAATAATAATAATAATAGGGCGTCACGCAGTGGGTAGCACAGTCGTCTCACAGCAAGAAGGTCGCTGGTTCGAGCCTCAGCTGGGTCAGTTGGTATTTCTGTGTGGAGTTTGCATATTCTACACGTGATCGCGTGGGTTTACTTCGAGTGCTGCGGTTTCCCCCACAAGTCCAAAGACATGTGGTAAATTAATAATAAACAATTGTCCATAGTGTTTGAGTGTGAATGAGTGTGTGTGAATGTTTCCCAGCGATGAGTTGCGGCTGGAAGTGCATCCGCCGCCTAAAACATATGCCAGAGGAGTTAGCGGTTTATTCCGAAAGAAAGAAAGAAAGTCAAGAAAAAAAAGGATTCAAGATAATAGATGGATGGATAATAATGATAATAATAATAACTAGATTCACTTGACAATTTGATACACTTTCGCCAGTTGGGTTAAGTTCAAAGATATTTAAAGTTAAAGTTTGAAGCTATTTAAATTTTGAATTAGTGTTAAAACATTTTTTTAAACGTTTGAACGGTTTAATGCCAAAGATGACACAAACTATCATTTTATGAGCAAGTGGTATTATTGCTATGGAGGGAAAAAGACTCATCCACCAGCAGAAGAACATTCCTTCGAGAATGCCAGCAAAAATATAAAAGATCCTCCAATTAAACTCTCTTCTCTCTTTTTCCCTGTTTCTGTAACTGTTCTGTGTGGACTGTTTGTGGACTTGCCCACAGGTAGACCAGCAGGCATCGTCTTGTCATTTTGTTTGATCCATTCACAACATAAAAAATCAACAGACTTACTGTGAGTTTTCTAAAATTCCAGAATGTTCACATGACATCAGTGGATCACAGATTGTGATTTTTCACACAGCTCAATTTATCCCTTCACAACCAGAAAGTTGTTCTGTCACTTTATTGGACTGGATGTCGTTAATAATGGCTGCTTTCATCATCACTTTAACTGTCCATGTTGAGAGAAACCGCGAGAGTCAGAGAGTGACGGATCACTTCTCTCCAGCTGTCAATCAAACAATACTCTGTTTCTTTCTTCACAGATACCGTACATGCGTCACTTTCACTGATATTCATCTAAATGCATCCCTTGTTTGTGTGTTTATTCCATGTCAGTAAATCTAGGCATGTTTTATCTTCATTCAGTAAGGAGCCTTCAACAATAAGCAGGCTGGACAGTATGTGATGGGCTTATGATACCGACCTCAGCACGCTCTCTCTTGTTTGTGCTCTGCTGGGATGAAGGAGCCGCTATGAGTTGCCTGTCTTGCTTTATCTTCTCCATGACGGAGGCCCACAGGCGTTTCTGACAGGCTCCTCCTGAGACGACTCGCTCGTTCTCCTCTGTCAGAAACACAAACACATGCACATTGCTGAGAAAACGCTGAGTTCAGATGTGAGACAGGCTGATTGAGAGCTGAGCTGAATATGAATCAGCATCTGAGTGAATGCTGGGTATCTCTTGAGCCGGTCCACATGGTGGCAAGGCCTGATGTCTCCAGAGCCACTCAGGTCTGAGATTCAGTCAGTCAGCTGGAAAAATTGAGCATTTATCTGTGGTCGAGGAACAGATAGTCGTTTTATGGAGACTGCTGAGTTTGGATGGAGAGTTGTGGTTGAAGGGTCAGAAGTGCTGTCTTTCTGAACATTTCAAAAGATTTCGTACTCTACTAGCTTGACTTTGGACCTCTGATTTGTAGGTTTATAAAGTCTAGTGGTAGTAAGTCTGCATATTTTAAAAATAATTCTCCACTTTTTTTTTTTACATTAACTCAACTCAACTCAACCCAACTCAACTTTATTTATAGAGTGCTTTGATGCCGCCATAGCTAAACAAAGGGCTTTACAGAGACAAAGAAAAACAATAACTTCAGACAGTAATATTTTAACATAATTTAACATAATAATAAATTATTGATAAGCTAAAAAGATAAAAACCTAGAATAGTAAAAGGAATATAACAGTGGGTCTTATGATTGGGCAGTGAGGAGGCCTGTCTAATTTCTAAATGCTAGGTATTACAAAGTTTCGGTGCAGCCACTTAAAACACTCTATCCTGTTTATTTAAATTTTTATTGGCTGAGGCTCATTTCTCTCCTATTTAGCATAGCTTAGCATAGATTGTTGTTAAGGTTTGCCAACCCCCCACCCCCCCAATTCAAACCTAGTCTCTTCCATTGTTGCAGAGGGTAGTAAGACAACTGGACAAACATCAAATCTTTCTGAGCTGATATGGTAAAGAATTATTTTACGTTACTCTGTAACAGAACAAAACTTTCATATCCCAAGAACAACTATGATGCAGCTACTTTCGTATCCAACATGACTATTTACAGCAGTAGAAACATTTCCTGGGGAAAATCTTCTTTCAGCCACAAGACGTTGTCTCACTGAGAACTTCGTTCAAGCTCTAGGTCTTTGCCCTGCGACCACTGCTGCATTGTTGCATTATGCCAGGAAGTAATAGAATATAGTTATTTACAATATCAGCTCTTAAAGGATTGTTGTTGTTGTTTTCTTTCGGCTGGTTTCTACACGATGAAACAACAGAGGGTTTCATTGGGTTTTAAATAGTATGTGTTTTTTGTTATTGTTTTTGAGAAAATGCCCATAAACGCTCGACTTCTTACACTGTAAATTCAATTAGTAAGGTTTACTTTAAAAACACTTAGGAAACTGATTGCCGGATCTACTGAAAGCTAACTTGGGTAGAAAATCTAAGTAAGTTTAATAATTATCTACAGGTAAATTTAATTAATTATATTTGAGTAAATTTCCTGATAAAAATGAAGTTATATATGAATGCTCAATGACGAGGATTTTGAGTAAATTTATTTAGGTTATAAAAGTAATCTCAAATATTTATCCAAACATTTTTCCAATGCTTAACTATCTTAAATAAACTCAACATTTGAGTAAAAACAAGTAAACAAAATCACATTTCTCAAGTAAAGTATACTATTTGATTTTACAATAAAAAAAGTCATGGTGAGGATTTGAGAAAATCGTTAACCTTAGTTATTCCTCAAAAACATAAACCCGATAGTTAGCTTTTCAAACTATGTTTTTCAAGCACACTGATTATTATGCAAATACATTTTTTATGTTTATTTGATGGCATGATATAGGTCTTACATTTTATTATAACCTATCTTAATTTTGGATATTATCAAACCTGCAGAAACACTGCTGCAGAAAAGTTTAGGTTAGAGGGAAAAAACGCCACCCATAAATAAGTTTGCTTCTCTTTCTGGGACTACAATGCTACTGGTACCATCTGGATTCAACAAGCTATGCTAGAAGGCCACATATATGGAATGCGTGGGTTCCAAAATAGTGATACAAATCCAACTCGATTGAGCATTTTTAATGTTTTTAAATTATTACAAATATATTAGAAACACTCACTGAGAAAAGAAGGTATTTTTGGAGGACAGAAAGTTAATTGAGAATTGGGGTAAAGTAGTCATAAATCCAATTAAGAATGATGTTTGTTCAAATAGTTTAATTTAAAAAGCAATTGGCTAACCCTACATCCTCCTCCCTGGATAAGTCCCGTGAGTGCCTAAAGGCTAACATACTTCTTATAAGTCTTTATTGTGCCTTTTCATATAAAACCCGAACAGTAACAAATCTGCTGCTGGGTGTACAGCTTGTGTAACAGTGTACATTTGCTATCCCATCAGAAAAATGAAACATATGGTCATTAATGTAAACACCTGCTAAAAGAAGTGAGTACACTCATAAGAATTGACTCAACTGTGTCTTTTAATTGGGAGACAGAACTCTCATGAATAATAGTGAGATTAAATTTAAAACTTATGAGTAAATGTTTTTAATGGATGCCAGTGAGGTCTGTTTCAAAGCCCAAAGTCAAACTAGTAAAAAAAAATTAAAACAATATTTCCCTAGTATTATACTAAGAACATGTAAAATATCACTAAATGATGTTCAACATCATTTAAATAAATAGAATGCACTGCCCCCCCTTGTTAAAATGCCATTTTAATTTGCATTTTAAAACCCATTTTAATCTTCCTTGGCTTTTGTGTTATATTTATGTGTGTATTGTTGTCTTGATTTATTTTATCATTTATTATCTGTTTTAGTATTTTTATTCCTAATTCAGTTTTTTCAGATGTACTGTGCACAACATTGGAAATTTTGCATTTGTAAATGGAAATTAAGTGGATTAGATAAATCTCTCAAAGTCTAACATTGTTTACCTCGAGGGTTTCATGACCCTTTGAGCTTTCAGAGCACTTGAAACATTCACTGTTAAAAATATTTTAGCTCAAAGAGATGAATTAAAAAAATGGCTACGCTGCATTCTAAACAATATTCACCAAATCAGCTTTTAAAATGACAATGTAAAACAGTGTAGCATGTATTCAAATGACTCATCATGATCTCGCAGCTCTTAAGTAGCAGTTCTCTTCCCAGAACAGGACACACTTAATTCTCCTTCATTGCTATTTCTAAGAAGTGAGAAAAGATATTCATGCTTAACATATAAGTAGCTTGCCAAACCATATTCAATTTTCTCAACTTCAACTATGTGACTGACGTCTGTGACCTGAAAAATGACAAACAGCACTTTACTTCATAATAAAAACGTTGAAATTACATAATTTCATCCTACTATGCTATATACATGGCTCTTTTTGACGTGAATGAATACGTGTATGTTCCTCTTTGAGTTAAGTGGCAACTTCAAAGCTCTAATAGACGTGAATGAGAAGATTAGATTAACCTTGTCTGGAATGCATGGAAAGTAAAATGAGTCAGCTAATGGAAGTGAAAGATAATAAAGCTCACCGCAGGAAAGATGCCGGTCTGAAAAACCAATGGAGCTCTTCAGATGTTAAAAGCAGCACTTGCACGCTGATCATCTGCATTGCTTGTGAAGTAAATTAGTCTGTGCAAGAAAAACAAAGCCGGAGCCTATTGATCTCTTTGTTTCTCAAGTCTGTTCTAAACTATATTAAAGCTGATTAGGAAAGATGAAGATCAGATCAATCATTCGGTCCATGCAAGTGTCGTCAATGCTGATAAAGAATGTTCTGCTAATCGCTCTCCGTGAAGACAGCTGTTATTAGTTTGAGTTTGTAGGCTTCATTGAGGAGGATTAGATAAAAGGCTGTGATAACTGAACAGGTTTAAATCTTAGATTCTTTCTTGTGATATGGAATTACATTATTGTGGAACTCTCATACGGGTCTCATACTTATGACTGCGGACATTTTATTTCTTGTTATTAAATTTAGCTCTTGATTTTAATGTTCTTGTCTATATGCATATTGTTTTATTCAGTATATCTCTTTCTTCTTCTTTTTCTTCTTTTTCTTTTTCTTCTTCTTCACTTTCTTCATTCGTTTCTTTTTCTTCTTCTTGCTCTAGTTCTTGTTCTTCATTTTATTTTTCCTCCTTCCTTTTCTTCTTGTTGTGAAGTTACTTATTTCAGCATTCAATCAGAGAAGGATATTTACACATATAATAACACATTTATATCACATATTTCACTCAGACGGGCATCAAGCTCTCTTGGTTACTCATATATTCTTCAGAGAGCTTGTAATTAACAGTCCTTTGGTTCAATGCTGGTTTTGGACATTCAGTTTGGCTGACACACAACACAAACAATATTTGGATTATCTGGGAAAACAGGCCAAAAGAGCCAAGAGAAGGTTCCAGGAACAAAAGCAAAGAGAGTTCTCTGCACTGCTTTAGGTTTTAAAGGCTGGAGGAAGGCCCACATTTGGCTTGAACTATCCAGTTGCAGTGTACTTACTACAGAGAGCATACTGGTTGTGCGAGAAAGGGGAATGAGTATATGTGTAGATCCAGATCGGAATAACACATATGCTACATGAGCAACCCCAGTCTAACAAGAAAGTAAAGTGAGCATATCATGTACACTTCAACCCAATGAGGAATCTTCTGACAGGAGGATCATGTGGCAATATGGTGGATGCAGAATGTCCAGCCTGACTCACTATTAAATCACTCTTTCAAGCATGTGCTTGAGATATCACTCCAAAATCTGGTTTGAAACCGGTTTTCAAGATTCCGATTCAGATAAACGTTATACTGTTCTACGCAATAGGGATTCAGTCAGTTTGCGTAATCTAAGCCATAGATGAGATTCCTGTGGATTTGTTCATCAGGAGACTAAAGCCCTCTTCATTAATCTCATTGGCGCCGAAGAGAAACAATTGAGATATTAAAATGAGCTCCCATTATGAAAGCACACATAACGAATTCAAATCCGTCTGTAATAAACTGGGGATATGTTGAGCTAAGTGTGTTTTGCAGACACACAAACACACATGACAGCAGATTAGTGGGTGGCTGAATGACAGGAAATGCTTAAGCTCCCCTCCTCCGCAGCAGCAGATTGGACAAGAGCTGCTCTGTTTGTATTTTATTTCGTAACCTCGATAAAACGATGATTACAGAGAGCATGTGTAATAACTGATTAAAGCAAACCCAATGAGTGTTGGGGAAGAATGGCATGTTGAAATTAAGACATTAATGATGAGAGTAACAATGATTGTACACTATTGTGTCACTGACTTCAACGGCCAAATTAAACAGTAAAATTTGTATAAGAAAATGTGTATCTAAATGAAGACTCCTATTTATTGGATTATCTCCTAAAAGAAATTGAGTAGTTTTTAACCGTTTTAGAATATTATCGGCCATTTTCTTGATACAGCAGATTTAGCATAGCTTAGCATAGATCATTAAATAGTATGAGACCAGTAGCATTTTTTCACCAGTAGCTATAGCAGTGTTTTACAATTTGAATGACCTAATCTTGATCAGGTAAGCCTGTTCTCTGGCTTGGGATGTCCCTGTGCCTGCAGTGGCTCTGTTTCAGTAGCAAAGCTCGGAATCAGATAGACAAAATAGCTCTCAACAATATTTGCCTGGAAAATATCAGTTTTATTGCATGATGTAATTATAAAATGTTGCTAAAATAATTCTATATAATACATGACCAATATAATCCATGATTAAATGGATATTGCCATAGCCTAAGAATAGCTCAAGTAAAATACTGCTAACTACCCTAAGTGTCGTTGTGACGTTTTTGAAGACTTGAGTACACAAACAGAGGAACAAGGTCTGGAATGATTAGGAGTTTATTAAGACAAAATAATAAAACTGTGACAAGGCTTCTGGGTCGGTGCTACAGTCGATCAGGATAAGTCTAAAAAAATGACAGAACAAGATTAATCAAAAGGAATGACTGAACGACAGGAACAAAATATTGTATGGGGTACTCACAGAGGATCAGGTGATTAGATACCAGGAAGTGCTTCGAGGGTTTTGGGGTGATGTAGCCCAGAAGAGGTGTGGGGTGTCGAGGAAAGTGAATGTTGGCAAAAACTGAGGTGCGGTCCGATACAGATTGGGCTTGAAGTGGGAGGGAGACTCCTGTGACACAGAGGAGGGGTGAGATCCAGATGCCAGGTCAAGAGCTCGAATAAACAGCTCAGGCTCAGGCTCAGGCTCAGGCTCAGGCTCAGGCTCAGGCTCAGGCTCAGGCTCAGGCTCAGGCTCAGGCTCAGGCTCAGGCTCAGGCTCAGGCTCAGGCTCAGGCTCAGGCTCAGGCTCAGGCTCAGGCTCAGGCTCAGAGTAACCAGGTTTCTCGGTATGAAGATCTGGCGAAGAACTGAGGGATGAAAGCAGGTTATATGGAACTGAATCCAGGTGGAGACAATGAGGCTGATGAGATGAGCACAGGTGTGAGAGTTGAAAATCAGGCAGAGCAGAGTGGGGAGGCACCAACAGAAAAGAGAAAGACCAAATATGGTCATCCTCCCACAGGAACCAGAGAACGTGACAGTCGTTTAAGAATGTGTGTGCCATGGTCCAAATAACATGAAAGCTAGCCTTCCTTGTGAGAATTTAGAATTTAGTCCACAGTTTGGTTGGGATGGAGTCGATTAGTTTGTGGCACTGCTCAGGTTTGGTGATAGTGGTATAAGTGAATCTTCTGCATTTTTAGGTCTGGCGTATCACATTTTCCTAATCTAGATATTTTTTATGGGAATATGACTTAGGTTTGAGTTTGTTTTAAAAAAGTTATCTATTATAAAGCATATTATATCCATGAGATTCCAGGTGGAACTGGGAAAAATATGTCACCGCCCTTTTCTCATTAAATGCTGTTTGCCGAGGTTTCAAACAGCCCAATGGCAGGAAGGGGCATTGCGTCGCGTTGCGTCGTTTTTACAGCAACTGGTTTAGACTAGCCAGACAATACTCAATTTCAGACATATGCAAAGACATGTGTCTGTAATGCAGAGTCCTCACAATTGCTGTGAATTCATACCATCTGGTACTTTTAATTCATCAACAGCAGAAAAAAAGCATGTCTTTACATTATTGTCTTTACAAACATTGTTTTGCTCCAACTTCCAAAGACAGAGGAAATCTAGAGTCTGCAATCGCTGTGAAAACTTTAGCACACAGCAGAACCCAAACCACCTCAGCACTGCTGGTGATTAATTTTTAATTCAACTTTCTGCATGATCTGGGCACTTTATCTCCATGCATTCTTAACATTGAGTTGCTGGTAAAACCCCTGAAACTCTGAAAACACCTGCTTCTCTGTTGCACCATCAAACTTACACCCTCCTGTGAATTCTGTCTTACTGCGTTTCCTCAAGAGATAGCCCTGCATGTTTATTTCTGCTCTGAATAGCATTATTAAACTGCCGAACAAAAGTAGACGTATGGGATTTCTCTGAATGCTCTCAAACTCTTTCCCACTTGTTGTCTGTGATGGTATGCCCTCATGAGAAATGCTCAAAAATCTTCTTAGGATCTCAGTGTTTGCTTTATTAATGTTAAACTGAGATTTTAGCATACAGAAAATCAATAGGATGCATGAAAAGGCTTGTGGATACTGCTAGAAGAGAATCCTTTTGTCTTTTTTGTTTCTAAGGATTCAGAGCTCATTACCATAAGACAGAGCTAATCTAGTGTACCTTTTGGAAACATTTGTGAAAAATACAATAATAAACTTTAATGTTTCTGTTAATAATTTATCCTTCATTTAATTCCAGTGTTCCAGTCTTTTCCTGATCAAAAAGTAGTAAGGATAATAAAATAAAATTTCAATAAAATGAAAACTAAAAGCTTGCAAATTGTTCCTCATCACAAATATTTTGAACAAATGCGAGGGCTTTTAAGATAGATAATTTCTGAGAATAAAATTGGGTAGAGTGTCTCAGAAGTCGCAATCTATGAGTGCAAATATTTGTTTAAAATGTCACTGTGCAAAGGATAAACAAAAACTGGATAAATCTCTAAGGCAAAGAGCTTTGTTGTATGTTCATGTTCTTTGAGCCAAAATACCAAATTGTGCTGTTGTGTACAGTAGGTGAAGGCTATTTTATATTGTATTGTTTAATGCAGGAAATCCTGTATAGGGGTTATATGTATCATCAATGTTACAAAAGCAACTCAAGCCCTTACAGGCTTTATGTAATGATTCTAAAAATTTTCCGAAATTAGTTGACTTTAATAGAATATATTGTTTCAAGTGGATATCTGCAACAAATGAGTAGCTTTTCACTGGTTACAGTAAAGTAAAATTTTAGATTTAAGATGCCCTGTTTTTTATTAGTAAATCTCTCTGTCTTTCCTAACTTTTTAAGTGCATTGTTAGAGGAACATCAATTGAGTATTGCTCAGCTCCTGCTGCTTATGCGAATGAGGTGATAGGAAAGGCATTCACCCAGCTTAGAGAAATCACCTAAAAGATGCTTAGAAAGTGTTTTTTGTTGCGTATGTAGAGTTTGACAGATTATAAATTCTCCTCAGAGCACGGCGTCCTGTTCCTCAGCAAACACAGACTCATGAGGACAAGTAGTAACTCTAGAGTTTGGTTTGAAGCAACACCAAGCTTTGATCATCTTATTAGTAAGAGACTCATATTCCATCGAGAGCGACATGCACTACAATAATACTTCTTCCAAAAAACAACAGCGTCTACAAGTTTCCTTGTTTTGTGTACGGTATACCCTAGGCGTAAAATAATGTGAGCTAAATATGAAACTGGGTCATGAAAAAGTAAAGTTTTTAAAAATGGGGAAATGGAATAAAGAATAGATTTTACATAACTAATGGCACAGCAGAATTTCAGCGAGGATTACTTTTATCACTATACGATGTTCTTGATGCATGTTCAAGAATATATATATATATATATATATATATATATATATATATATATATATATATATATATATATATATATATATATTCTTAATTATGAAAAGTTACCTGGGTTTGAAATTAATATGAATAAATGGATTAGGTTTTAGCCAACAACCATTATCCAAATGACTATCCATGGGGTTGGGAATTAAATCAATTAATAAAAAGTAATTAGAACAAATCATTTTTAAGACATAATAACATTTATCTATGTATGCTTTCAATATTTTATATGTTCATTATAAACTGTGTATGAACTAAAATTCCAAATTTTTCTTGTGTTGAGAATTTTAAATATGACACCAAAGGGAAAATTTACCATTTAAAAGAAAAAAATAAAATACACTTGTGACGAACCGTTCATACTTGTTTTGTTTTAATGTATTCTTGTTACTTCATTATCAGCAACCCTTTGATATCAGATTTTGTGCTATTGAAGACAAAGTGGTTGCCTCAGGATACATGCACACGCACACAGACAGACACGTACAGCTCATTAGTCTGTGTGAATAATTAAGGTTCTGTTGCCTGACCAGCAGTGCTAACACGTACATTTAGCAAAAAGCAATTAGCAAATGTTCTGTACCACCTAGAGTACAAAGATCATTTGTTCTTTTTTGCATGCTGCTTCAGCTGCTTGCAGAAACTTCTGGAGTCGGCTTCTACAATTAAATATGGAATTGTTTTATCTTAACAAACAAGATAAATGTTAAGAACATGTGTGTTGTTTATGTTGACAATTTAGCTTGTTTGTTACTATTTTAATAAAGATAACATACACTTGATTTTAATTAATGTGTTACTTTCTTAAGGAAATGTCTTGGCTTATAACTTGAGCGTTAGTATTTATTTTTATAGTGAAAAAATACACAATACAGAGCATCCAAATACACCGTTAGCACTAAGCCTCAGGTAACAGCTATCAGAGGAAGCGTCCTGAAAAAGTAATTTCAACCACCTTTGTTTCTGTTGCTGAATTAAACTGGGATAGTTTGCATCATTTCCATTTTTCTAATTTTTTACAATTAATCTGCTAGATAGATTAGATTTGACAGGTTCAAAATGATGGCATACACATTATGGGTCTAAATATGTGCATAAAAGTAGAATTTTCTGATATTTATATTTAAATGCAATTAAATAATGTATTCACTGCCATGAAAGTAAGAAACATGCAGTACATAAGGACACCTGACTGTTGATATCTACGATCTCAATAAAACCAGGCTCCATTTTCCATAACCTGCTCCGTTGTCAGGAACCAGACAGAAACAAGGAGGGAATGATTTAGAAAGTTTATTGCCAACTACAATGATGACAGGTAAGGAGCATTTTTCTTTGCCTGGTAGGTAAACACAAGGGACCAATAATGCTGTGTGTACTATGGTCTAAGGAGCAAGAAAGCAAGCTTTCCCTGGGAGAAACCAGTGGTATTTAGTCCAGTTTGGTTGGCATGGAGTCTATTAGTCTTTGGCACTGCTCAGGTGTTGTGAGAGTATCATTTAACTCTTCTGCATTTCTGGGTCTGGCGTATTACATTTTCCTAACATAGAGATTTTTTATGGGGTTATGGACAAATTAATTAAGAACAGGTACTGATAGATTTGCCACAGTATAGGTTAATTTGTATTGTCCAAATTATGCAAGATTCTTTACCGGTCTTATCTGGCATGCCTCAGGGATTGGTTCTGGGGCCAATTCTATTTCTGATTTATTTTATTTCTGAATTTTGTGGAGCTTGATGACCACCAGGCCTGGAGCTTAGGACTAATCATTGACAAAGCACTTTCACTCTAATCTGACATTAAATCAGTCATTTGCTCTGCTTACTTCCATATCAGAGACATCAAAAGTTCCTACTCTGGTCACAAAGTGAATAGATTTTTCAACGCTCTGTTTCATGGCCTCAGAGAAAATCTCTCCATAAACTACAGTTAGTTTAGAATGCAGCAGCCCGGTTGATAACCAATACATCTCACTCTGACCAGATCACACCAGTCCTAAAAGAACAACTCTGGCTCCCTGTTCAGTTCCGCTCTCGGTTTAAAACCTTCTCACTTTTAAAGCTTTCAATGGCACTGCACCCACCTAACTCTGCTCTCACAAACGCACTCACCACTCCACCTCCTCCTCCCAGATTGTCACTTTGGGAGCGGGCTTTTAGTTGTTAGGTCCCAATACTATGGAACCATCTACCTGATCATATCAGAAACAGCGGTAATGTGGATATTTTTAAAAGTAGGCCGAAGACAGTCCTGTTCAAACAAGCCTACCTACTCGAATGTGTGTTTCTATTTTATAGTTTTTTTTCTCTCCTTAATTGCTTTTATCTGTTTTATGTGCTGCATGTGTAAGGTGTCCGTGGGAGGCTTGAAAGCCACAAGTAGATACAACTTTTATAGGTGCTATTACTATAAGTCCTGTTGGAAAATGAATTCTGTATCACCATGAAGTTGGTCAGCAGCAGGAAGAATTAAGTGTTCTAAAATATGCTGGTAGACAGCTGCTGTGTTTACCTTGGACCTAAATTACAGTGGGCCAAATCCAGCAGATGACAAGATAATACAAACCATCACTTTGGAAATTATACTCTACAAGAAGCATGGATTTTGTACCTGTTCTTGAATGAGGATTTTGAGGAAAATCAAAATGTACTTACTTTCAACAGAAATCAAAACTTTGAAGCACTCTGCGTCACTTGCATACCTTTTGTTTTTTCCCCTGCTGAGAAGCTTCTGATACTGTCTCTTGTTCATGAGTGGCGTCTGTTATAACTCACGTCTCGCAAACATCTGTGCGTGGTGGTTCTTGAAGCCCTGACTTCAACTACAGTCCTCTCTTTGTTAATCTCCCAATACATTTTTGAATGAGTTTTGTTTCACAATCCTCTCCCTGCTGTGGTTATTCATTAATACTTGTACACTTTTCCTTCTCTTTACCTCTCTATTCCTATGGTTGGATGCAGAGCTCTGTGAACAGCCAACCTCTTTTCCAAAGACCTTTTGTGTCTTGTCCTCCTTGTGTCAAGTCCGCAGTGTTTTAGCTGGGTGTTAGCTTTCAGGACTAGAGTGACAGACCATTTAAAGTTATTTGCAGGTGACTTAATTAGCTGATTCGAGTTTACCACCAGGTGTTTTTCTATATTGAACCTTTTCACAATATTTTATTTTTCTAAACTCTTCAGTAGTTGTCAGTTATACTCATCATAAAATATTTTAAAATAGTAATATTTTAAAATCCTTAAATAAAATAAAATCCTTTCAAATAGTTTAGTCTATGTGAAATGAATAAATAATGTACAGGTTTCACTTTTTGAATGGAATTACGATGAATAAACATAGTAAGACAAAACTGCAAACAATAATGGGACAACAGGAAGTTGGTGTAAAGTATTACAGGAAGTTGAGGTTCTGAATGCAAAAGGAAGCATAATGTCTCTGATTGTTGTTGTAGTATAAATGCTCTCATAAAGAAATAGTGTAGCTCTGAATTTCTCTGATATTCCTGATAAAATCTGGCTTTGATTTCTTGTAACTATCTACATGATGCCACAGTAAAAACTCATTCAGATGCCTCACAATCTCCTGAAGTGTTTCTGAAGTGGACCAGATCTTCAGGGACTCATGTATTTTTTCTTAAAAATGACTCCCATCTGTTTTCTGAAGGTTTTAATTCTTTTCTGAATGATGAGAAGCAAGCTGGACTCATTCTGCGATGATAACTAATACTAAAAACTTCCACACACACAGTCGGAAATGTAATGGCTCACGACAGCCTCATGAAACATTATTTACCTTATTTATGCCTCTCGAATCCCTAATAAGGGCACTTACATTGATTCCATCCCTAACCAGGCTCCATTACAGATTAAAGAGCTCTGCCGAGTAGAGAATGTGGCTGTGATTCTGTGATTTATCTTCTCTTTTTCTCCCTCTCCTCAGTGCGCTAGAGGTCGAGCAGTCGGATTCTTCACTCTTATGTCAAGCATCAATTAGAGTAATTTTCGCCTTGGAAGTAAGTGTTTTCCTCTTTGTTAGCGATGATTAATGTCTTCGCATCCACTGGGACCCAGTTTGCAATCCTTAAAGCAACAGTTTCTTATCTAGTAAAAAGTAGAACAGTAAAAATACTAAAACTCAGTGTAACTGAAAATTCTTTTATAAAGCTAATGATAAGAGACTGAGGTAAAAGGACTTTTACATGGATGACCTACTTTGTTCTGGCAGGACTTTGTACCATGATTATGATTAGCTCTTTTCAATTGATATTTTATAACTATTTACGGTTCGTTCAATATCTGCAGATTAAAACAATACTATCTCAGTTTGTTTAAAAGCTGATGAGCTAGAGCTGGCTTGATGGTAGCCTGCAATCAACCGGTTATGTTTGAAGGACAATGGAGTTCATGTTGGTGACAAATTGTCTCTTTCAGATTTGGTACAAACATGTTTCGAATGCCAAAAATAATCACAATTGCTAATAGAGTATAACAAATAAAATAATCAGTAGAGATGGCAGTTTGGACTTTTGTTTCTTTTAGTTTTTTCCTCAATTTTGCATTGTGCTGTT
This sequence comes from Danionella dracula, assembly GCA_900490495.1. Classification (NCBI taxonomy): domain Eukaryota; kingdom Metazoa; phylum Chordata; class Actinopteri; order Cypriniformes; family Danionidae; genus Danionella; species Danionella dracula. The sequence goes on from UELW01000511.1 coordinate 4,078,675, forward strand.
AAGGCCTTCATTGCAATTTTTGATTGATGGTAGGAGTTTAAACATATATATATATATATATATATATATATATATATATATATATATATATATATATATATATATATATATATATATATATATAAATCCTGCGCTTAATGCCAGAGATATCTAGGTATTAAGCATTGGCATGCGGATTCATTTAGCATTAGCAACTCGTCTCATGTGAGTACTTTCAAAAGACACTTAGACAAACTTTTTGGCATCACTTTGTCCCTTTTGACTTTCAGAAGGTAAATTCTTAAACTAAAGGATAGAAAATGTTAACGTAGTTGCATAACGGTTACTGAAAAACCTTCATGTTTGTGTTTTTTGAACATGCTGGTCAGTTCTTCTGAAATCTTGAATCAATTGAATAGAACTTCTGGAATCAAAGTAAAATGAACAATACATAATTTAAAAACAGAATAATTAAATGAAAATGTTAATAAAATACCTGGCTTCTCATTGTCAGTGAATTTCTATTACAATGTCCTTAAATAAACTACCTGCTAACCAGAGGTAGCAGAATCATGACAGTTAACAACTATTATTTTTTAAATCAAAATCATGAATGCTTAATTTTTTCAACTTAAAAATATATCTATATATTTAAAAATATTCAGTTTAATAAATGATTCAGTCAAAACAAACACGTTTAAAATTAATAGTGAAATGTGTGGCAACCAGAATCCAATAAACAATAGAGTTCAGAATTATTATAATAGAGTCTTCTCCCAATAATTTTTTCCATTAAATCAATTGCAGTCTTTTTCCTGTTTGCTCATAGTGTTGTTGATTTCACTGTTTATGAGATGTCGTGGGCTAATTTGTTGCTTCTTTTGGTAAATTACATGGTTATTGAGGTGAATTAAGACCATTTTTTCTCTGTTAAAGCTATAGTGATTGAATAATATCACTACGGCTACGTTCAGACTGCAGCTCAAACTGAGCCAAATACGATTTGTTTTGCTCATATACAACCTGTATCTGATATTTTATGGCCGTTTTAACAGCTGAAATCCAATTTTTTCTAATCCGATTCGGGACGCTTTCAATTCCAGATTCCAGAAATGGGTACATATCCGATCTTTTGCTATGCGACCTCAGTTTGAACAGTCAGGTCCAAAATTTGTTACTGACATTGTGTATGACGGACAGGACGTCACTTTTCAGGGTTTAGACAGGAAGTTTAACATCAATCATGGCTGAGTACAGAGTTGAAAACTGTCAGTTTAAGGAAGATGGAGTCATATTTTTTCTTTGTCTTCTTCTTGATATGATTTGGTTAAAATGATGGTGTGTCCTATTGTAAATGAACTAATTTAAAGCTAAGTAATCACCTGGAATCGCATTCTCATCCACGTTTACTTCTGTTATGATCAAAGCCATTTTGTGTGCATGTGCACCTCACAGTGAGCAGAATTTCATTCATACACATGACAGATACAAGTTGCTTGTTATGTGTAATGTGAACAAGCACACACACAAAAAAAATCGGATTTCATAAAAAAAATTGACTAAGCATTAAGACCTTCAGTCTGAACTTAGAGAAGCGAATCATAGAATTTTTTTTATGTTATTTTAACCAATATTACAGTACACAATGCATCCTAATGAGCAGTTCTTCCCACTATCTGCAACCAGCATGTTTGTTGCGTATCTTCCAATCCAAGAATAACGGGACATTCTTCATAGTCATCTTGGTGCTTAATGAAAGAAAGATCCAAATCCAGTGTAGGAGAGAAACTGTGATGAGATTTTGACACTTGTGTGAGCTATGCCTTTAAAGCAGATGATGAAACAGGGCTGAAAACATCCCCTTGTGAAAAAAATAGGTTCTGGTGTAAAATAAGCCTCATTTGAAGTGATCTGTGACTGGACACTGGCCTCATCCTGTGACTGACAGCTCGCCGATCATCTCCCTGATTTCACAAGCTAATTATCCCCCGCTCTCTCTCTCTCACATACACACAGAGGGAGGACACACACTCGCTAAAGCAGAACTAATGTGATACAGAACCAGCAGCAGCTAAGCAGGAGAAGAATATAATCACACATCAGATGTCAGAGAGAGAGAGGGTGTGCATCTGTGGTTTGGTTGCACCGCATCGGGTTATTTTTAGAGCTGATGACCACAGGATGCCAAGAGGGGTCAGGTGTGACCGGTCCTTGTCCTCATGACACCTGCGCTGGACAGATCCAGGTGTGTGTGAGATAAAGCAGGCCCAGAAAGCTGGAGATTGCAAAAAAAGTAAGAGCTCAGTTCTCTAAATGTAGCACATTTTGTTGCTTTGAACTGCTGTGTGTTGAGTTCTCTTGGCATGTGGTCTCCAACCACTGTTCTGTGGCTCGACACAACTTCGTACCAGACCACACAAAAAGAAAATTTTTTAAAATTTGGTTTATTATTTGAATCTTTTATCTGACTTGGAACTTTTTCCGCTTTTCTCTTTTACTCGTGAAGCATTGGTGCTAAAAATAATAGCAGAGGCTTCTAAAACACAAGCGCTGCTGGAGATAGCAACAAAGACAACAGCGCTGCTAGCTTTCTGGATTCAAGTCATGGCAGAACACAGCGAGAGCTCTTCTGTATGGAGCATCTCATACAATTGATTCCATAAATATATAGCAGAGTTTAAATCCAATTCTTTAATTCTAAACGTTTCCACATGTTCAAGTAAAGCATAAATATTCCACTAAATTCAGACCCAAGCACGTTTTACCTGAATTTGTTTAAAACATGTCCACAGATTTAAATTCATTACGTTTTTAGCTGATCGTCCTCCCATATGAACTGTATGAAATATATTTATGTTGAATGTGGATTTGGAACGCTTCACATGAATATAAACCACTCTGAATTTGGGCTTGATATTTTTGAAACCCTTCTTTAGTGCCTGGTGGGGTTTTTTGCTTTGTAAAGTTAGTTTTAATTTACGTCACATGATTGTTTCTTAGTATACAGGATGATTCAAAAAGAATACCAACCTTTGAACATTTGTATTTAATTAAAGAAGCATGATAAAATCTTTGGTAATTAATCAATGTCAACGACCAAATGAGCAACCAAATGAAATTTCAGAGCTTCATTAAATCATAAGAAACATTTCCCGTTCATCTAAACTGAAGCTCTGTTCTCAAACCACACATTTTATCTACCTTATTGCACTCAGTGCCCTCAGAACAGTGATGCACTGTATTGCAGCTTCCACGAGTATTGCGGGCCGAAACGGTTACCGAAATTCTATTTTTCTACTTTTCTTGCTTTATCAATTATTTAAAAATCTAAGTGCAAACCAATGTAAAAATGTTTGAAGATTTACCCAGCTTAAATTCTTTGCATCTGCCCTGCTTATTAAATCCTGAGCAAGCTTCTTGTTTAATGCCTTCTTTCCTTTATTTCATTCTCGCTGTGTTGGTTGATATAACCACACTGTTCTGTGAGTGTTAAGTTGGAATTTTGTGATCTTCTACTTGAAAGTTTATACCGTTCTATAGTTTTTATTTAGACTTCTTGTGTTTGGTGATCGTCTGTTTTGGGGTATGTTTAACTTTGTTAAAGTCTCCCCTCTCTTGAGTTTTGTGTTCTTTGTTTAAAAAAGTTTATAAAGTCAGGTTTTTGCACTCTTGGGCATTTTATGTTTTGTTCGTTTTTGAGTTCATTAATGAAGTGTTCTTTATCTTGGATCACTGACCGATGAACAATTGAGTTCTACTTCCTGACAAAACCTTTCTTTGTTTAGAAGTCATAAATAGTGTCATGAATTTGCATATTTCCTACAGTTAAATTCTAAAAAAAAAAAAACAGTATGTTTGCTTTTATTTTTAGATATTCAGCAAATTTGATTACGCTAACTAAGCTAATTTGTTTAACATTTTATAAATCTTTAACCTTTATTTGTTACAAAAGGCAACTAATGTGGAAGCTCATCACAACATGTGATTAAATTCGTCGTAATTTTTTGTTAATTTAGTATAAATAAAACCGCATCGAACATTCTGAGAGATTTTCACACATTTCGACCACGTGAGATCACAAAAGGAGCCTCGCCGAGTTGCTCTGGAGCTAGTCACTTCGCCAGCATACAGCCTAGATATTATCCTCATAAAGCAAGCATTCTGTAGACATGCTTCACTGTTGCTGTCACTTATGTGATAAACTTGCTCCGTTAAAATTGAAAATCGAACATTCCCCCCCGAAAATGAGACATTTTAAAACATTAAAATAAAAGATCTGATGTATATTTTGAACATAAACAAAACTTCTTATGTTCAGGAGATAAGGTTGATATTACTTCATGTACAAAGAGCATAATGGAGCCCTTAAAGATAATACATAGTGGCACAAATTTGTGATTTTAGTTGACTTTTAACACCTCATGTCTAAGCAAATAGCACTAATGCATGTGTATACACAACTTTGCAAAATGTCTTGTACACCATATTTAAAAAACAAAAATGTTGGTTAATGAGCGTGAGACTTTTGTTCAGATGCATGGTGCTGCTAACATTTCTGTGCTAAAAAAACTAACGTTAATCACAAGAAAAAAAAGAGGACGTTTTGAATATTTGAATGTCTTGCTTCATGTTTATCTTTGTTTCTTCTACTTGTTTTGCTTATACTTAAGTAATTACATTCAAGGTTTTTTTTAACAACAGCATGTACACAGTCAGCATCCATAGTTTTTCCCTACTTTAAAAGCTAACAGAAGTCAAAAACCTTGTGAGCATTGTGTGTGTTCACAAAAGACAGAAACTCTTAAAGTTTAGTAACTCTCTAGCATGGATAATCCGATGAGCACAGGATGTCAGAAAGGGTCATGTGTGACCGGTGCCCCTGTCCTCTCAACACCTGCGCTGGACAGAACCAGGTGTTTGTGAGATAAACCAGGCCAGAAATGCTGGACTGGACAAAAAATAGTGAGAGTATCAGATTCGGTGAGAGGACTGCAGCTACAGCATGTTATAGCTGACCTCTTTGTGTTGAGTTTAGCTTTGGGAAGTGCTGAAAAAGCAAAACAGGGCCAAGCGAGAGGACTGAGGGGTGTCTTTGCTCATTTACACCAGTGACATTTGCTTGGAGAGCGATGTGGCGAAAGCGCAGACGTGTGTGAGTGTTGATCTTAAGGAAAGGTCAGGACTGTCTCGACGGAGCTCATCATCTGTGCTGCCTCTCTCCAAAGTGTCCTGGCCAGTCGTGAGCAGGCGAATTCACATTTGCATGCGCTTGTGTATGTGTGTGTGTGTTGACCTGCTTTAGCTGTACTTTTGAGGACCAAATGCTGTGATTTATACACTGGGTTATCATCTATCAGTGAGTAAAAGGAGCCTAAATCAGCAAGGAGAGTTTTAATTTTGAGTTTGTACTCGTAAGGTTCTATCCCTCCTATTCCTATTCCTTTTAGGCTGTTTTATTTGTAAGTTTATTAAAAGTTGCAGCTTTGGTCTGTAATATAAATATAAAGCATGCAATATTAAAATAAAAAAAATAAAAAACTGTCAGAAAAAAAGGTTTTTCTTAATTGACTTGTAAACACACACTCTCTATTTTTTTTAATTGAAGAGATTTTGGTGTACTGATATGCAAAGGTCATAAAACTCAAGCAGGTTTCAGTCGACCCTTAATCAGTTTTGCCTGCTGTTTAGTTAAACTTAGACGGTAATACAATGTTGAAGATATTAGAGGAGTATCTATGTTATTTATGGCCGCAAAAAATATAATTTATGTAATAATTTTGCTTTAAAATATGCTAAATCAAGTTTTGAGCAATTATATTAATAATGAGTTTGTCAGGAATGCCAGTCAACAAAGAGAGACAAACAAAACAAATTCCTTTAAGGTGAGATCACAGTTCTCTGTTTGGTGTGTATTCACTGATCCTGTCTGTTAGGTATTTAGGTGCTAAGTTATGTTTGGACTTATATACGAGCAGGACTTTACAATCTGAGGGAGACCGGTAGCCAAGAACTGGTGAAATATGTTCTGACTTTCTAGTTTTGGTTAGAATTCAAGCTGTTGTGTTCTGAACGAGTTGGAGCTTTTTAATGGTCTTATTGGGAAGACCAGTGAGAAGAGTGTTACAGTAGTTATTCCTTCACATTCAGACCATAATTGGCATAGAACTCCACCCTTGGTGACTATTAGTGGCTTGACTGACAAGATCAGCTGTAGGTCTTAACTCTAGTATTGATCTTCCAAGGTTATCTCAGAAATAGTTTTTGTGTTTTGGGTAATTGGAAGAAAGTGGTGTTTTCGTGGCAATAACAAGAATGTTTTTTAATTTAATAAATCTATCACAGTGCCAGGGAGCTCTCAAAAGTGACAACTTCATTGTGTTCTTTCTGGCCAATCAATGAGCTCAACAATTGACCAATCAGCAATCAACAGAGTGCCTTTCTTTAAATTAAGGTAAAAGTATCGATTTGGCTCAATGGTTATAAAATAAGAACCTGTTTGCTTAATAGGCAGAGAACTTGATGAAAAAGCTCCCAAAAGCATGCGAAATGGAGCAGAGGCCAGTGATACTGTTACAAAATAGCTTGGTGGAAAGGCAACAATTAATCTTTAAACTAACAAAAATTAAAGCCTTCCATTGATTTTCATTTCATCATGGAAACCCAGAAACTCAAGTTGATCAATAAAGTTCTAATTACGTATTAATAAATCTACCAATACTACTTACTACTACCCGTTTGTATCTTTTATATTTCAAAATGCAATCATTGTTATATGCGTTTGCACTGAGGAAAGTCTTTTAAACACATTTCTCCCCAACCCTTTGGAACCTATGCGGATTTTCCTTCTAAATGCAGGAAACTACCATGAAAGTTCTTTGTGAATCTCTTGTTTTTGGAATAGTTGTTCCCCTGACTTAAATAGCTAATCCCTTATAAACTCGCCATACAGATAACAATTTGCTTAAAACCCTCTTCCTACTGGACTTCTGTGTGCTTAATCTCAGAGGTATTTGATATTCTGTTGTTTCCTGCAGTAGTGAATTTCTCTCACAGGCTCTGGCTGATGGTTAACGCTCTCATTAGTGTGTGTATAGTCTGCAGGGATTTGCTGATTTCTGGTGCCAGCGTCTGTGTAATACAGAAGCATCACAGCCTAATAATCGTGTTTGTGTTGCAGTTACCCAGTGGCTCTCTGATTGACAGCTCAGGAGCATTGAGCCTTTCCTGTCTAAGAATGAGCAGAAGCACTAAACATGACTATACGCCATATAAAACACATAAAAACAGGCAAATGTGGTTTTTAGAGCAAAACAAAGATTATAAGAACTTGGTTTTGGTGTTTCAGCTCCTCAGAGTACAAGGACTTTGTGTATCACTGGAATTTAAAAGCACACACTTTTAAGCAAAACCACATGCAGCCCTGTGCGTGTAGTTCTCCATTATTCTCTTCATTCATTGGTGAAAACAATTATGAGTCATTATTCCCTTGATTCTCTTCATCTGTCAGTTCGCAGATACAAAGGGAAGTAAAAGATGAAAACTTGCCCACATTATTTTCCCTCTGGAGTGGTTTCCAATACAAAGATGTTTTGAAGGATCTCAAAATCTATTCTGCAGAAGGTCAAGCTTATTGGGAAATTGATAAAAGTCTGTAAGATGCACAGCTTTAAGGCTTTGACTCACTTTTTCAGAACATTAGCATTTAAGTTGACCTCAAAAATAGTCTGTTGCCTCTAAATTTTTTGATTTACTTACACATTTTTTTAAATCAAATGTGTTTCATATTTTTAGTTACAACGATTATGCTTTGTTTTTTTATGATTAAAAAACAGATCATGTACATTTTTAGACAGATGTTTCTTGGTAGTGAACTAAATGCAGCAGAAGACAGTGTTGCAATAGTTTCAGTTTTTCTTCTTGCCTTCTCTCCACTTATGTTTTAATTTATGTTTCGTTGTGAAGCACTTTATAATGATCTCTGTGAAAAGTGTTATATAAATAAACTTTGCTTGCGCACCATGTTTGTTGATTAATTTTTTTAATTAGGAAAGTAAAAATCTGTAAAGCTTTTACAAGTAAAATCAAATCAGGTTTTATTGAAAAGCCATTATCAGCCAGCCAACCTCCCAACGCTTAACTGTGTCTGTGACCATGTTGAGGGAGACTCTGTCTCTGTCTGTGTGTGAGTTCTGGTCACAAACACAGATACGCAAATACATCCAATCAAATTAATGCCATGCCTGTTTCTTTCATTTTAAATCCTTCCCTCAAGATGGAAAAAAACTTACTTGCTGTTTGGTTTCTCTTCACATTAAATAGCCAAATTTTGTCAGGTGCAACATTTTCTCTCTCCACATGGACTTGCGTCTCTTCCGGTACGTAAAGAACCTGGGTGTTAGTCTTGACCAGACCTTGAGACCTGTATTAATTTTGTTATGCTGACTGTAAGAATCTGTAATTGCAAGTAAGCTGATCTACTGAAACTTTCTTTCCAGATCTCTCATTTCTATCACATCAAAAATTATACTCATTGACACACTCCAGTGTTTACTGGTTACTAATCGGGTACTGTATCAGTTTTAAAATCAATTTTTATTGTACAAATATGGCTTTTTATCAGACCTTGTTTCACTTCTACATTCACATTCGTAATGTTCCACCTCCTATATCCAGCTAGAGACAGTGTTTCAGAGTTAGATGTAGCAACTTTTCAGACACCATAGTGACTTTTTTTTTGATCTAGTGATGATTCTAGTGATACATTTTTTTTAATTTAGGGATGATTCTAGGGAGGAGCAGTGTCTCCAGGAGAGAGGCTTCAATGAATGTATGCATCAAACTAAGCCACTATCCACAGAGAAAGAGATCTGCTTCATTGACGTTTAACATAGTATAAAACCAATGCCTAGAAGAGACAGCATTTTTCAGACTGCATACACTGTCCCCCCTCTCCTTTTTGCAAGCAAACCTTAAACAATTTTATTTGTCTAACATTTTTAATTCACAAATTTGGTGAAATTACATTTTTGTAAGTGTCCCCTCTTATTGAGGCGCTTCATTTCTGAAGAACTGCGATGTGAAAAGGTGCACGTGATGTCTTTCTTGTTTTCTGGTTTCAGAATTTGTGTTTTCCTCTCATCACATTTATTCTCCAAACCCTGAAAATGATTTATCAACTCAAGTCCCAATGCAAACAAAAAACAAAAACTTAGTTGACCGATGTTTAGAGTATAGCTTCAATTAAAGGATTTTATTTTCTGTACTTTATCACATCATCATTACCATACTATAATATACTGATTTTTATTATTATTGAATATAGTTGTACATGTTCATATTTTTTTCATTCATATGTGTCTACATTTTATTTATAGCATATATACACAATACCATTGTGTAATTATATTTTATGCAAATTAGGTGTCATCTAGCGACTTTTAGGGACCAGCAAAAAAAAAGACTTTTATTCAGAGGAGTTGGCAGCAATGTTTAAAGCCCCTGTAGCTGTAACAGTGGAGTACATTAAAACAGCACAGCCTTAGCTTCAAGATAAAACCCAAAACCTTTTTTTTTCAGGCAGGCTTTTAGTCTACTGTTTATCAGTCTGTAAATGTGTGTTTTATCCTTGTTTAACAAATTGTGTTTTGGGTCTTTTTAGTGACATTGAGAGACTTGAAAGGGGCTTTAAATAAAATGTTTTATCATCATTTTTTTTTTAATATGGTGTGTGTTGTCGCAATGCAAAAAAAGCTTAAAAAGTCAAGGCCCATTTTTTATTGTTACATTTTGAAAAAAGTGCCTAATTGTTGAGCCGTGTTGCCTTGAGGTTTTTTGACTATAATAATGAACTAGGAGAATTCTAATCGTTCATGCATTTGGTTATAAGGCTTGTGATTACATTTATTCTAATTAAATACTGGTAGTTTTATTTGGAGAGTGCTCTTAAATAATATACTTTTAAAATGGGCTCTGCAGATTTTTTTTAATACAATTATTGCAGGAACAATACTGTTGTATAAAGGGGGAAATAAATGGAAAGCCCTTGCTCTTTATTCTAAGAATGAGAACAATAAATACAAAACATAAACGCTGTCAATCACTCTACAATCAGAGAACTACTCTAATATTTGGTTTAGAACTACCTTTTTCCAAGATTCTTGTCATTATACCTTTGTTCACTTGAACTTATGGTGTCCTTTAATCTCCAGCATCCAAATGAAAGACTTGCCTGAACTTGCCTTCTAGCGCCCTGTGAATCTGAAGACTTGTGAAATCTAACAAGGCCGATTTTCCTCAACTCTGTTTCACAGTTGAGCTTCAGGCTGAAGGTGTTGTTCTTGCAGCTGACTGAGGAGAAAACTGGATTATTTCTCTGAGGCAAATAATAAACCAACTCTAATGAATCCTCTCTTCTCTCATTCTCCTGGAAGTACAGTTTAGAAAACCTCTGTTATTATTTAACACGTCTCTTTCCTTGGATAACACCAGATGTCTTTTGCTTCATTTATGCAATACTTTTTTCCTTGTTATTTACATGGAAGGTGGTCAGGTAAAAGCAATAAAAAAAGAAAGATTCCTGAATATTTAAAGTGATTATACCACACTAGCATAGTATTTTTCCAAAATAAAATTCTGTGAAATCTCAAACTTGTTAAAGAGATACTCTAACCCAATTCATCACTTATCTCCAGGGCTGGCCCGTGCCAAATTTGTTGCCCTAGGCAAGCTTTTGCCTGGCATCACCAATCAATCCAAATCATTTTACTACTAATAATTCTGTATGTAGTGGATATTTGTCATTTATTATTTCAATTAGCACCCAACAATATTTTACAATAATTAAAACACACACAATCCAAAAAAATTACACACATTAAGCACTAAAACAATATAAACATGTTGTTTTGTTTGCCCATTACATTATTAAAAATGAACAACCATGTATTAAAGTTAGACTATAAAGGTAACAATTGCAGTGTATTTTTATTACAATATATTTATAAGTTAAATTAAACCACTGATTTTTATTTATTTGTTAATTTAGCTATCTGATGCTATAAAAGTGGGCTAATGTAACACATACAAAATATACCTTTGTATATGTAACAACGCTGAATAAAAATCTTTCTATTGTTTGTTGCAGAGAACTGCTGCTTGCTTAACAACAGAGCGCTTTTTCAGAGATTTTTCTTATCATTTCTGATATTCGAGCTATGAATGAATCGCTGTAGTGCTCTGACTGCAGTGCAGTCTGTAGAGAGCGCTATCTGAAGCTCGAGCTGCTCGCTGATAGTACGTGTCGGAGGAGGGATTCTGCAGCGGCGTGCGGGCGATTTCAAAGTGAGGGTAGAGGGGTGATTACAAAGGATTGAACATATAACAGTGTGTGGAATGGGCTTGGTGACACAATTTTATTACTCCACATTGTAAAGATTGACATTTGGTGCCCTGATTACTTTAATACAAATATATTATTTCAAATTGACTAATGTATAATACAATTGCTATAATCATTTGCTATTTTTTAATCACTAATGACAAGTACATCTGCATCAAAGGTGTGTTATGCAATTTCCCAATTGCATAACAGGCTGATGATGTGTAAATCACCAGTGTGTTATGGCTATGTGTAAAATCACAAGAACAAACATATGCCTTGTTGTGGTTTTGAATCTTTATTATTGAATAATTGTATTATCATTATTATTGCATTGTGAAACATGAAGGTGTAAACAGGGTTTTAATATTAGTAGTGCTCCTAGCAGGACTTTCTGCAAACGAGTTCTGCAGATGATCCAGAACTTTGCAGCTCGTCTTATCTTCAAGGAACCAAAGCGAGCTCATTTTACTCCTCTCTTCTCTTGCTCCCCATTGCAGCTCGTGTTAAATTCAAATCACTGATGCTGGCGTACAAAACTATCTGCAAATCAGCCCCTGTTTACCTCCACAAGCTCATACACTCCTACAAGACCTCCAGAAGCCTGCGCTCAGAGAACGAACAGCGACAAAAAATCTCTTAGCAGAACCTTCTCTCTCACTGTCCCTGGTTGGTGGAACAAACTCCTGATCCAGTCAGGAGAGCAACAACACTCACAGCTTTAAAAAAGCAACTGAAAACTCTTCTCTTCAGGGAACTTCAGGCCTACTATATAAAATTTTTTCCTCCTCTGTCTTTATTTTCTTCCTGCTATGGTTTATTGATCAGTTGATACAATTTATATTACGAGCAAGCTGAGATAGAATTTGACAAGTAACAAATTGCATATTGCCTCTCCACTACTGTAAGTTGCTTTGGAAAAAAGCTTCTGCCAAATGCATAAATGTAAATGTAAACCATTGACTGTATATAATATGTGAATGTTACTTTACCCATAGGTTTTAAAAAATACCAAATGAGGCTCAAGGTTAGAAACTAGCAGAGAGTTAGGGGTGAAAAGACACGATTTCATGCCTTGAAAATGACAAGATGAACCTCAGCTCTTTGCGAATGTCTCGCACTCAAGGAAACATGCTAAACTTTAAATCTTAATATAACTTAAACAAATGAGTGATAAAGCATAATATTTTAAAAGTTTCTAGGAAGGTCAAATTAACCAATATTCATAGAAAAACCTAATGGAGCCATGGGTTTAAAGTGTTTTTTTAGCTGTAAAGTTGAACATTTTTTTAACATGGCTGTCAATGAGATTCTGCTCAATCTGGAGTTAGCCTTTAGTGGTCAAATGACAAAATGCAGTGAAATTACTTCTTACTACGCATCGAGAGAAAGCCAGAGGGTTTTAGTAAAGCAAAAGCAAGTTGTTGTTAGTTAAGTTAACCCAAATTGTTGTAAAATAAAAAGAAACAAGTGTAAAAGCTTTGGAAAACACATCTTGCGTTAAAATCAGTTAAGATAGTCTTAGGATTAAACATCGTAAAAAAAAAAAAGGATTAAACATCGTAATTGAAATATGAATGAATATCTGGTGGTATTTTATATCAAACAATAGCAAAGCTTGATCCAGCTAGTTAAATCTAAAGCCATGCTTTTTAGCAAAAACAAAAAAAGTAATAAAGTTTAACCACTACACTTTTGTTTTGTTCAAGTTTTGACAAATTTTGTTTTGTTTCAAGTACTTTTTTCCCTTTAATACTCGTAACAGCATGACAAAAGTGACATTCTCTATTAGTAACCTCCTAGTTTAAGCTCGTTTTGAGAAAGACTGGTTTAAGCTGGTCCTTGAAGGTTTACTGCTAGATTAAAGATAATATTCCGCTCCAGACTAGCTCAATCAGATATCTTCACTTCAAAACGTTTCTAACCAGCTCAGAGGCCATTTTTCAGCAGAGATGATGTGAGCCCTGATGGTTCTAGATCCTGGTGACACTGAGCAGGTTGGTGTTGAGCCATGCTGCGCTGGTATTGCATGATGTTCAGCTGCATCTCTTTGATCCTGCACAAATTTCAGGATTAGCAGCCGGATTACCGGTGCGTGTGGTGGATGAAAGAGCCTGGCGCATGGGGACAGGAGACTGGTGACCTATAACCGCACATCTGAGGAAATCTGAATGGCAACAGACGGGTTTGGGGTTGGATGTTAGAGATTTGCATGCATAAGCAAATTTTGTTTTGAAGCAATAGGAGAGACTAAGCAGGAATGCGGTCGATACAGGGTTGAACGGCTCTGTCTTTGAAATAATGTAGAGGGAAATTTTCAATTAATCTTTCGAGAAATATTAGTAGCCTGCCATTTCTGAATGAATTTTGCTTTTTCTCTCCATGCTGAAGTACGTTTCTTACCATTATCTGAACAGATGCATTTCGTAATCTGAAATCCCCTCAGCAGTGAGAGTGAAGGGTATGTGAATGTGGCTCTGTGATGGACTGGTGACCTTTCCTGAGTGTATAGTTAGATGATGGATGGCTTTTGTAAGAAAACAAGGCTTTTGTCTTTCAATAATGAAAATTATGCTTATCAATACAACATTAAAACTCAATATCAATAAACATTATCCTTCATCAAAAAAAAGTTTTCCCTTTTTTTAAACGATGACTTTCTACACTAATTGACTCATTCTTTTCTACCTAAAAATTGTCTAATAAATAGTTTTTTTGCTTGGGCTTTAAAAGCACCAGATATAATTCAAAGGTCTCTAATTCAAGGCAAGACAAGAAAATGTTATCTGTATAGAACATTTTAGTACAAATTCAAAGTGCTTTACAGAAGAATACAGACAATAGATAAAATAGACAATAAAAACAAATCATAGCTAAAAGCATAAGACATTAAACACATTAAAATGCATACCGTAAAAGAAAATAAAAGAATGTGATGCCTTAACAGGGAACATTGTACATCAGAAGATGCAACAGATAGTGGCTTACTGGCACAGTAGTAGATTTTAGCTGAAATTACCCTGGATGCTGGGCTCTGCTTTTCCACTATTCCTCTACTTTTTGAAATTCGTCTTTATTATAAAAGATCCCAAACAAGTCCTAGGAAAGAAGAATAAGAAAAATGAAAAACGGGAAAAAATAAAAATGTTTTTTTCAACTCAGTAGCATGCATAAACAAACAATGAGCTAGTGAGAAACTGAAAACAAAATGTTCACATCTGAGTCAATGCAGCTGAGTGAATATTTTTGTCAATAACTGGGATCTAATGAAATGAAACATGGGGAAATCCAAATTTAGAAAACTCTCTGAGCCTTGTACTCCAAAAAATAACACAAGAAGAAGAAAGCAACCAGCCATGTGATTAAGGTCACATGACTGATAAAAGTAAACAAAAAAGGCATAAAAACAACAACATAGCACTAAATAACATAAGACAAGGCATTAAATAAATAAAAGGACACATAGTAAAAACACGTCACTTGTAAAAACAAATCTGTTACAATAAACTGGAAAAACAAAAGAAGGTGACAAGGAAGGAGGTCACTATATTCTTATATTGCAGAGGATCTACACAGACTGACTGTTTAACCTCACTTTAAAGGTTTGGAGAGCGATCATTGAGTCTATTTTGATTGTTAAAATCCCTAAAACAAACCAGACCAATGCCACTTTGTGTTGTTATATTTTGAAAAAGCCTGCTGAAGGGCTGTTACCTTGTTATGGTTTCGGCCCGCCCAAGCATTTCTAAAAATCACAAACCCCACCTTTAAAGCCACTGCTTTTTATTCAGTACAGTTTCCCTATCAAGCCATTTTGAATAGTACCATTCATTCATTCATCTTCATGTCGGCTTTATTCCCTTTCGGGGTCGCCACAGCGGAATGAACCGCCAACTCTCTGGCATATGTTTTACGCAGCGGATGCCCTTCCCTGCCACAACCCATCGCTGGGAAACATTCACACACACTTTCACACTTTAACACTATGGGCAATCGTTCTTATTCAATTCACTTATTCCGCATGTCTTTGGACTTGTGGGGAAACCGGAGCACCCGGAGAAAACCCACGCAATCACGAGGAGAACATGCAAACTCCACACAGAAATGCCACCTGCCCCAGCCGAGCCTAGAACCAGCGACCTTCTTGCTGTGAGACGACCGTGCTACCCACTGCGCCACCGTGACGCTTGCTGAATAATACCATGTCCAGCATAAACTTTTTGTTCCCATGTGGCCTTCAATCCAAACACTGATTTTAGTGGTCGACCAGTCTTAAACTGCAGGGAATTTAGCATCCTCTTGGGAGGTAAACTTTAATATTTTACAAAAAATGCCCGTCTTTTATGTCTTTGAGTTCCAGTACATTTACTGAATAAATCAATCTACCTCATAAATGTCTATAAAAGCAATGGGGGCAGTCTTCACCCTAGCAACTGTTTAAAATTAACCCTATCTTTCTACTTGCTTAGCCACAAAATTTAACACCCCAGCAAATTAGCGTCAGAATCCTGTGCTTGTCGTTAATTGAGACAGATGGCTAAGTTTGCTCCAAGGCTGCTTTCCACATTGACGGCCATAACAGAATTAATGGATGGAGGCCAATGTGTCGTGACCTTCTGTCCTGCGTTACCATCACACACGTCAGGGTAATTGGATCCTTGAAGATATATGTGCGATTCCCAAGCGGAGTCCCTGTCACTGATCTATAAGTCCATGTCCCATTTCCTTTGTGTCCATGAGCTCGCTATTGAGTTAGAGCTGCTGAAATGTGCTCTATGCTTCGAGTTAAAGCTGTCATTTCTCGTCTGGATTAGAGTTAAATATTATAATTCCTGCAGGCACCTGCTGGCAGAGGCAATGTTGTGACTTTTACTGCTAAACGCTTTCTTGGGAAAATGTGCTTTTTCTTTGTTAAGTTGATGGAAGTTTAATTTCAGTCGTAGATGGGGAAAGAGATTCAGCTCAGATCATTGTGGAAAAAGCAGGAACGTTAATCAAGTGGACCATTGAATACTTCTTTTGAACACTTTTTAGCAGGAAATGTTTGCCTCTTTTTTCTACTTTGCACTACAACATTCCAGAAATCATATTGATTGCCCCCGACCCAACTCATCTTCTCTTAAGCTTAGCTTTAGTCACTTTTACTGACATTTTAAGTACTAAAGTGATTTTTGGACTCCAGAACTAGTTTCCAAATGCTATCTCGTCAATCTGAGAGATTTTTTTGTAGAATGGAAGTTTTTAAGAGGATTTTGAATGAAGAGCATAGGGTCCCCCATTAGTTGGAAACCAATGATAAGCCCACGGTTATCGTGAGTCAAAAATCTTAGAAATGTTTCATCCTTTTCCCATGTTTCAATGCCCCTAAAAACTGTAGATTTTTCAGAGATCTCATTGATAATTGGTCACACTTTGTGACTTTGGCACCTACAATATCTATCCCAAAGTTTCACCTAAGTCACTTCAGCAGCTAATCAAACGAGAGCAAAAACATCTTGGGGACAATGTAAAGGAATAGCAAAGCACTCCGAAAATAGGGCCAACGGCAGCACCCAATTAAAGCCAAAGCTCTAAATTAAAAAGAATTGTTTAAGGGTATGAGCTAAAAAGGGCAGCTGCGTTTGTATGAAGAATTGGAATTTGTAATAAATGAGCTTAGTGATCAGCAGAAGACAGGATGAAAATGGAAACTGGCATTTGAAGGTCAGAGTTTGTAAAAGACTGTGAGAGCTGAATTAACGTGACCGTCAGGATGGTTACGCCATCGCTTCAGTTGGTTGATGAAGCTCCTGCAATTGGCAGGTTTACATCATGAAGCTACCAACCATGTTTGAGGATTCTCAGATTTTGGTATTTCTTTGGCTAGGTGTTTAACAAATATATTGGTAGGTTTCTATAGAGCATTGTACATGCTTTTGTACGGTTTTTAGCTAAAAATGATCTAGATCATTGGCTACTAATTATCTTCAGCCATGTACCATTTGAGACATCAACTTTAGAAGCATGCTTACTATTTATTTATAGAGCATTTTTAAAAGGTCAATGAGTATATTTTTTTCTTGGGTAATTGTTAATGAAAATCAGTAGTAAACATTAAAACATATTTAGTATTAGAAAACAATTACATTTTCTCTAGCCAATAAATCCTTCAGCCAGGCTCCGTAAGTGGGCTTCACAATGATAAAGTTCACTGCTGACTGTCTCAGGGCCTGTCAGGGCCAGCAAGGCCTTTACTGAAGGCCCAGACACAAACAGAAGCGCTGACCTACTAATTAAATCTAATTCAAATTCATTCAGTTAAATCTTTCAGTTTTTTACCAACTGAATATTCACTTTAGTTCAAATCATTTTCATCTGTACATGAGAGAACCTGCCACCATCATATCTTAGATGATGACTTAGATGATGCTCAATTTAATGTATTTTTGTGTCCTGGTGTTGTATTTTTCTGTGAAGGAAATGATAGTTTGACATTCTTGCCGCTAATTACCAACTTATATATTTATATATATAAACCAGTATAGTAGCAGAGTTGTCTTTTTTTTTGGCATCTCAACATTTAAGTTTTATCTTTTATTTTATTTAGCTTGCAACAATATGTCTTAAAAAAACAGTGAAATAAAAGAGACAGGTTTTTCTAAATAAAGTTTGTTCAGATTTTAATTATAAATAAAACTGATGTTTTTTTTATTGTTTCTGTGGCCCGGTGCCTAACTGTGGACTAGGGGTTAGGTACCACTTAATTAAATATTGTTCTTCTATGTTTCTATTATTTTTTTATGGTTGAGATCATTCTGATTGGTGTCCAGACACATATTAACAGTAATCAGACGAATTTAAACATTTGCTGTTATTTTGATTTTTCATCAACCAATAAGACTTGGACAGATCTGTCTTCAGTCTAAACACAACTCAATATCTGAGGTAACATTTGTTCTAACTCACATATTTTTCTGTTTTCAGCAATGGCCTCCTGGTTAGCAGTATTACTGCTGGTGCTGCAATTAACAACTGTGTCCTCTGAAGACACCATACAAGAGTTTTCCACAGAGACTCCGATTAATAACGTGGCCCAAGATCTTCAGACTGGACGAGTTTACCTGGGTGCGGTTAATACAATTTATCAGTTGGACTCCTCATTGAATCTTGAGGCCAGAGCTGAAACCGGGCCCAAAAAGGATGCAAAAGGCTGTACCCCTCCTGTGTCCACTTGCCAGGATCTTAAAGACACTAACAACACCAATAAACTCCTGCTGGTTCATTCAGCAAACGGGTCACTAATAGTCTGTGGGAGTTTGTACAGAGGCATCTGTTCTCTACTTAACCTCACCAATGTCAAAGAGCAGATATACTACAGCGATTCCAAAGGAGAGCGGACTTATGCTGCCAGCACTGAAGACCATGTTTCCGTGGTGGGAGTAATGGCCTCTCTGGAAATTGACAATAAGCCATTCAGTGTCTTTTTAGTTGGGAAGGGCTACGGAAGCATGGACAGCTCGAAACTCATCAGCACCAGAATTGTGCAGAACTATCGCGACTGGGTTGTGTTTGAAAGTATCATCGAGGCGTCCACTGTGCAGGCGGTTCCCTTCGTGCCCAAGTATCTGCACGATTTTCGCTTTGCCTTCAACGATGATCATTTCGTTTACTTCCTGTTTTCACGCACACTAGGAAGAACGGACAACAAGAACGTCACTTTCATCGCCCGCCTCTGCGAGAATGACAATCACTATTATTCTTACACAGAGCTTCAGCTCAACTGCAGCGACAAGAATCGATTTAATAAAGTCCAGGCTGCATATTTGACAGAGCCTGGAAAAGAGCTGGCGAGGACGATGTCTGAGTCGGGAGAGTATGGGCAGGTCCGGGAATGGGATAAAGTTCTGTTTGTAGTGGCGAAGTCTGAGGAGGGGGCTACTGAATCTGCTCTGTGCATGTACCCGCTTAAAAACATCAACCAGAAACTGTCGGGAATTGTTACAGCTTGCTACACAAACAATGGCAAGAATGATGACAAATTAATCGTCGAGAGTCCCTACACGTCCAGCAAAGACAATCCATGTGTCAAACATGATGTAAGACTTAGCTTTCATTACACAGTCTACTTCAATTTGTTCAACATCTTCAGTAGTTTCTATATTGAACAGAGAAAATTATGTTGCTCGAACTATCGAAAGATTTGTCTCAAGTACAATTCTTGGTCTGTATTTCAGCTAGTAATGAGAAAATCTTCAGGAATTCTGATATTTAGGGTAAGGGCAGTAATGATATAGAGATGTATACCACATCAGTTAAAGTGTGGTCCAACCCTTAATTACACACAAAGGGCTTAAGAAGTATTTCACAGCATGCACTGCTGTGTCACAAGTATAACAGACACATTTTTAGCTATTTAAAATAAATGTAAAATTAGATTCACTTATGAGATGTACAATTTTGTTAAACATGATATTATTGTAAAATTTGAAAAACCAGTGGTTTATATTTGATTTCATGTCATAAGTGTGAATAAGTTAATAAAAAAAATGAATAATAAAGCAATAATTATATAAATAACAGTTATTTTAAATAAATATTGCAAGATTTTATACTATTAACATTAATGTTACACAGTGAGGGCAAAGGGAGACTTGGAAGACAGTCTTAAACCCATCTCTCACAAAAGAGGCTGTTAAAGGAGACCGTTAAATAGGGAAATCAGATGTTAATTTTTCTAAAGTTGACATACTTCTTTACAGCATTCACAAACATCACATTTATCAATGTTATTGTAAAACAACATTTCTTTGAAGTTCACCCTTTGAAAATATCCTAAGCTTCTGCTAATCCCACCTCTCCTGTAATGCAAAAGTTGGTTGTTGTTAGTAAAGGATGACTTGACAGTCACAATGTTTGATGACTCTCTAGGACTGAGGTGATGCTGATCAGAAGGTATTTTTTCCCAAATATACAAACAGTAGGCAGAGTATATGAGCCGTGAGTCTGTGGCAGCTCAGTCTTGGCTCATCGTGCTTCCCAAGGGATTAAAAATGCACAATCCATAAAAAATTACTCAACATAAGTCTTTAGGGAAAGTTATCCAAAGATTATGTTTGGCTGAGTAAAATGACCGTTAAGAGGCTTTGAACAAGAATTTATCATGTCACTCAAAGGAACCGTTCATTTTTAAACTAAATCGTATGCAATTGTCCTAAAGTTTAAACTTAAGGAAGATACTTAAAGGAAATCACAGAGGAATCCAAAATTTATATTATGTAAACCATTTCTTGCATGTTTTAGTATTGTTACCTCATCAAAAAACATGCCATTAGTTGCATTCAGATTACATGTTAATGCAGTAATTTTCAGGAAGCTCAAAGCGGCTCGATGTTCTTGGCACCTCCCATTGTTATAGCTCCTCCCTTTATTTTCACATCAAGTTTTAAAACCCTTCATAAGCAAGTGTTCTTGTAACATTGTTTTTGAGTCATGACCGATGTCCTGCCTGCCCTCAAATACTCAAAATAAGAAAATACCCTAAAATCTCCAATCTAAATAGAAATATTGTTCACCATAAGCCTGAATCGGTGGGAGCTCTGCTCCTGTTTCTCTTCTAGGGCTAAGTTTTGTTTTTGTTGTATCAGATAGCTGCATTTCACAATTCATGTTAGAATTCTAAGGATTTTGAAATCCCACTTGCATTTCTCGAGCGAGACGTTCAAGCAGATCTGTGTTAAATGGTTGACTTGCAGATGTCATTGTTTACTCCCAACAACCCACTGAGGGCGCTGTGAACAACATATGAAACTACAACTAATGAGGGAAGGCAGTATCAGCAGTAGCTCAGTGTAATTTTAACGTTAACAATTTTTATCTTATTAAATAGCTATTTACCTAATTAAATGGTAAGACTCTTTTTGGTGAGATGAAAAGAAATGACAAACCTTTAAAAATGTGACATCTGAAGTCTCTTTTGAGAAAAGTGTTTTTCGCAAACAAGAACAGGTCTTGTTGACAAACGCACTATAATTGGTTTTCCTGGGTTAAGTTGGTTTTAGCTGGTTTAAACTAGTCTTAAAATGGTTGATTTCACCCATTCAGACCATGCAGCCATTACAATGGACATTGAATTCAATAAATCATAAAATATTTATATAGCTTTTTTGTAGTTGCTTTACAAATGTCTAGTGTGGATTAACATAGTTACACAAATCCAGGACTTGTTTTATATTCGGGATAATTCCACTCAAGTCATTTAGTCACTGCTTGTTTTTGCGGACACTGAATGTGTTGCATGCCGTTTTTTTTTTTTTTTTTTTTATGAGAAAATGACTGCATACTAAATTCTGACAAATGTAAACAAAAAAATTTGATTGATTCAGTGTGTGTGTTTTTTAACATACGTCATTATCATGCCAAGCATTCCTAGAATTTAAAAAAAAATTCAGAAATTCTTCAGAAGAAGAATTAGAATTTTGTCAAAGGCCTAAAAATTATTTGAGGTCTGAAGGGGTTGAACTTGTCTTAACCTATTTGAGAAACACTGTCTTAACCTGAAAATAATCAACACAATAGTACACTGATAAGTAAAAGAAGCTAAACACACGGATATTCAACAGTTTCTTATTTCTATTTTCTTAAATAAATTTGTCAGTCATTTTATTTTTTTGCTTACCAGGAGTTAAACATTCTATTTCTATTTTAAATGTTCAATTTAAATTTTAACTTGGTTTTTAGTTCCAGACTCAGTGTGCTCTGTTATCTTGCAGAAAGACATAGTGAATCAGTATAAGTGTGGAGCTGATTTCCTCCCATCCCCGCTGGCCAGTCGACAAGAGTTTGCCTTGAAGGCCACTTCAGTGTTCATCAGACAGAACCTGCTGACCTCGGTGGCTGTAGCAGTGGAGAATGATCACACCATTGCCTTTCTGGGACACAGTGCCGGCGAGGTGATCAAGGTGAGATAAGCTGTGTTAACTTCTAGAAACTGCAATCACTCTCCTCAAAGCCTCCTCTGGGCTTTTGTAGGCACAGCTGAGTTGATGGGGAACACTAACTCTTCATTTATAGGTACAGTTTGTAGAGAAATGATGTTCTATCATCGTTTTCCCAACTTGCTAGACACGTTAAGTTATAATGTCGACTTTGAAGCTCTCTGTGGCCAAACTTCATCACCTATTAGCATCCAACTTAAGTCACGATTAGATTTCATCAGGCCAAATAAGTTTTCATGTTTTTAATCAGGCAAACTGCAAAAGAGCCATTTAGAATATACCATAGAAAATGTATGCATGTTATTTTCTACATAATCTTCTTTTTTTCGACACCGTTGATCAGCATATATTCAAGACATTGATTATAATAAAAGCATTTCAACTTGTTGCCCTTTGCATAGTATCTCATTATCTTTCTGAACCAAACTCCTCAGACGTTGAGAGACAATTGCTAGATAACAAAGAATGGAGAAATAATAAACAGGACCTAAATCATAATCTTCTCATCAATTGTTTATTTGATTTCATCAAACTTCAGTGTTTTTTGGTTATGAGTGGCAATGATGTGATTTAAAGTGTTTAAATCAGCAGGTTTAAGTCTCAAGCGGCAGAAAAGCAGCACACAATCTGTGCGTGTACAGCAGGCTACACGGCAGTCTCGACCAGAGATAAAAGCATTTTATCTTTTTGGTTGCGACACATGCAGCTATTTCTACTTCAATGGAGAAGACAGCCGATAGATTGTCAGTTTTTCTGCTTTGGGTCTGGACAAAGCAAACAGGGGTGTTTGGAGGGTGATGGAATATCCTCTTCACCTTTATGACCCACCGAAAATCTCATTCAGATTAAACCATTTACTTACTCTGTGTCAATTTTTTTAAGTTACAGAAATGTTAGATATATTTTATCCTTTATGAAATCTTAAGAACTAGAGGTTTTCCTCCTCATTTGGAAAACGCAAAGTTTAGGCTACAAATATCAAAGACCAATTAATAACTCCAAACATAATAAGGATGACAAAGGGAACAAAGCAATCAATGAAATTGATGTAAAAAAAAAAAAATTAATTACAAACTGTTCACTCTGTCATGTCAGAAAATATCACAATATATCTGTCATGTCACAATAATGGTGAATATATACACACAGATATATATATATATATATATATATATATATATTTATCACGGTGGCGCAGTGGGTAGCACGGTCGTCTCACAGCAGGAAGGTCGATGGTTCGAGCCTCGGCTGGGTCGGTTGGCATTTCTGTGTGGAGTTCTCATGTTCTCCTCGTGATCGCGTGGGTTTTCTCCGTGTGCTCCGGTTTCCCCACAAGTCCAAAGACATGCGGTATAAGTGAATTGAGTAAGAACGATTGTCCATAGTGTTAAAGTGTGAATGTGTGTGTGAATGTTTCCCAGCGATGGGTTGCGGCTGGAAGGGCATCCGCTGCGTAAAACACATGCCAGAGAGTTGGTGGTTCATTCCACTGTGGCGACCCCAAAAGGGAAGAAAGCCTGAATGAATTATATATATATATATATATATATATATATATATATATATATATATATATATATATATATATATATATATATATAGCACTGGCTAAGTTGGTTAAATTATTCCAATATTTTACTCTTCCCACCTGAAAAAGTTGTAGTGTTATAGTCAGACCACCCTTATGTGCTAGTCTAAATGGATTGTGTTGTCATGGTAATTTCACAATTCTTCTATGCTGTTTTAAGCCCAATATAGGAGCTTTCAAGCCCTCAGAAGATGAGCATCAGAAATTCAAGCAGCAGAAAATATGCTGATCAACCCCACCTGATTTCTAGCTTGAAAATACATTTTTAAAGTTACTGAGTATTAGAAGGCCAAAAGAGAAATGTGTATTCCAAATGCATGAGAGTTAAGGTAATATATTTATTTAATGAAACAATGAAGAAGGCAAAGAAGACTGAAGGGAAACCCACAAGGGAAACTAGAAGATGAATAAGGAGGAGAAAACGATAGAAAACAACAAAGGATGTGCATGTGCTCCAAACATTGAAAAAGCAATCAAAGATGTCCACTGCCAGACATGTGAGCAGAACCAGGTGACTGGAGAAAAACAGACCTTTTCACTGTTTGTAAGCAATGATGACTTTTCAGCGTATGTGTGCGCATTTTGGCAACGGAAGTACAACCAAAATCAACAGTTTCACAAGCTATACGAGTGGATTGTCTATAAAAGACTGAAAAAAAGACTTTAGTAAGTTGACATTGTCTAACAGTCTTCTACCAGATCTGTGTAATATACTGGAGTAGATAGAAGACATTAGGAAGCACAATTATTAATAAACTATTAAGTGATATTAGAGTTACCGTAAACGCAACAGCAAGTCACTTTGGGTTGATGAAATAAAAGGGACTGTTTTAAAACCTTGACACCACATCCAAATGAATGGTGGACACCTCTATTTCTGCTTTCTGCTGTAGTTGCTTGATCACATGACCTGTTAAAGGGTCTATTGTTTACAGGGTAAAACCAAAAACGAGAGGAAAGACTGTCAGTGCCTAAAGACAGGACTATACAGATCATGACAAATAACTGTTCTGAATTATGGTGTGAATTGATTTTGGAGCTCTGTACCGATGTTGTTTTGGTCCACGATGATGACAACGAAATTATTTCATTGACGAACCTTTTTCTTGTGACGATAGCGAGACAATGACGAGCTAACTATCTCTTGGTTTTGACTTGATGAGACACATGCAAATTTTAACGAAAATTTTAATCAGTGGGTGGTTACATGTAAAAAATTTGTGGCTGTCTTTCAAACTGTAAGGATAGAAAAAGGAATGTAATACGAATGATGAAGTAGGTGTCGAGTGCATCAGATATCGTGAGAGGGGAGCGTGGGAAGCACGTGCATGAGAGAGTGCGGGAAAGAGAGAAGAGAGGCGGTCGCATCTAATGCCTTGGATGAAAAGTTTGCCGAATTATTAGGAAAATGTCAAATAAATGAAGCAGGAGTTGAAGCAGTGTGTTCTGGGCTTTTATTCAGCAACCTGTCTTCCCGGAGGATAAACAAGAACCCACGTAAGCTAACACACTGAGCAAAGCACGAGCCGTCTGTGTTCCCAGTGACACTGACATGGACGAGAATTTTCCTTTTTAGCAAAATTAATTCTCAGGAAGCCTAAAGTTGTGCACAAAACTAAAAATAGACTGCAAACTTAATTAGCTAATATCCGTTGCAGTCTATTAGCTTGCGCGTGTGTTATTACTACAAATATACTCAGAACCAAACGAAGTGTTTTATTTAGGCCAGTTTTCTGTTCATCAGGTGTGTAGATGAACAGCGGAACTCACTCGTGTTCTTAGCAGCGGAACCACATGTTGCTGGTGTTCTGTTAAAACAGGCTCCTGTTCCTCCAGGACTCATATTTTGGCCGTACATACATGTTTTTTGCACTGTAAAAAATAAAGCCACACACTGCAAAAAATGAATTTTAAGCAAAGCTGAAAAAGCTTAAAATTAGATTGAAAATCTTGATTTTCTTATTTTAGGAAGAATTTTCTAATTTAAACCTTTTGGGTATAGATTACTTAGCTTATTTTGAGAAAATAACACTTATATTTTCATGAAAAAAATTCTTATTCTGGTCGTTTATTTTCTTGAATTAAGAAACTTTGTGAAACAAGTTGCCGATTTCGCCACTGATCTTAAAACAAGAATCTTAAAACAAGATTTTTGACTCAACATATTCTTATTTCAAGAATGTTATCGATATTTTATTTTAAGAAATCAATTTTAAATACTTTTAAAAAGATGCATCTTGGAACAAGAAAAAAAATCTTAAATCTAGTTCTAGTCTAGATCAAGTAAAATATCTGACAATGGGGTAAGAACATTTGATTTCTTGAAATAAGACTCAAATGTTTGTGAAAAGAAAAGAAGAAAAAGGATCTACACCGTAAATAAATCATCAATACCCCAAACCTTAAAACCTCATCCAGTTGTGATCTAACTTTGATGAAAGAGATCTGTACTTCAAAAAAAGCACTCTTGAAACAAGAAAAAAAAAAAACAAATATAGATAAACTCTTCTTAGATAAAGCAAAAGATTCTGCTAATGGGGCGAGCAAATTTGAGTTGGTCAGAATTCTTAAAATTTGCAAAAACTTCTAGCTGATAACATATGCTGTTGGATCTTAAAAAAATTGAAAAACTCTCAAAACAAGTCTTTCCAAGCTGTAAAAAATGCATTGAAACTAGAATATTCCAACTTGTATCTAGTCACTAGTGGTCTTAAAACTAGAAAATCTATCTTAAAACTAGAATGTTTTCTCTTTCATTGTTAAATAGCTTATCAGAAACCAATAATCTAAACGCTGGCATATGAAGCTGAAATCTTTGGTGACGTGGGTTCAAATCCAGCTCTGCTCCTTCACTGATCTTCTCCCCAGAGCTCTACTAAGTGTTCTTCCTCTCTCCTATCAAAACTTTAATAACTTAAAAGTCATCAATAGCCCTAAATAATATACTTAATTTAAATTAAATTTTTAAGCTAGAATTTCTAGTTTTAAGAACTCATATTTTACTTTAAGAACTAAAATTAAGCACAAACTTTCTTAATTTAAGGTCATATATACTTATTTTAATACTAAATTTTTTAAGTTAGTCTTAAATAAAAGAGAAAACATCCTAGTTTTAAGACAGATTGTCTAGTTTTAAGACCACTAGAGACTAGATACAAGTTGAAATATTCTAGTTTTTGTCTATTTATCAGCTAGAATTTTTTTCTATATTTAAGAATCTTGACAAGTCAAATTTGCTTACCCCATTGGCAGATTTTTTTGCTTGATCTAGGAAGATTTTAACTTTATTTAAGGCTTTTTTTCTTGTTCCAAGAGTGCATTTTTTGCAGAGCAGTTGCCAAATAAGAATGTTTTTGTTCTTGGCGTTTGTAGATAAATTCCATTGTGATAACACCTTATTTTTTAATCTTCATTGGCTAAAACGTTTATGATTTTAGTCAACTAAAACATGACTAAATGTTACATTTTGAAATTACTAAAATGTTACTAAAACTAAAATAATTTTTGTCAAAAAGGCTAAAACTTAGATGGCTACCAAAAACAACACTGCTCTGTACTCTAATCTAAGAAAATGTCAAGTCCGGTCAATGAAAAGTTTTACACTACATTTTTTTAATTTTATAAAACCTAAATACTATGTTTGGTAGCAATAAGAATAGTTTTTATTATTTTATGAAGAAGAGTTTTATTCTTTGTTTCAGAATGTTTCATAAATCATTCGCTCATATTATTTGAATATATAATATTTACAAGATCCTGCATGTAATTGCTCACTTGTTTGAGCCAAACCTGATGATTCAATAATAGCATTGCCATAGAATATCCACATAAATGTTCTCATTCCAGACTATGAGAAGACTGCTTTAGTAATATAATTATCACACACAGTCCTTACTCATTATTGTTATTACATCATAAATACCAACCAAAACAGTTTTTTTGTGCTCCACAAAAACTCAGTGCAGATCTAGAAGAACAGGAAGATGAGTATGTGACAGAATTCTACCAACCATTATCTACAATGTAAAAATAACAAAAAGCTGACATGTTGGAGGAGGATGCATTAAAGAGCACAGTGTAAGACATTGTTAGAGAAATGTTGAGAGGAACGATTCGGAAATCTGAGACAGCCAATTAGTGAAGAAGCACAACCAACTTTCATAGCCTACTGATGTCACAGACCCGATTTAGCATGCGGCTTACAAAGCTGGAGTTTTGATTTTGGCAGTGGACTGAACAAGGCAATCTGATGAAAGAGAAACCGATATTATGCTCATATAATCTCAGAAACACTCCACTTTTTTCTTCATCTCCCTTCGAAATAATTAGTAGTGTTTTACTATTTTGAAATGTGTTCAGCCATTCTTCTGATCCTGTAATAGCACCATTAGCACTTAGCATATTAGCATGAACCTGTATTAGAATGACTTAAGTTTAAATCTTGTTTGCCATCATTTGTTCTTGTCATTTAAGGCACTGCAACAGGCATATGGATGTCATGCTTTGTAAGACAGTAGGCTTAAGAATGTTTCAGTTGGAAAAAAAAATCTGAACTTCTATCATTCTGCTTGTCACTGTTATGAAAGGGCTACTGCTCTAAAATATTTATGATTTATAATAAAATATTTAATTATATGCACTGAGTCATTGATCAAATCCATAAACTCCACACTACCGGTTAGAGCAAAACGCTTTTCTTTTAAGGAATATAATATATGTTAAATATATCATTTTGGCATTGTCTTTGTTAATGCACATGATTTGGTTTTCCTACCAAATATGACTTTGTTTTACAAAGATAGGGCAGCGCTGAGAATGCGAGGGTGTGTGAATCATTAGTGTGGATGTCGTGACTAGTTTAAAAAAACTAAAACTGTTCTAGAATCAGTATATTTTTCTGAATTAAATTGTGCAATTTTTTTTGAATGGGTGAGAGATTGCCTTTAATTATGAGACCCGTATTAGGGCAATTTTAAAGGTATTTTTAACATGTTTATTAGAGCGTATTAGAAATTAATATAATGTAAAATAACTGTTTCTAAATTAGACAAATATCTGAGCTGTTAAATGAACCACAGATAAAACTATCCCAGAGTTTATAGTTGATTTTCCATATAATGAAGCAGACATTTTTTTGCTCATTATGTGGCTTGTAGGCCATTAGTTGAGGGCTGACGGCTTGTCAGGAGTGTCTCAGGCTTTTGTGTGGTCTCTAAAAATGACAGATGTGTCCTGTCCTGTGTGTGACTCTTTAATTGTGCTTTTCTATGTGGCCATTGTTCCCTCTATATACAGGTACATTTGTCAAACCCGGCAGAGCCGTACAATCCCGGTCCGGGCTACAAAACCAGCGGCTCCGTAAATAAGAACCTTTTCTTTGACCGATCCAAGGCTCACTTGTACATCACCACTGAAAAAAAGGTACGAGGCCAGAGTCATTTATCACAGGGTTTGATCGTTGTAGCCCTGAAATTTTATTGTAAATGCTCGCTTGAAATGTGTTACTATATTTAAATGCATTCTGTTAAACTCTGTGGCTCTACAGTTGTGTAATTGCTGTGTTCGTCAGGCCATGATGTGTTGAAATCATTCTCTCCAGTTTCCAGCTTCTCTGCAATTTTCAATTAATTCCATATGAAAGCCTTTATGCAGAGCAAATGATTTTCCTTTAAGCTCTTAAAACTTTGCATTAGCTTTTTATGGTCAGTGTTTATAGAGTACTTTTAAATGCATCTAAGATTTACATTTTAAATATGAAAAGCATTGTTTGCACTGAATTGTTTAATGCAAAACACTTGATAAGTGATACTTGTTAAGGCTGTTTGAGACTTCAGCCCAAAGTGACTCAAATTCGATTTCATCACCCAGATGCGACCTGTATTGAATATTCTCAGGACAGTCGGAACAGCTTTTAACCGATTTTATTAAATCTGACCCAGGTCGCTTTCATATGTGGTCCTGAATCTGATATGTATCTGATTTTTTACCATGTGACCTCAGTCTGAACAACCAGGTTGCATTTATTTTCCTTTTACGTAATCAAGCCCAAGTTAAACACAATTTCTCACAGATACGAGTTGCTAGAGAAGACGTTCTTATGCTGAAATTGTTACAGGGAGAGCCCAAGGACCCATTTAAAGCTTAATGAATTCACTGTTGTTATCTGAGCACTTTTAACTTTGCTTCCAGTAGTATACCGTAATTTGTGTTCTTTTCCATCATCCATATTTATCTTAATATTGTTCAATAGTAATAAAGGTGGCTCTGATGTGATATTTTTGTCCACAAATCTTCAAGTGTGCCCAAGACCAGGCACGTGAGAGTTTTTGTCTGTTAGTAATGCATTCTGGGGGACGTAGTGTCCTCTTCTGCGCATGCCTGTCACATTAAAGCTGCATCTCGTGCACACAGATAGATGAATAGGCGCATTTTATTGGTAATGTGAACGAATTACAAACGGTTGAATGGATTTCACAAAACAAATCTGATTTAGGACCTGCAGTCTGAACATAACCTAATTTTCTTACATTTTTGGGAGGGTCATCTTCTTCTCTTATATAGTAACCAATGAACTCCCATTCCCCTCCCACTTTACTTCCTGTCCATTTTACTGTTCTACTTATAATGTCTAAAATGTTCCCTAAAGGTGTTACCTTAAAAGAATAGCTAAGGAATTACTTACCTTTTATATCAGTGCTTTCTATGATCATCATTGGGTAATAGGCTCTTTTGATTTTCTTTTATTGTACTTTTCAGATCACAAAGGTGCCTGTGCAGGCATGCCATTTGAAGCCAGACTGCCAGTCTTGTATATCACAGAGAGATCCATATTGTGGCTGGTGTGTTCTGGAGGGAAGGTAGAGTATACAACCCTTTGATGACCTGTTCAATCTAGCTAACCTCAACTGGCTGATACAGGGAATATGTGAAAACCAATGCTGTTGTAGCCATTTAGATTTGGTCATGTTGTTTAGATTTGATCAATGGTTTATAATGGCGTTTGTTATGTTGTTTGGATCTTTTTGTGGATATATGCAATCTTTCATGAAAGACACACCTTATATAGGCGTGGCGGGTAGAGACGTGGCAGTAGCTTTGAAAGAGCGAGGGTATGAAACCAGATCCACTAACTGATCTATATTCACATTTATAGAGGGACCGTATTTATATTTTGCTAAATTTCAGTGATTTTTCGTTTTCATTAATCATCTTATTAGTTTAAAATATTTTTTTGAAGAAACTTTGTGAAGAAAACTGACATTTTTTCTTGTTTAAGTTGCACTGTGTGCGTGCAAACAGCTCAGTCGGCATCTGTGGGAGATGCCGCTACAAATGCACATAGGAGAAATTATTATGTATTAAGAAGAGTAGTTTTATTTATTGTGTCAATCCAGCTTCCAATTGGATGTCTTTATGGCCTTTAAATGTGACCTCAGATGAAAATTAAAACTTTGCAGCTTTTTGGACAGAAATGCATCTCTTTGATGTGTGTATAAACCCCCCGTAAAACGAGAAAAATCCAAGGGTTTTATTTTAACCCTGACAAATGATTCATACCCTGAGAATGACAATCACAGTAAATGACCTCACTATCTGTGAGGTCATTTACTGAGAATGACAATCACAGTAAATGACCTCACTATCTGTGAGGCGCTCCAATTCATTACCATAATCTCCGCCCCTCAGAGTTCATATGTAAACACAATCGACGACCATTGTACTCTGTGAGTAGCCTTTGAAGGTCTGCGTTGTTTTGGGATACAAAGAAGTACAAAACTATCTCATTTACTCTCATCAAAGGAACCTTTAAGGACTGAGTGGATAACATTTATTTATGGAGGAAATGCACCGGCAGATACCAAAACACATGTCTGTTTGCTCAAGACACTTTGCCTCAGACTGTTTTTGAACAAAGGTCAGTACAAAACAGGATTTGCAAAGGAGTTGAAACTGAAACTTGGATCTGTGTCAACTCTGTGATCCAACTCCAGAACAAGTACATGTATTTTTTAAGTAAATAAATAAATAAATAAATATGTAATAAAACAATTGCATAATAGCAATCCTAATAAAGTTGACAAACTTTGTTGCCAATACTTTTCAAAACTCTTACATAAGATCATGCTGCCAACAGCCCTGGTGAAGAAAAATTTATATAGCATATTTTTACTTTGTATTATTATTATATCGCTCTCGCGTGCTTCCACCAAACATGAGTTTAGTTAGACAACTAAACACACCTCTATGCAGGGAGGGGCGGGGTGAAAGGAGTCATTTGACATAGTACCCAAAACAGTGCATTTTTTTTACAAAACCATTCAGAAATATAAACGTAGATTGTTACAGGTTTTACATACATACCCTAAAGAAACAAATGAACATTTCTTTACGCAATTTGCAATTTGTTGAAGAACAAACCGAGGACCGCTAAACTAAAATAGGTCACTGAATATATGAAATGAGGCTGGAAAGAAATATAAAAATCAACAGCTGTTTTATGCACAGTGCTGTTGTGTGTGACGTGTGTTCATGTGTGTGTCTCTGTGTGTGCAGATGCAGCCGACGCTCGGAGTGCAGTCGAGCGGAAGAGAAGAACGGCTGGCTCTGGAGCCCAAACCAACAGTGTGTGAAAATCATCTCCTTCCACCCACCAAACCTCAGCTGCTCCAGGAGCCAGCAGGTACCAGCCCAAACACACTCCGCTGCACTTTCCAGGAGCTGCTGGGGATGAGAGAGATATGTGATGGGGAGAGAAAATGGAAGGAAATAAACTAAAATAATAATACATCCCAAACAAATAAAATCTTTGATTTTTAGTTTAATGATTGACAAAATACATGTCCTAAATAAAATCAAAATGAAAAAGGAAAAAAAAAATGTTAAATGCATAAATGTATTATGAGCTTGCATTGTGTTTTTTATTTATTTTGTTTGTCTTTAAAACTGTCTGTTTACTTTATGACATTTAAATTTTGGTTTTAGAAGTAGATACAAAAATGAGATTGATAGGTTTTTTTTTTTCAAACCTAAAATAAAAACAATAAAAAAGTTTTATTTGTGCATCAAAAAAGTTTTTTTTCTTCAAAACTAGCCATTACTTCTTTTTTGTTGTAAAAAAAACAAAATCAGTCTTTGCTTGTTTATTATTGTTAAATTGAATATCAAAAGAACTAATGACCCGCTGATTTAGAATAACCTTTAATCACCGAACATTATGAACAGCTGAAAAAGAAAGTTTGTTTTTAACCTTTCCATCAGATGTTGCTTTTAAAAAGATGAAACACCTTGAAAGTTGGAACTACATATGAAATTCTTTCAGTACGTTTTGCTTTCAGTCTCGAGTGCTGGTACTGTGAGTGAATCAGGAATAAATCTAAGTGCTGAAGAAGAGGAAAGCGGAGCAGGTCTCTCATACAATCAGACCATATTGGAGAACAGATGGTGAAACACAATGCATTCTGATGGCGTGTTCAATTACTCTGCTGGCTTTTGTGCTTTAGTGCAGTGCTCTCTTTTATTATGGCCCGTGCAAGTGAGATGCCCCTTGCTGTTTTATTGAGAGAAATGGCCGTTTATTGTATTTGTTCAACAAGTCTTTTAAGATGTGTTAAGGCCTTTATCTGCAGTCTGTAAAGCCTGTGATTGCCTCTGTTTATAACAAGCAACTTCAGTCTTTGATGCAACAGTTTCAGAATGGTCGCACCCTCTCTTGAATTTTCTCATAAATGTCCTGAAATAAAATAGCAAATTTGAAACAGCCAACGAAATTCCTGGAATAACGATGAAATAGTTTGGATGTTGGAAGGTTTCAGCGTGAAATGCCTCGTTGGAGTGTTGAGTACTTGGATGTGCTTATTGTTTTGCGTTTGTGTCGAGGTGGAGATAAACGTGCGCTTGCTGCCGGTGCTGAAGGATTCAGACCGGATCCACTGCCGGTTCGGCTCTCACAGCAGCGGAGCCAGGATGCTGGAGGGAAGAATCAGCTGCCCTCTTCCTGAGCCACGCCTCATCCCCCCGACGCCGCCCAACCAGGGTAACACACTTGTTGAGAGAACAGCGAATAAAGAACTTGATCAAATATTAGTAATACATTCTGCATTTTAGTTTGTTGATTCACAGAGAGATTGATTGCTTGGTGGTTTGATTAAGTCGTGTGGGATTTGTTAACTGTATTGATTAAATATTGATTGAATCGATCATTTATTAAGTCGTTTCTGAAGAGGAATGTTGAAGAAACTGATAGATTGATTCCATTGATTGTGGATTTTAAAGGAAGGTTTAACATGCTATTTTGAAATTATAATTGCTTAATTTTAAACAATATTATTTTATGTACTAAGGAAATTAATTCTTATGCTGTTTGTTGTTGTGATGCACTATTGTTGCATATTTGCTGTCTTAATTAGATTTTTGCTATATATTTAAAACCATACAAGTATAATCTACGAAATAATTACATTCTCTGTGTAAAAAAATTGCCAGATTTTTTCCCTCTGTACAAAACATTTAATAAAAATACAAATAAGGATATATATATATATAATTAACGTTTTGATATTATTTTCTAATATAATAAATATATATACTAAATAAAAAATCTAATATCTTATTTATATTTAAAACTTATTTGTGTTCATTTTAATTCCCTTTGAAACATTTTTTTTTATCAGTAGCTTTTCATTGACTAAATTTACTTAAAGCAATGATGCTTCGTTCAAAAAGTAATTTAATCCTTTTTTGTTGTCTATTGGTCTTCTCCAGCCCTGTCAGTAAGAAAACAGTCTTAAACTATGTTTTTCTACCTTTTAAGACATTTTGATATGGCGAATAAACAAAAACAAAGAAACAATATTATGTACTTCACTACTAACTCTCGAATTTTCCTTGAGCTATTGTTTGTGGGGAGAACTTTTTAGTAGCAACTCTCTATTATGCATGCCATTCTGCCTTCAGACGAGCCAAGAGGACCTTATTTAGTGTGCTCAGGCGTGTTTCATGACTCTTGGATCTAAAATGTGGAGTGTTTATCTGCACTACTCCATTTTTAACACACCGTACACAGACAAGCCTTGATGGACTGTCACAATTGTATGTTAGAATGGATCCCAACTGTAGAGGGAATGGTTGAAAGTGAAGAATCTTTTTCATTATAACCAAAAACTAAAACATAAAATATCCAAGCATAAAACAACAGGTGCTCTGTGCTATGGTAGACAGAGAACTAATAAAGCGGCACAGTTTGCCTAAACAAGAACAAGTTCAAGTGCAGGGAATAAGAGCCAAGGAATGTTTCAATTCACTGATTTAAATAGATTTTGTTTTTACAAGGACCAATATCAATTCTTAACTTGATGTAAATGTACCCTTAGAGAGGTCTTTATTTGGATACCTTTATTTGGAAATCAGGATCTGCTCCATGTGTTTATCTACTGAGCTCTATATTCAGGCTGCAGCTCAAAGTAACACAAATCCAATTTACTTTTACCCTTTTGTGACCTGCATCAGATTTATTCATGTCAGTCTAAACAGCTCATTTTCTTTTGGTTTTAAATCTGGCCCAGGTCAGATCACATGTTGTGCTACAAATGGATCTCTACACATTCTTGTGTTTTTTTTTATGTAAATGTCTTTTCGGAGTTTTTTTATTTTTATTTTTATTTATTTATTTATTATTTATTTTTTTGTAATTATTTTTAATTTATCTTGTTAGAGTCTTATCGGAGTTAATGTCTTAACTCTTAGTACT
Organism: Danionella dracula; assembly: GCA_900490495.1. Taxonomy (NCBI): domain Eukaryota; kingdom Metazoa; phylum Chordata; class Actinopteri; order Cypriniformes; family Danionidae; genus Danionella; species Danionella dracula. The sequence continues at coordinate 4,114,338 of UELW01000511.1, forward strand.
AAACAGTATTAAGAAAAGGATTTAGAGAGAAAAGTATTTGTAAGTATAATTAAATAATGGTGACGATGGAGTTAGCTTGGTGGACAACAACATTGACTTCTTTGAAACCTTTAAAGATGCCATATTTTGTCATATTTTTGTCTTTTAAGCATTTAGCATAATTATTTGTTATATGTATACTGGCAGTGCACCATTAACAAAATTCAAAGTGCAGTATTCCTGAATCCTCTAGTGTTTTTAAGCTTTGTAAAACCTGCTGCCAAAATCTGTACCTTTTGGTGTAAAAAGCAATCAGCAAAATTATTCACTCCCCTAATTACCAATAAAACTTATAGAAACAGTGGTAACCTTACATCATTTAACTGTTTATTTAAGCTTACCACTGAAAAACAGCTGTACTTACCGCTCCTCACCAGCACTCAGGAATGCTAGTCTTGTTATTAATCATCTAAGAAATACTGCTGTGTTTTCAATCCTGTCTGATGTGAACTGATGCTGTCAAATACAGTTTTTCTTGTTGACACACAAAATCTGTGTGGGTCTGCTACTCTTAGTCTTCCGGGTCAGGCAGCACACCAAAATGTCCTAGAAATATCAAGCTTACATTATCGGACACCTTGAAATCTCAGAGCACCTTCTTGTAAGAGTGAAAATAATCAGTAAAATAATGCTTTCTTCAATGAAATAGTAATCTTTACATTTATGACCCAAAGTCTGAAATTTGCGTCGAATGACAAACAACAAAAACCATTAACTGTGAAAAATGTAAAGATAATGCTGAAGTAAAATGTAAATGCTGCAAGGAAAAAGCAACAGATGCCCGATCTCAGAGCGCACACCACTATATCCATCGCAATTCATCCAAGCAGCAATTAAAGTACATGTTTTTTAGATGTTAAACAGATAATAAGCCACTTTTGTGTCTGCAGCAAAAATCTGCTGCTCTGATGTTTTGTTTTGTTTTTGACTGCATGTTTGCTCTGTCTGGAGATGGACTGCATTTGAGGTTAATCTGATCGGTTAGTGGGCGGATAAAGAATTAAATTATTGAAATTTCGAGCTCCCAAAAAAACGATATAAGATTGCAAAAACATACACTAAAACATGCTTTTTGGTTTGATACATGATGGTACGAGTTTCACACCTGGGGACCTACTGCTCACAAAATGAATTTTCATTGTTTGGATTGGAGACAAACCATCATCAAAACATCAATGGTTCCAAGAGATCATTTCTGTCCTCCCATTAGCATAGATAGCTTCAGAAGCACCTGGTCTCCCTTTTTTTTTTCATATTCTACCGAACTAAACTAATGGCTTGTCCCAAATGGCGCACTTGAGTCAAGCAAGTCCAAGAAATGCACAAAACCATAGGGTGTCCCTCTTCTCATATTTATTTTCTGAAGTGTGCTCATTAGTGCCCTCTATCACAGCTGTAGAGTAAAAACCGAGACGCGGGTCTGTCTCAAAATACATCCTGATAGCACCCTCGTGGACTTGAGTTAAGGGCCCCAGGAGTCTGACGTTAATGACGTCAACAGAGTGTGGACTCGATTGAAGTCAACAACTCCGTAGTGTGCCATTTGGGACAGAGCCACAAGCTACCTTAGAGTTCGGTCACATGGAACTCACCTGGAAAAAACATTATGATCATGAAGATGCTGATGTCCCATTCTACATGGACACTATCCTCGGGGAAAGGTGGGGGTTGAGCGGTTGTTAATGCAATGTCTTCTTTTCTCTTTTTTAGCTTTATTTGTATGATTGTGTTGGAATCAGTTGTTTTTTATTTGATATTTGTGTCTGTATGAAAAATAAACATCTCTAAAAAGCAGAGTTTACTTAATAAGGTCCCTTTTAAGAGAACATTTTCTAAAGTAATTTCATTGTGATAGAAATATAGAAATACCTTCAACGTTCTATATTTGAGATATATTTTATCCTAGAGCGGTTGAAATGCTAGCTTTGCAGAAACTACTCAATCAATGAAGATGATTCAATGAAGAGAAAGAGAACGCATGACTAGTGAAACCAACACAAAACACCAGCCATCTAATCGACATGCTTCGAGAAGAAACAAAACAAGGAAGAATAACAAATAAAAATAACAAAGCATAAACAATAAGACACAGGATCCTAGAGGATGTCCAACTCTGACAGTTGAATCTTTTTCTGTGTCTCTACAGATTTCGTGGCAGTTCCGGTTCACATCTATGTGAACGTCAGTGTGAAGGTAGCCTCCAGCGAGTACAAGTTTTACAACTGTGCAGCGGCCATCTACAAAGGAGAACACACACCGTACGTTTGCTCTGCATGTGCTTTATGCTGACAGCAGTGTGTGAAACGAGCACGAGAGACTGTATCCATGAGGTTTGCTCATAAATTGCAACGCATCACTGAACCAGGGATTGAATTCGCTTTTTTAGAAACTTGCTTACGTTTTTGTGCGGCTAGGAAATTGCTTTGGCTTCTCGTTCATTCATCACTAGTGAAAGTCTTTCTCTCTTCTGTTTTCCCTCTTCTTCTCGAGGGACTTTGCTGATGGATTATTGTTTGAAGTGCAATGGAGTGCTGCTTTTAGACACTGTTTAAAGTCTGTTTTTTTTTTCAGGTGTACCTCCTGCGTGAGCAGCGCTTGGTCCTGTCAGTGGAACATTGCAGCTCACTCCTGCACAGATGTAAATGATGCTGAAACCGGACCCAATATCATCAAACCCAGACAGGTACTGCTTCAGTTCTTTGCCATACAGTAGGTGACACAAATTTCCCTTTCTGGCATGTAGTGTTTATGTATAGTGTAGCGTAGCCTTGTTATAAGCCTTCTATCGAATACTGCTTTGTTTTCAAGCGAGTGCGATGTGAAAGGTTGCTCTCAAATGCAAGTTGATCTTTCCAAGTTTTTTCTTTTTGATACACACAAAATCTATGCATTTCTGGTGAATAGATTTAACTGAAAATCTTTCTCTGTATGGTTGTGTTGTGCCCGGATCTGCTACTCTTACACTTAAGGGTCAGACAGCACACCAACATATTTTTGCATAACAGGAAATTTTACATAATAGGGAACATTTCAATCTCTGAACATCTTCTTTTAACATTTTCAGTAAAATTATTACAATTCTTTCTTCTTTCTTTCTTACTAAATTCTTCAGTAAAAGAATTACATTTCCATGCATAGCACTATACCGTGTCTGTGTCGTGTGATTTTGAGACATCTAATTTCAATCAGATTGAAAAGTGTTGGTTGGTTAGAACAAAGAAATAAAATTAATACCAAAATTAAAAAGCAAAATGACTAAACTAAATCCCACAATGAGATATTTGATAGTACAAGTTTTTTTTTTATTACTTTTTGTTTTTGTTTTTAAACCTGAGTACTTTTTTTCTGCTGCAAATTGAATGGAATCATCAATAGGATTTAAAAATGTGTGTTGGATTACAACGAAGCAATAAGATCAAAATGGAGAATGGAGAAAAATTTTAGCCGTCGAATTTTAACTGGATTTGATTTTAACTGGATAGTCACATAATCACGTAAATATCTGATACATATTCATTAACTTTTTTATGTTGCAAACCAGCTGCAAGCATCATTTGGATTGTAAAGTCCACAAAATGGAAAAAATAAATATATAATTGGAAGAATTTGGAGAAAAATATCTAGCAAAAGGAAAAAAATAGTGTTTGCTAAATAATCTGAACATATAATGTAAGCTAAAAAACACCCTGGTTTTAAAAAAAAATGAGATGCGAATTATGCATTTGACAGGTGTAATTCTACTCTCAGCAACACTGATTGATTTTCTCCATCCATAACTTCAAACATAACTTCAAAATGTATTTATTGAAAGCATTCCTTCAAGCAAACAACTGATTAATGATCAAACTCCACTGACAGCAATTTCAAAAATGGCCTTCGCTCGCAGCCTGTGAAATTTGATGCTTTCTGGAACACTCACAGGGCTGATGAAATGACTACATTCTGTTAGTTTAAATGCTGAGTCAAGAGAAGGAAACGCAAACGCAGGCTTGAAACAGATCATGTTCAATTACACAATCAGAAACAGTGGCCCGTGTCAGAGAGAAATTATCTGGAGCTGTAAATAAACTGTTTTCTTTCATCCGTGCAGGGCACCCAGGTTAATGAGTTTTGACTTTCTTCAGACACAGACCCGCTTCTGCAAGGAGGAACGGAATTGTGACTCTGTGTTGCAGAACAAGAGCTGTCCGCGCTTCGAGAATCCTGATCCCGTTCTCATACCGGTTGGATACAAAACCCGAATCAGTTTTGAAGGCATTAACCTGGATCCTTATAGGGTGAGATCTTCTTCCTGTCTGTTTCCTTCAATGGCATGTTCAACAGCCAGCAAGCAGGGTTGTCATCTAATCACAATCATAGTTAGTAGACTTATACAACATATTTAGCCAACATATAGCAGACAAGGCTCCAGTAAAAAAGAAAAAAAAGCTTGTCTTTCTAGAAAATTTGTTTATTTTCATCAACAATACTTTAACTAAGACATGCTATGTTGAGAGAGAGTCCACCATATAGGACCCCCTTATATGGGCCCCACATATCAGCAGGCTACGTTCAGACCGCAGGTCTTAATGCAAAATTCAGATTTTTTTTTGTTGCTGAGTTTATTCACATTACATGCGCCTGCTATTCATCTTCTGTGTGAATTAAATGCAGCTCCAATGTGAGAGATGGATGTGCAGAAGAGGAACTACATCCTCTAGAATGCATAACTAGCAGATGTAAACACTGAAGTGCCTGCTCCCAGCATCGACTTCATATAACATGGATGTAGCATGCGAGACTTTGCAATCTAAAAAGGGGCGTAGCCAGCCATCACCTTCATGGAAGCGCATCACTTCCTGGTAACCAATAATGGGTCCAGAGAGGCGGGACATGGGCATAGCGAAGGCATCTGATTGGCTGAATGTTTCAACTTAATTCGTTTTAATCAAAGACAGAGTGTTCATGAAGTTCAAAACTAGCGTTCTGAATTTAAAAAAAAAATAGCAGCACCAGGGGTGGAACCATGTTTTTTTTAGCTCTAAAGTTGGGCAGTTTAAACATTGAGGTGAATGAGAACCTGCTCACTTCTGAGGTACTACAGTTCAGTCACTTCCTATTGCACACTGGCAGTGCAAGCTGTCAGACATACATGAGGCTTTGTGTGCCTAAATATCTGATCAGAGATAACTTTACTAGTATTAAACAATATCAAGAAAAAGATAGAGACAGAAAAGATCACGTAGGACTTTATACTCCTGGAAAGAGTTAAAAGTGCTTGAATAACAACCATGACTTCATTAAGCTTCAAATGCATCTTTCAGCTGTTCCTGTAACTATTTCAGTGCAAGAATGCCTTCTCCAGCGACTCACATCTGGGAGAAACTGTGTTTAAGCTCAGTGGCTCAATGATGCAAAACTCAGATATCGAAGATATTAGATTTGAGAATGGAAGTGATGAAGTGTGCTCTTATATTGTAAATTCTTATGTTTTTTTTCTGCACAGGGCCGTGATTTCACCATCGGGACAGAGCTGATGAAGTTTGAGGAGGATTTGAAGATTGAGACTGGGTCGTTCTACTCCTTCAGTGGATACGTGGTCAGCTTCAAACTCATTCTTTTCATTCTAACCTGACTGTCCTTCTTCTCCTTTTTTTACATCCCGTCTTGTGAAAGCTTTTTGGCACTGTTTACAAAAAATTCTGAAAGCAGAGCGGCTGCCACGAAGAGAGAACAGAGCTGTAGAGAAGACTCTTGCTTGTCAACTTCCTGTCAAACTAATGTAAAACACTGAAAAAGCTTTGTGTAAATGTTTCTGTTTTGTCTTTTGCAGTTCTCCTTTGATAAAGCTCACGAGACCAGCGTTCTGTTCCATGTACGAGAGAAACACACAGGGAAGAAGATCGACAGCAGTCTCAATGGTGACTAAATCACTTTGCAGGATTTATGAACAAGAAGCCAACTGTTTAAAAAAAAAAAGAAATAAAATGTTGGTTTTGTTTTACCTGTTATTGTCACATGGGGCAAGGACCAAGGCGACATGGTGATAGTGTGCCATGTAACCTGATTTATTAGAGTAAAAATACAAAGCAAAAAACTATGGTTATATCTGGACTATGTTAACCCTTTAAAACCTGTCAAAGAATGGTTTCGCTAGAGCATACCTGAGTATTTTAACATGCTCTGCTGTTTTTCTTTGTTGTATTTACATACAATACTTACAGCCACAGCTATAAGAGTAAGTATGTAAGAAATTCTTAAATGAGATCTCAAATGAAAATCAAAATTTTTACATAAACCTTTATTTTTAATTTTTTTTTTATCACAACAAATGCTTTATACCCTCTGAAACCCTAAATGACGTCAAATACTCTAAGGTCCTGTAAATTACCATGACTGGTAGTTTACCATAATTACCAAAACTGTAAATTGCCATAAACTCCGCCCCTTTACATCATAACATTTCAGTTGTAAACACAATATACCACAATTATGCCTGTGACTCGCAATGGCTTCGAAGAATACAATGCTATGTATTAATGGAGATAGACTCAATGTAATCTTTTGCTAAAGAAACAATGATTGACTTGTGATTTTACCTACCATTCATACACGTTTATTCACATTCTGAATTGTTAACCTCTTCCATTGAATGTGATTATTGTAAATCAGTCTCGTCTCAAATTGATGAGGTTCATCCTACACGGGATAATTTGAGGATCATGTTTCCTCCTGAAGAAAAATATATATAGCATATTTTTTTATTATTATTATTTAAGATATATAGAATCACAGTGCCTGAAACAGCTAGTTTTTATCGAAGTGATTTTGTTTAGGTCAAAATTGTGTTTTGTTGTTCGCAGCAATTTTATTTCTAATTTCAAAATGATGGTCTGCACAGATCTAGTTAAAAATTGAAGCCTCTATATTACGCTGGTCTCTTCACTGCGGTCTGACGGCCTCACCTTCAGGTTGTTGCAGAAGTTACATATATACCCTAAAGAACCAAATTAATTTGCGTTTAATTGGCATCTGATGTTTCCTCTTAATAACTAAACAAAATATACAATAAACCCAAAAAATTACAAACCATTCTTTGTTTTTTGTTTTTACTTATTTTTATGCATTTCATCAATCTGAAAAATGTAAACTAAGGATTGTCAATGTAATAAAACTAGCATAAAACACTTTAGAGCGACAGTATATGTATTTGATATTAAACTGACTTGTTTTTTATATATATACATTTTAACAACAGTGCACTGTGAAGTCAAAAGGCAACTGTTCCCTGTTTACTTACAAACTTGTGGCGATTGTTCTGAGGAGCAGGATGCTCTTTAAAAAGGTCTGTTTCGTTCACTTCTGTTGATGTACATGGCATGAACAGAATGGGTTATTATGGAGGTTTGACAGCAAAGCAACAAAATAAAAATAAGTATTCTTCATGAGCACAGGCACCCCTAAAAAGTCAACTTGCAACTGCCTACATTTGCCAAATGATAATTTCGCCCCTGAGTAGAGGTAAAAGGAGGCCTGATTTATAAATAGACTGATTTTTTTTTTTTACTAACTTTCACTAATTTTTCAAAATTTTTGGGTAATCATCTTATTTCTGATATTTTATAAAGACTGCTTTTGTTTTATTCATATAGCACATCGACAATTGACATATATCATATAAGAGATGCTGTTTTGAAATCCATGTGACATGAGTGTTAATGGGGTGATCACAAGGCTCCAGAATGAATTATTATTTATTATTATGATGAAAATATGATTTATTATTGACCAAAGTGCTTAGAAAACAAAACAAAAAACAGAGAATATACAGAGAAATTACACAAACACTTAAAATAAACACACATATGAGATCGTCATCAGTCAGTTAAAAGTTTTATCAAAGGATACTTTTTCAGCCATGGAGCAGCCACTGGAAAGGCGTAGTCACCCTGACATTTTACAGTTGCAAGAAAAAGTATGTGAAGGCATGTGAATTGTAGCTGTAACCTACTGAATGGACCATTAGCAGCCTCTAAGAGGATGATTGAAGCACTCGTAAAGGGTTGTGTTCTGTTAACAGCTGGGTTATATAAGGCAGTGCCAGACCTTTTAATGATTTAAAAACAATTATTAAAGTTTTGAAGTCAACACAAGATCGAACAAGTATCCAGCTAACAGGGAACGTTCTCGTTAAATTCGCTATTGTTTTTTTAAGGTTGTCTAAATGTTAGCTCATAACGTTTCCAAAAGAACGTTCTAGTAACGTTGTAATAAGGTTAAATTAAAATAATTAAAAACATTATCTAAACAACTTGCTCAGGTGATTTGTAGAACGTTTTGGTGAGTGATGAATGTTCTCACAATGTTGAAAGAAAACGTGGGAAGGATGTTCTCAGAACATTCCTAGAATGTTTTTTGTTAGTGATGAATGTTCGCACAGTGTTAATGGAAAAAACTGTGAACATTGTTCTCAGAATATTCCTAGAACTTTTTTTATGAGTGATGAATGTTCTAAAAATGTTTTAATAACCTTGAGAAAGCGTTCACAGGACGATAAAAAGAAAAACTGGGTATTTTGCTGGGTAGCCAGTAGAGGGAATGGAGGATAGGAGTGATATGTTCATGTCTGCATGTTCTTGTCAAGAACCTAGCTGCTGGTTATCTTGGTCTGACTCCAACATACAAAGAGTTACAGTAGTCCAGACATAAGAAAATCAAAACGTGTGTGTTATTTCAGTGACTCTGTACAACTGCTCTCTGGGTCGAGAGGATTGCAGCCTGTGTAAGAACGCTGACAGCAGATATCAGTGTGTGTGGTGCCACCAGATCAGCGCATGTGTGTACGAGCAGCTCTGTCCATCTAAAAAGGCCGTCGAATGTCCCCACCCACAGATCACACAGGTGAGGAAACACACAAATGGGATCAAGTTGTAATTTTTACATTACTTTCTCAGCACTCAACAGTAATTCAGTTAAAAGGAGGTTAATCAATTATCATTTCGAGAGGAGCTTGGTGGATAATTAATTAGTTAATTTTTTTTAATCGATCGACAGTACTACTATTTGAGTGATATATGAGGAGGTAAATACAACTGGTCCTTTTAGCATCTGTGTTTTGTTTTGGTTAGCTAATAGACAGCATTTTTAACACACTAATATTGGTAAGTGCGTAGACAGTGTGCAACAGAGCACAGAACTATAGATGCTTTGTTGATAAATAGGCCTTCATGGATAAATGGGCCTTCGCAGAGAGCAGTTGGCAGGCTTGGCGCAGAACTTTATGGGGCAATTTTGGGTCCAGGTCCAGAACCCCTTTTCCAGATTGCCTGCCTTATACTGTTCTCCATTTACTCACAAATTACACTGACGATACTAGGAAATTATAAGCATGAAAGAACTCATGAAATGAAATGAACAGTTGCTTGTTTCAGGGGATTGTATCTGTTTACTGTTTTTATGTGAGTCCTTATGTTTATGTGGATGTTTTGTTGTTTTATGATTATGAACTGTTTCAGATAACACCGAGGTTTGGACCATTGAAAGGAGGGATTGCGGTCACCATCAGGGGGTCGAATCTGGGCATTCAGAAGAGCGACATTAAGAACATCACTGTGGCTGGAGTGAACTGCAGACACATGGAGGAGCGATATACTGTCTCAACCAGGTGACACACTTATTTATAAAGTACTTGAGGTTTTGTAATTTAACGTGATAAGTGTATTTTAGCCAAGCTATGTTATTACATTATGTTTTGTTGCTTTATAATTCCATATTTTAGTATATAATATCATATTATATTATGCTGCCTTATTTTATGTTGCAAATTGCCAAGATATTGCTATCCTCCGTTATCTTATAATATCATTATATTATATCAAACAGTTTTCACAGTGCCCTCACAAATCTGGCAAAGAGTTGGACGTGCACTGTTTGGGAATTTTTTTTCTATCAGCTGAGCTCATTACAAACCCTTTGACCTTTTGAACATTGACAGAAACATGACATTGCTAAAATATATATATATATATATATATATATATATATATATATATATATATATATATATATATATATATATATATATATATATATGTTTAACGTCCTATTTTAGACACACAACTGTAGAGCAGAAACATGAATACCAAAGAGCAAGAAGATAGCACAAATAAACCAAACAACCAAGTTAATTGCAGAAAAAGTTTTAAGTGTTCTACGTTCAATTTTGTTCATTAACGGTTTACAAAAATAATTTCACCTATAACTACATCCTTTATCCTAGCTATAGACAGATAATATTGAAGCTCCTTAGATAGTGCAAGATATTGCCTTAGCTAATGATTTCTCATATTAAACGTTATCAAACCTGTATGTAAACACATAGAGCTCTAGTTTTGATTTTCAAATTATTACAAGCGTTTTAAATGACCATTTACATTTATGCATTTGACAGACATTTTCAAAACGGTTACAGCGGTTCAAACAACAATAGAAGGAAGGAAATAAAACAGAAGAAAGTATTTAAGATTCAAGATTGTAAGAGTTTTTAGTTACAAAAAAAAGCTGTGTGTCCTGAATTTAGATATTATACTTTAAAAATGGCCGTTGTATAAAGAGAAGAGGAATTTCTGATGATATACAGATGTGTTACATGAAAATTATTACCAATATAGTACCAAGCACATATTAACGTTTTGAGTAAAATATTTTGAAACATAATTCTGGAGCCTTGTGATCACCCCATTAACACTCACGTCACATGGATTTCATGCCTTAAAACAGCATCTCTTATATGATACATGTCAATTATAGAGGAAGGCGGTCAACTATTTTTGATTTTGGGTTGTTGTGGGATGTCTTAAAAAACTAACACTCATGCTACACAAACAACCATCCCTTTGATTTCTGCGTGCTATTTTGTTATTTTTTTATTTCTACACCTGCAACTATCAGCATGCAGAGGAAAGCTCAGACCTGCATGTCTCAACACTCAGACAGCTTTGGAGAGATTCTGAGAAAATTTAGTTTTATCAGTCTGTTTATCAGTCTCATACATTCTAACCTGCTGTTTTTCTTAACAATTGAGTTTGCTTCCTATTTAAAGCAACACTTCTGGGTTTATTACTGGAGCACTATGATCTTTAAAAAAAGACTTAAATCCACATTATCGTCTCCTAGTCTTCCCTGTCAGAAAGCTCATGCCCACTAAACACACATGAACATGTCTTGCATGAAATGCTTTTTTGGGGCAGCCCCAACCCTCTAGGATTATATAAAAAAAATATCTCAAAATGTGTTTAGGAGAGGAACAAAGCCATAATAGGTCTGGAATGGCATGGAGGCAAGTTATTATTTTTGTGGTACAGGATCCCTTCAATATATTGTCTAAAGACGGCACGCTACATAAAAAAAGACTTCAATGTTCCATCTTGTTCCTGTTATTAATAATAGATTTTGAAATCATGTTGTTGCTTTTGGTTGTTGACTAGTAGTAAAGAGAATAATGTTTTGTTATTTTTATTTATTACTAAATAAACGCTGATGCATCTTTCTGTTTTTTTCATCAGTGTTGTGTGTGAAATTGGTGCAGCGACGTTGTGCAGGAGTGGAGGAGTAGAAATCGAGGTGGACAGAGGAAAGAAAGGAGTATCCTCCAGGATGGTGCAATTCACCTACAGGGTGAGTCAGAGGGGTGAGCGTGTGGTCAGTGATGATTCTCCAGCTGGAGTTATTGCATCAGCCGGCCACCGAGGAAAACACACTGTATCTCTCTAACACACACACACACACGCACACACACACACACTTTCATACATATATTTCAATGGATTATGTAATCATTACAATAAGATGGTAATCTTTCATGTCATCACACGTTATTTTCAGCTCTGCAGCGGTTGACTTCATTCTAATACATTCTAATTTGATTTGATACATTTTAGTCTATATATGTGTGTACAATATGTTCTTCAGTCATTTTTGATCATGTATAACTATACCTTTTATGTTTGAAAAGGCATAGTATTTTTATATGCAGTGTATAGGAAAAATATGCAGAATTATATATGGTGAATGATTGGCAGGAACAGGTATTAGTGCATGGGTAATTTTTCTTTTACTCTTTGACCTTTGTTTGTCACACAGGTGCAGAGGTGGGTAGTAACTAGCATTTACTTAGTTACATTTACTTGAGCACATTTTTAGGGTAACAAGTTCTTTTAAAAATGTGTATGTTTACTTATTATTTTTAGTAAATATTTTGTGAAATATCTGTACTTCTACTTGGTTACATCTGAGTTACATCTTAGTTACATTTTATTTTAACTGTGTTCTTCCATTACTAATCGCGCATGCAGACAGAAAACGCCTGTGCATGTAAATGTGGATTTCACTGTGCACGTATTCTGTAAAATATGAAATGTGATCGTAAAGATGTAAAATGCAAAATGTATTTTTGTTGCATGTATCACCTTTGTAATGTAGGTTTGATTATAGTTGGCAATCAAATATACATTATTTTTCCTATAAGGAAAAAAAACTAAAGTAATCTATAGGAAATACTATGTAATGGCTGGTGTTTTTTTACTTTTTATCATTCAGATCAGAAGTAACTAGTAACTAAGTACTTGAGTAAATTTTGTTTATATACTTTTTAGCCTTACTCATTTGGTAGTTACTTTTACTCTTACCTGAGTAAATATTTTCACAAGTACTTTTTCTTTTACTTGAGTACATTTTTGGATACTCTACCCACCTCTGCACAGGTTATAACTATGGATTCGCAGACAGTTAGATGAGGTTTAAAATTGGTTTATAAATGATCCTGAGTTGCTTACAGATTTTCACAACAGTGTCACCTAGTGGAATGGACATGTGGAAAATTCCTTTTTTTTTTTTAACTCCCTAAATCTTTGCCTATTTTTCATAAAATCTTCATATGATCAGACCATCATGACAAGTCAGGACATGTCCAGTTTTACCACATCAGTCATTTTGGATGTCGCCCATATTGGACAAAATTTTGAAAAACTGCTCTATTTTCTAAACAAAATGAGCTAAAATCCCTCAACTTGACACACATGTTTGTCTTCATGCCCTGGCAACATCCCAATTAATTTGTCGCAGCGCCACCTTCTGGGCCAAAGAGATAACAAAAATTATGAATTTCTTTATAACATTTGCTAACTGTAGTCTGATCTTTACTTATTGCTTACATCATGCTAAAAAGATTGATATATTTTTCATATTCAACTTTACTTCCTCTCCGCCATCTTTAATGAAGTCAAAAACCTACTTTTTCAAACTCCTCCTAGATGGCTTGTCCATTTTCAAAGAAATTTTAATCACACAAAAAGCAGACCCTGCTGACTATAAGTTGCGAAAAAATAACAAACTTGCAATCAAACAATCTCATTCACCAATTCCTTCCAAGGCTATTAATGCTAAGGTAAAACTTGTCATGTGCCATCATAACAACGATATAGTCACCATCACAGTTTTGGTGCATTGCCATCTTCTGGTTAAAATTTATTAAAAAAAAAAAAGTTTGCGTTACCAAAGTATTCTACCTAAAATCTATATTGTAAGTCAGTGTGTTACTGGAGTAGTTCCAAAAACTTCCAGATAGACAGGTTGTGCGTTCAAATCCAGGAGACACCTAGTTGTGTTTCTGTATTGTCTGTCGTTTGTTACCATCACAATACCTTCACTTCCTATTTATAGTAAAACTTAAGACATTACAATGATATTTAATTTTGCAAGAAACAAATACTAATAAAAAGCTTACACCTAAAACTTGTAATAAATAATGAAATCATTTGTAAAAATTCTTAATACATGCTGATCTCAAAAAGTACAGTAAATGGAAGAGATTTAGGTAAATAAATAGTTAATAACAGACTTGTAAATACACTAAATTGTATTTAATAAGAGTCTGTATGCAGGATCCCGCTCCTGCAAGTGTGTTTCCTAATCGTGGCCCAAAATCAGGAGGAACACTGCTGACCATCACAGGCAGAGATCTAGACACGGCATCAAAAGATGATGTTCGCATCACCGTGGGGAGCATACCATGCAGAGTGTGAGTTCAGTGTGGAAACACCATTGGTCTCTTACATTTGTCTCTTATTGCTTTTAAAAGAAAGAAGCTAGATTAAGTAAATGTGTTGCTCTGTGTTTTGTGTGCTTCAGGGAGAGTTTTGGGGAGCAGATCATCTGTCAAGTGTCAGAGTATCAGGGAGATACAGTCCCGTCAGTTTTTCTGGACGTCTCAGTCCAGTATGGTGCACAGACGCCCAGTAGCATCCGGAACGCCTTTCAGTTTACCAACAACCCCACTGTGTCTGAGCACCAGCCTCGCAGCAGTTTCCTCTGGTTAGAATACTGTTAAATGTTCATTTTTACAGTCCTGCTTGCTAGTATAGTGCTCAATGTACAGGACATGACTCGCACATCATAGGTGAACCTTAGTTGGTAACATTCAGCACCAGTTTCCAAAGTTGTAATTTAGAACTGGCCTTTAAAAGTGCTATTTAGAACCAACCACACTTAGAAAAACTAATACAACATAATCATTTTAAGTTTGTTTAGCCTGATGTAGCCATCTTTTATCCAGGAATTGAGAAAACCCATTTTTGAATTTTAGACCCCAATAACATGTATCCTCATGGTTTCAACTTTCAACTAATCAGAGCTGCCTTCAAATGCTAAAGTCTCCTTAACTGGACATTCAAACCAATAATAGAAGTTTGTGGTTTGCAATTGCCTTATTGGAAAAACTGGGACTGACTGTGCAGGACCAGAAGATTAAATATTTTTGCACAAGACAATAAAATAGATTGCAGATCTAAATAAAATCTGATAAACTATAGCAATTGTTAACAAGTCTTGAATCTGTAAGGAGGAATTGCAAAAGAAAGTGCAAGACAATTCTCAGCACCACCACCCATGCCACAGACCTTAAACCACATTAAAAAGGTCTATACACTAACCATTTCAGAATGTACCAAAATAGAGCAATCCATTATTGTTTCCTTATTACTTTGAATATCAATATCTTGGAGAATACTTGTTTAAGCCATCACCCAGCAGCACTCAGGGTTAATGTCAGTTGAAACTACTTAAACTGCATTCACTGCAATAATTTTTTGCCACATTTGGTGATTTCTGGATACCGTGACTTATTTCTCTATAAAGTTTTGTATGACAGACTTATTTAGATAGTCTAGTGGGCTCTTTGGTAATTAGTGTCACTCCGCAAACAGTCAGCATTGAGGGAGAATGCCAGTTAGACAAAGAGCTCTATTCCATCAGAAAAATTCTACCATCCTGATCAGTTAAATTCTGAGCAGTAGATAAGTGGTGCTCACTGTGTGTTCTTGCTGGCCCACTTTCACATAAGAGACAGCCTGTTGCAGAATACCCTGCATGGCCAACCGACTCCCCTGCTGAGGTTTGCACCGCATGAAAGGCAAGTTGGTTCCCCATGGTGAAGTCTGCACTTCTCACATGCTTTCTTACATCCTAAATCACCTGCACAGTGATCGGGTTCCCTTCATTACCTGCAATAATTTGCTGTTGGAACACCGTTTTATTTAACAAAATTAAAGGTCACATATAATGTATTTTTGACATGATATTATTTTAATTATATGGCTGTCCTGAATGTGGCAAGTGTTGTTTCAGTTAAAATCAAAATTGTATCTATTGCAGTTATTTGGCCTTTAGATTTTTTATTTTTTTTTGTAAAATCTACCTTTTTGGGTAGATGCACCAATTGCATGTTTTTATGCTACACAAGTTCAGATGGCAAGCATCACGGTGGCGCAGTGGGTAGCACGGTCGTCTCACAGCAAGAAGGTCGATGGTTCGAGCCTTGGCTGGGTCGGTTGGGATTTCTGTGTGGAGTTTGCATGTTCTCCTCGTGATCGCGTGGGTTTTCTCCGGGTGCTCCGGTTTCCGCACAAGTCCCATGACATGCGGTATAAGTGAATTGAGTAAGAACGATTGTCCATAGTGTTAAAGAGTGAATGTGTGTGTGAAAGGTTGCGGCTGGAAGGGCATCCGTCGCGTAAAAACATATGCCAGAGAGTTGGTGGTTCATTCCGCTGTGGTGACCCCGAAAGGGAAGAAAGCCGACATGAAGATGAATGAATGAAGTTCAGATGGAGCCAAGATGAAAGACACCTTGCTAATATGGAAAGGCATTTTGACATTTAAACCTGTGCCTTGACTATTAAATTAAATTACTATAAAAATGTTAAAGAAAATTATAAATTGTATTCTAGCAAGTGATGGCTATATTTTAATAGTCCTAATACATCTAGCGATATCAGAAATTCCAATTGCATTCCAAGTATAATTGATATATTTACTGAAATAGTATAAATTACTGGCCACACTGCCAGTAAACGTTATTTAAAATGATCCCCCAGATTCAAAGAATTCAGTTTTTTTCCTCAGTTGCTATTTCATTGGTAATGATGAAGGGTCTTGTGTTGGGAAATACGGTTTTACGCACATGTCGAACTGCATGGGAGTGGGTGATCATAAACCAAATGAAAATAGTTCAGAGTTTTGATTCCATTTCACACTTACTAACTTTTGAAAAACAACAACTCTTACATAAGTGTTTTCACACCTTTCATGCTTAGATTGATGTCCAAGCACCATCCAAAAGTTGACTTATCATAATAAGGATTGTTATCATGATATAGTAGTATTTAAAATCTTTTGTCATTAAAACGTTTAATTACTTTAGGTACCATTCAAATGTGTCCGTTATACCGATGAATGATATACCTGTCTGTATTTCAGCGGTGGCAGGAGAGTGCTGGTGTTTGGCTCTGGGTTTGACCTGGTACAGAAGGCTTCTCTCAGGGTCCTGGCATCTGCTGGAGAGTGGTCCGCACAGGACCTACCGCAGGAGGTCAGAGTCAAACACATTATTAACAAAAGAGTTTTCCAGAGTGTCAAGCCAGTGTGTAAGTAATAAAGTCTCTCTCTGCTCAGTTTGTGGAGGAGTACCAACAGAAGAACGACAGCATGATATCATTCCTGTCTCCGGCAGTCAGTGAAGACTCTCAGTCCTACAGAACGTTCGTTCAGCTGGATAACCTTCGGACAGAGCTTAATCCTTTCCAGTATCATCCCAATCCTACCTTTGAACCACTCAGCAAGACCGTCATCGCTGAGAACAGCATGATCATCGTTAATGTAGGTGTCCAGACAGGGCAGGAAATGTAGTCTTTGCTTCATCAACCATTCAGACTGCTTTTGACTTTTGTTACTTCCTTATCCCGGGCGAGCCCCCAATTTATGTTACGACCAATGGTGGTCAGGTCTGGGATAAGACCTTAACATAAAAGATGGATGTGTTTAAGAAAAATCATAAGGAACAGAACTGGGGGAATAAAATAATGGCAACTTGGGACACAGAGAAACACAGTGAGGGTAATTTATTTACAGTGAATCCCTGCCAAATATTTACAACAACACCCTCAAGCCACAACAACAATATAATACTATGAGCTGTATAAAATGTATGAATTAAAGAAAAGAAGGGAGAAACAGTGGCATCTGTAGATAAAAATCAAGTTCAGGTAATCTATTGTCAGACCAATCCGCATCAAGCTGAGAAAGAGAGCGAGCATGAGGGGTAGAGAGAATAGAAATGCATACACAGAATTAGTATGTTTTTACAAAGCAAATCAGCGTACATAAAAATGTTTATAAAGAAATAAAAAATAAAGAAAAAACTGTGTTGTTCTGAATTTTTATCTATTACTTTTGATTGAACTGTCACTTTTGTTGTGATGTGTGTCAATGGATTTAACATACAGGGGAATTGGTTGCTTGTGTCCAGGGTCGTGGTTTCTCCAGAGCAATGACTGCGAGGGAGGCTCAGGCGTTCGTAGGGGATGTTCAGTGTAATGTGAACACCCTGCAGGATGATAAACTTTTCCTGGACTCACCATCAACTGCACCGAGAGCCCGATCCAAGAGACAGAGGCGGGATACCAGCTCTGAGCCGCTCGAGCTGCTGGTCGGTACCATACACTCTCACATGAACAGTAAATAAATACTGTATGTTGTAATCATGCCCATCTGACCCCACAGAACCCGTCACTGGATATATATGCATTATTCATGAGAGATGCAGTCCATCTCTCTCTCCCCTAACTCATTTAAAAGTAAAAACGTGGAGTAAACATAGAGTTTTGGTGCATATAGACAGGCAGAGATGAGAAAGCACAGCAAGCAAGTTTCACAAACTCCACAAGATCTTAAATTCATCCCTGCGGACAAGTATTTGCCTTTTAGTTTCTTTCTAAGTTTCATATTTGTTGGAAGTCAGGTCAGAAGGTTTTCGTCCGGCTCATGTTAAAATAATACAGGGTTCATATTTTAAGTAAGTTGAATCTGCACTGAGTTCAGAAGACTCCATTGTGGTCTGTTCTAACTTAGTCTTGAAACATTTTAAATAAGATATTCTGTAGCCGGTAATTACAATCAAATTCATTTTCTTTCATTAATCTCTTAATGAAAGTTTGAAAAGGAAGGAAAATTGCAAATTCTTGAAGTTGCACACCATTTAAATATTTAAAGCTGTTGTGGAAAACACTGTGCTCTGTGCACTGAATCCCGCTGTGCGTTAAATCCCACTGCAGGGATTCAAGTCCAAGAAGGTCTTTAGGCGAGCCTCGCCTTTATCTTGTCCCAATTCAAACATTATCCAATAAAGGTAGACATTATCCGCTCGCAAAAAAGAACCTTCTATTTCTGGGTATTCCTTACATTGGCATGTGGTTCTTTTGGTGCCAATATCTAGGTCACTTTGGATACACCCTGGGCAGGTGACCAGTCTATTGCAGGACAGCATAATGACTACAATACGAAACCACTGATGATTCACTGTCCTTAAGTAACTTTAGTCTTACATTCACCTGCAGCTTATTTTTGGGCTGCTGAAGAAAACTGGATCTCCGGGAAAGTTTGCAAACTGTACTCAGAAAGACCCCCAATCGGCCTTGAACCAGAGACTTTCTGACTTTAGTAGAAAGTCATGGTTTCATACCAAAATATTTGTTACCAAAATTGGTTTAAAGAGCATTCATGTTGAGAAACCGAACTTCTGCCCCAAACATTTCAATATTGTTGTTGTGACTGACTCACTTACCATTTTAATGCAGTTTCCACACTGGCACCTGAATACGTTGGGGTAAGTGATAGTCACCCATCTGTTTAGTATCTACTATATAGTATATATAGTAACTCACTAGGGAAGGATCACACTCCTGTCGTGTTTGATTCTCGAGCCCCTTCTCCACGGACACAGGCTTGTACTGGTTCAGCAATGTCATAGTGATTTCAAGTTTGTATGCTAAATTTTATGAATTATATATAGAGAGCGCTACTGTGATGTTAACCAGTTGTTGTTTTTAAGCATTATCCAATAACTGCGGACTTGCTGGCGAACTAAATAAACACATCTTTAAACTAATTGTTTTGAGACTCATTAAAAAATATGGTCGGAATAAATGCGTAGTATGAGATAACAGGAGTGTTTTTCAAACTCGCTTGTGTGATAGCCTGTTACCAAATAATTAACTTTTCAAAATAACAGCAGGGGCATTTTAAAGTTGAATTGTTTTGTTATGCTAAACAAATCAGTGCCAAACTGCAACATATGACAAATACAACTGAATTTTACAACATACTTTCACCTTTGTTCAAGCATAACAGTACTTGTCTGTTTCCTTTTCGTGACAGATCAAGTTTGGTCGAGGCGAGTGGTTGGTGGGCTCCGTTCACTACGAGAGGAAGTATAACCTTCCTCTGGCCATCATCATCCCTGCGGTGCTGCTCCCCATGCTGCTGATCATCACAATCTCTCTCCTCTGTTACAGGTCCTGCCAACTTCTACCCATGCACACTACTGTATATAACAGTATGCTTCAGGTGATGTTAGCGGTACTCATAGTGTTTCCTGTGCAGGAGGAAGAGTCAGCAGGCCGAGCGGGAGTACGAGAAGGTCAAGCATCAGCTGGAGAATCTGGAGGAGAGCGTTCGTGACCGCTGCAAGAAAGAATTCACAGGTCACACTTTATTTTTATTTTTGTTTATGGATTCTTTTATGTCTGTGCTTGTTTTGTGCTATTTTTTAATTACATTTTTATAACGAAAAAACTTACACTTTATTGATTGGTACTCTTTACACATTCTTCACTCATGTATACTTTCACAAAAATTGTGTACTTATATCTCCCACATTTACATACTCACGCCATTGAATCTGTACTTTCAAAAGAAAGTAGTTTCAAAACACAAACTGCAGTTATGAACCATTTTTACCATTATGACAAACGCAAACTACAAGAAAGTTATTTAATGGGGTGATTCCCATTTGGAATAAAGATATTCTAGAAGATGAGATCAGCCTTATGGGATGCTGTATAATTTATCCATATGTCTGAGTATGATTCGATCTGTTCATTTTCTTGTTTTATAAATGCTGTTATTTGCTACATTTTGTCGATTTCCATTAATATTTCTATTCAAATACTTAGGTTTGACTCTGCTGTGCAAGACATTTTTTGTTGATGCTCTTTTTAACAGTATATTTAATGAATATTTATCTCCTTTCGACAATTCCTGTGGCAAACAGTAGGAGTTTTAATTCTAACGTTATCTCAAATTGAAATATGCCTTGAAGTGTGATCAAATGGTAGTTGTTCGTAGTTATGTTTCCACTTGGGCGGATAAAGGTTAATATTTTATTAATCTTTTCTACCCAAACTCTTTCCAATTCTGTTACTTTCATTGATATCTGACTATCGCTGTCCAGCCCTCTACTGTTACTGCTATTCCATCTTCTTTTTAACATTTAGACTTAATGTATGTTGTTGATTTGTGGTTTAAGTAAATATTTGTTTATGCCTGAGATAATTTTCCTTTGAAAGTGTGATTGGTTTGTTTTTTACTTATAGTTCTATAAGATCGATCTTTGTTGCTGCCCCATTCTTAAGTTTTATAATAGCAAAATATCTAATTTGTAGGTATTATTAAAAATCATATTTTTCTAGTGAATGTTTCTCTCTGAGAATTTCAAAACTCACTAGTGTGTTAATTTTCATTAAATTACTTAATGCTGTTATCTCCTTTTTGTGCTGTTTTCAATATGCATTTTATGTAATTTATCAGCTCAACTTCGTCCATTCATCTTTCCTTGTAATTTGCTATTTTATTCACATTTTGTCCAAAATGTTATGTCATAATTAAAGACAATTACACTGGACAGAGTTTTATTGATAATACAAACAAATACGCTAATTAAGCTAAATAAAAACAGAAAAACGAAATATGATACAACCACATGGTTCTCAAAAATAAATGTTGTTTCCTTTCCAGATCTGATGATTGAAATGGAGGACCACTCGAATGACATCAGCGAGGGCCGAATCCCCTTCCTGGACTACAAGACCTACACCGACCGCGTCTTCTTCTTGCCCTCGAAGGATGGCGCCAATGATGTCATGATCACCGGCAAACTGGATATCCCAGAATCCCGCAGGGCAACGGTCACACAGGCACTCAACCAGTTCTCCAACCTTCTCAACAGCAAAACCTTCCTCATCAACGTATGTTTGATAGGTTCTCAGCAAACACTTTAAAAGTAGAAACTTTAATATTTAACAAACAGATCTTTTACTCCTCATAGAGTGCCTTTAAACCTTGGTGTTTTTCTGTTGGATTAAAAAAATAAGTTTGTAGAGATATTGGTAACCCCGATGCAAGAAAAATATGGCAGCTATGAAATGGAAAATTTTCTTTAAAAGGTAGAAATATTGAAATGCTTTTCAAATTGAGTTTTGAGCTGGATGCTAACATCTTTTTTTATTTTACTCTGAATTGCATTGAATTTCTCACTTTTCCAAGTTTATGTCTCAAAAATATATAAATGTCCACTTAGTTTACATTGATCACAATGAAAATCTTTTTTTTATTTTTCATTTTGAGGATTTGTTTACATTTCTCATGTTTGGTTCAATTAAAAGAAACGAAAAGTAAGTTAAGATGTGCTTTTTCATCATGGAACATTTTTTTTTTTGACAAATTGAGCTGATCTCCTAGTCTTAAAGGTTCAGTAGTTGTGATGAACCCAAGAAACATGGCTAGGTTTTTCAAACAAGTATTTTAATGTGTGCCTATAAAGGGTTACATCTGTTCTTAACTTGACTTAAAATTTTGTTTTACTCTCTCTCTCTCTCTCTATCTCTTTTTCTCTCTCTCTCTCTCGCTCTCTCTCTCTCTCCTTCTCTCTGTTTTCATTAGTTCATCCGTACACTGGAGGGCCGTCCAGACTTTAATGCGAGGGCGAAGGTATACTTTGCGTCTCTGCTGACGGTGGCTCTCCATGGAAAGCTGGAGTACTACACAGACATCATGAGGACACTGCTGCTGGCGCTCATGGACGACTACGTGCACAGCAAGAACCCCAAACTGCTGCTGCGCAGGTCAGAGAAAACACATGGACTCTAGCTGCATGTGTGTGTGACCTCGTACAAATCAATGAGCGCCACATGAGAAGAAAATTAATATTGTGGGGACATTAGTGAAGATTAGCATGCCCTGCAGGGGTCTAATGATTACAAGAACAACTGAGCTTCTTTTGCTCATCAGTGAAATGTGTATATATATTATTTGTTTTATTGTAACATTTAAATTTATATATGATAAGTAGACATGATTATATTATAATTTTAATAGAACAGTTGAATTTCTTGTCAATTTATTGTCAGATGCATTTTTTTCAATAGCATAAAATGTATGTGTGCAAAAAATATATATATATATTTAAGATTATTGGGGCAAAAAAAGGTTTCTTCTCTTTCCATGTGAAGATTATTCATGCAGCCAGCACATCTGAGTCATATAATATATATTCATATTCTAGTTTGAGGGACTCAGAGACCAGTAAACATCCTCAAGCAACAATGCTAGAGAGCTGGTTATGAATTTTGAATACCCAGAACTCCCCGATGCTTGCCATGTGAGAGATCAAACTGTACTTTCATATGTGAAAAGTTTCTCACGCACCAAATCGCATCATCTGAACTCAGACGGTTTTACAGACGATTAGAAACTGATAACTGTTTAAATAATTTATGGAGTCCACAAAATCTAGCACCTTACTCAAAACATGTTGCCGAGTCTTCACGAAAACAACATTAACGGAGTTCTCACATTCTGGTCTCAACTTGGAGTGAGACATCCCCCGCTGCGACAGGAAGGTAGTTTGTCGAACAACATTACAGTGACAGTTACATTGAGTTTAATTGCATTTTTAATCAGAGCAGCTATACTTTGAATCGAAATACAACAATCTCTAAAAATGTAATAATATGTCAGATATATCAGTGACATAAATACTATATTAAAACTTTTTTATAGATTTATTTAAGAGACTTAAATAACAAAGTACAACTTTATGCATTTAAATTTGAATTCCAGTATTTAATTAACCAAAAGGAGAGACACCACACATAGATTTAAAAACTAAATCTGTTCTTACTTAAATTCTTTTATACTGTAAGATCCTTTTTAGTTACTTGTCTAACTTAGTTTCGTAATCATTCGTCAATTGTTTTTTATTCCTAATGAATTTCTGAGAATGCTTGAGCTATCTTGCATCTGATTGGCCACCGGTTTGCTGTCAGTTGCAGTAGTTTTGGGTACTTCTGCTCGATCTCTGCTGAAACTCTCACACGGATGCGCAGGAATCACATGGATATGTGTTCCATGTGTTTTTATTGTTTCTCCCTGTGCTCACATGCTGTTAGTATAATGCGGAATAACATAATTTTTGTGCATGAGAAATCAGAAGTGTTGCGTGTGAGCATGTGACTGCAGAAAGCAGGCTTTCATTCAACTAATCTTTTTTTCTGGAATATTTTTAGTATTGTAGCTACTTCTACTAAATCAGTAATACATTATATTAAAGAACTGAACGGAAGATGTTTTCTTTTCAGTAATATTTTTCTTTCAATAGTTTGTGATTGAGGTTTACCTGATACTATTTTTAAAAGAAATGTAACTTTAGTCAGTTATAGATTTGATATCAAAATATTGCGCACACTCTCATTCACTATTTATTTATAAATGCAGTCTATATTTATAATCTTTGCTAGGATTTAAAAACAAATCAAAAGTGCTATCTAAATAAAATCTATCTAAACTATTTCACATTTTATAAACTCTTTTTTTTTCAAACATTTTTTTTATGAAATACTGAATTTATCACTGAATATATATTTTTGTAAGATAAAGTTTGTTCTCAAAAGATTAGAGGCTTATAAACATCATCACATTTTTATAAGTTTGCATTTAACATATAATGATACCTGAAATTAAATATGTATTATATATTTTTAAACATAATATGTGTGAAATAATCAAAATTGCAAGATACCTAAAACAAAAATGCAGTTAAGTTTGCTATTTTTCGATTGTCAGCTTTTTTGACATATTTTCCCTTTTTAAAAACTAAGCAATAGTGTTCAGGGGATGACATGGTCCAAAGATTTTACTACATTTAAAGAGTGTCTAAAAAACAGAAACTATGTCAAATCCCTGTAAATTAGTCCCACAAGGCTTCGCATTACCTGACTGCAAAAACAAAGGGATGAAATACACTAGCGTAATGTGAAATAGCCATGCTTATTTTTGAACAGGAAAACAATCCCTCTCTTTCACAATCAGGTTTTTATTCATTAAGTCGCTATTTTTACAGATCGGAAACGGTTGTGGAGAGGATGCTGAGTAATTGGATGTCGATCTGTCTCTATCAGTACCTGAAGGTAAATGATCAAATATGATGTACATTTATAAATTATTCACAATAAGCATACATTTTTTTACATTGCAAATGCTTTTACAGAACAGCTTGAATAATCCATTCCAAGAGTTTTAAAGGGTTCATGCACAGGGTTTGCTTTGCTTTGTACTAATTATGAATTTACCCTTTTACACAGCAAAATCCTGAAAGCAAAATTCAATCTATTCAGATAGTATTTTGTCCTTCTCTGAACTTAACACTCAAATTGAGTTGATCTATAACAGCAAATTTTTCACTGAATAATTTTAAACTTTGAAACGCATATTTGCATTTTCCTATTGAAATCTGACACATTTTTTTGGTGTTTCTTTCTCTATGTAACAAAACAGTGTAACTTAATCATTTTTAATTTAACTCTATACAGGGAAGGACCAATTAGACTCAGAACAGTGGATTTTACTGTGTAGATTGTATACATAAAGTTGATCTACCACTGTAGTGAAGTAGAAGGAAGGCTATTGAGTTATTTGATTATATACAAAATATGATCCAACCAAGCAGCCTTGCGGCAGAGTGAGACAGAGACTCGAACCATGGAGCTTTATACTGGAGCAAACAGACACACATGGTCGTAAACCCATAAACCATGTCGATCTATAAACAGACTTGAGTGGCAGGTCCGTCTGTAGCACTGAGGTCTCTTTCAGAATCAGAATACACTTTGAGCAAGAAAATCTTTACAAGGGCAGTGTTAAAGAGTCGTATGTCTATTCCATGTTAAGAATGTATTTTAATTTAATAATTTCTACATCAGTTGGAAAGCTTGTTAAAGCAATGACAGCTTCCAGGGTTTGATACGATGCTTCAGACACAATTGTCTTAGACTTGACGATGACAATTTATTTATAAAGCAGAGATTCAAAACAACTTCTATCAACCAATGTGCTGAAAAATAATGGGAAGGCACAAGGACACACAAGGTGTCTGACTGTATAAAAAACACAATAACACAGATTTAAAGCAATTAAAACAAATACAATTCAGTAGAATTGTACAATGAACAATGCAAAGTACCTTTTTAAAGAAATCACTATATGTAGTCCGTGGCTTGGTTGAAGAGCAGAGTTTTGAGTTTGGATTTGAAAACAGACAATGATGATGCTCGTCTGATTTCAAGAGGCAGGGCGGCAATAGAGGTTTGGAGGAAATAGAATACAATGAAGACAGATTCAACCTCAGTTCAAAGTGTCTTCTCCAGCTGGTTGATCATTTACCTCAGTAGGTATTTAACAGTATCTAGCATGGAATCTGAGTTTTTATTTAATATATTCAATAGTTTGGCTTTAGTTTGATAAGCAAGAACAAATTTCAACATCATGCAGCACACCATCTTCTCTTTGAAATCTGTGCCATTTTATAGCTGTTTGTTTTGTTTTTTTAACTGTGTTTTTTAAAGTTGTATTAGAGAAAGAGATGAAGGAGACCAGAAAAGAATCACTAGTCTGTTATTTGAGCTTTGGTCGCCCAAAGCAAAGGACAATTTTTTAATAAACAAGCAGTTTTTTAAAAGATGGGATGTATGTTGTACTTATGTATGCATTTGACTGCTTAAAATAAAATTTCACTTTGTGTTGCTAAATGAGAGTTATTTTTTTGTAATATTTTGTACTTAAAATTTGAAATCATTGTCAGTCTGCTATATGGGATCATCTGGATTAATCAGCTAGTCTGTTTTTGTTGTTGTTGTTTTTAATTCAGATGTCAACCATCAACTGTGCTTGTGTGTAAAATTGCAGGACTCTGCTGGAGAGCCGCTCTACAAGCTCTTTCGGGCAATCAAGCACCAGGTTGAGAAAGGACCTGTGGATGTACAGGTGAAGAAAGCCAAGTACACACTCAACGACACCGGGCTGCTCGGAGACGACGTGGAGTACAGCATCCTGGTGAGAAATATACACACCAGGACATCCTCGACATTTTACTCTGACAATAAAAATCTATTTTGGGAAGAAGATCAGTAAGTATTATACTGTAATCAGTTAGGGCTTAAAAGAAACAACACTTGGATGTGAAAGCTTGAGTATCTTTGTAAAGGTTTAAGACCATATACTGCTTCATGTTTTACTATGGTGAGGATAGGAAGAGAAATGGGGTAGGAGTGATCCTGAAGGGGTAGTGAGTTTGTGAGGAATGTTTTAGAGGTGAAAAGAGTGTCTGACAGGGTGATCAGTTTGAAGTTAGAGATTGAAGGGGTGTTGTTGAATGTAGTGAGTGGTTATGCTCCACAAGTAGGCTGTAAGCTGGAAGAAAATGAGAGATTCTGGAGTGAGTTAGATGAGGTGATGGAGAGTATTCCCAGAGGGGAGAGAGTAGTGGTGGGAGCAGAAGGACAGATGGTTTGTGGGGTAGTTAACACTTATTTCCAGAAGAGGGAGGAACATAGAGTTAACTACAAGATTGGTGGTAGGAGTACGCAGGTGCACTACATCCTAAGTAGATGAGCCAATCTGAGAGAGATCACTGACTGCAAAGTAGTGGTAGGAGAGAGTGTAGCCAGACAGCATCGGATGGTGATGTGTAGGATGATTCTGGTGGTCAGGAAGAAGAGGGGAGGAAAGATGGAAAAGAAGACCAAGTGGTGGAAGTTGAAAAAGGAAGACGTTTGTGAGGAATTCAGACAGAAGCTGAGACAGGCTTTGGGTGGTCAGGAAGAGCTTCCAGAGGACTGGGAAACTACAGCAGAAGTGATCAGGGAGACAGGTAGGAAGGTGCTAGGTGTGTCAGCAGGAAGAAGGAAAGAAGATAAGGAAACATGGTGGTGGAATGACGAAGTACAGGACATCATCCAGAGGAAGAGGCTAGCTAAAAAGAAGTGGGACATCGAAAGGACTGAAGAAAGTAGACAGTACTACAAGGAATCACAGCGCAGGGTGAAGAGGGAGGTGGCAAAGGCCTAACAGAAGGCATATGATGAGTTGTATGCCAGGTTAGACACAAGGGAAGATGAGAAGGAATTGTACAGATTAGCGAGACAGAGATGGGAAGTATGTGCAACAGATAAGGGTGATTAAAGATAGAGATGGAAGGGTTCTAACGAGTGAGGAGAGTGTGCAGAGAAGATGGAAGGAGTATTTTGAGGAGTTGATGAATGAGAGGGAAAGAAGGGGAGAAGAGGTGAACATTGTAGAGCACGAAGTTGAAAAGATTAGAAAGGATGAGGTGAGGAAGGCTCTGAGGAGAATGAAGAGTGGAAAGGCTGTTGGTCCAGATGACATCCCTGTGGAGGTGTGGAAGTGTCTAGGAGAGACAGCAGTGGAGTTCCTATCTAGGTTATTCAACAGGATTCTAGAGAGTGAGAAGATGCCTGAGGAATGGAGGAGAAGTGTCCTAGTGCCAATCTTTAAGAACAAGGGTGATGTGCAGAGTTGTAACAACTACAGAGGTATAAAGTTGATGAGCCACACAATGAAACTCTGGGAAAGAGTAGTGGAAGCTAGGCTAAGAAGGGAAGTGGATATTTGCGAGCAGCAGTATGGCTTCATGCCCAGGAAGAGCACTACTGATGCAATTTTTGCTCTGAGAATGCTAATGGAGAAGTACAGAGATGGTCAGAAGGAGCTGCACTGCGTCTTTGTGGATTTAGAGAAAGCGTATGACAGGGTGCCGAGAGAGGAGCTATGGTCCTGTATGAGGATGTCAGGAGTGGCAGAGAAGTACGTCAGAGTAGTTCAGGATATGTATGAGAGGAGTATGACAACAGTGAGATGTGCTGCAGGTCAGACGGAGGAGTTCAAGGTGGAGGTGGGGCTACATCAAGGATCGGCTTTGAGTCCCTTCTTGTTTGCTATGGTGATGGACAGGTTGACAGATGAGGTCAGACAGGAATTTCCATGGACAATGATGTTTGCAGATGACATTGTAATCTGTAGTAAGAGTAGAGAGCCGGTGGAGAGACACCTGGAAAGTTGGCGGTCTGCTCTAGAAAGAAGAGGAATGAAAGTCAGTCGTAGTAAGACAGAATACATGTGTTTGAACGAGAGGGAGGGAAGTAGAACAGTGAGGTTACAGGGGGCTGAGGTCAAGAAGGTGGAGGAGTTTAGGTATTTGGGGTCAACAGTCCAGTGCGACGGGGAGTGTGGAAAAGAGGTGAAGAGGCGAGTGCAGGCAGGATGGAGTGGGTGGAGAAAAGTGTCAGGGGTGTTGTGTGACAGAAGAGTGTCAACAAGAATCAAAGGAAAGGTGTACAGAACAGTAGTGAGAGCAGCTATGATGTATGGGTTAGAGACTGTAGCAGTGATGAAGAGACACGAGGCAGAGATGGAAGTAGCAGAGATGAGGATGTTGAGGTTCAGTTTAGGAGTGACAAGGATGGACAAGATTAGGAACGAGCACATCAGAGGAACAGCTCAGATTGGTTGTTTTGGAGACAAAGTCAGAGAAGCCAGATTGAGATGGTTTGGACATGTGCAGAGAAGGGATAGTAGTTATATTGATAGAAGGATGTTGGAGATGGAGCTGCCAGGCAAGAGGGCAAGAGGAAGGCCAAAGACAAGTTATATGGGTGTGCTGAAGGAGGACATGAAGGTAATTGTTGCAAGAGTAGAGGATACTGAGACCAGAGTTAGGGGGAAATAGATGATTTGCTGTGGCGACCCCTTAACTGGGAACAGCCGAAAGAAGAAGAAGAAGACTGCTTCATATTCTTTATTTCACAGCAAAAATAATCACAGACTAAATTAGATTATTTTCATCACAAATGACATGGTAAATAAAATAAATGAATCGTGGATTTTAGTTTAGTAAAGAGGCAAAATATTAAAGCTGATTTTTACAGGCTGTTAAATGTGTAAATATTAAAGCTGTGTGATTAGGTGTGCAATTTCCAACATTTTCATTTTTATAACTGATAGTCCTTGTTTCTTTACATGTTGTAGATATGTAGAGTTTATTAGTAAATGAAAACTTTGGTGTGCTTCTGCAGACACTCCAGGTGCTGGTGGAGGGTGATGGACCAGATGTTACTCCGGTGAAAGTGCTCAACTGTGACTCCATCTCTCAGGTGAAGGAGAAGATCCTGGAACAGGTTTACAAAAACCTGCCGTACTCGCAGAGACCAAGGGTCGACAGCCTTACTCTTGGTAAGGCCACTAAAGTGGCTGAATTGAGACACAATGTTAAATTACGGTTATTATTTAATGTTGTATTATGATTCTTAAACATAAAAATAAGCTTTGAATTGAATTGAAATACATAAAACATGTTTAGAACACTGTTGCTTTCACATAAAATTATGAAAACTGATGAGTAGTGGAATTTTGAAACAATGACTGTATTTCATTTCTCTCACTTTCCTGCATCACTTAGCCCTTCCCCTACCCCTCTCCCCCTCTCTCATGAAATCGAGAGCAAAGAGGAAGACCTGAAAATTGTATGAATTCAGACACCGCTGCAAAATTTTCGTAATTTAAATGACTTTTTCTGTAGAAGCTTGTATAACATGAAATCTAACAATTGTTTCTGTAATTCTAAAAACAACAAGCATGCGTGCAATGTGCAGTGCGTTCTGGGAAATCTATTATTAACACTCCGTTTAAAACGTGGATTTGACAAACCTTTGGAAAGGAGTTGATCACCCCTTCACCATTACCCTTCCCCGTTGTTTATAAGGGAATTGGGGCACCCTTTCATCTCACATAAATGTAGAAGAGGGGTAGAAGGAAGGGATAGGGGGAAGGGGTAGAAATAGAACAGAAGTTGATCAGCCACAATCAAAACTCAAGTTAACAAGATTTTATTAATAAATCCCCACAACAACAACAAAGTTTCCCAAGGCAACAGAAACAGAGAACTTACAAAAACACAGTCACAAGATCATCAACCCCACACCACATATAGTATAAAAAAGTATGTTATTTTTACCTTGATTTGAAGTTGAAGGATTTAAAGCAAAGGAAGTGTATTTCAAAGCTGAATACCCAACTATGCTTTGAGTTCACCTTCAGCACCTTTAAGAACCAACTTGTTGGTGAACGTAGAACAGGGGGGTGCTCTGTAGAAAGCCACTGTAGCTCAAACAGAGTGATGCGGCAATTCCTTCTGGTTTGAGTCGGGAGTCTTTTCTGGGGTCTTTGGAGCTGCATCTTCCACAGCTTGGAGTCTAGCTGTGATTAAATCACATCATTGTACAATTAGTCATTTACATCTATTGTCATTCACAAACATTGCAATAATTGTTTCAAGATCTGAATTAGCAACTTGAGTCAAGAAGAACTCGTTTGATAATATAAATTTGTAGGTACGCGTTTTAAACATACTGAATCCTATTAATTGTAAGATGCTGTGATTTATGTCTAGTTTTGCTAAATCCTTGTGTCCATATCTTATTGCTCTGCTTCACCACATATAAAGCAATTTTAAGGATAATAGATGCTCTCCAAAATCAAAGTGCTGTTACTAAAGGGCCTAAAATAGCACCTAAAATACCCAGCCTTACTCACAGGGCTGCAACGCTTTCATCAAAATAGTTATTTTCACAAAGTTTTACACCAATCTAAACTCTGACCCATGCCACTGGACTCTAGTGCTGTTTATAACATGCTTCTCAGTGAAGAAGATGGGAGAGTTGAGTGATGGTGAGTGTTAGTGACTGAGTAAGAGAGTGCCCAAGTTATTGATTTTTAAGGTGATGGATGAGTGAAGAAAAAATAAAGAATGACCGATTTACATGAGTGAGTTGATGAGGAAATTAGTGAGAAATCTCTTTAATGTGGTCTTGCAAACAGAATGGCGGCCTGGATCCACTGGGCAGATGCTGTCAGATCTAGATGTGACCTCACAGAAGGAGGGACGCTGGAGACGCATCAATACGCTGGCGCATTATAATGTGAGCGCTTTGGATTAAATACAAAAAACTAAATCTATTTTATAGTTTTAGTTTTTTTTTTGTGTTGTTTTTTTTTCTTCAATTTATTGCCAAAAACCTTAATCAGAAAAAAATATTTGTTTTAGGTGCGTGATAATGCAACTGTGATCCTCTCGAGAGTTCAACACACTCAACTCTCGTACGACCAGAACCATGAGAACCATGAAGAGAGTGAGTGGAAGTCTACACTCTTTCCACAACTTGCTCTCCCAGATGGAGTCAAAACTAATTAGAGACTGCTCATTTCCTTCTCTCACAGGAAACGCTCTTCTGGAGGATGATAAAGTTTTCCATCTGGTGCGACCGGCTGATGAACTTGATGAGATCAAGTCCAAGAGAGGAAGCATAAAGGACAAATCCATGAGCAAGGCCATTACTGAAATCTACCTGACCCGACTGCTCTCCGTCAAAGTACTAAGTCTCCACTCTCTGCTTTATTCCTAGTCCTCAGCTTGATTTTTAAAGATTTTTAAAAGTGTCATTGTGTTCCACAGAAGTGAAATCTTGATGAAAAAAAAGTTAATGGTTGAATAAATCTCATTTCCTCTCAAAAATATTGGCTAGCCTAAAATTACTTTGGTAAGTTTTATATAATAGGAAATACAAGGACTGGATAAGCCCTTTTACTTTATTGGTAGCAACCTATTTTTCACACGCTTGATTAATTGAACTCGTTAAATTTTATTTGGGCAGACAGTTATAGTTTGAAAAAAAAAACTAATACATTTTTGCAGTCTTGGTTTATCACAATTAAATCATTGTTTTTTTAATTGGACTCACAACCTCAGTTTATGGTTAGTAGTGACCCGTGACAATGTGGACACAGTGACACAGTGGTAAGACCAATCTCTGGCAATTGAAGGGCATAAAAGTATAGCTGGGGGTGAGAGGGGTTTTAAAACAACAACCTACTTCTACTCTTAGCTCACAAACACGTTATTTGTTTGCATCTAAATATAGACCAGGTTTACAGAAACTGACATGTTTTTATCAATTGCGCACAAATTACGCTTGCTTACAGCTTTCTTTATTCATAAAATGAGCCAAACCTTTAAAAAAAGAACAAGATTCATTCATCTTCATGTCGGCTTTCTTCCCTTTCGGGGTCGCCACAGCAGAATGAACCGCCAACTCTCTGGCATATGTTTTACGCAGCGGATGCCCTTCCAGCCGCAACCCATCGCTGGGAAACATTCACACTTTAACACTGTGGACAATCGTTCTTACTCAAGCACCCGGAGTAAACGCACGCGATCACAGGGAGAACTTGCAAACTCCACACAGAAATGCCAACCGACCCAGCCGAGGCTCGAACCAGCGACCTTCTTGCTGTGAGACGACCGTGCTACCCACTGCGCCACCGTGACGCTAAGAATAAGATTAAACAAGGATAATAATAAGAATATGTTTTTTTAGTGTCTTCTCAAAACTTTATTTCCTGATTTCAAAAGGAACTCTTCAGCTCTGTTGATTAATGATTCTCCAAATCAGGTCGTATTATAATAGAAAGGACAGAAGCGGGCTCTGAACCAATTGATCCTTACTCAAAATTCGTGAGTAAAACATTTTACAGAATGCTCAAAAATGACGTTCTCCCTGGTGTTGTAGCAGGAACATATTCCAGTCCCATGTTGCTCCCCCAAGACGAAGCTTCCTGTGATTCGATCCTGATTGGCTTTCAATGTGTGACTGTCCTTTGTTCCCTGAACAGAGGGGAAAAAAACTTAATCTTAACAATCCTTTTAATCCTTTTTCTCATTGTAAATCATTTTGATTGATTGATTGATTGATTGATTGAAATCTCTGTTTTTATTTTCAGGGCACACTTCAGCAGTTTGTGGATGACTTCTTCCGCAGCGTACTCTGCTCAGACTCCACCGTCCCACCAGCTGTCAAATATTTTTTCGACTTTCTGGACGAGCAAGCACTGCGACACGAGAACGTAGACGACGAAACGATACACATCTGGAAGACCAACAGGTGTGTGTTCTATGAGTGCCCACTCTCTCGCATCCCTCTCGACGTGCCTCGGCATATGCTAATGTTTATTTATTCCACCCAATGTTTGTTTAGATGTATGTGTGTGATTGACAGCTGCTGGGGAGCTGTGAATAAAATGACAAGCAATATCATCACTCCAGCAGCTTCTATTAAATAAAAAAGCCTCCTCCCAGCCAAACAAACACATAATTACGTCCCTGGTTAATTTAATTGTTCTCTTATTATACACACTTTATCTTTTCTTTCACCGCTGTTCTCCACAGAGATCCTGCTAAGCAGTAAATGTATTCCAGGAAGCAGTGGTGTGAGTGAGATTTGTTCAAGCAGCTCGGCAGAAACAAAAGCTGGAGCTGTTTAATGGGCTGTTTGAAATTCCTCCGCCGTCTTCCTATGTTCATGCTCCAAAGACGACAGTATTGACTGTATTAGTCGACTTTATGCTCCAGTTCCATGAAAGACTCTGTTTCAAATGAATTTAATACATAATTAGTCATGTTCCTTAGGAAGTGCATCAATGGTAAACGCCAGAGATATGAAACAAACCTCTAATTGTCATTAATAAAGGAAACGCTCACCCATGATTGAAAACACTGACCTAATTTCCTATCAAAATGTTGAAAAACCAGTTTGGGTTTTTAATTCTGTATAAAACCATAGACTTTTACAGATTTATTCTGTGAATGTAAATTTTTCAACAACAGCAAATATTATTATTAAATAATTAAAGTTTCCGGAAATGGCTAACCCCTTGAAAGAAGAGAGCTAAATCAAATTAAATATAATTTTTGTTGCTTCATCTCTTTAACCTACATCCTATAATTGTTCCCGCTCTTAATTTTCCTGAATTATTCATTAAACAGTAAGGCTTTTTCTCTGAAATCCACAGCTCCATCACCATAGCAACTACATCATAACAGTTTAACACTGTGACCAACTTTGCAGAGAAAACTCAAGACTCCATACCACAAATGGTCAAATACTTGTTTATGCCTTAGCAACCAAGCAAATTTGTTAACCATCAAACAATAAATAACAACCAACAAAAGTTTTACTCAGAAAACCCTGCAAAGATTTAAAATTGATCTCCATGTTTCCTTTCAGACCCAGTCAGAAGCACACGCTATGCTTCTTTTAGAAAATTTCCCTCAAATTAAACAAAATTTTTCTGACATTTTTTGCAGTAAAACATGAGGAAAGTTCAACCGATGTTTTTTTACATTATGTTTTTTCAACTTTGAGTGAATATAAAGCTAAATCCCTCAAGTATTATAACACCTTTAGCTCTGTAATCAAACATAAGTCAAACATAAAAAAATGTAGTTTTGTGTTTTTTGAGACCTAGAAAGAATTCAATCTGGAGGGGTTAAAACAGAAAGGCAATTTCCAATGATGTTCGCTAGCAATATAGATGCTTATTTTAGAAATGCTGATAGTCTGTTAAACATAGAAAGAGTTCTTTACAAACAGGGGCTGTGACAGGTGCCACAGTTTACAAAGCGTTGGCAACCATACTAACAAATCACATATAATGAACATTAAACATTTGGCAGTTGACAGTATGAGTTGACAGTACATGTGGTACAAATTCCCTTCTTATTTATTGTAAGCACAGAGAATTAAATAATAAGCATACATTTCAGTTTTAAAAACCAAGTGCGGAAATTTATTGCTAGATGTCACTCATGCGTCACGGTAAACTTGTGTAATCACAACTATTGGTCCCCATCTTCTGCGTATATAATAAATAAATTGAGTTTCTTTCCATACATATTCTTAGTAACTTTAGGCCTACCTCAAGCATTTCTTTCACTACCAAATCATGGATGCAATGGTTTTTAATCAACTACAGGACCAAGAAAGTCTTTCAGTCTGGATTTGAAAAGTTTTATTCCATAGAAATGGCCCTAGCGGGCTTTAAAGGGTTTTTAATGTCCTTTTTATCGACTCAAACAGATTGGCTGAGGAAGCTTTGGTTGGGCGTTACATTAACAGATCATTTAACATGCAGATCATTTAACAATTCTGCTGACAAATTATATGATTAAAGAAATTGAACAAGCTTTTAAATGCAAGATGATGTGTTTTTTTATTAACTGTAATGAGTGTGGATTTATTGGAGGAATGTTTTGGTTGGATCACTTTATTTTGGAGTCTTGACACCTGAGACTCCTTTAAATTACGCTACTGGTTTATGTTTATTAATCTTAAAAGTCTTTGTAGTGTGTAAGCTAGTGTATTCTTTGGGCGTTATTTCCTTTGCTCGATGTTTCATATTGCACTTCTTCTATGTAAACAACCAATTCATTTAATTATAGTTGGTTCTAAATGGCACTGGCTCGAACTAACAGCTTTGGAGACTGGTTCCTAATGGCACCAAAAACGTTCCTTATGATTATGAGTAAAAAAAAAACAGATTTGGTGCTATGTTGCAAGATTTTTTTTAGAACGTAACCACCTCTAAAGGCTGACTGCCACTGCCTATACAAACTAGCATTCTAGCATTCTATCTAAAGAGTACGATTATATGCAAGATACCAAGCATAGTGACTTGATCCCATTTATTTTTAATGGAAACAACAAAAGTGACCTTCTTTAACATTGCGTGGCGGCCTCCGGGGAATACAGACAAGCCACAAAATTAACAAAATTTTCATTTTCATGCGTAACATCTAGTAAGAAGTTCTTGCTGTGATTCCTCAGCTGATTCAATAGTTCTTATTCATCACACTAAACAAGTTTGTTAACAACTATTGGTCCCGATCTACTGCAATTATTCTGTTCCATCCATGTAAAAACATGCTGTTATCGGTCCAAGCAGACAGGCCTTATTACTTTAGGCTATCTCAAGTCTCTCTTTTCGCTACCAAAATGTTTTTTTATTCATCTACATGACCGTCTGGCAATGAATTATATTTTGGAATTATATCACTCAGGATTTAAAAGGTTTTATTCAAGAGAAACCGTCCCACAGTGTTTTGAAGTGTTTTTTTAGCTGTTATTGACTGTTATTCTGTAGACTATTTTACACAAACATTTTTTATCTTCCATCTGCCTTCGACACAGTGGATCCTGCATCTTACTGTCTACACTTGAACACCGTAAATTGCATGTACCAACAGTAAAAAACAACTACAAATCTTATTGTAGCCCCCTGAGAATGGCACCAACTATAAATAAACACTTTTCCAGTTATGTCATGTTCAGAATATAGACTATTGCTTGTTAAGACTAGTGACCATTCAAAAACAATGTAACCCTTGATGCCCTTTTTTAGCTTCATATTTGCTCAGAGATCATTTTAAATGTTTTTTTTTTACTTTGTAGTCAATATTTTTATGGGTTCACAACCCTTTGTCACCTTCTGCAGTCTTCCGCTACGTTTCTGGGTGAACATCCTCAAGAATCCTCACTTCATCTTCGATGTGCATGTGACCGAGGTGGTGGATGCTTCTCTGTCCGTCATAGCTCAGACCTTCATGGATGCCTGCACTAAATCAGAGCACAAACTCAGCCGTGTAAGAGAATGCTCCACAGACAAATTAATCTAAGAAATGAATCATTTATCGACTCACTCTATCTCTTTCCTCCAGGATTCTCCCAGCAACAAATTACTCTATGCAAAGGAGATCTCTACCTACAAAAGAATGGTGGATGAGTAAGTCTTTTTGAATGCTCACAGCTATTTACAGTTTGCTGCTTAGCTACGAAGGCCGTCACACACCTAGATGAATTTAAATTTGCATGCTCAGATAGCATCTCTGCAGGGGGATTTTTCGGTAGTTTCACACCTCTGCTGTTTAATGTTGATGCAGTGATGCCCCTCGCTGGATTTCCCAGTCAAAATTGTTTTGTGGCTTACCAAAATATGAAGGGCATCGAAATTGGAGGCGATTCAAAGACATTGTTTATGAGAGATACTGCCTTTTGAAGGTTATTAAGGTCCCAGTGATAGTGTTTAGTATTTTTATTATTGTTGATTTAAAAGGGGTATGCTATTGCACCTTTAAACACAGATTTTTGGGTAATCGTCTCCTCGTACCTTCATCTTTGGCACAATCCTGAAAAGCAGATCATACTAAAGGCTTGGTCTTAAATCTGTTTAACAGTAGAAATAAACAGAGTGTACAATTTTTTCATGTTTGTATTAAAAGCCTTTTGTTTTTTTTCCATAGCTACTATAAAGGGATCCGACAGATGGTGTCAGTCAGTGACCAGGAGATGAACACTCACCTAGCTGAAGTGTCTCGGGTAAGTGCACACTTCAGTTATTACTATGGATGGTTAAGAGGATTGTTTGGATTTATGATTGTTTTCCATAGGCCCACACAGAGAAACTGAATACACAAGTGGCTCTTCACCAGCTGTACCGGTACGCCAGCAAATATTACGACGGGGTGAGTGCAAACACACAAACACTCTCAAAGGTAACAGGTAGTGACAGCAGTGATGTGTTAAAATGACAATGAATACATCTTATGAAATTAACAGCATTTCATTATTGTTGTTTAATTAATTTGCGTGTGGTTTGTTTTGATTGAAAAACCATAGGGAATAATTATATCAGTTTGAAGCTAATTTCGCTCGCAGCAGGAACATTTACATAAATAGATAAAAACTGATTTAAAGAAGGGGAA
Organism: Danionella dracula; assembly: GCA_900490495.1. Taxonomy (NCBI): domain Eukaryota; kingdom Metazoa; phylum Chordata; class Actinopteri; order Cypriniformes; family Danionidae; genus Danionella; species Danionella dracula. The sequence goes on from UELW01000511.1 coordinate 4,152,745, forward strand.
GGGGAGTCGGGAGACAAATGATCGGGGAAAATTAACAGAACGTACATTGCTGAGATGGATAGCTAGATGATGCATGGTTGAAAAGTCTGTCTGTATCTCCTCAGATCATCCTGTCTCTGGATGAAGACCCCACAGCTCAAAGCAAACAGCTCGCGCTCAGACTGCAGCAGATCGCCGCTGCTCTTGAGAACAAGATCACGGATCTCTGACCCTGTCCTGCAAGCTCACAATGTGTGTCTGTGAGAGTTGAACCAACACTTACTGTCTAGAGAGAGAGAGAGAGAGAGAGAGAGAGAGAGAGAGAGAGAGAGAGAGAGAGAGAGATAACTACACTGGTCTGACTCAGAAGCTCTGTCCTGATTGAAAGACTATGTTCTTCAGCTGTGAAGTGTTTAAAGACAGTCACTAATCAAAGATTTTATCTGTAACACTTTACATTAAAGTGATAAGAATCATCATTAGTTCATGCATAAGTTAACTATCTACTATAATGAGTTAATGGTGCATTAATGATGAGTTAACATATGTTTAATCATGATTTCATTAAACCTCTACATGAGTCATTTAAATTAATACATCAATTACTGCCTTACTTAATGATTCATTATTGAATGTTAATTAATGCATTTATTCACAATAAATAAATAAATACAAATTTATCTTGTAGAACTTTAATTTATAATTAAATAATGATGCATTGATGATGATGTTCCCCTAAATTAAAGTTGTGACCTCATTTAAGTAATTAACTAGCTAATCATAATTAACTAATCATGAACTTTGGAGTTTTTGTTTGATATTTTATTTTTCCCTACTATAGATTTGCTGGAGAGTGGTGAATATCATTTTTAACTCTTCATGAATTAATTGATAGTTCATGATTAGTTCATCATTATTAGGTGGTCATTTTCGTTTAAACAACACTTCATTGTTTACTCATTATTTAGTTATTAACTATATTTCTACAAGAGCATTCTTGAAATGTTCTTATTCAAAATTGTCTGTTAATGTGTTAACTAAACAGAAAAAAAGAATTAATTAAGATCGTAATTGATGGACTTTTCCATATGACTCATGTACAGATTTAAATAGTTCTTGTTAACTTGTCGTATATTAAAGGTTCATTTATGCATTAATTAATGATAAATCATGTCATCTTATTGCAAAGTATTATTGTTTCACCAAATGCTTGGGAAAAGATTCCAAAACACACTTATCAACGAATGCTCAAACCTTCCTCAGCAAACCGTTCACCCAATCCATAATCAAGAAGAATTTCTGAAGCTCTGTTTACACCAGAAAGCAGAAAACTTCTTGTACCGCGCCGAGGAGGCCACGGAAACTCTGTCTCAGCCGTCTGTCCAAACATGGTTTTGCATGGAGGAGGAGCTTCAGTTTCCATTCTTTTTTACTTCAAATATGTCTCCCTCACTATCGTCCACTTCTTTCAGCTACATATCTTCAGTGATTCGTCAGTGTTACAATTCTAGCTTAGCAGCTAAAGTGTCATTACTTCCCCAATGTGAGTAGAAAACTTGAAACTCACCAGGACTCTTCCTCTTCACTAGCACTCCTCCAAACTTAACATGCAAAACATCTGCTTTTAAACAAAGCTTTACAGTGACTTGATTGCATTTTTGGGGGATTATTATAGAGAAAAATAGGCAGCCTGCTTTTTAGCTGATCAGCACAATCTATTATCCTCGAGTGTGAGCCAGAATCAGAGTTTGAACTCTCTAGGGAAGCATAACATTACATTCATCCGTTATAGGCTTTAATATACCAGAAAATCATTAAAAAAAAGAATTCAGTAGATACTGTTTGACATGATACAATTTAAAAAATGAATACATTTTAAATAGGAATTGAACCATGTCCTCTGGAGGCTGGACCTTCTCTTTTGTAAATGTTCGGTTCAGTCGTTGAACACTTTAGAAGATTGTGGTTCGTGAATTGGGACAAAGCAAGAGAAGCTGTTTAGAGCATCAGTGGTATGAACTCCTTCTTCAATAGAGATTCCTAGCCATGTGTTTTTAATTGTGCTGAATTTATGCAGAACGCTTTGCAAGAGGCATTTCCTTTTAAAGAAACAGCCTTTTGTCTATCATGTATGTGTATGAATGAGTGTTTCTGTATTGTGAGCCCCAACCTTTTTTTTTTTTGTTCAGTGATTCAATCGAAATCGCACAAAGGTAGCGTTAAGACTTGACGAAGAGGGGTTAGGATAACATAATAGTGTACTTTTACAGTTTCTGTGTGATGGACTGGGTTTAAATGTGCAACTGATGCTTACTACACAATACAACATTTCAAAATAGTTGTAATTTTAATGTGTAAAAACACAGTTTAATTTCACAAAACACAACTTTTGATATCATATAATACACCATCTGCTAGAACTAAAAAGGCTAAACACTGTGTAGTAATACATATGAAAAATGTTTTAAAAAGTATAAATATTGTGAATATTACAGAATTGTAGCTTCTAACAGAGTGCAGCAAGGAAAACCCTTGTTTAGTATTTACAAATTTATATTATTATATTAACCCCTTCAGACCAGAATTTTCTTCTAGGTCGCAATAAAAATAAAAAAAAAAAATATATATATATATATATATATATATATATATATATATATATATATATATATATATATATATATAATACTTTCTTTTCTTAATTCAGGAATTATTATTTTTAAGGGGTTAAGTTAATAAATAATTACAGCAGACCGATGTTCTATTAGCGTATGTCTGCTACATATGGTTGTAAAACTAGAGCATCCATGATGCTGCACAAACAAAATCATGAGCCTCCTCCCATGAAACAATGTTGTAATTAGTCCCCCTACAATTTCACAATTCTTTAATATTTGTTTTATTTTTGTGTGCTTCTTTGAATACATCAAGAAAGTAAACTCGATGTGAATAGTTTCACACCTGACAAAATGTGTACTTGAAAGCGTTGAAAGCAATGCTTCCTATCATGAGCGATTCAGAGACAAAAGGGCGAAGGGCTCTCTGTGCCTTCCGCCTTAGAAAGCTTCTTCAGACCAGTCTCCTCCCACAGAGGCGTGACTGAATTAGGAATGCGAACCAGAGAGTATAAGATTTTAGTAAGTTTAGTACATTTTGTTGTTGTTGTTTATTTTTTTATTTTTTTATTTTTTTTTTTATCATTTCCAAAATGATACCAAACATTATCTCGTTCAATGATCAACAATAATTTTTTTAGGAATAAATGAGGTGATGGAACCGTTTGGAGGTGCCCCTCAACACTGCGGCAGGGGCCTACAAGCCTTTGTAGACAATTGTTAGGTAATACTAGGATAAACGTCCATTCATGAGGAGGCCAACAAGTTTCAACCTTACAGTGGGATTATCCTTTTTTACTTAAAGAATTAAACTCACTAATGAACATCTTTTTAACAGTATGCATTTGCAGGGAAGTGCCATTTCATTCATTCATCTTCATGTTGGCTTTTTCCCTTTCGGGGTCGCCACAGCGGAATGAACCACCAACTCTCTGGCATATGTTTTACGCAGCGGATGCCCTTCGCAGCCGCAACCTATCGCTGGGAAACATTCACTCACACATTCACACTTTAACACTATGGGCAATTGTTCTTACTCAATTCACTTATTCCGCATGTCTTTGGACTTGTGGGGAAACCGGAGCACCCGGAGAAAACCCACGCGATCACGAGGAGAACATGCAAACTCCACACAGAAATGCCAACCGACCCAGCCGAGGTTCGAACCAGCAACCTTCTTGCTGTGAGACGACCGTGCTACCCACTGCGCCACCGTGATGCTCCATTTCATTCAAATGTTTTCTTTATAGTTAGCTTTTCCATTTTCTGGTGCATACCTACAGATATTTTTAGAGTTCATTTTGAACCAGAGAATGTAGAAAACACAGTGGATGGACACCACTGCAATTTTTTCCAAACATATCTATTAAATTCATTCTCCAAGCTTCCCTTTCATGTCAGACACTCTCTCACATAATTGAGGCAATAATGACAGGAAAAAAACTGCTCTAAAGTATTTAGTGTGTATGATGGAACCTCTAAGAAGGATTTTCATGTTTATTTATGCTTGGCAAGACAACAAATGGTTTGCTACTGAGGGAGTTTAATAGGTACGATGTTAATAGTCACTCATTGACAGATTATTATTATTATTAGTAGTAGTAGTAGTATCTACTTTCGCCTAGTTGGTTGGAGCTGAGTTTAAATCTAACTAAATTTCTGACTATGTTACTGTTCTCAGCCCTGTTGCTTTCAAAAGGGATGGTTACCCTACTGCAATCTCAACTGTAGTGACCTGCATTTTCTCTATTATAACATTACACTGCAAATATTCACTAGAATCCAAACCAAAATTAACATTTTCTCACATTTATCTAGAAAAACTTATACATTGTCACCCAGCACCTAATTTGAAGTACATTCACTGCACATTCATCTGCTTCTTAACATGAGTATTTTTAAATCTTATTTTAAGCAATAAATGGCTATTTCACAGTCTCCTGAAAAAAAAGAACTCATAAGTATTGAAAAAAGACCAGCCATAAAATAAAACCCACTGTTTATCTAATCTAAACTTTCTAAATTGTGCGTTAGGACTAATAACTTAGATTTTTATAGTCAAAACTCATTTAAAAGCACAGTGATGGTGATGCTGTCTGTGTAGTTGATACATTATGCTCATTTTAATGCCTTTCTGTAGCCAAATGTGCCTTAAACGTGTTTCCAGTGTGGGGATGGAGTTTCCTGTAGAGGTCAAAGGTTGTGACATCTGTGAACTGTGGTGTTAGACGTACTATAAGTGCAGTATTGAGAGGTGTGCTGTAGCCAGGACAAGCCAATATTCCTGAACATGTGCTGTATGTGTAGAGCAAAAGTGTTGGTTTTAATACGTGGATGTTCATGAGGGAGAAAGGGTGTTTTTGTGAGTGTGTATGCTTTTTAGGAGCTGTACTGCACTGAGTGTGGAGGAAAATGTCAAATGTTCCCTCCGGGTGGCTGGCGTTTTGATTGGTCTTTATGCAAAATGAATTATTGATTAGCACAATGTTTTTTTATTGTACCCACCCTGAATTGTGTTTCAACGGTGTGTATGAACAAACAATCTGTACACGACCTTTTCTTACTGCTGTGCAGTTAATATTCATATTTTATGTCTGAAAGAATATATATATATATATATATGCCTTTGTATTAAATGCAAACCTGTCTACACTGTTCTCCGTGTGTTCAAAACTTTTTCTTGCCCTTTATTGTGCAAGTCCCGAAGGAGAGAATTTTGGGATTGTGGAGGACTGCTGATCTGATCCTTTATTAAAAGAATAATTATATCACTTTTCAAGTTCTGTCTTCGTATTTTCTTAAGTTGAGATTTGATTGTCATTACACTTTCATTTAAAGCATCTGTGTTTCACGATGAGTCTATCTTTTTCCTGTTGATCTGGGATCTCGTTTATGTTACGCCTGTAAATGCATGTATACTAACAGGAAGCACTGTACAGTATCTCTGTATTGGGAAAATATATAAAACTATTAATTGAGCCTAAAAGTTTTTTAAGCAAACTGAAAGCTGGCTTTTGCTTTAGCGACCTGAGCTTCTAACTGCAGATATAGTCTTTAGTACACTCTAAAAATTGTGCTGAAAAAGCTGAAATTTGTTGTACAATTCAAAAGAATCTACAGATTTTTTTTTACAGTTAGTCAATTTAGTTTCTTTGTCTTCTCAAAATTGACTAAAATTAATAGTTTTAATGGGTCAACGTATCACACTAACACACTTCAACAAACTATTTTTAATTCAAATTAATAGTCCTTCTTAAAAAAATGACTTAATGAATACATTGATATTTCTGTATTTTACCATGTTTAATTTCTATTGAATTTTGACAATAAAAATGTTTTAAGCCACTTTACGTTCAATAGGATAGGATTGTTTGTAGTCGAATTTGGAGAGAAGCCAGGAAAGGAAACATCCTGAATTGGATATGCACTGGCCATATCACCCAGAAGCTCATGACTGGTTCCCCACTGAAGAGAAGTTTTTTTTTAATCTTTATTACCTTTTTATCTGTAATTGATCAAGACATGAACAAATACAATGGTTTGATGCTCTTTACAGCAAGTTTATATGCTTCTTTGCTAAACAGGATTGATATTGAGCATTGAAACCCACATTATTATTACAATTGATTTGCATGTTCAAAGGAAAGACACTAAAATTTTTACTTGCATATTCGTGAATAATACATTTCACAGAATTGTGGATCTTTCAGCAGGGACCATCACTCATCCTATTCTCCCTGGGCCAGGCTTACAAAGATGATGTTCTTCCTGGTCCTTCAGGAACTATTCGTTTCCGTCCCAGGAGTCGCCATCAAGGTGGAGTCGATCCTGATTGGCTTCCAGTGTGTGTTTCATGTTTAAACAGGTTCTTTAAAAGGTGGGTCTCAATTGGTTTCTGAACAAAGGACACACTGACAACAGAATGCCTATATTGTGACAAACTCTTGTTTCTTGTGGGAGTCATGTGGGAACAGATCAACAACTGTCACTGGAATACCAATCCCTATTTCACATAATTTAATTATTATTATAAAAATACTCAGCTTATTATAAAAATTAACTGATGTAATTAACAAAAATAATGATGGCGTATTAATGAAATTAACCCAACTGTTAATGAATGCATATTTATAAATATGATGAAAAACTAATGATAAGTTCAAAACGTTCAAAAGTTTTAAATTAGATATGCAAATAAATCTTTAGTGTAAACAAGAAACCGTGAACCTCAAACACATAGCACAAAAAAGAAAATGTAAAGTTCTTTAATAAGTTTTATTTAAGATTTAATAGAACTAGTGTGTTTTGAGGACAAATATATATTCAGGGAAAACAGGTGATATGAAAATGGGGGACTGTGCTCCAGTAGAAACAGATGTCTAGCAACACTACTGCAACACACAAATGCTATCTAATCAAAACTGTGTTTGATAGGGAACTTTAACCAAAAACTGTGTTTGATAGGGAACTTTAACCAAAAACTGTGTTTGATGGGGAATTCTAACCAAAAACTGTGTTTGATGGGGAATTCTAACCAAAAACTGTGTTTGATAGGGAATTCTAACCAAAACTGTGTTTGATGGGGAATTCTAACCAAAACTGTGTTTGATACGGAATTCTAACCAAAACTGTGTTTGATGGGGAATTCTAACCAAAACTGTGTTTGATAGGGAATTCTAACCAAAACTGTGTTTGATGGGGAATTCTAACCAAAACTGGGTTTGATGGGGAATTCTAACCAAAACTGTGTTTGATGGGGAATTCTAACCAAAACTGGGTTTGATGGGGAATTCTAACCAAAACTGTGTTTGATGGGGAATTCTAACCAAAACTGCGTTTGATGGGGATTTCTAACCAAAACTGTGTTTGATAGGAAATTCTAACCAAAACTGTGTTTGATGGGGAATTCTAACCAAAACTGTGTTTGATAGGAAATTCTAACCAAAACTGGGTTTGATGGGGAATTCTAACCAAAACTGTGTTTGATAGGAAATTCTAACCAAAACTGTGTTTGATGAGTAATTCTAACAAAAACTGCGTTTGATAGGGAATTCTAACCAAAACTGGGTTTGATGGGGAATTCTAACAAAAACTGGGTTTGATGGGGAATTCTAACCAAAACTGGGTTTGATGAGTAATTCTAACCAAAACTGGGTTTGATGAGTAATTCTAACCAAAACTGTGTTTGATAGGGAACTTTAACCAAAAAACTGTGTTTGATAGGGAACTTTAACCAAAAACTGTGTTTGATAGGGAATTCTAACCAAAACTGTGTTTGATGGGGAATTATAACCAAAAACTGTTTTGATAGGGAATTCTAACCAAAACTGGGTTTGATGGGGAATTCTAACCAAAACTGTGTTTGATACGGAATTCTAACCAAAACTGGGTTTGATGGGGAATTCTAACCAAAACTGTGTTTGATAGGGAATTCTAACCAAACTGGTTGATGGGGAATTCTAACCAAAACTGGGTTTGATAGGGAATTCTAACCAAAACTGGGTTTGATGGGGAATTCTAACCAAAACTGGGTTTGATGGGAATTCTAACCAAAAACTGGGTTTGATGGGGAATTCTAAACCAAAACTGCGTTTGATGGGGATTTCTAACCAAAACTGTGTTTGATAGGAAATTCTAACCAAAACTGGGTTTGATGGGGAATTCTAACCAAAACTGTGTTTGATAGGAAATTCTAACCAAACTGGGTTTGATGGGAATTCTAACCAAAACTGTGTTTGATAGGAAATTCTAACCAAAACTGTGTTTGATGAGTAATTCTAACAAAAACTGCGTTTGATGGGGAATTCTAACCAAAACTGCGTTTGATGGGGAATTCTAACAAAAACTGGGTTTGATGGGGAATTCTAACAAAAACTGGGTTTGATGAGTATTCTAACCAAAACTGGGTTTGATGAGTAATTCTAACCAAAACTGTGTTTGATAGGGAATTCTAACAAAAACTGGGTTTGATGGGGAATTCTAACCAAAACTGTGTTTGATAGGGAATTCTAACCAAAGCTGGGTTTGATGGGGAATTCTAACCAAAACTGGGTTTGATGGGGAATTCTAACAAAAACTGTGTTTGAAAGGGAATTCTAACCAAAACTGGGTTTGATGGGGAATTCTAACCAAAACTGCGTTTGATGGGGAATTCTAACCAAAACTGCGTTTGATGGGGAATTCTCACCAAAACTGGGTTTGATGGGGAATTCTAACCAAAACTGGGTTTGATACGGAATTCTAACCAAAACTGTTTGATAGGGAATTCTAACCAAAACTGGGTTTGATGGGGAATTCTAACCAAAACTGGGTTTGATAGGGAATTCTAACCAAAACTGTGTTTGATGGGGAATTCTAACCAAAACTGCGTTTGATGGGGATTTCTAACCAAAACTGTGTTTGATAGGAAATTCTAACCAAAACTGGGTTTGATGGGGAATTCTAACCAAAACTGTGTTTGATAGGAAATTCTAACCAAAACTGGGTTTGATGGGGAATTCTAACCAAAACTGTGTTTGATAGGAAATTCTAACCAAACTGTGTTTGATGAGTAATTCTAACAAAACGCGTTTGATGGGGAATTCTAACCAAAACTGCGTTTGATGGGGAATTCTAACAAAAACTGGGTTTGATGGGGAATTCTAACAAAAACTGGGTTTGATGAGTAATTCTAACCAAAACTGGGTTTGATGAGTAATTCTAACCAAAACTGTGTTTGATAGGGAACTTTAACCAAAAACTGTGTTTGATAGGGAACTTTAACCAAAAACTGTGTTTGATAGGGAATTCTAACCAAAAACTGTGTTTGATGGGGAATTATAACCAAAAACTGTGTTTGATAGGGAATTCTAACCAAAACTGGGTTTGATGGGGAATTCTAACCAAAACTGTGTTTGATACGGAATTCTAACCAAAACTGTGTTTGATGGGGAATTCTAACCAAAACTGTGTTTGATGGGGAATTATAACCAAAAACTGTGTTTGATAGGGAATTCTAACCAAAACTGGGTTTGATGGGGAATTCTAACCAAAACTGTGTTTGATACGGAATTCTAACCAAAACTGTGTTTGATGGGGAATTCTAACCAAAACTGTGTTTGATAGGGAATTCTAACCAAAACTGTGTTTGATGGGGAATTCTAACCAAAACTGGGTTTGATAGGGAATTCTAACCAAAACTGTGTTTGATGGGGAATTCTAACCAAAACTGGGTTTGATGGGGAATTCTAACCAAAACTGTGTTTGATGGGGAATTCTAACCAAAACTGCGTTTGATGGGGATTTCTAACCAAAACTGTGTTTGATAGGAAATTCTAACCAAAACTGGGTTTGATGGGGAATTCTAACCAAAACTGTGTTTGATAGGAAATTCTAACCAAAACTGGGTTTGATGGGGAATTCTAACCAAAACTGTGTTTGATAGGAAATTCTAACCAAAACTGTGTTTGATGAGTAATTCTAACAAAAACTGCGTTTGATGGGGAATTCTAACCAAAACTGCGTTTGATGGGGAATTCTAACAAAAACTGGGTTTGATGGGGAATTCTAACAAAAACTGGGTTTGATGAGTAATTCTAACAAAAACTGGGTTTGATGAGTAATTCTAACCAAAACTGTGTTTGATAGGGAATTCTAACAAAAACTGGGTTTGATGGGGAATTCTAACCAAAACTGTGTTTGATAGGGAATTCTAACCAAAGCTGGGTTTGATGGGGAATTCTAACCAAAACTGGGTTTGATGGGGAATTCTAACAAAAACTGTGTTTGAAAGGGAATTCTAACCAAAACTGGGTTTGATGGGGAATTCTAACCAAAACTGCGTTTGATGGGGAATTCTAACCAAAACTGCGTTTGATGGGGAATTCTCACCAAAACTGGGTTTGATGGGGAATTCTAACCAAAACTGGGTTTGATACGGAATTCTAACCAAAACTGTTTGATAGGGAATTCTAACCAAAACTGGGTTTGATGGGGAATTCTAACCAAAACTGGGTTTGATAGGGAATTCTAACCAAAACTGTGTTTGATGGGGGAATTCTAACCAAAACTGGGTTTGATGGGGAATTCTAACCAAAACTGCGTTTGATGGGGATTTCTAACCAAAACTGTGTTTGATAGGAAATTCTAACCAAAACTGGGTTTGATGGGGAATTCTAACCAAAACTGTGTTTGATAGGAAATTCTAACCAAAACTGGGGTTTGATGGGGAATTCTAAACCAAAACTGTGTTTGATAGGAAATTCTAACCAAAACTGTGTTTGATGAGTAATTCTAACAAAAACTGCGTTTGATGGGGAATTCTAACCAAAACTGGGTTTGATGGGGAATTCTAACAAAAACTGCGTTTGATGGGGAATTCTAACCAAAACTGTGTTTGATGGGGAATTCTAACCAAAACTGGGTTTGATGGGGAATTCTAACCAAAACTGTGTTTGATGGGGAATTCTAACCAAAACTGGGTTTGATAGGGAATTCTAACCAAAACTGTGTTTGATGGGGAATTCTAACCAAAACTGGGTTTGATAGGGAATTCTAACCAAAACTGGGTTTGATAGGGAATTCTAACCAAAACTGTGTTTGATGGGGAATTCTAACCAAAACTGGGTTTGATAGGGAATTCTAACCAAAACTGTGTTTGATGGGGAATTCTAACCAAAACTGGGTTTGATGGGGAATTCTAACCAAAACTGCGTTTGATGGGGATTTCTAACCAAAACTGTGTTTGATAGGAAATTCTAACCAAAACTGGGTTTGATGGGGAATTCTAACCAAAACTGTGTTTGATAGGAAATTCTAACCAAAACTGGGTTTGATGGGGAATTCTAACCAAAACTGTGTTTGATAGGAAATTCTAACCAAAACTGTGTTTGATGAGTAATTCTAACAAAAACTGCGTTTGATGGGGAATTCTAACAAAAACTGGGTTTGATGGGGAATTCTAACAAAAACTGGGTTTGATGAGTAATTCTAACCAAAACTGTGTTTGATGAGTAATTCTAACCAAAACTGTGTTTGATAGGGAATTCTAACAAAAACTGGGTTTGATGGGGAATTCTAACCAAAACTGTGTTTGATAGGGAATTCTAACCAAAACTGTGTTTGATAGGGAATTCTAACCAAAGCTGGGTTTGATGGGGAATTCTAACCAAAACTGGGTTTGATAGGGAATTCTAACCAAAACTGTGTTTGATGGGGAATTCTAACCAAAACTGGGTTTGATGGGGAATTCTAACCAAAACTGGGTTTGATGGGGAATTCTAACCAAAACTGGGTTTGATGGGGAATTCTAACCAAAACTGGGTTTGATGGGGAATTCTAACCAAAACTGGGTTTGATACGGAATTCTAACCAAAACTGTGTTTGATAGGGAATTCTAACCAAAACTGGGTTTGATGGGGAATTCTAACCAAAACTGGGTTTGATGGGGAATTCTAACCAAAACTGGGTTTGATGGGGAATTCTAACCAAAACTGGGTTTGATGAGTAATTCTAACCAAAACTGGGTTTGATGGGGAATTCTAACCAAAACTGGGTTTGATGGGGAATTCTAACCAAAACTGTGTTTGATGGGGAATTCTAACCAAAACTGGGTTTGATGGGGAATTCTAACCAAAACTGGGTTTGATGGGGAATTCTAACCAAAACTGTGTTTGATGGGGAATTCTAACCAAAACTGGGTTTGATAGGGAATTCTAACCAAAACTGGGTTTGATGGGGAATTCTAACCAAAACTGGGTTTGATGGGGAATTCTAACCAAAACTGTGTTTTATAGGGAATTCTAACCAAAACTGGGGTTTGATGGGGAATTCTAACCAAAACTGGGTTTGATGGGGAATTCTAACCAAAACTGGGTTTGATGGGAAATTCTAACCAAAACTGGGTTTGATAGGGAATTCTTACCAAAACTCAACACCAAACACCAAATGTTCTCATTTGACAAGTGCACCCTGAAATAAAAAAAGTCCTTCAGTCAATCTTCTATATAGTTACTTCAAAGCAGAGAGTTGAACTCATAATAGATAATTCTGTGGTGTACAAATAGAACTATCATACAAGTGCAACAGTTTAACGCTTAAAAGAATTATTTTTTAAGGCTATTTTCATTTAACTTCATTTAAATTTAGAGGATTTTATTTGGTAACCTCAAATATCTTTAACAGTTATTTAGGAATGAGCATAACAAAAGGACTACTCCCTGTGATGGGAATTACAGTAGCATGCTTAAAATTCTGTGGGATTGTCAGGGTTGTGTTTGGGTTTTCCCCTTTTGGTTTTTATTCTTGTCTAGTCTTCTTGTTTTCTATTATTATAGAGTTAGCTTCTGTTTATTTCATTACAGTTTGTAAATGCACTCCTGTCTGGTTAAGGGTCTTGATTGATTTCCACCTGTGTTTAGTTGTTCCCGGTTCAGTTCAGTATAGTCACCTGTGTTAGTTCTCATTTAGGATCATTGTCTTCCTTTATGAGCTGTTTAATGTGGTGAGTCCTGTTGTAATCTGTGTTTTGTTTTAGTCTTTAATCGTATACATTTATGCTTATTTTAGTTATTGGAGGTTTTCCCCTCTGGCGCTATTTTTGTGTTGTTATTTTCTGTTTCAATAATAAAGCGATTAACTAAACCTCTGGATGTCGTGCGTGGGTTCTGCTACTACCCTTCTCTCATTAAGATCTTGACAGGGATTTTGTAAAACTGTATGCAAAAAAAGGAGCTTGTTTTATTATTTGGTAGCATGAAGTACATTTTTAAAAATGTCAGTTCCTCATCCGAAAGATCAGATACCACAGAAATGATCAATCTTAATGTGTTGTAACTACTCAAATATAATATGTACATTTTACCTATACTTTTTTTTGCGTTTAACAGAATAATTTATATTAAATACTCACCTGGACTTCTCTTCACCGAGGTTTTTAAATAAAACCATCATTCTTTTTTTGAGTGCTAAGATTTGGAACTATGTTATGAGAGCTGAACAAACACTCATTAACTAAAATGAATAGAACAGCTGATTTGTACACATAACCGTGTTATATAATTGCATTATTTATGCATTGAGAATAAGGGTGTGTTTAATTAAACTATCAACAGTGCAAGTTAATTTTTTTGGAGTGTAGGAACATTCCTACTGCAAGAGAGACTCAAGAACCCTGGCTACCTGTGACTCTATACTCAAATGAATCCAACCGTTCCACCTCAAATCCTCAAGCTATTGAATTAAGTTGGTCACGATTCGTAGCAACTGGATTTCAGCCTAAAAAGCTCAGATTCTCCACATGCTGGGATAAGAAGTGCTGCTTTCATTCTCGCCGTGAGAGCTGTCACTCAAGTAACGGCGTGTTTGTGAGTGTGATCACCTGCAGAGGTTTCTCTTTCAGATATCAATGAGATTTCTGCAGCTTTGCCTTAAAAAAGAGATGAGCCACGGTCTTGCAAACATTTTCCCATCATTTATTCACCTTAAAATTGCTCCAGCTTACCAGAGTTCCTTCTTCTGTTGAGCTTTGCAAAAGACTTACATCAAACCTCACCTGAAAAAAGGAATATCTATAATTAATAATGCAGTGCTTGCTTGGCAAAAAACAAGCAGCTGAAGCTTGTGAACATGTATAAGGCACATCTCTCACAGGAGACCGCAGACAGTCTGAAACTGATCAGGGATGCTCTGTTTTTTGGGGTTTTTTTTTGTTTTTTTGCTTCAGGGGCATCTTCCATCTTTCCTAACTCTTTTCTGGGCTTTCAAAAAGTTCCTCCAGGCACTGAAGAAAGCTTTTCCCCCTCTCATCCAGCGTCTGGAGAGCGACAGCATCAGGACACACATGGAAAGTATATTTGTGAAACTTTTCATCATTGGTAAATAGTTTTATTACAAACTAGATTACATGAGATATCACAACATAAAAAGATGGAATAAAAGCAACACAATTGTAAGGATGTGATGGGGACCTGTGATTGAAGTCTAGAAGACACTTTTTTAGGTAACAGGAGACCCATTTGAACCAAGACGAGAAGAAGTCTTGCAGGGCTTGGAAGTCAGGAAAAAAAAATATGCCAAACTGCATATTTATATTAAAAAGAGAGAGAGAGAGAGAGAGAGAGAGAGAGAGAGAGAGAGAGAGAGAGAAAGAGAAGAGAGAGAGGACGGCCTTTCATTATTATTTGATAGGAATACTTTTTATTACATGTGTGTTTGTGTGAAATGATCGCATTTCTAGCTTTTAAGTGAAAAAATATCATTACAAACAAGAAATGGAACCTTAAGCAAAGTATACACTGGAAAGTAATTCGCAAAATAAACCAAAACATCAATATGAGTTTAGTCAAGTTTAATTTTTTGTTTGTTGTTATTGTTTTATTTAACATAAAGTGTCGATTTGTTGAATTACAGTTATTAGGTTTATAAAAAAATCTGTAAAGCTTTTGGAAGTTAAATCAGGTCACGTTTTATTGCAAAAAACAAAAACAAAAAAAAAACCCCATCACAGCCAGCCAAGCATTCGTGGTCTCTCGATCTCTTTTTCTGGTGTCTGGTCACATTTTACATAATCAGATAAGGAAACAAACACAGTGGGAACTCCAATCAGATTCATTCTTAGGTCTCTTTGAGGCTGTTCTAGTGAAAGGGGGGACGTGAGATCATGAGTTCTTAGCAAAACACACTCAGAGTTCCCAAAAGCATCTTTAAAAAACATTAAAGAAATCACCATATTTTGCCAATTATTCACAACCATTCCATTACAGAAATAAAGATAAAGTAAACTGTAGACTTTTCGCAGTAGTGGACAGAAGTATCAGGGTACATGATACAAAAAATCTCTTTATATTGTTTCAATCTAACCAATTTCAGAATCAGAATGATATTATATGATATACATTTATTATATGATATAATGTATTACTATATTACTATATCTATTATCTATTACTATATTATTACTCTATGATTTATTGTTTAACAAATAATTCACTTCAGCTGAAAGTTCCATAAAGTTTGATTTTTTTAGTAGAGAACAGTTGCTTGTGTTTATAAAATACAACTCTAGAGATTTGTTAGCATTTTCAAAGTAGGAAAACAATATCTTTGAGGGACAGATTACATTGTTATATTGTTTGACAATGCTTGTTTCTTAAGCTTTTGAGTTTTGTTCTTCCATTTCAAATTAAAATAGTTTAATCGGTTGTCAATAGCAAAAATAAGGAAGACAATTTCTGGTGGGCTAAAAAATATATATATATGACTTTTTTTTACCTGGCTATTTATTTTAAACAAATCTTAGAATTGACTATAACACAGTGCACAGTATAAATCTTAACATGAATACATTTACAGTTAAACTAATAAAAAAGAAGAAAAATAACAACATTTACTAATGCATGAGACAGCGAGAACCCAGGGACCATAACGCAAAGACGCTTTACATTTTTCAGAGCATTATCCACTCACTCCACATTCACACTCTAGTAAGCTATCTTGGTAGCCTTCAGCTGCGCTGGGGAAGTCTGACAGGATGTGGCTGCCATTCTGTGCCTACGGCCTCCTGCCCACCACCAAACACACCCACCAGTCACTCACATCCACCAAACACACCCACCAGTCACTCACATCCACCAAACACACCCACCAGTCACTCACATCCACCAAACACACCCCACCAGTCACTCACATCCACCAAACACACCCACCAGTCACTCACATCCACCAAACACACCCCACCAGTCACACACATCCACCAAACACACCCACCAGTCACTCACATCCACCAAACACACCCACCAGTCACACACATCCACCAAACACACTCTAGTCACACACATCCACCAAACACACCCCACCAGTCACTCACATCCACCAAACACACCCACCAGTCACTCACATCCACCAAACACACCCCACCAGTCACTCACATCCACCAAACACACCCCACCAGTCACTCACATCCACCAAACACACCCCTCTAGTCACACACATCCACCAAACACACCCCACCAGTCACACACATCCACCAAACACACCCCACCAGTCACTCACACACCAAACACACCCCACCAGTCACTCACCACCAAACACACCCCTCTAGTCCACACATCCACCAAAACACACCCCACCAGTCACACACATCCACCAAACACACCCCACCAGTCACTCACATCCACCAAACACACCCACCAGTCACACATCCACCAAACACCCCCACCAGTCACTCACATCCACCAACACACCCCACCAGTCACACACATCCACCAAACACACCCCACCAGTCCACGCACATCCACCCAAACACACCCCAACAGGTCACACACATCCACCAAACACACTCCACCAAACACTCACATCCACCAAACACACTCCACCAGTCACTCACATCCACCAAACACACCCACCAATCACACACATCCACCAAACACACCCCACCAGTCACTCACATCCACCAAAACACACCCCACCAGTCACTCACATCCACCAAACACACCCCACCAGTCACTCACATCCACCAAACACACTCCACCAAACACACACATCCACCAAACACACCCCACCAGTCACACACATCCACCAAACACACACATCCACCAAACACACACATCCACCAAACACACCCACCAATCACACACATCCACCAAACACACCCCACCAGTCACTCACATCCACCAAACACCACCCAGCCACCTAGTCAACACTACATCCACCAAACACACCCCACCAGTCACTCACATCCACCAAACACACTCCACCAAACACACACATCCACCAAACACACCCCACCAGTCACACACATCCACCAAACACACTCCACCAAACACTCACATCCACCAAACACACTCCACCAGTCACTCACATCCACCAAACACACCCCACAATCACACACATCCACCAAAACACACCCCACCAGTCACTCACATCCCACCACAACCACACCCCACCAGTCACTCACATCCACAAACAACACACCCCCACCAGTCACTCACATCCACCCAACACACTCAACCAAACACCCAACATCCACCAAACACACCCCACCAGTCACACACATCCACCAAACACACACATCCACCAAACACACACATCCACCAAACACACCCACCAATCACACACATCCACCAAAACACACCCCACCAGTCACTCACATCCACCAAACACACCCCCACCAGTCACACACATCCACCAAACACACCCCACCAGTCACTCACATCCACCAAACACACTCCACCAAACACACACATCCACCAAACACACCCCACCAGTCACACACATCCACCAAACACACACATCCACACAGGGAAATGCGGGTGAAGTGGCTTGCCCAGAACCATAACGGCAGAGATCGAACCGTCACCTTCCAGTTACAGGACAACTAACTCCACCACTGCACCACCTTTCTGTCCCATAAATTTGTTTAACATGTGAAGAGTTTATCGGGCTAACCAAAAACTCTTTCAAATATTCTAAAATCATTGTTTTTGTTTTTAATATTTAACAGGAACATTTACATTTTTTCCATTTCTTAAAAAAACAACAACACCAACATTACATTTGGGGATACATAGTTCCCATATTTTCTTGTGTATTAAATATTTACTATGTAAAATAAAAAGTTAAATACATAGACAGGATAATTGACTTATAATTGATAATTAAATAATGACTAAATGATTAAAAAATCTTCTTCTTGGTTTAACAGAAAGTACAAGTTTCCAATATTCATGATATTTTTAAAGGGTTTGATTACAGGAGTAAATTTAATGTAGTATTTCAAAGTGTATTTTTATGCTCTGTTCAAAATGCTAAACTTGTTAGTTATTGACCAGCATTCTTTCCAATTAATTTCACACAATTTGGCATTCCAATAGAATTTTGTGCTAAAATGTGTTTGGTTTGACAAATTTGGCTAATAATATTATTGTTACAGGAGGGACTAAAATATCAATAGCATACATTTTTAGATCAGAAAGCCTTTTTTCTATTTTGTTGGAATAACGATGATTATTCATTAATCGTATCAAACCACAGGAAATAGCATTTATCACTAGTTTAAATTATTTGAAAGGTATTGACAATACCATTTTTATATATTGCTGAATAAATTACATATACAGCTATTTTATATATTACTGTATAAAATCAAATTAATCATAAGGAAGAATTTTTCCATTGTCATAACACATTGAGTTTTTTTTCTCAGAGGTGATCATCCAATGGGCTTTCACACTATACAAGCAAATGCCGCCAAGGAACGTAGAATAACGTCAGAAAAGAGGCCTTGAAGCGCCACCTGTTTTACCCAATCAAATGTCTTACAGTGGTGCCAGATGCTTTTAGTTTAGCCAATGACTGATCAGACTCTCATCTGTCATCCAATGGGAGCAGGGAGGAGGTGGGACTATGTAATGTAGCGCGGTGGTTAAGGAAGTGAGGCTTGCACGAGCTTGTTTGCAGCAAACGTTTGCTTTATTTGGTTAACCAAAGTTATTCAATGAGTAACATGGAATAAACAGCCACGATTCAGCATTCCGCGTGAGTATTACATTCCAGACTTGTTTATCTGAGCGTATAAACGCTTGAACGCGGTTGTGTTTACTGTTTATCATATACGTCAAACCAAAATATGTGTTACATTTAATATACACTATTCCTGCTCATGATGGGACAATTATTGTGTTTTTTTTTGTCTTAACAGTTTCATAATTTGTGTGTTTTAATAGAAGCACTATGTTGTAATTGTTATCTACGTTGAATATTGGGTCAGTTTATACAGGTTATTTTTACATTTACATTTTTACTCGTGTTACGTTATAATCAAATAATAAATTATCAGTCGATAGTGTTGCTGTAAGTATGGGATAGCTCAAAGTATACTTCATGAATTTGAACATATAATTTTATTACAAAGAATATTGGCAATAAAATATATTTCTTATATTTGGATCAAAATGGCATTTAGTCACTTAGAAAGTCCGGTCAGATTTATCTAAAATTTAGCTCTACTGAAATTTTATTAAAAGCCCTGACATTATTTTCTGTTGTCTTAGATCTGACTTCTTGATGAGGCTGCCCTCTTACAGAAATGTCCGGTTGCCTTAGCAACAGTACCAGCATCACAGGGCTGGTGAGTGCCCTCTGTGACTGCAAGCTCTCCGGATTGTCATGGAAACGTTGTGCTATTGGTTCCGAATCACGGGACTCAGCACATCGTTCCTTACGCAAGCGTGCATACGGGGCCCTGCTGGCTGGACTCTTCCAGGATGGGCTATCCAAACCCCCAGCGAACACCTTGTCAAACACCCCAGCCCGTAATAAAATATTAATGATCTCATTCAACCAGCGGGTGTGTGGTCACGAAGAGGAAGCAGAGAGGTTGGAAGAACTTTTGGCCCAACTTTGTGATGCAACAGACCTCACCGAACTGGATTCCATCCTGGAGCTGCTGGTGCATCTTGCTGGATCTGTGGCCCCGCCCGCTTTGTCTTTTAGTCGTGATTACATGCGTCGGGAGCGCACAGTGCACCGTAGGCCTCCTCTAGGAGGGTATCTAAGCCGCGAAACGCATCGGCTGGAGGAAAGGGGTTGGTCGCTCATCTGTGAGGAGGAGTGGGGGATGATTGGAGGAGTCTGTAAGACCCTGAACATCATGGATGCTCTGCCTGGAACTGGTTTGTTTGGATTGGGACGGAGAACGGAGACTGAGGAGAAGTTTGAGAGGGAGACCCGGCTGTCACTGTTTGGTGCCTTGCAACACTCCAGAACCACAGATATGGACATCAAACTGGAGCTTCCGCCGGTTCCCAGTAACGCAGACCTCACTGGACTCAGTATACGGGTGACTATAGTTTAATTCTTTCAACTTGTAGGAGGATTGTATCAGATAGTAGGGATAATTTTGGAATAGATTTGATTGAAAATGTAAAACATGAAAACATAATTTTACGAACCTTTTTTATTGCTTAACATTGTATGGACTAGAAGTGAGGTTCCACATGGTTTACACAGTAGAAAAAGTGACATCAAACATGATCGTTTTAAAAGGAGAATAGGAATTTGAAAAAAAAAAAAAAGATAATATGTAGTATTTAAAAAACATACTTTTTAATGTGACAGACTGTTTCTATATAGCTGAATGTCACAAGCCACTAAAGCAGCGGTCTCAATGGGGTCTTGTTGTTATATCTGTCTCTCTGTTTCACACTCTTACTGTTAACGATTCGCAGGTTCCGCTCTGTTTGGACCAGTCTGATGATGAAGGTTTCCAGTCTGCTTCTAATCTGACCCCAGATTCCCAATCAGAGACGAGCCCCAGCCCCGAGGTGGATGTTTGGGAGGCGTTGAAGACGTTTGTTCCTGGGAGGCGACGCTGTTGGGAGAACATTGGCTGGTGAATTAAAAAATATTCATTCTTTTAGAAGCAATGCATGACTTCAGTGCATCCTTAGGCTGTGTTCGGACTGCAATTTTACTCAATAAATCTTAATACTCAATTCCTTTTTTTATTTATTTTTTTTAATTAAATCAGATTTCTCGTTTATGTTGCACACAACATCTGACGTGTCTGTCCTGTGTATGAAAGCAATCCAGCTCGCTAGTAAACAGGGACGAGAATGAGGTTCGAGTTGATTGTTTAGCTTTATTTCAGTTCATTTTACGATCGGAGCCACCATCAATTCAACCAAATTTAAAGAAAAAAAAAGAAGAAATATTACTTTTATTTTCCACTTACTGCTTTCAGCTCCATCCTCACCCATGATTGATGTTAAACCATGTCCAAAAATGTGACGTCTGTCCCCCTACAATGAAAAATGGGATAATTTCAACCTGACTGTATAGACTGAGGTCGCATTGAAGACCATATACGAATCGGATTCAGGACCACATGAAAGGGACATGGATGAGATTTGAAAACACACATATTGGCAAAATTTTTTTTATAAATTTGGGTCACTTTGAGCTGCACTCTGAACATAGCCTTGCGTAAACATATTCAAACGAGAATCTAGACATGAAATAAATAAATTGAATTAGTAGGGCTGGACAATATGACCCTTAAATAACATCACAATGTTTTATGGAAGTTTGGAACTACATTTTTTATGACAAAAATGTTTTAACAATTTCAATAACATAAAGCTATACACAATATGTGCCAACTTTATTATCATAAAACAGACACAATTGCACCTTAAAACATAAAACAGGATATAAAAAAAGTTAAAACATTCAGTTAAATATCAAATATTATTTTTTAAAAGAAATATTTTTTCCAACTGTTTTATTAGGTTTTTAGTGAAAAAAAAATTATATTGCTAGAGTGATATTAACCGTCTGTATTTGAAAGTTTTATTTTTGTAGTTTAACAGCCATGTTCTCTGATACTACAATACCCAGAATGGTTAGCGTCACCGTGTACATGTTATTTAACACTGTTGGAGGTTGGTTCCAGTCCTACATTCAGCGAATCACAAATATACAAGCATGTGATCATGAACTAATGGGTAAATATAAACTCCCCGATGACAATGTGAGATGGCAAAGCATGATAGTCTTCTCAAGGCATTCAGTCGTACAGCTCTGATAACGTTTGCCCCTATCTGTAGTGATGCACACTTGTTTTTTTTTGTTTTTTTCATTCAATTTGCATTCGTCATATTACATCAACTCTCCAACGCGATAAGAAGTTTTAAACCATATTAATAATTGTACTGGTGTTATCTTAGACAATTCGATATGGCCATATCTATTGTTTCATTTTTGAAGGGACTTGGGAATTGTGTAGGGTTCTTGAAACAGACATATGTAGATGCTGCATGAACGCCCTCCGTCTTTTTTCTTTCAGGCCCCCAGGACAGAAGGAGCCCCCATTCCTGACAGAGGCTGGCAGAGAGGCATTCGATCAACTCTATCGGCTGTGGGAAGGGGAAATGAGGAGCATTCAGTCCACACAGACTCCATCACCACTGCTCCCACTGCCGCTTGACTGCCAAAGTCAGCTGGTCAAAGACGTTCTAAATGTGCTGATCGGAGTCTCCTCAGCCACTTTTCCCCTCAATGAGGTAGATTCATGAAACATTTCACTGAATGCCCTTGTCTAGTAGTGGTACAGTCTTTATTTTATTAGGTAGCATTTGCTCCAAATGAGAAAACGCAAACAGAATGGTCCGTACCTGGTAACCCAACCTAAACAATTCAGTCTCTTATAACACTGGTGGATGTGGATTATGTTAAGAAAGCAGAATAAAAAGAAAAATCACTTGTTTAGAACTTCTCAGGTTGTTTGACTTCCTCAAGTACGTTATTCCAAGGAAGATTTTATTTTCTTGTGTCCTACTGCTGCTGGTGTCCACAAACGGCTAAAGACTTAGCTACATCAGGGTTCACATGATGTACATAGCTTTTGTCACATTTTTAACATCATACAAGAGTATTTTAACCTTTCAAACCCATCATCTAAAAAGATCATTTAAGAAACATCTTCTGAGATCCACAAGCATTCGAACTCTAGCCACATGTACATGTACATGGATCACATGTACAGTTTACTCGGTGAAGTCAGGACAGCTGTGGTAACAGCTTTAGCAACTTAAAAAAAAAACATCCAAACTATTTTAATAATTCTGACTCTTTACATGCGGCAGAACCACTCTCCCTTTCTCCATGTCTTGTATCTCTGAAGCATTCTACACTTTCTAAACTCTACATTTCTCTTAGTTTTAACCAAATAGTATTATAACACGGTTTAAGTGATGTTTAGTTCCATTTTCAGAATATAAAATTTTGTTATTTTATTTATATATCCATAAAACTTGGGTAACCATAGGTTATTTATTTTACATTTATGTAAACCTTTATCTGAAAAAATGTAATCAGTTATGTTAGATAGACTAACAATATGTTACCAATAAAGAGAATATTACCAGCTTGCTGTTTTTTTTATTGTCTTGTTACACCTTGTCAAAAAATGTATGTATTTTTTGTAGTTTTATTTTTTACGTTTTTGCAAAATTGTAAACGTTAATATTAGAGTATCAATTCATCCATGAGTGGATCAACCTCAGCACTCTTACAACAACAAACCAGGATCACCAAAAACTAACATAACAGCAAAACCTGAAAAAATCCAAGCCACTCTAGAGGAGCATTTCAACACCATAGTAACCCTATATAAATATGGAACCCTTTAGTTAACATCAGCAGCATGCCACAAGAACTCATACACAATATCCTAGCAACAGCATCCACTCGTAACATCATATCAGAAAAAGGAATATGCACATTGCTCAAAACACTGTTGAAATAAGGCAAAAAAAATCTAACCTCTTTAAACATTCTTGCATAAGACTTTTCAAGGACATGATTCTGGTTTCACAAAATATTAAGTTCACCAAACTGAGTCCAGGGACCGGTTTATTAGGACATCATGTAAATGTCCATTTTTCTCTAGCAGAGGACAGCTTCTTGACTTTCTCTTGTTCTTGATTCTCTGCTCCAGGCGAGTGTGCAGTTGGACGTTCGTCCGGACATCTGTGTGTCTGGGACGTCTCCTGAGAGTGTTTCTCGGTTATTAGGTGAGCTGGCGCAGTATGGCACGCACTATCTGCGTCTCAGCCGCTTCTCCCACAGCAGCGGAATCCAGAAGGGACTCGTCTTCCATGTGAGATCCCTTGTTCTCGAGGACTGATCACTTCCTGCATATTCTCTTCCTCTCAACCTCTTCCTCTTCCTCTTGCATTTGACAGGCTTTCACTGGAGGGCTGCGGCGCTACTTGCATTATTACAGAGCATGTGTTTTGAGCACGCCCCCCTCTCTGAGTCTCCTCACTATAGGATGTCATTTCCGGAAGCTTGGCCGTCAGCTCAGGTACGTCTTCTCCCATGATAAAATAATTAATTTCCTATAGTAAAAGAGTTTTTTTATTCAACACTCAAAAGTACAAGGATGAACTGAGATGTTAATCACAAGCTTGATTTAAAACAAACACAATCATACAGGTCTTAAATGTGGATCTAGAATTGTTTTGTTGATACTGGAAAAAAACCTTCTGACAAGACAGATATAGATCTGAAATAATACAATTATTTCTCCAGAGGAAATATGAATGCTTTATTATCTAAATGGTACACTTGTGTAAAGAGGTCTTCAGCTCTGAGTTGTTGTAAAGCTTCATTGTTTAGAGTCCCCTCTCTGGGGCCAGATATTAGACCAAGCCTGAAATCAATCAAATGACTTTGAACTATTTAAACGATTCTTTAATATTTACATTCTCTCCAAAAAAGTAACAATAAATGATCTAATTTTGCTGATGAAACACAACTTTCCTGACTGAAAACTTTTGAACCCTTTTTGCAGAACGATGGATAACTGCCTTTAAGATAAAAAAAAAACCTTTTGATTTATTAGCAATAATAAGACACATCATGGTCTAGATTTTCTAGAGCTCCAGGAGGAATGACACAAGCTCCATATGGAGCTCTTGGAGCTGCATGACTGGCAAGTATACGCTTACTGCTGCAAACACATGTAGGCTGGCAAACACTTACTCTCTCTCTAGATTAGAAGTAAGGAAGTTTAAAATATCAGCGTTAGAGGTGATGGGTAGAATCATGATCTGATGAAATTCTCTCTGGCTTTGAAAGAAGATATTAGAGGAAGTTAATGCGTTTCATAATCAGTAATTCTCGGCCCCTCCAAGCCTAGGAACGTAAAAAATGGCTACATAAAATAGTTTTTTTTAAACCATTCTTCATTTATTGAAAAAAAAAACATCTAGATGTTTGGACATGAAAAGTACCTAAAATTAAAATAAGTCCAATATATGAGCTATTTTCAGTATCTCTTAAACGTGAGTTATTTTTTTTAACATTTGTAAAAATTTAGTTTTATATGAAAACACTACAGAAAAGATTTCTATTACAATGTCAGAAATCCAGTCGTTTATGTCTAACAAATGTTAATTAACACCCCTGCCAACAAAAGTGAATATTTGTAAATTTGGCCCAAATGTTCTATTTTTAAATGGCCAACTTCTGCTTCAACCCTCTTGATGCCGTTCACTGCTTGAGCTTCACAATATGTCAATTGGATCCACATCAATTCCTCCATGATGACACTATGGCGCTGGTGGATGTTGGAACTCTTGCCTTGCTTTCTACACTTTCTACCCTACAAATACTGAGTATGGGAGACATGTTTGACTTGTTAATCACTTTTAACCTCAGCTTTTTAACAAAGGCAACAATCATCTTAGAGGTCTGTTGTTGTTCTAGAGGTGGGTTGTGGTGTTGTCCTGCAGTCTAGTCTACAAAGAGAAGGGATCCTGCTCTGCGTTAGCTTTTCAGATCGATGTAGCTTTCCAAAAGTAGAAACACTCATGCAGCCCCAGACTAAGATGCCCCAACCACTATGCTTAACTCTAGACGAGACTCACTTGTACTCCTTGTTGGGTTTCCACTACACAAGCTTGACATCTTCTGAATCATGTTGAGCTAAACTACTAAACATGTTTATAGAGAAGAAAGGAGAGGATGTCATAGCCAATTATTCCTTTACTTCAACATTCGTGAATCCAACATTACCAAATTCTGGGGCTCCTTTGTTAACAGAGGTAATGAGTACATATGAGAGAACGCCTCCTTCCTGATGACGTAGTCTTTTTGTACTCTTAAATTGCACGATCTTGATGAGGAGGAGCTCCCTGGAAGGTGTGTTGTACCTGTCTTTTTTTTAACTCTTAAAGACTGATGTCCTTTCGATCCTTGCACACTTATAACAAAATGGTGAATTTTTTTTTAATATACTTATACATTTTTTTACAAAGCTGAAAGGAACAATGTCATTCAACTCAAAACCAAAACAAATTCCTTTAAATCAAACAGTTTGACTATCATTAAAAACTTGATGATCAGAAAGAAAAAACGATAATGTACTCAACCTTTTTTGAAAGTTAAAACTATGACTATGTTATGTTTTTAGGAACTAAATGAACAGTACAGCTCAATCAGATGAGGTGGTGCCTTATAAGACCAGGATAAAAAAGATATATTATTTAGAATGTAGCACCAAAGAATCTGCTTGTGTGTGTTGAGCAGGTATCTGTCAGAGCTGTGCTGCGTGGATGGAATCGCCGGTGTGGGGCGAGCAACTTTCCCTGTGGTAAGAAAATATCATCCCTCACATCTTTAGTTTATCTTATTTGCAGCTGATTTGAGGATATGACTCTGTTTGCCATTGATTGTTTGTGTATAGGGTGTAAAGCTGCTGTCTTGCCTGTTTAATGAAGCTCAGAGTAACTGCAGTAATGAGAACCACCCCGTGCTGCTGTCGCTGCTGAGGAGCAGCTGTGAACCTTACACACGGTGAGAAGCTCTTTTATGGACTTATTACTCAATTATTCTGCTCAAGAAGGTCAGATGAGGTTTTGGGTGTTCTTTATTTGACTCTTAGATTTACTGTAATATACTATCGTCTGGCTGACATTTGAATGGATATTTACTTGTGTTCTTTCTTTACTTCTTTTAGCAATACCTTTTAAACTCTCTCTTTTCTAACTAGGATTGCATTTCTACAAAAGTGTATACTGCCAGGTTTTTTGTTGAATAGCCCAGAATACACCATCAGATTACTGTTTACAGCTTATTCATAGATTAAAAAATTATTCAAAACGGCATCCTGACTTGGCAAATCTTTGCATATTATTTACGACTATAAATGGTTTATAGCTTGTTGCATAAAGAGCAATAAAGTAAAACATTAGGCAATTTTAAAGCCAAGTGCCAAATTTAGAATGTGAGAGAGTATCTTTTAGACACGACAAATGATAGATTTTGTAGCCTAAAAACATGATTAAAAACAGCTGAAAATGTGTACCAGTATTTGTTCCTTATTAGTCTCGCCCTCTCACTTCGCTCACCAACGCTGACACATACCTTCAGGCAGATGAGCAAGCATTATTCCTTGATGACTATTGAAGGTACTAGAATGAAAACAAGTTATTTCATCATTAAATAAGTTGCAAAAAAAATTGTTGCTACACTGACCTGTAGCTTAAAACAAGCTTCGTTACCATGAGTAGGTGTGTTCAGGTATAAAATAATTGAATTGGAATTTTGTTTGAGAACCCTTCTTTGAAATTAACTTTGAATTCAGAACTTTGAATGTTTGTTTTGTTCCATATCAGCTCCCAAAGATCCTATGCTCTAAAACATTTATAGTCTACACCAAGTAAAGCATGATAAAGCCATTTTTAATTAAATGCGCAAAAAATTGTAGAGTTTTGGTAGAGAACACAGAAAGGTTTTTTTTGTCTGAGGTGTTGCTAGACATGTATCTTTACTGTGACACTCATGTCATCTTTTTTCCTTTATTACTTTTAAAGAACAAGGTCAAACAACTTTGAACCATAAAGCTGTTAAATAAACGGCAAGAAAATGTAAATGTTTTGAATATATTTAGAGTCGCTACTTTATCTAAAAATGTAAATTTACTGTAGATTTAATTTCCGAAAGCAAAAGTTATTCATTATTTCGATTATAATCGTAAACAGGCATTTAGAGAGAGGACTCCTATTGTGTGAGCAATCAAAAACATAGTTCTATCTTTTTTAGACTGTGCTGTCTGCTCTACAGATGTGAAACTACAACATTTTTAATGACCATTTATAGACATAGAAAAAAAAGTAAAAGCTCTGCCGTCAGTAAAATGTAATTAAATATGGATATAGAACATTATATGATGGTTTTAAACATGAATAATGTACAGGCTAATTCTATGATATTTCTTAGAGCTTTTATTTATGTTTTTTTCTAAGCGGAGTTTGCTCAAATGTTGCTGAATATTCTTCTGAGGCAAGTTCTGCTAGCTGTAAGTTCATTAAAACGAATTTTAAAGTTTAATAAATTCTTAATGAATATGTAAATAGAGTTATTATGCATCCCCCAACTCAAGACTAAGTAATGTGATAAATACTCAAATAGTGAATTCTGCAGTCTAGTTCCAATTCCTTTCATGTTATACAATATGAAATTGATTGTTCTGCTCTGCAGATCTGAACGTGCAGGTCTGAGAGAGCATCTGGGTCTGCAGATACAATTTGTTGTTGTGCTACCAGTAAATACAGATAGAACTTTGTGCATACTAAGGAGAAGTTTTATGTTTTAAATTTAATTAAGTTTGAATATGTGCTGGTAATCCTTAAAAGTAACAATATATTTGGGGAATGTTGTACTTTGTGTACCACCACCGCAATTCTGCATGTTTAGAAATAATTTAAATGAGAAGTTTTACTGTGGCACTACAGATATATACTGGGGCAGCTGTGTCTAGTCTCGCACAATGTTTTTATAGTACAATAGTGGAGTGGTATCTCATTTAATTTATCACTGTTTGTTTGTAGGTTCGTTTCTGATTGGATATACAGTGGTGTGTTCCGCGATGTGTACAAAGAGTTTATGATCGAGGTCAATGAGGATTATTTGAGCTTTAGAGGCAAGTTTCTCATTCTTTTATAAATTCATCACTCACTTTGAGCTTAGCAACAGATCATTGTTATTGGTTAAATCACAATTACTAGCAAAAGTGGGGATGTAGCTCAGTGGTAGAGTGCATGCTTTGTATGTATGAGGTTCTGGGATCAATCCCCAGCATCTCCACGAGTGGAATCGGTGATTTCCCCTTCTGTAAGTTGCTTTGGACAAAAGGTAACTAGCTCGTCACCGGCCCCACACAAACAGAGGGAAGAGCCAGAGGATCACTGATGCCAACTCAGCATCGCAATGTCTATCAGTCTATCGACCCACCCTAGTGAAAAATGTTACCTAAAATATTTTAACAATTTCAAGAACATGCAACTATTCACATTATTTATAGTTAATTTATAATTAATTTGTCATTTCATAACTATATTGGTATACAACAGAAACATTTCACCTTAAAATTTAGAACAGAACATAATAGTAACAGAATATAAAGAAAATATTCCATTCACATATTGAGTTAAATATCAAATAATTATGTTATTATATGTTATGTATTTGTACATCTGTGTGAATTGCAATATTGTTAGTTTTCACTAAAATTCTATAGTGATGTCAAATGTCAATGTTTGAGAGTTTTATTTTTGTAGTTTAGCAAACATGCTCTCTGATAGTCACAGTATAACTACTACAGTACCCAGAATTCTTAGTGTCACAGGGAGCAAGACAGTTCATGTCATGGTTTGTTCCAGTCCTAAATTGCATGAATCAAAGATATACAAGCATTTTATTACGAGCTAAAACAAGATGAATATAAACTCCCCGATGGCAGTGTGAAGAGACCCGAAGCATTCCTTCTGTCGAACAGCTTTAATATTGTTCTCCCCACTATCTGTAGTCATGTACACTTGTTTATTTTAATTGGGTTAGCTTAATTTTCCAGTGAATGCTCTTTTTCAATAGAAAAATAGATTTATATTTTATCTTTAGAATTATATCTTTAGGCAGCCCTTGTTCCAATAAACAACCTTTAAACAAATTAATGAAAGCAGCATAACAAAGATGAATACTAATGAATGCCAGCTGTCCACAATCCACCAATCAAAGTCTGTTCTTTCAGATAAGAACTTCTGGACACAAGGATACACTCTCATTTCACGGGATGCTGAGGATTGTGTGCCAGTATTTCTCAAACACATCGCCAATGATGTTTACATCTGCGGGAAAACAATCAACCTGTTAAAAATCTGCTGTCCACAGGTGTCATTGACGATATATTAATTATATTAAAAATATAAACATTTATTTTTTCATATTTTTATTATTGGTATATGAGGACCAACCTAACTGTCTTTCCATCACACAGCACTACATATTCTGGTCCGACGTCCCTGTTCCCAGGATCGCTGTGACTTTTTCCTTACAGGAAGTGGAAGAAATTGAGAGAGACTGTGCTGTGTACCGAGGGCGCATGGAGACGATTGCGAAGCACAGTGCCATCAGCAGAGAAGAGCAGGTAATGCAAACAATCAAAAGATTTTTCATGCTCTTTCAATGTGAGCCGCTTAAATAAACTGTTAATCATAAAGCTCTCCAGTTTTTATTAATTCATATTGCAATTTTACAAAAAAAAAACTGATAAAAATTGTGTTGCTGGTTTCATTTTTAGACATGATCCACCAAATTAATATTTAAAGAGCCATATGAATCCCTTTTTAAATCATTTATAGCAAATATTTGACCCCCCCCCACACACACACTTAACTAATACTGTTTATAATCTCACTCAATCAATACACAAGACATAGCATGGTGTTGTTGGCATGACAACAGATGGAATTTTAAAAGCTGGTCCATTAACCCAGTTTCAACAGGACACTGTGACCTGGGCTAAAATCAACCTGCTTTAAGTGTTTTCGTTTCGCGTTGAAGTCAATGCTTTCATTTCTCTTGACTTTGTTTTGTCAGGCATTGAGGACTGAGGAAGCACGACAAGAGCTCATTAACCAGGTCAGAGAGTCAGCGGCCAATACCCTGGAGAGAATCAGAGGTCAGAAATACTTCTTCTGCACACCTGATGCTGCCAGCAGCTTCTGTCTGGAGAAATTAGTCTAGCGTAGCCAGACTCGACATTCATTATAAACGCGGCACTAAATTGCACCCTTCTGAATTATAAAATGAGAAATTGGACACCCTGCAGGCCCACAAGTTGAGTGAGGCATTTGGGACTAAAGTGATTTCCTGCTGCTACAGAGCTGAAATGATGCAGACCTGTAAATCACCAGGAATTCTAAATTTATCCCATTTTGTTAGACGTAATGGTTCACATACATTTAAATGTGAAAAAAAACTTTTTCTAAGCATAATACAAAAATTAAATTAAAAAAAGTTTACGTTCACAAAAAAATATGCTATATTTACTTAAAAATATAGTGCATAAATTTTTATATGCCTATTTTTAGTTTAAAGCAATGTCACAAAGTTTTAGTTGTTGAGGCTTAAATTAATATTTTAGCAAATAGTTCTCAAATTTATTGGTTGGTGTAACACAACATTCTAAGTTAGATTCACTTAAAAATATAGTGCATCATCTTTGCATGCAAATGTTAAGCAGTTTTCACGTCATTGTTACCTAAAATTATTTGGTTGGTGATGCGTGAATGTTTGAGTGTATTTGCAAATAGTTCTACACTAGCTGGGTTTTCTGAGGTTTTTACGAGCATTAATTCTTAAATTAGGGAAATCTGCAATATTGCAGGCATCAATTTATTCAACATCTCAACATAGCCTCACTTTAATGCTCTTCAACACAATAATGGTGACTGTTACAGCTATATGCTAGTTTGTTTTCATAAACATAAAATCCTATTCTCCCACAAGACACCATGTCTAACCAGAGCTCTTCCAGATAGGTTGCAACAGTAGATTTTGATGAAGGCGAACCAACTCTTCCACGAGTGAAAACAGATTCTTCATATCGTCAGATATGTTTATATAGTTTATAAGTAAACTGCATAATCAATTTCTTATGTAACATTTGTAGTTTAAAGTTAAGAAATGTACAAAACTACATTCTTAATTGGAATGTGTTTATTTTAATGAGCAAAATTTGCTATGACTGAACATCATTTTTAGTCTGTATTTTTTTTTTATAATAAATATTTTATTGGATATTCTGAAGAGTCTTTTGACCAGAAAAGAACCAGTTTAACATATTTCTGGTTACTGCCGAATGCTTTTGCAGATGTCACATAAATAATAGAGCAGCTGCTAATGTGAATGACATGCACTAACACAGTGAATGCAAAGAGCTGAAAATTGACTACAAAAGAAGATCAAATCAAGCCTTAGTCCACATAAAGATGGAGAGAGCACATCAGATGGGCTGTAACCAGCAGCTCATCTCGCTTTTGCGCTGTAAAATAAAAGCGAATAGCATAATGTCTACATTTATATTGTCAGCAGTGGTTCTTGTAAAAAGACTTGGTTAAGCTCCAAATGAATGAACTGTAAACTGTTGAGAAATATACACTGTTCTTCATAATTGAGGGCTCCTGTGATGACCACATAAAGGGTTTTCTCTTAAGTAGTCAGGGTAGAGCTGTGCAGTTTTACCAAAAAAAATGTAAAAAGGTTGACTGATTCACAAGTTTGTGTTTTATTTCTAAAATATAATTCACAGTTTAAAACAAAAAACAGGCCTGTTTACTTACTCTTTATGAATTGTGTGTTTGTGGCATGTCAAAAATACTCCTAAATCAGTGGTTCTCAAAGTTTTTTCATCAAGCACCACCTCAGAAAAAAATTGACACTCCAAGTACCACCTCCAAGTAATAAGCAACATTAAAATACACGCGTACAGTGTAGCCACAGCGTATAGACCCTCCTGTTCAGGTACAGTTAAGTACAGTTTAAATGAAGGCAAAATTATTGATTATAATATGTATTAGTTTTAGCAGCAGTAGACAGCAGGAACATACAAAGGGTGGTTTAAAAAAATGGGGGAAAAAATATTTTTGTGTTGAAAGCTACACTTATGATTGGCCTTTAGCCTTATATGAAACACCCAGACAATCAGCAGAATTAATTCTCTTTATTGGATTTTCTGATGGTAAAAAAAAAATCTGGTATCCTGTTGTTATAGAGATAATTATTCAGGAGACATGAGTACCGAAGCACGTCTGCGGCTATATAATGATAAACCCAATTGAAAATGTACAAACATTGTGTAGACTTTAGTTGGACGCTGACGCTTGTGCTCTGTCCAAGACCAGACGAGGATAGTACAGTGCTCGAGAGAGAGAGAGAGAGAGAGAGCGGAACCCAGGGACTGAGGTTTGTCCCAAACCTAATAGGGGGGGCCTATTACATCAGTCCATGGGTGTTGCAGGTGTCTCTCTCCCACTTAAACATCAACACATTTAACTTAAAATGGTAGATGTTAATGTTTATGTTATAGTATTTTTCCCATTACACTGTGAATACAGCAAATAAAGGCTAGCAAATGTATCTAAAATAAATGCTTCGATCATCAAGGTCAAGTTGGGACATGATGAGACATAATGAGACACAATAGCAAATAGCACAAGCTATGGACAAGCTGACATCGATATTTTGGCTATTTAAAACCTAGAATTAAACATGACGCTGTCTCTTTAAGGAGTCGATTGTACTGTAAAGCATTCAATTACTAACAAACACACTTTCCTTCAGATGTTTGAGTCGTTATAAAAGTAAGAAAAAATATATTTTGAGGATTGACTCACTACTTACCACTCAAGTAATCAAAAAGCAAGTCATTTTAATATGGAGCAGTAAAACAAAATCACTGGGTTTAATGGTGTTGCTCTTCGTGTTCTATGCGTTGGATGAACAACTGTTCTCGTAGAGGTCAAGCATTAATTATCAGGGTGATGAGACAGAGAGGAGCACTGAGATCCCCACAGAGCCAGATGAATGAATGTTTCTACTAATACCCCGCTGCTTTTTCTCGCCCCCTGCAGGTCGGCAGGTGTCGCAGCGTCTGGCAGAGGAAGCGCAGAAGAGAGAGATATTCGAAGAGCTGAAACAGCAGCTGGAGCTCGACCAGGAGGTGAGCAGCATGTTACGTTTCACATAAAATGCGATTATTTACTGTACTACTGTCAAGCGTTTCCAAACCTGTCAGAGCTTATGACAAAGCTATTTTAAACAAGATTGCAATGGCCTATTCACGCAAGCTGATCTGATATCTATGAGAAGTCTCTAATAAAGCTCTCTTTTTACCTGGTCACACTTCTGCTCTAAAGAAAGCCTTTTTCTTTCCTATCCCATCTGATGTGTGTTTATTAATCTTAACTCATCAGCAGTCTTGTGCTATAGTTACTAAAATAGTTACTAGTTACTTGACTCAATAGGTAAACTGAGTAACTGAGTTACTTTTTATGTTACTTGTGGTAAAAAGCAACGAGTTACTTAAAAATAAAAAATATTTTAATGCTACCATTTGTGCCCTTTTGTCTAACCTTCTGTACCGCATGGAAAATACTACTCCGTTGATAAGTTTAACCATTTTTGTTTATTTGTATTCTGTCTTAGCACCAAGCTTTGTGATCAATATACACATATAGATGACTTAAAACAAAGAAAACCTTAAATGATAATGCATGTCATACCAGCACAAACCGAAATATCAAATTTATTTATAAAATAAGTGACACAAAACAAACCAAATAACATGTTCAAGTGTTTAACCCTTAAAAGTTCCTTCACGAATTTATACCAGTAACAATTATTTTTGTTAATATTTCAAAACAACATTCACAGTATATGTAGATATGTAGAGTATATGTTTTTTTTCTTGAAATACCACTATGCATTTATTTACAATAAAACTACATTTTGTAATATATAAAACTTTATTTTTTTCCTAATAATACATTACTACCATAACAAAGTTGCTGTTGGTCTGTTCCCGGCGACAGTAGCTTCGAACCATAGAGTTGCATCTTACTAAAATTTCTTTAATCTCCACTTTGGTGAAATAACTTTTGTAATTCCACTTTGAAAAACGTGTTTTTCTCTGACCTTGACGCACAATGATCACTCTCGTTTAACACAGCCTCGAGATGAGTTTTCAGGCGAGTGATGGCCACCAACCACTGAGCACGCTTTCTCCTGTTTTTGGTTGATGCATTCACCAATCCCAGAATGCATTCTTATGTCGCGTGGTGTTCAACAACACGCGGCGGTAGAAATAGGAAGTAGGAATAGAAAGCAAAGTAATGCACCAATGCAGCATATAGTAACAGTAACTAAGTTAGTTTATTTAAGAAGTACTGCATTACAGTATTAGTTACTGCCAATGGTAATGCTGTTCCCAACACTGCAAATCAGAGGCCTCTGTCTTACTCTCCATTTTTTTTGTCTTTCCAATCTTATGGAAGGATAAAGGTCTTGTCTCAATATAAAAGTAAATGAAACCGATTATTACGTTCATATTTTCTTTTATGTTTTGTGTATAGTGAATTTTGGATTGGAGAGAACTTTTTTTCAGCTTTCAATTGTTGCCCTCATTCACATATATTTGTTTTTGTTTTTTAAACCTGAATAAAAACCCTTTTTATTCTTGATTCCACTGTGTGTCCATATGCATAAATGAAGCAGTGTTTCAAAGCGAACAGGTATTTTTGAAAATACTGGGTAAATCATTGTCTTGTGAACAGCAGATCCAGAGGGTGTTAAAGGAGCACGGCGGAGCAACTTTTATTTAAACAGCCCCAAGTGTGATGAAAATTGCTGTTCGCTGTGTTAAAGCAGAGCTTATATCATGTACAGGACTACACAAACACTTAATGTATTTAACAACATATTTAATCACAGAACAAATGTGATTAATGTTACTGACCTTTGCCCTCTTGACAGACACAGACAGTTCAGGCTTTGGAATAAAACTTGGTGGAATTTCAGATAAATGAGTATAATAAATTAATAAAGAGTTTTGAGAGCAACGTTGGAAAAGAATGGCAAGAAAATGTTTATTTGTCAAAGATGTTATTATCTTTGTGTGAGCTGCTCCGCCCAGACATTCATATCTTCAGGGTTAAGCCATCAAATTAATTACTCTTTACATTAGCTATATTTTAAAAAATATCAGTGAACAAGGTCTGAGATTTTATTAAAAAAGGTTAATAGCCAATATCAATACATCGATGGTAGTGAATGAAGAGAACTCTTTAAAGTGAAGCGAACTGTCTCTTTCTTTCTCTCTTTTTTTCTGATTGTGTATCTATCTTGAACAGACCAATGTTAGTCGGCTTAAACACTAGTAGTGCCAGGGTAACTCAGGACCAACTCTGGAGTAAAACTTATATGTTGGAGATGGAATTGGTAAGGAGAGTTTTTTTATTGTATGTAAAATTAGCAGTGGGTTTTGCTTCATTATTTAAATTAAAATATTATACAAAGCCGAAAGCAGGTTCCAGATAAAATCTAAATCACTAATAATTAAAACTGAGGATGTACTAAAGCCTATAATCCATGCTGCTCTTTCGGTTGATTGTGTTTAGTGTGAAGTAGAATTGTTTCACCATAGGTTTCATGCAATAAAACTCTTCTCTTCTGTAGTCTTCTGTGTAGTTTTGGCCTACGGTAGAAAAATCTTGAAGGTAGCCTTAACTTTTAGAACTTTGAACTGGTGGTTCAGGAGATTGTTTGAGAAGCTGACAAAAGCAGGGACTGGGTTGCCTTTGAGTTTTTTTTTTTTTTTTTTTTTTTTTTTTTTTTTTTGCATTTTTGTCCTCAAAACAATCTGAAAATCGAAAAAAAAAATCTCTATTTTGGTCCGCAAATGCATCCTAACATTGATTATCTGACTTCAGTGAAATTAGCAGCAGACTGAAAGATTGGCTTTTTCTACTTTAAACTGTATGTTGTAAGTACTCACTGACATACATACACAACATGTTTAAATCCATACTTTTTTAAAAATACCATATTTAGTTTACTTTGCTTCATTTTTAACTATTAAACGAAGAACCAACTCTTCATTGGGAGCTGAACCAAAAGAACAGTCCCTTTCTCTTTCTAAATGATTTCTATAATGCCCATCACTACTGAACGATCTGCAGTGAATCACGCTGAGGATGTGTTTTCAGTGGCGAAGCACTGCAAGACGGAAGGAGCTGGAGGATGATTTCAGCTATGCAAGAGAGCTCAGAGACCGAGAGCAGAGACTGCAGGCCCTCGAGGAGCAGCTGGAGCGCCGGGCACGGTGAACAATACAAACACCCAGAAACACACCAGAGCAGTTTTATTTCCAATTGCTCTTCTCCTCAAGATGTTCAATTGCTGCTTCTGTAACATGAGCAAATCTGCAATGTTTC
This sequence comes from Danionella dracula, assembly GCA_900490495.1. Classification (NCBI taxonomy): domain Eukaryota; kingdom Metazoa; phylum Chordata; class Actinopteri; order Cypriniformes; family Danionidae; genus Danionella; species Danionella dracula. Next base: position 4,190,156 of record UELW01000511.1, read on the forward strand.
AAATGTTGTTTAGGATGGATCTGATTGCGCAGTACAGTCAGTTATCAGAGGAAGCAGCTCGGCGAGAGCTCAGAGCTATGTGGAAAGTCCAGAGGATCAAACTGGATGAGTGCAGAGAGAAGTTCCTGGAGCAGGAGCAACAGAACATACAGGTCAGTTTGCACCCTTTAGAATCTTTTATTGTATTATTTGGTCTGTTTTTCTATCGCGTGGATATTTTCTGTAGTATTCTTGGTTACACAAAGCAGATTTTTCTTAAGTAATTTAGTTTGTTTTCTTTCCTTCTACGCTATAAGTTCTTATTGTGGTTGTTAACAAATTTAATTGACATTTTCAGCCCAGAGAGATCATGTGCACTTAACGAAGTGATACACTATGGGTGACTCATCTTCTTTTGAAAATAAATTGAAGCACCTGCTGAAAAGCCAATCATCGGCAAAACATAGTAAAAAATCTAGAGCATTCAACATCTTGCTTTTGATTGGCTCTTTTGGTGTTCTCCTCAAACTAAAGCTGCTTACAAGACATTTATTAAAAGAGTTTTATGGTAACTAAGTGAAATTTTGCGTGTTCTGTTGTACTGTCAAATCCCGGAGATGCAGAGAAGGAAACCAGTCACCTTTGTAACCAGGTCTCAAACTCAATTCCGAAGCTGGCTTCTACTAATTAATCTCCCCTTTGCTTGTTTGAAGCTACAGGTGTGGCCCTCAATGAATTGAGCTCAAGACCCTTGTCTTAGACCAAACAAAAGTGTTGATAGCCCCTGCTAGTGCTGCCGTATTCATCGAATTACAATCATAAAAACTAAACAGAAGAACACAATTGTGTTATCTCATGACTATCATGCTGTGGTTTGTGTCCCGCACAGAGAGTGTCGCTGAGCAGTAACTTTAAAAAGAAAATTTATTTCTAATATTTGTGTGAAAAAAATGTGTTTAAAAAAAGTGTGTGAATCATGAAAGGGAGAGATCTTTGGAGCTAAACGAGAAACTGTTTCATATGTGATTTAATTACAACATATTATTTGGGAGACTGCTCGTTCAAGCGAGTTTTGAAAAAGAAAAACTAGTGAAAATTTGTGAAAACTTTGTTTGAATAGCAATAACACGCTGTACAAAACAGGAGGAAAGGATCCCAAAACACTCTAGATTAATCTGCATTTGGCTTTATAATCTGCATCCTTGTCAGCCTTATAGATTGTGTCAGCTTTCGAATGACTTTGAAATCACAAAAAAAAACTGCAGGAAATGAATTGAAGAGCTTTAAAATTAGTTATTATATTGATCAGAATGATCATTCAATTCATGAAAATACAATGACTATCAATAAAAAAAAATTGCAACCTTAACTGCTGCTGATTGGCTACAAATTTGATTTGGTTCTTACAGGATCCAGAGCACCTAACGTCTTTATGAATTTCATAATAATATGATGTTGTTTTAATGCTTGGTGTTTCATGGCTCATTTTTTTTTATTTCTTTAAGGTTTCTTAAGGTGACTTTTTTTATTATTTAGGCTCTTCTGGAGAAGTTTCCGTTAGGACATGTTTCGCTTCCTCTGCAGCCGACTTCAACACTAGATGAGGTCTGTGTTGTTTGTGAGAGATGTAAACACTTCAGTTCGATCATCACCGCAACCTCTGCTGATGATTTTTGTCATCATTTTTCTCAGGTCTCCGAATGTCAAACTTTAAGTGTGGATCCACCAAAGCCAGATTCCCCTTCTTCTTCTGTTAGTGGAGCTCAAGCAGTAATATTAGACAAAATAGACGCAGCTACCGACAGAGATGGCATGACCCCCACTTTCCAGGAGATTCCATCAGACCTCATGCAGTTCCCTCAATCACCCAACCCAAATTTGCCACATCCATCTGCTTCCCACATACGCCTTGGAGAAAATATTTCTGAAGTCCGAGAGTTATTCTCAGTGCCAAGTCTGTTTGGGCAGGCATCAGATTCCAGCTTTCCACTGGGCCAGTTCATTCCAGAAGTGCCAGTAGGCCACCCGAAGGCGATTTTTCACGGACACCCTTCACAGAGCTCAGTACAGCTGGGTGACTCCACTGCCTCAGGGCTGAACTCTCAAGAACTCATGCATGAGGCAGTGAGCGATAGCTACGGTGTAGAAAAACAACCGGGAACAGAACCCTCGGTGGCCAGCAAAGGATCAGAGCCAAAGCAAGCCACCCAGGGGCCAATAGACATGACCAAGATCTGTGAGAGCTTAAGCCAGGCCTCTCACTGTTCTCAGCCAGGGGAAGAACAGTCTGTGTCTGCTCTCATCTACTTCCATGAGTCAGAATCTGGCACAGAGATGAGAAGCAACAGCCATGATCTTGATTCAAGACTGAGCTCATCATTACCCTCTGTTGCGGTGCAAAACTACACATCTGACACTCTGATACCAAATGAGAAAGATTTCTCTGATGTAAAAACCTTACAGCCTAATATTCATACCCATACCTCGGATACCAAAATAAAGGTTGGCGAACACATTTCTGATATAACCACAAACATTCCTGCCCCTAAGATACAGATAACCCCTCCCATTCCGACTCAAGATATTCATTGCCACCCCTCTGATTCCCATATAAGGGTTGGTGAACTTGTCTCTGAAGTGACCACTCCCATCCCCATCCCGAGTATTCATGGCCACACCTCTGATTCCCATATAAGGGTTGGTGAACTTGTTTCTGAGGTGACCCCTCACATCCCCCTTCCAAGTAGCCATGGCCACATCTCTGATGCCCATATAAGGGTTGGTGATTTTGTCTCTGAAGTAACCCCTCCCATCCCTATCCCAAATATTCATGGCCATGCCTCTGATGCCCATATAAGGGTTGGGGAACACATTTCTGAGGTAGTCACTCCAATTTTCACCCCAAACGTTCATGGTCATGCATCTGATGCCCACATACAGTTGGGTGAGTTTGTTTCTGATTCATCCTGTTCTCATCCACGATGGAGCAAATATGGTCACTCTTCTGATAGCTCTTTTAAAGTGGGCTGTATGTTACCTGATGTCAGCCATACACCCACCCTATTGCCCGGCAACACTTTCGGACATGCATCGGACTCCACACTGACTACAGGGTGTGTGGTATCAGGAGTTGACCCTAAACCAAATCCGTTACCTGGAAGTGCATTTGGACATTCCTCGCAGTCCAATCTGGGAGGTGGTTGTGTAGTAAGTGGGGCGGAGAGCACTCCCCCCTGCTCTTTCAGCAGTGGTGCTCATGGGCATTCATCTGACTCAGCGCTGGGCATGGGCTGTGTGGTTGGTGGAGTGGTGCCAGGGAGCTTATATGAAAACACATGGCAAACAATATCTGAAAAAACTTCCGAAGACACAGGAAAGCCAACGGATGTAAAATTTAGTGGTGAGAAAGGTGTTCTTTAATTGCATGTAAAAATTCTATAAATATATAAATACGCCTATCTACAAATATATAAAAATATAAACATGCTATTCATAATTTAGTAAAAAACAAATTTGAATGCAGTTTAAGTACATTTATTGCCAGATAACTTTAACACACTTTATCAGTACTAAAACATCTATGTTGTCCTTAAAATAGGCATACAAATAAAGTTAATGAAAGAAGGATGATTTCACGTTATTGATGTTCTACAACAAAGTGAGGAAATTGTATATTTCCATATACCCCAACATAACATTTAGAACTAGCATACTGAAAAAAAACATTACCATATTAAATGTTGCCCCTCTTTTAAAATATATTTTAAAAAGCTTTCTGGAGTTTTTTAGAGTACATGTAATGTAACCTACTTTATTACTGTACTTGATGGAGAAATAGTTTTTGCAGAATTAGATTTGTTCAAATACAGGAAATACCATTTTTTTATACTTTGTGTGAGAGAAAAAAAACTTTTTTAAATTTAAAGTCACAAACACCTTTAAATCCCATCAAATTAACCAAATAAACAGATGTTTGATAGAGCAATAACAACATTGTTAAGATCAATGACTGTCATAAAAGGCATTCAATAACATATTTTTTGGCCAATAACTGGCAAGCACCTGGTGACCCTGGTTCTTTGAAAGAACCTTTCTGTCCTGAACATTTCTTTTCTGACTCTGCACTCAGTTTAAACAATCTTTCATTTGATTTAGAATTGTTGAAAAGCTTTTAGGTTTGAACTTAATGTAAAAGTATTGTTGAACAGATATTCTAGTTAAGGGTTAAAACATGACGATTCAAGATCATTCCATGTAAGAAAATATTATTGTTTATTGCTCTATGTTTCAAATGTAACAATGTCATTCAAATGGACCATTGGATTCAACTTAATGATATTTGTTTTATTGCACAATAGCGCCCCTCACTGGTGAGTTTTCTCTGGATGAGAATCTGTCTGCCTGGGCTCAGGGGCTCGGCTTGTCGCCAAAAGAGAGTCCTGAGGATCATTATCTGCTCAGCCTGGCTTTGCAGTATCAGCTGGAGCCTTATCAGGACGCCTACGGACTGATAAGTGAGTGAACAATTATCTTTCGATCGGCATCCTGCTTTTGCACCGGCAGGAAAAAATGCGAGATGGGACTATGCTGCAATCTGATTTTTCTTCTACCCAGTCAATCTGATCCCTGCCTTTAAATCAGACTCATGACCTCAGTCCAGATTTATTCATAAATCATGTCACACTTTTAAAGAGTTTACTGAGATGTGTGCATTTGTGTTACAGCTTCGGCTCCAGACTCTGAGCCCCTGCTGCAGGTCACTCGAGGTCCAAACGGACTCCCTGTCGAGTCCTCGCTGCACAGGGCCACAGATGCCACTGCTGTTCAGCTCAGCGAGACGATGCCTCTTCCTGTTCTCATGAAGCACTCCGTCACCACTCCTCTGATAACACAGTATGTTAACTAAACATTGTTGTTTTTTTCTATGAAACAATAAAAAATACTTATAAACATCCTGCTCCTGACTAAGGTGGTAAGTTCGAATCGTGGACTCTGGTACTTTTAGAGCTTTTAGCCACCCTCTCTCTCCCACTTCCTATATCTGTCCTGTCAGTAGAGCATTTACAGGTCACGTGATAAAATAGTTTTGCACACATTCTGGTGACGTAAGCGTTCTCCATTCATTTTGACATGGCAGCAAGGTTTTAAAATGGTTTCCCCAAAATATCTTGCATTTATGGTTGCACTAAATTTATTATTGTATATAACATATTTTAAAAATAATAAAAATATACATCACTACATACATACTTACTTACTTACTTACTTACTTGCATACACTGTTCATGTAAACAGTTATTATTTTAGTTTTTGCATTATTACAAAGAAGAAATGTATTGAATGCAAATTTGCTTTTGATTATCATCATTAAAAAATTTGAATAGAAGATTTTTTTTTAGTTTTTCTTTATTCATTGTGATCTCAGATCCTCTTTTCTAAAGTGATTCGGGGGTTGGAGTTCAATAAGAAGCCTAATTTTTACATTATGTCTCTCTCTCAGTGTGTCTATGGTAAATAAAGCAGTGGTGGATTATTTTTTCGTGGAGCTGGGTGTGGAGAAGCACTTCGAAACACTACGGCACTTCCTGCTCATGGAGGATGGCGAGTTTGCGCTCTCTCTCAGCGATCAGCTCTTTGAGAAGGTCTGATTGGAGCTTTTCTTCTCTTAACCGAGTGTAGAACAGTTATTGTCAAACTCTGAACACCATTTTTAGGTGATATGAGGCACTAGAACCCAGAGCTAATGTTCAATATGTTAGTGAACACTTCATTAATCGTCCCCTAATGAATTCATTGTCAAATAGTCTACTGTGTTTATTATGATTTGCTTGTTCTCTTATAGCAGTGCTCCTGTTTTGTGTTCAGGATCAAATAAGAGTTCACAGAAATACGGCTACCAATTCAATATTCTAACATTCAAACTACAAAATTCAGATTGTGAAATTCAGATCTTGCAGGATGTAGGTTGGGGGTCATCGCCAGGGAAGGGTAGATGATCATCGAACACTGTTTTTCCGGAAAAGTGTGGGTCTCAGGAGACACCATTCTTCTCTTCAACCATGAATCCATCCTATAACTAGAATAGAATAGAATAGAATGCCTTTATTGTCACTATACACATATACAATTTGCATTATAAACATGTACAATGATATTAAGAGCATCTCACTAGTCAGTGCAACAGTGCAGTGACTAGCAGTGACTAGCATTATTAACAAATCACTAACATCAACTTTCTATGATCATCTACTTTCAACCTCCTCCTTCCACTCTTGAAATGCGATAGGAAGAGATTGAATTGCAGTGCCCCATGCGGCCTCTTGAGGCTGACTCCAGAAGTGCACAAGTTCTCTTTCACTTCAATGGTAAAACTTTGGTGTTGAAAGAACATGTTTCCACCCCTGGCTCCATTAGGTTTGTTGATTCAGATCGCTAGTCTTGATCTTCATGAACACTCTGGGGGAAAGGGGTTGAATGAGTTTTAAATGTGTTTAAGATATATATAAAAAAAATCAAATTCAGCCAACTAGACACCTTCATTACGGTCATGTCCCTCCTCTGTGGATGCCTTTTTGATTACTGGCTACGTTTAACTTTGCCAGAAACCTGAGTGACGTTACAAATACTACGTTCATGTTATATACAGTCAATGCCCATGACCTAGTTTCTGATGGATCTAAATTTTGCTATTTTAATTTTAGAATATTGAATTTGATGTTTTGAATTTTTGTCTTGAAAACTTGAAACTTCATTTTTACAAACTGGATATCTCCAGAAATATCTGAAGTTTTAACATACTGTTATTTTGTCATTTCACTATAAAATTAGTATTTTAGTTTGCTGAAAAGCTTCACTGTTCAAGTTACTAAATTCAAATAAGAAAATTCAAAGTCTTTGTTACTTGCATATAATATAAATTTTTATTAAATTAAAATGGTCAATATTAATTCAAATAAACACAATTCAAATTCAGATTGTTTTGGGAGATCTCTAACACTATAAAGAGAGCTGTAACCTCTGTGATGATGTTCTCAGCTGAGCAGTGGACAGACGCCCGGGGAGCTCCTGACTCCTCTGGTGCTGAACTCCATCCTGAATAAAGCCCTGCAGTACAGCGTTCATGGAGACAGCGAGCTGGTGGCTCACTTCACGTTTGCTCTGCGCTATCTACCAGAGGTCTTCCATCCTCACGCACCAGACTCCCTCAACTGTCTCGAGCTCAGATACAAGGTGAGAGACGTCTGTGATTTTGTTATTGTCTTCTGGTGGTTTATTCTTTGGTCTCCGCTTCACTCAATGGACACAAACACTAGTACTTTACAATCATGATAGGATTTTTTGCATTAAACTTTTTTAAGAACTTTTTTTTTTTTAAAGAAAACTTCAGTTTTCTATTTTTCGTCTGTAGGATGTTCTGGCCATTGTTATACCGTCAGTGGAGGGATGCCTACTTGTGAATTCACGTTATTTTGTGGTTTAATCTTTGTAGTATTTGTGGTCTACTGTCTGCTCACGTTGCATGGATATTGTCTGCTTTCTCATAGTTCGAACATAATTTTACTGCAGGAAAGTTTTTCACCGATGCTACAGATGATAAATTAGATTACCGTTTCAACTACAGATTGCATCAACTATTTGCTTCTTTCTAATTCCAAGAGAGGCAAATATAGAGCATTCATTGCAGGATAAAATACTCAGTAGAAGTATTTTCATGTCGGTAAAGGATGCAAAACAATTTGAGTTGTTTTTATTACAGCACCTTTAACTATAAATCATAAAATGGGTTATCAAATGATTGCCTGCAAGCCAGATCCAACTTACCAAGGGTTAATGATTTAACAAACTAATGTACTGAATCTGTTGATTGCTTTTTTGTTTAAAACAGCTTAAATAGGGGAAGATACATTTGAGTGCTACTCTCAAAAGTAACTTTTTGAATAAATAAAGCGAACTGTTCAATTTACTAATTTGACTTATTTACAAAATTGCTCTCCTACTATAAATGTTTTTTTTCACTGTCAAGCATCATTTACATCTTCTTTTTATTTACTATACAAATGCAATCATATAATATTTACCTTTAGATCTTTATTGCTTTTATATACTTTTTGAACAACAGTCTTGTTGATGAAGTCAATTCTAAATACAGCTTGCTGTCTTATCAATTCATCCTCTGTGTACCTATTTGAAAGGTCGTTATCAAAGCATATCTGGTGTAAAAGTTAACAGAGCAGAACAGAAAAAAAACTGCAACAGTCAAATATGGTGGTGGTAGTGTTAGGGTCTGGGATACTGTAGTTTGTTTAGTGCATAATGGAACCCAGAATTGTTCTGTCTATCTCAAGCTAAAGCCAACAAGCTTCGGCAGTTGAACAATGATATAAACGACACAAAGTCCATGTCTGAGGGACAGAGGGAAAAGAAAACAAAGATTTTGAACTAGCCTCAACAAAGTCCTTTCTTGTGTCTGTTGACCTGCTCAGTGTGCTTTATTTTAGTAAACCCTGAATAAAAAACAACAAACACGGCGAGGATTACTTTGAGTAAATTCTTCCACAGTGCTGTAACTGCATTATTTCATGTTTTCTAAAGGGATTTAATGCAGCTATGTCTGCTATGGATGGCAAACGCCTTTTCACTCAGGGCCAAGTAGTGTTTTTGTTTCTTTTTTAATAATGATTTAAAATAAAACTGCATGCTCTGTATGTGTTATCTTTGACTGTTTAAACCTGTATTAAAATGTGATAAAAAGTAAAAGAAAAATGAAGAGACCAGTATCAGAACAGACAATATTTCACAGCACTGTATAAATGAATAAAGCGCATGCAATGAAAACTAAGCATTAAATGCAGATGTACACGATATATTCGTTATAGAATGAAGAGCTGCAGCACAGCGTGTAAATGATGAATACACTGAGATTTTGCGAACATTGTTTTGAGAGATTTTTCTGCTTGTCATGGTGAGTAGAATCATCGATTAAGGTCACGTACACACTTCTCTGGTTCTCAGGTGGACTGGCCGGTGAATATCGTCATCACGGAGAGCTGTCTGAACAAATACAACCGGCTCTTCTCCTTCCTGCTGCAGCTCAAGCACATGGTCTGGTCCCTCCGAGACGTCTGGTTTCACCTCAAGAGAACCGGTGACTCCTCACACGCCTCTTAGATTCCTCTCAGTCTTGAGGCTCTATTCTCTTCTGCTGTTCATATATGCTAGAATCGGTTGGGTTATTGTGATTATTTTAATAATAGTCAACATTTTTAGAGTTTGATGCCCCCTGCTATTTTTCTTTAGTTGTTTCCAGGATAATAAAAAGAAATAGTTATTACTTTAACTTAATCTGCATATTGTTTTGACAAAAATCTTCAAATTAAAATAATGTTAATTAAGTTAACTTTGATATATTATGCAATTTAAACACAAGAACGTGGATACAAAGTGCTCACTGGGGCAAAATGTTTAAACTGCAGCATAAAAGCAGTAGCAGAGAGTATATTGTGACCTAAAAACTAAATTTGAAATGAACTCTTTGGTTAACTCTGCTTGAGTGAACAAATTGATGCAGTCTGAGGGTTTGTCTAATATCTAGTCAGTCCGTTCCACAGTTTACAATCTTGTTCAAATGAATTGAAACAAGGAATGGTAATATACTTAATAATGAACTTTGACGTACATGGTACCATGTGTATTATACATAAAATCTTTCATACCAACTCAGTCAAGATTTGACCTCTACTTTAGGTCGAGTAAATACCTTTAATACATGAAAAAGCATTGCACTGCCTCTTTAAAAATAGAGTAGAAAACGCAGAGTAGAAACATATTTGGACTCATTTACACCCAGTTTAGGAAGCCCGTCTCCCAGCTCATTCTCAACGAGCACCTTTCAACACGCTCAAATACAGAAAGAAAATGATAGCAAGACCGTAAACTTGGCATTAGAGCAGTTCAGCAATAAACACTGATCAAATGAGTAAAGCTACTCTCCTTACAGACACGTCCTGCTGGAATTCAGTTTCAGGGTCGGGTTCTGGACCATATATGTATGGCTGAATGTAATTTTTTGTCATTGTTCAAGCTAGTTTGGTGTTTCAGTTGCACATCAGTAGCACTGTGCGTTTACATTGTCTTAACTATTTACATGGGAAGGCCTCCATTAGCTCACCTATCTGGAAAACTTTGTAAACCTATGTCTTCCTTTTATAAAACATCCCAAATTAAAGATTTCAAAATCATTCTGTAGTGGTTGAGGTACTTGAGTGCTACAAATGTTTGTATATTACTAAAGGTGCTTAAGTGTAATATGAGATTGATGAGTCAGCTAGTTTCAAAGTAATTGATGATTTCTCCATCACAATCTCTCCACCGAGTTCATCCTTCCCTCACTCGTGAATAAAACCTCATTAAAATTAAATGCAATCATGATAAATACCCCACACAAATAATCTGTCCATGCTAATTTGTCCATTCCCATTTCTCCCCTCTTTTCAGGGCCCAAATATTTTAAGAAAGTATCCCATATTTGATTGAATGTGTGTGGTTTGTCCTCCGATGCTGTTGAAAAGGCTTCATATAGCATTACTCTTCTTATGTCAGTCCACTGAGTAACGGAAGAGCTTGAGCTGTTGTCCAATGGATCCAAACACATTTACATGCAAAATGTGCACTATAAAGCAGAATCTGGAGAGGTAGAACGGTTGAAAGTGAAAAGGAAGGTCTCGATTCAAGCCCAGCAAGCATAGTTTCAGACGAAGTTCTAAAGTGCAGGGAAAAATAATTTCCAATTCTTTTATAACAGATTCCCAAAACCTTCTAATAATTCTACAATCTCTAAAGCAATGAATAAATGTTCCCTCCAACACCTTACATTTATTACAAGAGCTAGAAAGCATGGAGTTGATCTTATGTATTTGAACTGGTGTCATATTTATTTATTTATTTATTTATATATATATATATATATATATATATATATATATATATACACCATGGATAATTTTAAGCCGCATTTCCCATGCCAAGTTATTTGACATACAGGATGATATAGTACATACAAGCTCCCAGTCGTCCATTGGAATTGCCTTCCCCAAATCTTTGTGCCATAAATCTTTGTATAATAAATATGCAATTTTAAAGAGAAGTAAACTAGAATGTACATTTACATTTATTTGGCAATTGATTTTGTCCAAAGCGACTTACATTAGGGGAGAGACAATATGCAATTTGTTACAAAGTCTAACTCTGTTCGCTCAAAGTAGAAGTTGTATCAACTGATCAATCAACCAAAGCAGGAAGAAAATAAAAATAAAAGAGGAAGAAAAGGATTTTTTTTATACCAAATGTTCTCTGAAGAGAAGAGTTTTCAGTTGCTTTTTGTTGTTGCTGCTCTCCTGACTGGATCAGGAGTTTTTGCCATCTAGTGTCTCAAAAATGAGAAGAAAAACATTCTAAACTGATTTTAACAGTAAATGTAGCCTTGGTCTTCATGTTTTCTGTTGCTCTGCTCTTCAGCGGTAATTAAGGGCGCGGGCCGCTCCCCTCAGTTCCATCAGCTGCAGCTTTACAGACATGAGATGCAGCACTTTGTGAAGGTGATCCAGGGCTACATCGCTAACCAGATCCTGCAGGTCTGCTGGAGCGAGTTTATCCACAAGCTGAGCAGCGCCACAGACCTGGACGCCATCCACCACACACACGCGGAGTACCTGAACAGAGCCATCTTCAGGTGCACACAACACAAGTGTTAAATGAAACCTAAACTCTGCAACACCAACAAACTCCACTTTTCCCTGGCAGTATCAGAAAAAGTGCGCACACACCATACTATATACATATATATATATATATATATATATATATATATATATATATATATATATATATAGATAGATAGATAGATAGATAGATAGATAGATAGATAGATAGATAGATAGATAGATAGATAGATAGATAGATAGATAGATAGATAGATAGATAGATAGATAGATAGATATATATAGATAGATATTTCTACCAGTCAGGTAGTAGGTAGTAAGCTGCACATGTAATCTAGAGTGCTTCTGTATTAGGAGGCTTGCGTTGACGCTACAGAAAGTGCATCGATCAGTGATGAAATGGAAGATAAGTCAGAGTTTGATAAAAATACAGTTATAAGTTATTGATTAAATTGGGGATCACTTGACCCTTTAGTCACATCAGATTGGGTTCCATAAATGCTTGTAATACAGGGTTTCCTCAAGGTCTTAAAAAGTCTAAAATTTAAAAGCCTGAAGCTTAGACCTTTAAATAGTTATTTTTTCGGTTGTCTGTGCAAAGCTGATCTGATAGCTATTTTTTTTTTTTTTTTTGTAGTTCGGGGTTCCCAGAGATACTCGTTGTATTTGATGCATACTGTTTATTATGCCTAAAGGTTTTGTATGAGTTTTGATGTTGTTATATAAGTTTTAAGTTAGATTTCTAACTGTCTGAAAAAGTCTGAAAGTTGACCTTATGCAACCCTGCTAATAAAACTCGAATGAACACAACATACACAAACCAAATAACTGTAAGAGGGCGCTTTAAGGGGTCAAGAATGAATCGATTAAAAGATGCCTGATCTTCTGATGCAACAGTGAAACAATACTGAAATAAATATACAACTATTTGTAATAATGTATTTTATTTTCACTGGATGTTTGACTTGGTAGTAGTTTTCATAGAAAAACTAGCTCAAGTGTCCAAATGGAAATTGTCACAAATATTCGTAATGTTATTTTTTGCAGTTGAATTAATTTTGGGAATACACTACAAATATATTATTAGTGCCGTCCATGTTCAGAGGTAATACAATATTTATTTATATGTTTTTGCAGTGAAGAAATGTGTACAAAAATAAAAAAATTCTGTGTACAATATCTAAACACACAAAACGGAGGGGACCTCTCAATGTACATAACACAGCTGCAATCTAGGGTCCTTTTAACTGAAACCTCATGAAATTTCCTACTGTGACTAACCTTAAAAAGATTTTATAGCATTGTATTTGTTACTTTGTTACATGAGTATTATTGTAATGTATCCTTCACATATAGTTATATTTTAATATGTAATGTGAGTTGCCATGATGAGGCCTAGATGCTGAAAGAGCAATAAAAACAACTTCTCACCTCACAGCTGCACACATCCGCAACTCACCCTCTGTCGTGTTTCTTCTCAGAACCAAGAGCAAACACTTTCCCTCAAACTCCTCGTTCTTTCTTTCGCCCAGTTTTACACACACCCTAGGCTCTTAACGACTAAATGATTTATTCATACTTTAACAGTTCCTAAGTGTGGTGGCTGCTTGATGAACTCTGTGATTCCTGGCTACTCTTTCAGGGGTCTGCTGACGGAGAAAGCCTCTTCTGTGATGAACATCATCCACAGCATCTTCAGCCTGATCCTGAAGTTCCGCGGGCAGCTGACTGGGCAGTCCTGGGAGATCCACCAGGGAGCGCCAGTGCATCCTGCATTCATCGCCATGCAGCAGTCCTACAACACCTTCAAATACTACTCCCGCTTCCTCTTTAAAGGTCAGGATTCAGAGATCTAGTAGTGACTAGTATTCTGGGAAATATAGCTATTGTTGTTTAGATGAATGAAAAGTTAAACATCGTTATTATAAGCGCATCACTGAGTGGAGAGTTATGCTTAATAATTTAGCCACCATTATTGTACTTTTTGTAATAATTTATGTTTAACCATCAACCGGCCAAAGACCATGTTTTTGTTGAATGTTTGTGTTTTTTTTTTCCAGTGGTGAGTAAACTGGTGGACAAGGGCTATCAGCCTCACCTGGAGGACTTCCTGCTGCGCATCAACCTCAACGACTACTACAGAGACTCCTGAGGGCCGTGAGTCAGTCACACACACACACACACACACACACACACGCACGCACGCACGCCTGCGGAAACCTGAGCGAGTCTGATCTTATTCATCAGGACGCTATATTTAGGGGCTTTGCTTTAAATGAAACTCAAAGGACTAGGGTTGTAACGATAGCCTTTTTGTGATGTAATAGATATTTGTGATATGTCCGTTATTAAACAAAATGTAAAAAATTAGGTGAAATCACAATTACAGTTAAAACTTGTATTATGTTTATACAACTTGATGATTTCAAATAGTTCACTGAAAAATCTTGCCACTAAAAAAAAACTGAATGAAAGGTTATTGCTTATAACTTAAATGTTAATCATCATGTTCCAGTTTGAATTAAAGTGTGTTTACATTAAAGTGTGTGAGATCATCAATGGTCTTAAATGGACCTTATGAAACTGGCAGAAACGATGTGAATATTGTTCTATTAAGGCTTGAATGATTTATGTCATGTTATTGTTGGGACAATATCGAAAAAGAAGGCTTTAGTAAAAAATTATTGCATTGTACATCTCAGTTTTGTTTAGAATAATCGCAATTCATATATTTTTCAAAATGGTTCAGGGCTTTATGGAATACTCGGTCTACGCTAACAATCTCCTCAGATCAGGAGAATAAAAGAATAAATGCCAAAATTATAGAGTTAGAGAATGAACCTAATGCTAAAATAAATAAAAAATATTTAATGTGAAGGTGTATTTCATTTTTAGATTAAATATTGGCGTTAAAATGAAGTGCTTTTTATTGTCTGATCATGCCCTCTAATGGAACCAATTTTCTAAAGTGTTGCAGAAATTAAAATAAACAATATTGATATATAACAGTGATATATTTATACTCGTTAAGAATTCTTAACCAGTGAATACTTGAAGGCTGTTCTGATAAAACCTGGATGCTCAAATGTGATATTCTAGAAAGCAAAGCCATACCACAGATAGAAGTGTGATGTTTTATTTTCTTCATGCTCAAGCTCAATACAAGCTGAACAGCCGAGGAGTTTAGTTCAGGAAACATTATGAACAGAACAAAGACTTTAACTACTTATTCACTCCATACAGCCAACAGCGTCAATGCACATACAGACCAATGGAAATATACTGAACACAAACTCACAACAGGAAGTGTTCAGGAACAGAAGCACTTCAGAACAGAATACAAAAGTGTCAAATGTTACATTAGATCTTATTCACATGGGTATTAAATGTAAACAGAGAACAGGAAGTACCAGATCTTTTTTGAAAATACATCAAGCTTTTATCAATACAAGTTGCAATAAGGAATATTTCAAATATAAAGCAAACAATATTAAGATGTGAACAATGTTTAGGAGAGAATGGAATGGAAAAGTGCATGTATTCTTTCACAAATATAACACCACTCTCATTAAAGTCATATCAGCACCACATTAAAAGTTCTTAAAAACAAAAATTTTAGATTTAAAAAAAAACCTTATATAATGCGTTCATACTGATTCAATCTTAACATGTTACTAATAATTTTTTTAAAGAATGCTGGGTAATTAAATACATGATTTAAGGATGAAACTCAACATTAGTTTATTAAAGAAGTAAAACATACAAACATATTTTAATACTATATAACAGAAAAGCGAACAAGTATTTATAGAAGGAAGGAAAAAAAGAGCTTAAGAATCATCATGTGCGCTTGTTTAAACCGTTCGCGTAATATTCACTGGCTTTAAACGTCATCATTGCAGAAGCTGCAGCTCCTGCGCTAGCTTTACATTCCTTCACATGTTAAAGCGCATGCCGGAGCGCAAGCCAAGCTGCAAATGATTTGAGCCGTAGCGTTTCACGATTGCTCCTGACGCGTGAGGAGCAGGACAGGGAATGTACATTAGCATTTTAAAACAGGTAGTGCAAATAAATGCCACGCTTGTGTTTCCTAATCATGGAGCGTCAAATTCTATTTCCTAAAATGCGCAGAAGTCGAACACTATAGCTCTGTGGAATAGTGTAAGAGACAAATTGCCGTAAAATAACCCATTTATCATTTCTTTCCTGTATTTATTTAGCTGCAGCCAAATTCAAATGCTTCTATTTCAATGAATTGTAGTTTAAAAAAATTGTATGAACATGGTGTTTTTTTTGTTTTTTTTTACTTAACTATTAGACATTACGAAATGGAACATATTAAGGGACATAAGTGATCTCTTTCCTGTAAAACAAATTCATTTTGCATTTAAATATTGAAGAGATAAATAAAATAATCCCACAAAGTATTAGCTGCAGCTTTGCTGTATATGCTGAAAGTTTACATTATACAATTGTCTGCAAGGAATGAAACAATTACGGTTAAAATTGAGGAAATTAAAATTTTTGCAGGAGATTCACCACCACGCCAACCAATCAGGAGCCTTCTAGATAATCATGTGAGGGGGGAAATATGTATGGTCAGTGACAGATGCCACCTGCTGGAAAATTGAAGGAATTGAGAGATTCTTGCATCCATTCTAGTGAGGTTTGTGTTGCAACGTAGTTTATAAGTCTTCCTGAACATCTTTGTTCATCAACTCTCAGCAGCTCCATCAGCAGCAGGTGTCCTCCAACAGTGAGCAAAACAAATTGAAAACATATTTACCATCTTATCTCTTGACTACAAGTAAAAACTGATTTTTGTAGATAAATCTTATATTTTAGTTGTAGTTATCTTAAAAAAAAACGAGATGATGAGTAGACTTCAACAGACTGAATTATTTTTGATGAGCATAGATAACGAAATAGCCGTGATGGACATAATTCTGCATCCTCTTTGTTAATAAAAAGATGGTCTTTATATACTGCTGTTATCAGTGTTATAATACAGCTGGCAGTACATTCAACATGAAAGCTCCACGTTTTTAGTTTTTATGCCACTTATGCTCATGTATGCCACATCTCTCACATTTAAAAATTTTGTCTGCATAATCAATGTATGAATAAAGTAAATTAAATAAACAAGGGGTTAGATGATCTAATTGCAAAGATATTCCTAAGTTGTTTTTCGTAGTCTTGTAGTGCCACATGTTTGCATGTGGTGTGGTCACAAACATTTTAGCTTGAAGGTGTACAACTGAGTGTGAGTAATGAGGGTGCTACAGTTGCTTAATCTTGAGTTTTAGATGACATAAGTGGTTAAGTAAATTAGTTTTTTTTTCTCATTTAAAATTATTTGAATCCAAGCTAGATGTTTGGCTCCCGCCACTTTAAAGGTAGAGGAAGAGTGAGATAAACATCCTAATTTTGTGGTTGCAATGTGTGGGCAACAAAATGTGTAACTTTTTTGTGTTCTATAAGAACTAAATAACTACCTTGTGTACATACTGGCCACTTTATTAGGTACACCTTTTGAACAGGCATGATTCATTAATGGATATATTAGAAACTTGATGGTAAAGCATGTCTAGATGAGATGAAAATAACTTGGTGAAATTAAATATTGCATCTTTGAATTAACTATACACCAACCCTGAGGTTATCCAGGTGTACCTATTGAAGTGGCCAATCTTTTTATTTGTGTTATTCACTACTCCTTTTATACGGCGTCTTTTGGGGTTACACACAACATTAACCAACTAAAAAAAAAAAGTCATCACAACAGTTAAAAGTGCCTTGATTGCAAAGCCAGGCCTGTAGGTAGCAATAAAAAGTTTTAATCTAAATGTTTTGTGACATTGCATACTTTTATAATATACACTAAAATGCCATAGTGCTTGAAGAGAACAAGGTGCCACCAACACAAAGTACATTTTCTGGGACAAAAAAAATGCACGAAGAGAGAAAAGTTGATGTTAAAGTGGCCTGTTTTCTTTTCCTGTTTCTTCAAGATGTAAACTCACCACCCCATCTCCCTCACTGACCGCGGATCAAGCCTCAGACTCCTGCTCTTCCTGAGCTTCTGTGTCTTCTGTGTCTCGGTCCTCGTTTTCCAGCAGCAGAAACTTCCCATCGTTCGTCAGCGGCATGGACTTTATCAGCTCCGCCAGAGCAGCTGGGTCCTGGCACGCACAGGTTTCAATTTTAAGAGACCAGAAACACATGCAAGATTATTTTTTTCAGAACACAAGCAGAGAAATGGTCTTCTGTTATTTTAACATCTATGTCTCTAATGTTTCAAAGCTCCAAAAAACACAACCCATGTGACTGCAGGAAAGCCCTTAGTATCTTTTATAATGTTATTAATAATTTCAATCTTTTTCAACTATAAAAAACCAAGCAACTGGAATCCCACATCACTTTAGTTTTAGCTGCGATTGATGTGTTTCAGAACAAGTGATTTCAATTCTGTGCCAAATGTCCCTGTGT
This sequence comes from Danionella dracula, assembly GCA_900490495.1. Lineage (NCBI taxonomy): Eukaryota > Metazoa > Chordata > Actinopteri > Cypriniformes > Danionidae > Danionella > Danionella dracula. The sequence goes on from UELW01000511.1 coordinate 4,208,341, forward strand.
TTGTAACATATTGTACATCTGTGTCTTAAGCGTCAATAAAAAAACTATTTATTTGAGCAATGTTTTTCAGGTGTTTTTTCCTCAATATATTTTCATTTTATTATTTAACATATGACTAACATTTAACATATGTTTATCTACATATACAAAAATATGTGCCATATTTTGCATTTTCATTCCATTCTCCCTCACATTTCAAGCACAAAACACAATAAAGGATAATAAAGCAATTATAAATTGAATTAAAAATTCATAACATATCACCCATGTATTTAATAAAGGCTTCATAACACCAACTTTAAGGCCTATATTACTACAACAACGCACAAAACATGCATAAGAAACAACATGCCTCAAAAACATTGTTTGAAACCTTAACCAGCGCCTATTTTGAGCATTTATAAAGGTTCATCAAAGTAAAACATTTTACATTTATGCACTTTTTTATAAGACAGGACATATGTATAATAAAAAAACCGACTGAATGGTTTCTCAGAACTATCAAACCTAAACCTGCAAAAGAAACTGCCTTAAACAGGATTCTTTTTTTTTTTCAGGAATTAATAATGAAGAGAAACTATGGTACTACGCTAAACAGGTCCATCTGTGCATCCCAATACACACCATCCCTACTTTTAAGCGTGCAAAATGAGATTTCTACACGACAGTTAAAAAAAAAAAGGATTCCAACTGTTCCTGCACGTAAACTATTTCCAGTTCAATCCTGAAGTGCAGATTAATGGATTCTGAAACAGCGAATATCACCCATAATTCTTTGTATGACGAACATGGTTTAATTATCAAAATAAAAGTCTTGATTAGACACTATTTAATAATCTGGGAATGTTTCATTTTTGTACAATAAAGATAATATATTTTTTTATATTATATTTCCATGTTCTGTAACAATATAGAAAGTTAAAAAGGGTACGCCTTTCCAGTCTTCAGTATGAATGATTTGGAAATAACGAATTAATTTTAATTGTTATTACCAAAAAAAGCTATACGAGTGTAGAATCTGACTAGATGACCAACAGGCTCGTAACTCAAAAGTACCTCTTTCCCTCCACAAAATAGTATCTAGTTTAAGGGTGAAGTATAAGTAATCAGCTAGGGACGTGGAACAAGAACAAGTTTGAATCGGTGGATTCCTCACCTTCCTGGCCTCTGAGATCTCCTTCCCCAGATTGATGGTAAAGCAGATCTGATGAGGAGAAGAAGAGCAGCGGTGAGTGTGGAAGCCTGAGCGAGCGCGAGAGAGAGAGAGAGAGAGAGAGTCACCTTCTCTCCTTCAGTGTTGCTCTCGAAGACAAAGGCTCTGAATGACGGCTCGTCCTCAGCCACCTCCGTGATGTCACTTCCTCTCAGAACCAGCCCCATGAGCCGGTGGTTTTCCTGATGTGCAGCGAACTGAGAGACGTCCTCCAGCGGAAACTGACACAAACACAAGCGAGGGTCACTCCAAAGCCCCCTCTAACCTCCACGCTCCGGCAGGAACTCACACGCACGATGATGTCAACAATTTCAACACTTTTACAGGAGTTCATTTTTGTAAGACTTATTCAGCTTAAGTTTGAATATAAATGTTTCAAATAAAATGCTTCTTAAACAATTATGTAAACATGTTGCAATTCACTACACATTTAAGGAACACAACTAGTTAACGTCAATTTTTCTCTGATACCGACCGTGGCATTAAAACTCAGATTTCATTAAAGACTACAAACATTTTTTTTAGGATTCTCCTGGGACATGTTTCATGTGTGATTGTTTTGCGGCAACACCAGGCGGATGTGCTAATGATCTCTAGATGCAAAAACGGTCAAAAAAAATTCTGTGAGAACATTCAAACCTGGATTAATACCAGTCTGCTTATTTCAAACCATTTTACAGAGGAAATCATTCTCTAAATTATTAGGACATTTTGTTATCACAACTAGCCACGCTTGAAAAAAAATCTGTGATACAAATTTTTGGTCATACCGCTCAGCTCTAGATGAAACTCATTTTTATTTAAAATAAAATGAACAAAAGATTAACAGATTTGCATACCTGCCCACACACTAACATTAAACCACCTGACAACAGAAAACATGAATACTCAAAACCAACAACAGATCGTTCTAGGAGAAATGCGACAACCCAAACCCTCCAGTGCTCCAAACCAAACACAAACATGATTTTATTCAAAACTACACTGTTAAAAATGGTACCATTCATATAATTACCCCACCCACATTAATAGTACAAAACAGAACAGTACAAAGTAACAACATAGTTCCTTATAAAGCCCCAAAACAAATGTTATTGTGTCACAGCAGCTTCACACACACAGAAGAAGTGGAATTAAAACTGAACTTACACTGATTTTGGTGACCTGTGTCTGAGGGTCGATGAGTCTGTGGAGGGAGAGGTTTCATTGGTCAGTCGTGAGCATGTCAGCTAGGAATGGAGCTCTCTCGCTCTCAAACCTGATGCATGAGCTGCTGAGCATCATGTGCGACTCGCTGGTTTTAAAGATGTTGTGAATGGCGCGAGCGGCCAGAACCTGCCGCATGGCTTCGTAGATCACTTCCGGTGTGTGAGCCGCTCGAACCGCCATCGAGCCCAGGAAGCGCACGGCGAACACCTGCTGCAGCAGCGAGTCTGAGCACAGAGACCATAAACATTCTCTCCTTTTTTTTTCTTTCAACTACTTTATTTACATATTAAGACAGCAAATCATGAAATCATCAGCGCGATAAATTAATGCAGGACCAAACTAAAGATTGTTCGCTTCACAAGCTCACCGTGTGCGTCAGACCCATCTTCCTCCCCCTCGGTCTCACCGAAGGGGTTTGTCCGTCTGTGAGAAAGCAAACACAATCACAGCCTTGAACAGTACAAGCACAAGATCTTATTCTGGAGAGCGTGCTGACCCTGCTCCGGCTCGGTTCTGGTCCAGGAACTCCGATGCCGGAAGAGTGATGTCGAACTGAATGGGAGTTCCAGGGGCGATCAGATCTTCAGGTTCCAGTCTCGAGCTTGTTTTGGGAGACTCTTGCTGACACGCTCCTCCAGGTTTAGCTCTGTGGCTGACATGCAGATGAGCAATCCCGATTATAATCTTCATGCAAGCTTACAGACTCAACTTTTAATTAGGAATGGGTCTACGACAATACAAACAAAAATTAAGCATTTTTTTTGCTAGAACTTTTGCTGGATCCTGTATGAGTCATTTACAAAAAAACTACATTTTACTAAGAAATGATTGCAGCTCAGATTCTTTGCTTTAAAATGTGTCTTTTCTAAGAATACTGGAGCCTGTTCAATTTAGAGTACATTTTCTATACTAATGTATTTGTTTTTAAATCTTTAAATGGGCATTTCCCAATCATGTCTGCACTGAGGCTGATAAGCTCCTGCTAGAACATGTTTTGGAGTTCTTTACCACTGAACATCCGTCCTATCACATTCACGAACGCCATTTTTACTCTTTAAAACTCTTAAGGCCATCCCACAGCTAGATGACTTTTAGACGGCAACATTCTTTAGCGGTTTGGCTTCGGAAATAACCAAAAGCTGCGTCCACGAGCAAACTAATTTTGGCCGAAAAGAAGTTGCCTTGGTTTTTGCCAGCCAAATACTTTCATTGGACCATTGAAAGTTGTGTGTGTTTGTTTGTTTACTTATTTATTCTATTTAAGTATGTTTTTAAATGTTTTGATCAAGTGGCTGTTATTGTGTGGATTTTTATAATGATTAGATTGAATTGTTTTTTACTGTAGTGCTGTTCTTGGTGTTTTATTACCCTGAATATCATCTCAGATTACGTTTTTGGAATGTGTTTTTACCCCAAAATTGGATTGTAAACAAATGTTTCTGGCTGCTGCTGTTTTGAAAGCGCTATGTTAAAAAAGTTGAGATGGGTTGAGTTTTGTCTACAAGAACCACTTAAAACGTTTGTGAAAAACTGGAAGAAGAAAATTTACAAAACATCTTTACAAAATATTTAAAATATGAAAATTTTCTGAAAAGTAAGGCATCAAGTACTTGTGAAAGCTGACTTTCTGCTGATTGTTGGGGAAAATCATGGTCCATCATGGAAAATCATGAGCCAATCAGAGGCCAAGATATGCACTTTGAAAAATATTTGTTTTTTACTTCAGAACTCATCTCAATTGAAAGCAACAAAGAAAAAAATGTAAACTACTTAAATATTCATAACGACTTTAATGTTCATATCACAATAAATGTATCACCTATTTTTTCCAGTATTTTCTAAAAACAGCAAAAACAACCAAAATTGTTTATAGCCTGCAACAAGTTTATTTTCAGGAGATACTTTTTTTCTAAGGTGTCCTCCAACAAGTTCTATATTTAAAAAAAAAATTATTTCAGGACCAAAAAAAGTCACTTTTAACGCTATAATGCTTTAAAGGGTCTTCAACAACAACAAAAAAAAAAACTTTGTTTTCAAGCCAATAGTCAATAAATCTGGGTACGGGAGTCTTTCTAACCACAGAAGGAAATATCTGGAAAAAGTAGGAAAAGCTGAGAAGTTGCCTGCATGCAAATCTTATCGAAAATATTTGTATGCAAATAGCATAATGTTGTGCAAGATTTAGTTTATGTCACAATTAGTTAACTTTTTTTGCACGCCTCCCATCAGAGAGAAACCTTTCTCAACCTGCCTCACCTTTCGGGGTTCGGGGAAGCATCGGTTCTCTTCTGAAAGCTGGTGATGGGGGTCACAGCCTGCAGAGCCGTCTGGTGCAGCCGAATCGCTACAGCCTGAAAAAAGTCACACTAACTTAAAACAACTACAAAACAGAGTTGAATATTACCTTAAACATTTTCATAGTATGCTCATCTTCTAAAAAAAAATACTGCTGCTCCTCTGAAATGCGATGACATCATAATATTGTATTGTGTCTAATTTCACTGGTGCCTCACAAACAGACCTCGGGGTTGTCGGTCAGATAAATCTGTCTGGAGATGTTGTTCAGGGCGCAGATCCACTGCGGGAAAAGAAGAATGAAGATTACAAATCCTTCTTCTTCGAAGACAAATCTATCAGATGAAAGACGGACTGCACAAACCTCCTCGTACTCTTTCTTACTCTCAGCTTGAAGAATCAGAGACCTGCAGAGAGACAGATATCTGAGACCTATCCTCCACTTATTATGGAAGAAACTCCAAATTCTGTTCAAATTCATTTGCAAAGATCAGCACCAACACAGACAGAAGCCTTTCCCTCGAAATAATCAGGAAATCATATTTCTTAATGTTCATGGAGCTTTTTTTGCTGCGCTATTTAAAATTCTGCTCCCTGAAAACGATCAAACAAATCTGAGCCACACAAAAATTTGTTATGAGAACGAACCGATTTACTTTGAGAGTCTTTGCATTAACAAACATAAGAGCAGCCCTTAAAACAGATTTGCTTTATGTAGAATACATTACTATAAACATGTATCATTAAAAAAAACTGCAAAAATTAAAATAAATTAATTCACATTAGATAATTCCTCCTTTACCTGAATACATGAAAAGTTGTAATGAAATCATGTACATATTGTTAAGAAAGAAATACAAATATTTACTTACTGACTTTTAAATAACCTTTTTTCCTTAATCAATGTAATGTTTTGGTTGGTAAAAGAGTGAATATCAGCCTTTTGAGATTTTGAAATCTAGCAATCACCAGATAAAAAAACATCATATACTACAGACATTATAATATCTTAATCTTATTGATTGCATTCATAAAAATATTTTGCCCATGTTCCATAATTATATAAGCCTTCACACATCTTTCCCAGATTTGTATCATATATGCATTTATCTCAACATTTATAAAGACCAGAAGAAGCAGTTCTTCTTTTAAGAAAATTATCATTTCCAACTACCAGATTTTTATCTCATCTTCTTTTCCACTTCTCCAGCAAACTTTTCTGATAGTGGTGAATCGCTATTCTTTTTTACAAACCACCCAAAATTCTATCAAAACAAATTCACTGAGACGTTGCTGCTGACTGGATTGTGTGTGTTTGTGTGTGTGTGATGCGTGCATGTGTGTGCATGTGTGTGCGTACGTTTTGCCATTGGCTGCAGTGATCTGGAAGCAGTAGCGCCGGTCCTCACAATCTAGGGCCATCACGGAGCTGTTGTCCAGATCCAGGATCATTCCTCCTGCCACAGCGCCTCGGGGCTGGCACAGCAGGTTCCCTCCCTGGGTGAAGAAGAAGAGCCGGTCCCACGCCGTGCTCACCAGACCCGTCTTACTGACCACACACAGAAGACAGATGCAGAGTCGATGCCAGCATGATAACTCAGAAGCCAGGCCAGGCTTGAACCACTCTACGTTATTTAAATTCCATCCCACTTCAGCACTTGAGACATCGCGCATTTGAATCATCAAATATTATTGCTGTGATGCAACACGTACTTCCTGATGTTGAGATAACCAGCTTTCTGGATGAGTGCGCGGTTAACGGGCGACTGGTCGTGATCTGGCATGTACACACTATCATCAGCAGACAGCAGCTCTCTCTGAGCCGAGCGCATCAGCTCTGCTTCCTTCTCCAACTTGGACTCGATGCTAACAAAACAGAGAAACAGCCTCAGCCAATCACAGACACCCAAAACCGAATAGATCAGAAAAAAAAAGCTCATTAGAAATTGCAAGTGAAAAGGGCTCATTTATACGAGCGCATTGGACAAATATGTGTTTCCCATCAAAATATTAATTCATGGGTAAAGAAAAATAACTGACATATTGGATAGTTTCCTGAAAATAAAGCTTTTTTTTTAGTTTCAAAAATAGAATTTTTCTCTATGTTACATCACAAAGCGGCAGCCAATCACAGAAGGGAGTTACCTCTGGTTCATGCTGGACACTGAGCTGAGGAACGTGTCGAGTTTATTGGAGACCAGCTCCATCCCCTGTTTGAGGAATTTGACCTATTTGAAAACAAACACAGCTTTTACAATTTTTCATATTTCAAATGAACAATTCTAAGTATAAGATGATGATGCTGGCCGACCAATCAAGCAGATTCATTTATTGTATATTTTTTTGTTTATGATGAAACAAAATCCTAAAATCTAATCCTTAACTATAAAAGAGAAGTGATGAAACAATTCTGCCACCATGAAACTTATATGGGAATGGAAAATATATCTTTAACACACCATCTGACAAACAGTTGCAACAAATACTTTTTTTTAATGAAACCATAGATTTTGGTTTATGTTATTAAATATGTTTAAATTATGATATGCTTTTGTAGTTACCAGAACAAAATGTTTTCTTCAAATTTATTTAGTCTATTTTTTCACAATTTGTGGACCATTGAAAAATATTTAGCATGAAATGATCCAAAAAAAAAAAAAAAAAAAAAAAAAAATATCAAACATATGTGAAAAAAGGCATAAAATACATTAGAAAAACAATTTTTTTGCAAACAACTCCAGAAACGCATCGCACAAGTGACTTGTGCAATTCATTCAGAAGTAAAATTGATGACTTCTGCATAATAAAACAAAATTGTTTCAATAAACGTGTTTTTCAACACTAAATCACTATGGCATATTTTGATAAATTTTGTTTTTGTTTATAGCCAAGACAATGGATGTATGCATTATATGCAAAGTGTTTAATATTTTACAGCAACAAAGATTAGAGACGGTTTCTCGTTTAATTAAAAAATGCATTAAGTTATCTGGCTGATCTGGAATCTTGTAAAAAAAATACATAAAAATATATATTTTATATCACGTGACAGGCCAGGGAACATAAACAAACAAGAAAATAACAAAAAAAATGTCATCAATTACAAGTTTTTCTTTCTCCTTTCAAATACATCCAAACTTACAGTTACTGAACCCTTGCTAAATCTAACTAGCTTTAATTTAAAAAAAATTACTTCATTTAGCATGACCTTAGAAACCCTTTAGATAACAATTATATATCACTTTTGAGAATTGTTTTTTTTTTCTTTACAAGCATTCTCCTTAAACAAGTTAATACAAAAGTGTGGAATATTTTAGAGGAAAAATGGAGCGAGAGCTAAAAAGAAAAAGTTGAACCTGAGCATGTGTGTATCCCAGCATGGGCTCCAGCATCGCGGCCCTCTTCCTGTACTGAAGCGCATTGAGGGAGCAGTAATACTGGAGCGCTGCTTGATGCTGCTTCCTGCGAGTGTACGCTACCTCGCGCTGCACCTCTGCTTTCACCTGCTCACAAACACACGCTTCCATTATCAGTTCTGTTTGGTTGCTTTCGCTTGCCTCGGATCAGCATTCACCTTCTCATTTTCTCTCTTTTTAGGGAGCCGACTGTACTTCACCATGGCAGCTTCATGCTCTGCAGAAGAAGAAAAAGACACACAATATAAATGTTTTTGCTTTCCTTTATGAGCAGATTTTAAAACAAAGAATGAAGGGTGTGGATTCTACCGTCAGTGGCGATGGAGAATATTTCCTTCAGTGTGCTTATCTCTGAAAAAAACATGTGAAGTACATATGAAGTCTTTTTCGAATAATTCAGGAAGTGTTCACGTTTGCTAATTCTAGGTTAGAAACAGATGATGGACTAAATAGGATTTGGGTAAATAGGAAATAGGGTAGGTGTCTAAGGCTGATTGGTTTCAAGGGACGCTTGACTGGGATATGTTTTTTTTATTACACAATGTTATATAATTTTTAGTTCTATAAAAAATAACATGAAACGTTAATTTGTGCTTTAAAAAAAAATATTTTCTTAATAAAACGAATAAATAATAATAAATAATAATTTTAAAGAATAGCATAAAAACATGTAATTATTATTTTATAAATTTTTCTCCCAACACAACATGTTTTAGAGTTATCTAAGAAGCATTTGTAAATATCTGATGAAACATGAATGTTATGTAAAGAAACTATTTCACTGCCCAACACAACAATTCCAAATAATAGTCTTTCACCTGTGAGGTCTTTCTCTCTGAACTGCACCATGGGAAAAACCATCTTGTCAGCGATTTGATTAGCCAGCTCGCTATGAAGACCGTTCAGCTATAAGGTGCACAAAAAGACAGTATTTTGTAACAAATTCAAGTTTTATGTAAGCAGATGAGGTGATGTTTAAGTATAAATATAGACAACCAAACCCCACAGGACTCTCCTAACCTCTTCCACACTTTTGGCGAACTGCTGAAGAGTGCCGATCACCTCCTCATCCCCTTTCGCCACAGCAAAGTTCTGCACTCAGAAACCGTCGAGTCAGCGCGAGAGCAAACACACCTGAGCTCCACATCACAGAGGATAAAGAAGATGGAGCTCACCTGCTTCTCGTACTCCAAGAGCTGCTTGGAAAGCTCCTCTGTAGCCAGAGCCATTTCATTCTGCACAGAGCACAGGAATGTAGATTAGAAGTGCTCACACATGGTTAGAGGTTTACACTTTAGCATTATGAGCACTCCTCGTAATAACTTCCACATTCAGGATTGTCTGTGTGCAGTCTCTGGGCCCTTTGGGTAACACTGAATGGAAAAATAAAGAATTACTTTCTTTTTACAAGATTCTTTTCATCTGGGAATGCTAGCAAAAGTACTTTTATGCGTCAGTATCTATTTGAGAATAGTTGTCTTTGATATGCAGGCATAAAAACTTATTTTGACCTAATAAAACTATAAAAAAAGATTATCTTTACAGGTTAGTACATGTAAGTTTAGTACAGGCAGCAGATCTAGGAGCCAAACATGTTTTTTCCCTGTATCAAAACGTTGCTATAACACAGATTTTTAATTTAAGTTTAGAACAGAATATATTCACGCATTTATTTTTATTATAAGATTTGTGAATACGCAACAGTGCTCGAAAAACTGATATAACTATATCCCCTTGGCAAAAACCTTTCCACCATTGGCCCAAAAAGGACTAGTAAAAATCTCTTTAATTAAGGATTTGCGCTTTTAAAATGTGTTTTATAGGCCAGACAAAAACCAGATCGCTCCTCAGGTTTCAGTTTGGCGTTTGATCATCTTTCCATTTCTGCTCAGTGGTACTCTGGCATAGACTATAGAGTGGTTTTAGTGCTCGGGTGAGCCCGGAAGCTAGTGCCGCTCGGGTGAGCCCGGAAGCTAGTGTCGCTCGGGTGAGCCCGGAAGCTAGTGTCGCTCGGGTGAGCCCGGAAGCTAGTGTCGCTCGGGTGAGCCCGGAAGCTAGTGTCGCTCGGGTGAGCCCGGAAGCTAGTGTCGCTCGGGTGAGCCCGGAAGCTAGTGTCGCTCGGGTGAGCCCGGAAGCTAGTGTCGCTCGGGTGAGCCGGAAGCTAGTGTCGCTCGGGTGAGCCCGGAAGCTAGTGCCGCTCGGGTGAGCCCGGAAGCTAGTGCCGCTCGGGTGAGCCCGGAAGCTAGTGCCGCTCGGGTGAGCCCGGAAGCTAGTGCCGCTCGGGTGAGCCCGGAAGCTAGTGCCGCTCGGGTGAGCCCGGAAGCTAGTGCCGCTCGGGTGAGCCCGGAAGCTAGTGCCGCTCGGGTGAGCCCGGAAGCTAGTGCCGCTCGGGTGAGCCCGGAAGCTAGTGCCGCTCGGGTGAGCCCGGAAGCTAGTGCCGCTCGGGTGAGCCCGGAAGCTAGTGCCGCTCGGGTGAGCCCGGAAGCTAGTGCCGCTCGGGTGAGCCCGGAAGCTAGTGCCGCTCGGGTGAGCCCGGAAGCTAGTGTCGCTCGGGTGAGCCCGGAAGCTAGTGACGCTCGGGTGAGCCCGGAAGCTAGTGACGCTCGGGTGAGCCCGGAAGCTAGTGACGCTCGGGTGAGCCCGGAAGCTAGTGTCGCTCGGGTGAGCCCGGAAGCTAGTGTCGCTCGGGTGAGCCCGGAAGCTAGTGTCGCTCGGGTGAGCCCGGAAGCTAGTGCCGCTCGGGTGAGCCCGGAAGCTAGTGCCGCTCGGGTGAGCCCGGAAGCTAGTGCCGCTAGGGTGAGCCCAGAAGTATCTATTTGAGAATAGTTGTCTTTGATATGCAGGCATAAAAACTTATTTTGACCTAATAAAACTATAAAAAAAAGATTATCTTTACAGGTTAGTACATGTAAGTTTAGTACAGGCAGCAGATCTAGGAGCCAAACATGTTTTTTCCCTGTATCAAAACGTTGCTATAACACAGATTTTTAATTTAAGTTTAGAACAGAATATATTCACGCATTTATTTTTATTATAAGATTTGTGAATACGCAACAGTGCTCGAAAAACTGATATAACTATATCCCCTTGGCAAAAACCTTTCCACCATTGGCCCAAGGAGGACTAGTAAAAATCTCTTTAATTAAGGATTTGCGCTTTTAAAATGTGTTTTATAGGCCAGACAAAAACCAGATCGCTCCTCAGGTTTCAGTTTGGCGTTTGATCATCTTTCCATTTCTGCTCAGTGGTACTCTGGCATAGACTATAGAGTGGTTTTAGTGCTCGGGTGAGCCCGGAAGCTAGTGCCGCTCGGGTGAGCCCGGAAGCTAGTGCCGCTCGGGTGAGCCCGGAAGCTAGTGCCGCTCGGATGAGCCCGGAAGCTAGTGCCGCTCGGGTGAGCCCGGAAGCTAGTGTCGCTCGGGTGAGCCCGGAAGCTAGTGCCGCTCGGGTGAGCCCGGAAGCTAGTGCCGCTCGGGTGAGCCCGGAAGCTAGTGCCGCTCGGGTGAGCCCGGAAGCTAGTGCCGCTCGGGTGAGCCCGGAAGCTAGTGTCGCTCGGGTGAGCCCGGAAGCTAGTGCCGCTCGGGTGAGCCCGGAAGCTAGTGCCGCTCGGGTGAGCCCGGAAGCTAGTGACGCTCGGGTGAGCCCGGAAGCTAGTGTCGCTCGGGTGAGCCCGGAAGCTAGTGTCGCTCGGGTGAGCCCGGAAGCTAGTGTCGCTCGGGTGAGCCCGGAAGCTAGTGCCGCTCGGGTGAGCCCGGAAGCTAGTGCCGCTCGGGTGAGCCCGGAAGCTAGTGCCGCTCGGGTGAGCCCGGAAGCTAGTGCCGCTCGGGTGAGCCCGGAAGCTAGTGCCGCTCGGGTGAGCCCGGAAGCTAGTGTCGCTCGGGTGAGCCCGGAAGCTAGTGTCGCTCGGGTGAGCCCGGAAGCTAGTGCCGCTCGGGTGAGCCCGGAAGCTAGTGCCGCTCGGGTGAGCCCGGAAGCTAGTGCCGCTCGGGTGAGCCCGGAAGCTAGTGCCGCTCGGGTGAGCCCGGAAGCTAGTGCCGCTCGGGTGAGCCCGGAAGCTAGTGCCGCTCGGGTGAGCCCGGAAGCTAGTGCCGCTCGGGTGAGCCCGGAAGCTAGTGCCGCTCGGGTGAGCCCGGAAGCTAGTGTCGCTCGGGTGAGCCCGGAAGCTAGTGTCGCTCGGGTGAGCCCGGAAGCTAGTGCCGCTCGGGTGAGCCCGGAAGCTAGTGTCGCTCGGGTGAGCCCGGAAGCTAGTGCCGCTCGGGTGAGCCCGGAAGCTAGTGCCGCTCGGGTGAGCCCGGAAGCTAGTGTCGCTCGGGTGAGCCCGGAAGCTAGTGTCGCTCGGGTGAGCCCGGAAGCTAGTGCGCTCGGGTGAGCCCGGAAGCTAGTGCCGCTCGGGTGAGCCCGGAAGCTAGTGCCGCTCGGGTGAGCCCGGAAGCTAGTGTCGCTCGGGTGAGCCCGGAAGCTAGTGTCGCTCGGGTGAGCCCGGAAGCTAGTGCCGCTCGGGTGAGCCCGGAAGCTAGTGCCGCTCGGGTGAGCCCGGAAGCTAGTGCCGCTCGGGTGAGCCCGGAAGCTAGTGTCGCTCGGGTGAGCCCGGAAGCTAGTGTCGCTCGGGTGAGCCCGGAAGCTAGTGTCGCTCGGGTGAGCCCGGAAGCTAGTGTCCGCTCGGGTGAGCCCGGAAGCTAGTGCCGCTCGGGTGAGCCCGGAAGCTAGTGCCGCTCGGGTGAGCCCGGAAGCTAGTGCCGCTCGGGTGAGCCCGGAAGCTAGTGCCGCTCGGGTGAGCCCGGAAGCTAGTGCCGCTCGGGTGAGCCCGGAAGCTAGTGCCGCTCGGGTGAGCCCGGAAGCTAGTGTCGCTCGGGTGAGCCCGGAAGCTAGTGTCGCTCGGGTGAGCCCGGAAGCTAGTGTCGCTCGGGTGAGCCCGGAAGCTAGTGTCGCTCGGGTGAGCCCGGAAGCTAGTGTCGCTCGGGTGAGCCCGGAAGCTAGTGTCGCTCGGGTGAGCCCGGAAGCTAGTGTCGCTCGGGTGAGCCCGGAAGCTAGTGTCGCTCGGGTGAGCCCGGAAGCTAGTGCCGCTCGGGTGAGCCCGGAAGCTAGTGCCGCTCGGGTGAGCCCGGAAGCTAGTGCCGCTCGGGTGAGCCCGGAAGCTAGTGCCGCTCGGGTGAGCCCGGAAGCTAGTGTCGCTCGGGTGAGCCCGGAAGCTAGTGCCGCTCGGGTGAGCCCGGAAGCTAGTGTCGCTCGGGTGAGCCCGGAAGCTAGTGTCGCTCGGGTGAGCCCGGAAGCTAGTGCCGCTCGGGTGAGCCCGGAAGCTAGTGCCGCTCGGGTGAGCCCGGAAGCTAGTGCCGCTCGGGTGAGCCCGGAAGCTAGTGTCGCTCGGGTGAGCCCGGAAGCTAGTGCCGCTCGGGTGAGCCCGGAAGCTAGTGCCGCTCGGGTGAGCCCGGAAGCTAGTGTCGCTCGGGTGAGCCCGGAAGCTAGTGTCGCTCGGGTGAGCCTGGAAGCTAGTGTAGCTTCACAGAGGGCAATTCGTAAGCTTGACACACAAGTATAGATTAGCCTTAAAGCTTGCTTTGTCTGCAGACATTCAGAGTGGAGCCGCAACTTCTCTGACTCCTCAAGCTAAACTCCTGGAAACCTTCCAAGGCATGTCCAGATTGAGAGATTAAGTCTCCTGGCTGATCTGGTATATCCCAGAAGAACAGGGTTTTTAAAATTAAATAGAGTATTTAAAAATGTTCAACGTATCTTTTTCAAATTATGTAACCATTTTTGTCTGAAACAAAAGCTTCAAATGAAGCTTCCTTTAACTGCTTTAAGTTCACTTTAATCATGTTTATTAAGCTTGATTACAAACTCTATCTATTTAATAAGAGTGTGTACCTGTGCACCAAAGACTCTCTGCATGGCTTGGAGCAGCTGGTTTGTGTAGGTGGTGAGCGTTCCTGCATCTTCTTCAAACACACTGAGCAAGGACCTCGTCTGGGACAGCAAACAAACAAAAAATAATAATTTCTTCTGCATAGTGTTTTCTGCATGTCAAGTTATATGTTTTCAGCTGTTAATGAAGATAAAAAAAATAAACTGACAAAAAAACTTTGGTTGTGCATATGTAGTCTGAATTAACAAGATAACGTACGGGCAATACATAATGACTTCATGTTCTTTTTTTAAAAGAAATTGGAGGAATATAGCACATGAACATGAAGTCATTATTTATTTGGCCGTACGTTATCTTGTTAATTCAGTAAGGCATTAAATCAAAGCAAACAAATACATACAACACTTTAAGAGCTAACTAGAAAGTTCCCATTGGTAAATCTATAAAAATGCACACTTGAAAATAGGGACGGGTGAAATTTTGTCATCAACAACATACTGATGTAAATTTTCCTAACGATTGTGATCTCACCTACTGGGAGACTTTTATAGCACTGGAAATGTTAAATCCCAACAGGGCTCAAAAGTCTTCAATCCTGAGGTCACTCCATGCCTAAACACATTTCGGTCTCTAACCATGACTTTCATGTTTTGAACATTTATGCACATTTTCACAGACTATAGCAACCCTAACCATCATTTGTAAATTAATCTGTAACATATCTGTAAATTAAAACCTGTTAAAAAAAACTATTGAATTAATACTTTTTAATGCATAAATTTTGCCCTTTTCTCATTTTAAAGACTTCATAAGACCTAGCAGAAACCCTGATACTGATGAAAAACAAAAAAAAAACTAAACCCTCAATCTCACAGGACTATCTAACAGTAAAGCAGATTTCAACATAAACAAACATGTACTGTTTGTATGTTGGACTAGCAACAAAGCGGTAAAAAAAAAATGTTTTAAATGCACTGTATAAGCTTTTATTAAAATAATAATAAACTAATGCAACTCAGTAAAAAAAATCCTTACATTTCTATGGTACACTATTAAACATTACGTGTGAGAATGAGTACAAACCGGAATTTGTTTTTGGTTTTGACACAGTTGATGAGGCCTGAGTAAGAAAGAGAACCCAGTGAAGAATGAGTTGTTATTTAATAGATGCAGGTGTGTTCAGACTTCAGGGTGTGTTCTAATGCAAACACAGAGTGACCGGCCACACCATCTATGACTTCTTAATCTTTATAGTAGGCTGTAAGCGATGAACATGCAATAACTTCTCCTGTTCACCAAGTAAACCATTAATAGACTGAGAATATTACAACCATCAACGAAATCGAATGAAGCATGTAAATTAAATGGGTTGTATTATATTAGTACAAATCAATTAGACAATAAATTAAAACTAAATATTTGTCTCGTGCATACACACACTATATACATATATACATATATATATATATATATATATATATATATATATATATATATATATATATATATATATATATATATATATATATATATATATATACACACATCATACATACATACATACATACACACCCCACCTGAAGCTGATTTGATTTTTCTGATCTTATGGCAGCTAATATTTTAATGGATCACTTTCAGTGTTAGTTTTAGGTTTTACCACAAAGCACATCCTCCCTTCCATCACATACAGGTCACATCAGTAAAAATTGAAACCAATACATTTATGGCAACAGCTAAAGTTCTTTGAAAAAGCACAAGTAACGGGCAGCTAAGTAAAGTTTGTCCTGTGCGTGTTGAGTGTTTGAATCGAGTGTATTTGACGCACCCACAATTAAACAATCATTTACGTCCAGAGTACGTCAATTTCGAAGCCCACATTTCAACATGTAAGACCTTAAAAGTGATATTTGAAGATGGTACATGTAACAAGCAAGCGGCATCAATCCTTTAGTTATTTGGACTTTAACTTTAGATGGTTTGTTGACGTTAGCTTTCGCATTCGAGGCGTTTACACACAAATGTACGCAACTACGCACGCTACTAAACAACTATTGCAGCTAACGCATTCCAAAACAGATTTATTCAACAAGGGTTACCTGCGGAGTGTCCTGCAGGGCCTCCTCGAGTAATAATTTATGGTGTACAGCGGGCATCTTTCGCGCTTGGACAGTGGGAATGGAATATGGGAAAAAAGACTACAACTCCCAGCTCTCAAAGGATATCCGGTGTCGTAACATTTTCGTTTCTAGCTTCGCGCGCACGCGTACGTAAAATATCTTTAATTGTATCGAGCTATTCGGACCAAATCATTTTCATAATTAAATGATGTATACTTCTATTTGAAGAAGGTAGCATTTTGACCAAATGTGACATTCATTAACAACAGTATTATATACTTTTTGTTTAATTTATATTTGGAATTAAAAAAAAGAAGAAGTTGCAAAATACAAGAGAAAATCACAAGGTAACTCAATAATAATCGAAAATAATAAATGGCTTTATTTCATTGCATTTTGGGAAAGGCAGTCTTCCCTTTTGAAAAGCACAAAATATAATACAATTATATATTATTTGAAATTAATGTAAAGTGACCTTTACGTTTGTGACAAATGGGACAAAAAAAACGATAATTATTTACAATAAAATAAAAACTAAAATTATTTAGTGAAAGTTGTGAGCTTCCGTAAATAACACCATCTGCTGGGAAAAAATCAAGAAGCAGCTAAGATTGTTTATGTTGTTTGTTTTGTTAAAACATGTATACTAATTGTAACATGTCGACATCATTGTAGACATTTATAAGTTTAAATTTTTTTGTTATTAGTAGTTATTTGTATTATTTAGCTTTGTATTTTGAGCAGTCAGAAATAATTGAGGTAACTGTGAAAAACACTGCCCTAACTCTGTTCCTCCTAAACAGCTGATCCTACACCCCCCCCCCCCCCTTCTGTTTCCACGGCAACCCTGTCAGGGCGGAGGAGAGGCACGATCATGTGAGCATCCCTCTCTCTCTCTCTCTCTCTATCTCTCTGAATGGTGGAGCTAGCTCTTGAATCTCTTCAGAAGTGTCCTTCATTCATTCTCTCGTCCTCCACAGTGCGCGCACGCAGAAATCTGTGTTCATGCCAGAAAATGGGTTGTGGAAATTCCTCCGCCACCAGCACAAGCGCGCCAGCCGGAGGTGAGTCACTAATATTTGTCTCTCGGTCTGATCTCCTTGAGTAAAATAAAGTCTCGTGGCTTTTAGCAGGAGGGCTGTGAAGGAATGTAGAGGTTCTCAAATGGAGGGATCTGAGGGTTAAGAAATCCATCTTGGAGATGTTAATTTCCCTAATATGTATTCAGGTCAGAGCTGGGCTTATTGGCATAATGAGGAAACTGTCTATGAGCTTACTGGAAAGAAAAAAAACTAGTGAGAAATCAAATCTTTTTATCATCTTAATAAAATTCTTCAAAAATCTTTTCAAGAGAACTCTACATTCACAAAGCTTTCGTCTAATGATGTCAGATTAAACTAGGACACGAATATGTGATTAATCTTGTTTATAATCATTTTCAACATAGAGCCTGTTTACATTCCCAGAGGGAACATTCATTAAAAGCACCCTGAATTTGTAGGAAACCAAAAGGACTGAATGAAATCCATTCATCCTCACATCCTTCTAAGCAGGAATGAGTTTTTTTTTTAAAGAATGGTATAAACAAGTCGTTCTGATCAGTCATCCATCTGATTTCTCTACCCACTTTGTACTGTTTGGGGTTCAAAGAATGGGTACACCTTGAACAGGATGCCAGGACATCGGAGGCTCAATATATTTAGATGCACTATTGTGGTCAACTGAAGGCAGAAACTCAAACTATGAACTATCGGTTTAAAGTCTCGTCAGATTTCCAGCAAAAACAAGCTGTCCAGAATGTATCCATCCCTTCTCTTGGTGTTGAGTTTGCAGCTGGAGACATTTGCCTGGAACAATCTCTGCTAGGCCCAATTTTGAAACAATTCTTTTGTAGTGAGCTATATTCAGATGAGGATAGCTTTACCGCTTGAAAAATTCACCCATTACAAGCAACACACATCTGAGGTGTTCTGGTTTATTTAAACCCCTATAGATAACTTTCCTAAAGCAATGGGAGGTTTTAGACCCTTTAATGTAGTGCAATAGCGCCCCTAAAATTAAAGCATTCATAATACATTCAGTATTTGTCAAAATTTTGAGTGAAGCTGAAACAGTGGAGTTCATTCTGTCCCAGCGAAGATGGAGACGGGGCGCTGGTGACTGACAGCTGAGTTATCCAATGTGAGTTAACTTCAAAATGAAATGTTAGATTTTCAGTCATTTAATTCTTCACTGAGGCGTCACAGTGGCGCAGTGGGTAGCTCGGTCGTCTCACAGCAAGAAGGTCACTGGTTCGAGCCTTGGCTGGGTCGGTTGGCATTTCTGAGTGGAGTTTGCATGTTCTCCCTGTGATCGCGTAGGTTTTCTCCGGGTGCTCCAGTTTCCCCACAAGAACAAAGACATGCGGAATAAGTGAATTGAGGAATAACGATTGTCCATAGTGTTAGAGTGAATGTGTGTGTGAATGTTTCCCAGCGATGGGTTGCGGCTGGAAGAGCATCCGCTGCGTAAAACATATGCCAGAGAGTTGACGGTTCATTCCGCTGTGGAGACCCCGAAAGGGAAGAAAGCTGACATGAAGATGATTGAATGAATAATTCTTCACTGAATCCAATTTTTACTGAATTAAAAATGCACAAGAAGGTAATTAATAAGACAAACACTCAAATGTATTTTATAAACATTTCTCCTAACTTTTGTTGAATTTAAGAAAAAAAAGTATATTTATTGCTGGACAAAATATCCATCCATCCATCTTCATGTCGGCATATGTTTTACGTGGCGGATGCCCTTCCAGCCGCGACCCATCACCTAGAAACATTAACACAAACACTCATTCACACTCATACTCTATGGACAATTATTCTTTCTCAATTCACTTATACTCTTTGTTCTTGTGGGGAAACCGGAGCACCCGGAGAAAACCCACGCGATCACGAGGAGAACATGCAAACTCCACACAGAAATGCCAACTGACCCAGCCGAGGCTCGAACCAGCAACCTTCTTGCTGTGAGACGACCGTGCTACCCACTGCGCCACCGTGAAGCCCGTTGGACAAAATATTTTACATAAAAATGTAACAACTGAACATTTTTACAATTCTCTAAAGAGGCTCCATGCTCCTGAACATCATTTACCTTAACAATTCTAAACATTTAAATCACATAAAAAGGACCAGCAAATGTCACTCTTAATATATTAAGAGGGAATCAAATTAATAGATGCTTAGCTTTTAATCATTTTAGCATAAAACTTTACAAACTTATCAAACTCTTAAAATCACAGTATCAGGATTCTTAAAGACCTACACTTTTCACTTTTAATATGCTCCAAGATAAACAAGTTTTTTTTATTTACATTTTTTACCTATAATAGAATTGTAATACTCATGAGACATGATTTATGAACACAATCGCAAACAGCAATTTATTAGTTGTTCCAAACTTGCTCATACCTTGACTTATGACTTAAGCTCATACCTTGATATCAATGAAGAATGTGATCACATTGCAAGCACCATGGAGGGAGAAATAAGAGGGAAAGAAGAAAGAGAGGAAAGAAGAGGGAAAGGAGAGACACGAGCAACGCAAGCACGTCCACTCGCTAGGGTAGGTAGAGAGAGAGAGAGAGATGGCCCCTAAAGCCTTGAGAGTCCCTTCAGTATAAATCCCGCCTCTCTACATCACTTCCTGTTTCCTCCCAAATATACATACAAATACAATCTTATTTGAGAATTACTTACAATGATTAAATATTCTATTATATACCTTAGATTGAACCTTAATGCCACTGTGCAAACGTGTATTTAACACATATGTGTATAGCAGGTTATATTCATGACACTAAGATGGTGTTGTTTTCATAAAGCTTGGATCCTAAAGTCTCTCCCGCCTGAAGCTCGATTCTTTATGACTGCCTTTTGTTTGTAAGGTTTCTTCCTAATTTTTTCTTTAAACATTCCTCTCTCTTTGTTAATTCACTATGTATATCTTTGAATGTAAAGGTACTGAAGGTGAATAACATAAAGATGCCTCTGTACTGTGCAACTAGTGGACCAGTTAAAAAATGAAGGAAAAGAAAAAAGTCTAACTACTTCAGACCTAAATTAATTTCTCTGATTTCTCTTGGTTGGATGAAAAAAAAATTCCTTGCGTAACCAAAAAATTATAACATTTCTGAAAAATAGTCTTTAGTTGGTCATGTTTTCACTCATGTCTCTGAATATAAGTTTTTTTTTTTAATATTTGGCAAATGAAAAAGTTGTTAAATGATCCGGTTGTTAAAAGAAAACTTTTTTTTTTTATTGTCAGATTTTCTAACAATTTACTGCATAAAACTCACGTAATATCACTAAAAACAAGCAGTTATTTGAGTAAAATAGTTCAAAATGTTTTACAAATGGTGAAATATTATGTCCACTGTAATGGACGCTGGCTCTGAAGGGGTTAATTATTTTTTTTGAAATAGAATTTAAATTCACACTCACACAGTCAAAAGCTTGGAATCAATTTCACATCACTAAAAAAAAGGATTACTTTCTGCAAGATCTTGGTCTAATTTCACACAATGTTCCTGGAGCTTCTTTCACAAGGTGTATTGACCTCTAACCCTTGCCACAACAGATCAGTGGTGCTCCAAAACAGAGGCTTGGCCCTCTGTTGCAAGCAGAACCCCCACTGACCCGCTTTAACGTTACATTAATTTGTGTATTCAATCTTTACTGTGGTAGGATGAAAAGAGAAAAAAATTAAAGAATAATATACAACATATTTATCATTATTTTCCTCAACTAATCTAGTGGATTCACTCATGATTGTTGTACATTTCTCACTGTAATCCCAGCTTTCATGTAATTGTTATAACAGATTTTTTTTACATACAATTCAGCCTTTTATGCCTTTGTTGGTCAAGGCTAGCTAGAGATATGAATAGTTTTCATAGAGAAGAACATCTGCTTATGGCCTCGAGCCATGAATCGAACTCAGTCACCAGTTTTATATGTCATGGCATTTATGCACAAGCCCACTGAGGCCAACATGCATTTGCCTCAATTTCAATATGCTTTTTATACTATTAAAAGTCCTTTATAAACACTTAACTAAGAAGGTTTCAAGCATTGATTGTATATCACATGGATGTAGCATGGGTGATGTCACCTGGGTTTCAGCAGAAAGCAAATGAGTCTCAAAGTAAACCAGCCATTTTCGTTCTGTCAAAGCAAACTATTGGAGAGATATTGATGTTATTTGGTGGATCAGAAATGATGAAAATGACTTTTCAGGTCAGGTGACTGGCTTTCACTTTTATCATACTGAACTTTAAAGGGTCGGTGACATTATTTTCAATAATATGTTGTTCACATTGGTCTAATTGGATGGGAGATGTGATTCTTTTGCTTGTAAAGTCTCTATTTTTAATTAAAATCGCATTCAATCTGCTCATTTTCTAAGCCGGGCTTATTCCAGAAATGAGCTGAGATTTTAATTCGGCAAACTTCGTAACCACTTCCCAGTTAATCACCTATTGGTTAGTGATTTGCATATTCATGACGTGTATGCAAGGTTACTGCCTGACGGTTAATGTAGATTCAAGATATTATAGGGATCAATTACAAGCAAATTCACTAACCCTAACCCAAACAGAGGTTAGCAACGTTGATAGACACTATAATGGGGTTTGGAGGGAACACTATTATACAACCTTACCTCTATGAGCCAGAGTCATAGAGATTTTTGGTTTCTGTACACCCTGGAATTGAGCATTTTCTTTTAATAAAGTCCTTTTAATAACCTCCTTTTAATAACACAATTGCAAGTTGTTCACTGCTTTCCAGTTTCTCTCTGTTTGATTCGGCAGTGTTTGTATCACGAGGAAGGCGTTGTTTTGTGGATAGTGCATCACTTCCCAGGGAGGGAAACCGGCCCTGTGATATCTGACCGTGTCGTTACAATTAGACTCATGTGACGTCGTCAATGTAGCAAAAAAAACAGTTTTTAAAATAAACAAATTTGTTTTTTGTTTGGAAATGTACAAGGTTCAATTTTTAACTCAATCTACTCTTATAAATCAATATAAAACCACAAAAAAGCTCACCATGGCATGACCCATTTAAATGACCCCCTCGCTTTATACATTTCTGCCAAATGTATAAATTTAAATGTAATGTAAATCAAGTTGTATACATCAAAATGTAAGTTTCAAGTGGCCAGTCCAAGAATTTCAACTTCAGTCACTGCTTCTTTATATTTAAAGAAAACCTGAGTTGATTTTAGACTTTGGTTTCACATGGAAGAGAATGAGATTGTCTGAACCTTTATTGACTGCTAATTAAAAAAAATGTTTCCGGAGGAAAAACCCCATCTAAAATATACATGACCATTCCAATTTAGCTCAATGCAACAAACTTAATGTTTTCTATTTATTAAAGAGCAGCCTTTAGTAGTCTGTTTAAATTAGATAAATCATATTAATGAGTGAATTTGATCTCAAAATACTTGATGGGTTTTCTGCTAATGAGTACAGGAAATAAGCAAATCAACTCGAGATTTGGTTAGACACAGATGTAGTCCTGTAGTGTAGTGGCTGGAGAGCGAAAGCACTAGATGATTGACAGGGGAAGTGTCAAAATGGCAGCATCCATTATCAGATACAAAACAGTAAAACAAAAGCCTGATAAGAACATGCCGTTGCTCCGATGAGGCTCATGGATCGAGTCTGTAACATCAGAGGACTATTTCCTGCCACGATAAATGTTATTGCTCAACTCAATTAAACCCTTAATTTCGTTTAAAACAAAAAAATAAAAATAAATACTTCAACCTATATATAAAAATTATTATATATAACAATTTAAATGTTTGATTAATATCTTTTAAAAAGGCATTTTTGTAATATATGGGGAAAATATTAGTAAAAATTCAGTTTGCTTTGCTTATAATTGCCTGGTTTCACAAGCGTGTTTGGTGATAGAGAAGCGAAGTAGGCCAGCTGTCCGAGAAAGGATTCTGGGACCAGGAGGGAAACATGGACCTGGAGTATGCCCCCCCCCCCCCCCCCAGGTGGTGAAGGGGTGGAAGGAGGAATAGCTTGCACAACGTAGGTGTTGTCTTGTAGGTCCTGCCTTATGTACTGGAATATGAATAGGCAGGACCTTATGATTAAATGGTCCTCCCGAACTTATGTTAATTTGAGATTAACCTCAATTATATTTAAATATGTTTTTTTTAAATATGCATTTGTATTTTTTCTTTTTTCTACTAATTAGTTGGATGTATTTAAGGACATGGAAATTATATATTACTTTTATATTTTATTGTATGTGTGTTCCTTACATTTTATACATATATTACACTATAAACACTATATATTTATATTACATTTCATAATCAAGCAAAACCAATCCGCTCAATCTGGCAAAAGTGCAGAGAATTCAAATCTGAAAATATCTGCTTCCTTCCTGCAGCTTGCTTTAAACTAATGGTGCATGGTCTTGAGCTTTTTTTTTTTTTTTTGCTTTTTAGTGCGAATAAAGCAGGAACTACTGCTTATATGTTCGTGGACTTTGAGAGAAAATGAGAGTATATGAGGGAAACTAAGTCAGCCGTGAGATCATGTAAACTCCTCTCAATAGTGCCCTAAAGCAACCTGTTATACAGAATAATACTGTGTTATGAACTTAGTGAACTGAGCCCAGAACAACGCTGCTAATTTACAGAGGTAAAGTAAGCAAATAAATGTTTAAAGCTTGCCAAAGGGCTGAACTTAGTCAAGAATGCAACTATAATAGAAAGAAATCACAGGAAATTCCCATATGAACTCAATACCTCAAGATCTGCATTACCTCAATTCTAGCAAACTCATCGGATGATCATCCAATATTGGATTTCCTTGTAAAGACTACACCTCCCATGATTCATGGTCACAAATAATTGTTTCCTGGATGTTTATTTTCCCTGAGGATTCTGATGTTCGTCTTCGTTTGTTGTCTCTTCTGTCATTGTCTTCTAAGTATTCCTCATTTTTGTTATCTGCTGCAGTAAACTTCAGGAAAGTTGTTTGTGTTTCTGTTGTAAATTAATCGTGTTGTACTCAGTCCTTCTGTGTTGACTGGCATCCCTAACACATACTGAAACACCTGCAGATAAAAGCCCTCTATCTGGATTTTAAAAGATCGATATTGAGCTTTAAATGTTGTGTCACCTCTACCCTTGATGCTTTGTTCACAAAGAAAAGCAAAAAATAATGCTTAAAAAATGTGACGCTTTCTTCATACTTAATCTACAAATATATAGCAGCTCCTCAACAGTACAACATTAGCTTAGCAGCTAAAGCTAACAGTGTCATTATATTCCCAATGCAAGTAGAAAACTTGAAAATCACCAGATTCTCACTGTCTCCACTTCACTGTTTATACTGTAACTTACCAATGCTATCATTAATTCTATTGTTTAGTAGCCATTGAGTTCCAAGAAGAATCACTTTCGCCCCCTGTCATGAGGCAGGAGTACAGCGTGCTTCTCTATGTAGTTTTAAGGCCCCTTAGCACAAGAATAGGTTACTCATGTACAGCTGTTAATAATAAATACAGTGTACTATATAAAGTAAATGTATACATTATAGTAAATTTCATTGATATAGTAAATTGACGATCTAACTGCATAGCATGCCAGCACAAGATAGTGATTGCGCAATCCATGGTGAGGCCGAGCACCTCTTCTTAGTATTTGTATGTTAATGTGAAAATTAAGCGATTTTGAAAAAGAATTCCAAAATGTGTGAAATTAAACACTGAATAAGTATAATCCTTTCATTTATTTTTAATTTTAGATTTGCATGATGATATGTCCCCTGACTGCTTGTCACTTGACTTGTTTTTACTTGTATAATTGTTTAAAAATACTTTGTTTTTGGATATGTAGCCTCTAAGTTCATATCTTCTCTTGTTAGTCAGATGATTTTGCAATCCTCTGATTGGTTAGATGGCACTTCAACTGCAGTGAACACAGCCTCTGTTTGAGACTTATCATTTCAAAGAGAAGTCAAGAGGTTCTAAAAACTTGAACAATAAAAAAAGAGTATTGTTTTGAACGTTCATTGATCGGTTATTGAGCTTTGAAATCTGGAATCACTAATATTTCTTTTTGATCTGTCTATTATGGTTACATATGGTGGAGAGTACAGTACAACTGTTAATATCTATTAAAACAGATTACCGGTACAATAAAGGTGTTTTAAAGCAACTAAAAGGATACTTTGAGAAAGCGATTACCCTAATGTTGTCAGTACCAAACTCAATATTTTAGTTTGGTGTCTTTTCATTTTTTTGCTAGAGCTGTAGAGAAGGGAACTATGGTTACTGATGATTCATACAATAACAGTTACTTCAGATATTTCACAAATAGTCAACTTCAGAGGACAAAGATGTCAAGATGAGAGGTTGCTTAGAAACATTTCTCATCCTGATAACAGCGACCTGGTTCCTTAGAACGAGACAAAACTGGCAGAAACTGTTTTCAGGATTCACTTATTCTGTAATGACAGAATCTTCTGGAAACAAAGAGGCTAAACACACTTTCACAAGTGGAGCGATGGCTGTGAGGCACTGAGGCACAGTAGAGTGTGAGAGATTGAAAGAAAAGCCTGATGTCATTGAGAATACAATTGAGCATTTGTTAGCATAGTATATATATATATATATATATATATATATATATATATATATATATATATATATATATATATATATATATATATATATATATATATGTATATACAGTATATATATTTATATATATATATATATATATGTACAGCTTCAAATAAATGCTGGAAGTTAACACTTTAAGAACTACATTTTTATATTAATATAAACACTTTTTATTCTTTAATTATATTAATTTAATTATTTAATTCAGATTTTTTTAACCCAGCCGGCAGCGAGTGAAACAAGAGACCAATTGATTATGATCCACAGAGCAAAACACAGCTTTTGATTAGCACTCAAAATCACAAGAGGCACTCGCTTAAATGACAGCTCGAGGCTCACTTGAATGCAGTCATCTTATAACATGGCCAGAATCTATGACGATTTCCGTTTTTCTGTGTTCATGTCACCAGTAGTTAGAGGAGAGCAGTCATATGCATGTCGGAAGCTCTGAAATCTATTAATCAATTTTTTTGTGATCTTTTACTTTTTTTGCAGATATAGTTTTTTGGTAATAGTTTAGATTACACCCCACAAATTACAGGGTAATTTCTGAGTACTTAATGGATAATTATTAACAGAAACAGTGTACAGTCTATCTATATAATTTTGCATAACTTTCAAATACCATGTAATTACAATAAATTAAGAGGAAGTACCCTGTTATTAGTAATAAGTACCCAGTAATGTGTAATCTAAAATCTTCTTTCTATTCCTAACCCATAGAGATCAATTTGACGTCAATCCACCCTGATCTAACAATAACAGCTTCAAATTTTCTGAGAAGGCTTTCCACAAGGTTTAGGAGTGTGTTTACAGGAGTTTTTAAACCATTTTTCCAAAATCACACTTGTTAGGTTCTACACTGATGTTGGACAATAAGGCTCTGTTTCCTTGTTGTAAAGTTTTTTTTAATTGAGGTCAGGGCTCTGTGCAGGCCAGTCAAATTCATCACACCAGACTCTGTTACTTTTGTCTTTGAGGAAATTGCTTTCTGCACTAGTGTTTGAAGAGGAGTGTAGCCCGCTTCAAACTGTTCAAATGCTGAGGATTTCCTTTCAGCATTACTAAAAGGCCAAATCCAGTGCTGGCAAAACAACCCCACAGCATAACTCCCCCTCGACCAAACTTTACACTTTGATTTATGGTTTGGATGCAGCTGCTTGGCCATGGAAACGCATTCCAAGAAGCATTCTTGATGGCAGAAAGTATGTGATCTATTACTTTTGGCAATATAATGGCATCTTCCAGCCTTATTAATGAATGGCAGCAGTAACTGATATCTACCAATACTACCAAACATCTCTCTTGTTTGTCTTTTTCAGGACCAGCAGAAGTCGCCAAGGATTTGTAAGTAATATAATTTACACTCGTTCCAAACTAACTGTCTTCGTGAGTCTGAAAAGGAATGTTACAACTAAACTTGCAACTATAGTCCTCCGTATTTGAGAAAACCTATAACACTTGATGGATTAACGATCTCACAGTAAATAAAAACATACATTCCCAATCCCAAATGTGTTCTTTGAAAATACAATTTTGTGTAAGTTTGTTTTTGTCATTGACATGATCTTAAATATAACTGAATTGATTTGGTGGAGTTTTAGTGATGGAGAGGAATTAGTAATGACTTCATTAGCACAGCTCCAGCACACATTATGGTCTCACACTAGATCAGTCTGCCTCATATAGCTTTTTGTGATTGCCGAGGGCAAGGCTGAAATCAATTCATCATTAAAACCATGTCAAAAGCAGCAGACGTCAGGCAGATAACTGGAAAAATACATCAGTGTGTTTTGACCTCTGTCAAAGCATCATCGGGTGCCTTTGTTTGACTAGCAATTAGCAGTGAAAAATGAACCAGCTATATGTAGCAAACATGTTTAATCTGATGTGAAAACTGAAGTACACAACATAATTTCTTTTCACTCCTATGGTCCCCTTTATTTTGGTCATTTCCATTCTCTGCGATGGGCATCACTGGCTCGACACTCAATTGGCTTGAGCCCTATCTCACTGGTAGATCCTTCAGCGTTGGGTGGAGGAGTGAGGTCTCCAACTCATTGGCTTGGGTATCTCAGGGCTCAGTCCTTGGTCCTCTTCTCTTTTCCATCTACACAATGTTCCTTGGCCCTATCATCCACAGACGCGGATTCAGTGCTACGCTGTTGACACTCAACTATCTGCTGGTCCCCTGATTACCAATCAGTAACTACCCGCATAACTGACTGCCTGAACGACATCTCTGCTTGGATGAAGAGCCATCACCTACAACTCAAAATGTCCATGACAGAACTTCTGGTAATCCTGACCAATCCTCTAT
This sequence comes from Danionella dracula, assembly GCA_900490495.1. Classification (NCBI taxonomy): domain Eukaryota; kingdom Metazoa; phylum Chordata; class Actinopteri; order Cypriniformes; family Danionidae; genus Danionella; species Danionella dracula. Next base: position 4,236,481 of record UELW01000511.1, read on the forward strand.
GAATTACGACCTCACCATTCTGCTAAAATCCTCAACAATCACCCCTTCTCTTTCAGCCAGTAATCTTGGGAGTCATTTTTGATGAGCAATTGTCCTATAAAGACCACATCATCAAGGCAACTCGAACGTGTAGGTTTGCACTGCACAACAACAGGAAGATCAGGTCCTTCTTCACTGAGCACTCATTTAACTCCTGGTTCAGGCTCTGGTCCTCTCACGTCTGGACTACTGCAACGCTCTCCTAGAAGAACATCCAGCAAATGCACTCAAATCCCTGCAGATGATCAAGAATTCCGTAGCTCGTCTTATCTTCAAGGAACTGAAGCGAGCTCATGCTACTCCCCTAGTCATCACTCTTCACTGGCTCCCCATCGCAACTCGTGTTAAATTCAAATCACTAATGCTGGCTTACAAAACTATCTCCAGATCAACCCCTGTCGACCTCCACAAGCTCCTCCACTCCTACATACCCTCCAGAAGCCTGCGCTCAGAGAAGGAACAGCGACTTGTGGTTCCGTCCCATGAAGGGAGAAGATCTCTCAGCAGAACCTTCTCTTTCAATGTCCCTGGCTGGTGGAACAAACTCCCTGATCCAGTCAGGAAAGCAGCAACACTAACAGCTTTCAAAATAACTGAAAACTCTTCTTTTCAAGGAACACTTACAATGAAAAAATCCCTTTTTTCTTTTTTGCCTCTTTCTCTTTCCTGCTATGGTTGATTGGTCAGTTGATACAACTTCTACTAAGAGCGACCGGAGTTAGAATTTGACTGTGTAACAAATATTTGCATATCGCATATTGTCTCTCCCGTACTGTAAGTCACGTTGGAGAAAAGTGTCTGCCAAATGCGTAAATGTATAATGTATAAATGTAGGATCATTTTCATCATCTTACTTTAACTTAAGCACAGCGTATAAGACATCTGGCAGAGATTGAGCTTTAACTGAAAAGCTCTTGATCTTTCCGCTGTGCAGGGCAGAAGAACCATCACCGGATGACGAGAAGAGAAGGTTAGTTAAGTTCTGAGTGAACCCTGAACACAGATGAGTTAAGCTCAACTCTGAGTCTGTCTGTGTGTGTGTTGGGCAGAAACTATGGAGGAGTGTATGTGGGTCTGCCTGCGGATCTGACCACAGTTGCTGCCAGCCAATCCAAATCCACACGGAAAGGTGACAAAATTGATGAACATTTTCATAGCCAGTAGTTGCATTTTTAAGACAACAATAATGTCTATATTTGATGACATTTCAATGCACAGAGGCAGCATGGGAGTTGTAATTTTCAGCGAAGATGAAGTATGTTCACAAATGAGGTAAATGTTTATTCTTCGTTTTCAACTTCAGCAATTTTATCACTAAAGGTCTTCATTTAATCATTTTAACACAAGGTGACCTACAGTAATAGATCATTTACTATTTTTGTATAGCACATTAGCTTCAGTTAACTAAAATTGCGCATAACAAAACTAACTTCACTCCTAAAAAATATTCAAATAGTTTCACCCCATTAGACCAGAATTTTTTTGAAGGTCTCAAAAAAATTCAAAATGTAAATTGTTACATTTAAGTAAAGTGTTATTATTAATTATAAAGCCACATTCTTTTGTTGTTATATCTTTTCATTCCAGCGAATATTAGATCTTCTGAAAATGTACAAAATTTAAGGTGTTTTATTATCTTTATGTTTGTTTGTTTTTTTGCAAAAAAGTTCATTATAAAAGAAAAATGTGGTCGTGGATTAATTAAAAAAAATTGAACTACAAGAAAAATGTATTTAATTTGTAAGAACTTTTCCAAAAGCAGTAAATAATAGATCACATATGTTGTCCATAAAAATAGACACAGGGTCTCAAGGGGTTAAGATTTGTCTATTTTTTTTAAATATCCACCAATTGTGGAAACAGGGCGGAAACAGGATGGACTTATCTTTAGGGTAAGTTATGCGATTTCATTGGGCCCCCAAATAACACTGTGCAATGTTTTGCTATCAAATAAGGCTAAGTCACAAAGTTTTGTTTGTTAATTGTTTCAATAAATTATTAAGTCCTTATTGATGAAAGTGAATTGAGGGGTGGAGCTTTCTTTATAAAGCTCTTTTGTTTGATACCAGAAGGGAGATCTAGATCTGAATGTTTGTTTGAGTAGCAGCCTCTGTTTTGTGACTTTGTCACATACGCCTCTCCTTTATGCTTTTTTGAGTTGCCAGATAACAAGCACTAATAAGATTCTGTGTACTTGAGAGTAATAATAAACACTCAACCATGACACTCCTATTAATTACAATGTCATTTCCCTAAATTCAAGATAAAAAATACACTAGTCCAAAATGAAGACAACTGTTCATTTTATAAAGATTTTATTTATTGTACCTGTAGAAGCTATTTCTGGTTGTTTAGGTGTGATTTGAGCTGTCTCCAGGTGGGGCGGTATAGAGTCAATTATTATTTAGCAGGTGTTTCATAAACTTTGTATGGTGTGGCCTGGTGGAGGGAACATCTCACATATATTCAATTCTTTTAACATGTCTCATTTTTTATCATTATTTCTATCTGTAGAGAGGTGAAATTTTAAAAGAAAACTTTAAAAATAAAAATCAAACAAACAGCAACCATCATTCTGGACTATTTGGGTGTGTAAAGCCTATGTTTACCCACCAAGCGAGACAAGTGATTCCTGCTGCTACAATACCTTTAATCAGATTTCCAAAAGTACGGTTCGCTTCACTGCCCATGCACCACTTATTCATTTATTTATGTTCTAAAAAATTTTTTTAATGCTGGTTATTTTCTTGCTTTACTCAGTTGCAATCTTTCTGTGCCGGTCGACTGTTGCCAATAAAATATAATAATCTAAAGCACTCTGGCAATCGAATTGTGTTCAGTGTTTATCTGAACAGCAGGTGTGAGTCGCAGTTCTTTGATCAGAATCCGATAAGAGTCTCCATTGCTGTGTTTGCGTGTGCGTTGATGACCCATCACCCTCTGCCTAATAACTCGGTAAAAGCTTTCCAGAGACCACAGACTCAATTTATATACCTTCAGTTTTCCAGTTAATGCCATCTGCTTGAGCTCAAACTAAATGCACTTGTCAGCTAAGTCATGTGATCAGATATGAAGGAAAGTACACGCTGCAGTTAGTATCATCACTTCTCATCATACACACTTGTTTTTTCCCCTCCAGACTGAAAGTGGAGGATAGTAGCCCTGGATTGGAACTGTTGGAACTCATCTGTTGGATGACATCATTGTGACGTCCCATCAAAGATTTCCATGTGCTGAGCATCACAGCTTCTGTGAAAGAGAGACTGTTGCCATGGTAACCACAGCCCCTTTGACCTCACGCTCGATCAGGTCTTTTTGGGACACCTGATAAACAGGACACCTCTGCAGTCTGCAATAACTGACTCTGGTTCTTTCAGCTTTTTCTTACAGTGTAACAGGTTTAAAATAATGCTGTAAATATTTTACATATGTGTACATTACTATTGTTAGATTTCAAATGCTGTATGCGATTTACAGGGGAAATAACCATTGAGTGGATGAGTTTAAATGCTAACCTGAGCTGTTGATACTTTACAACTACTACTGTAAATGGAAATATTCATGTACAAAATACAGGTTTCTTATACACTTTATAGTCACATCACTGTTATAGATGACACTTTTAGCATTTGCAATCAGATTATTTATTCTACTTCAGCTTCATGACCTGTGATTGTACGGTTGCTATTGTTAGTCTGTATGACATTAAAATATTTGAGTTTAAGAAACTGAGTCTAGTGCCTGGATCGGAAAAGCTTGGTTTAACCTAACTATGTTTCTAAAAGATTAAAATGAAATTATAACAACAAATAAATTAATAATGAATATACCAATAAAAAAATGTCTATCAAGAAACAAATTGGAATTTAGTTGCAACATTAAAATACTATGTTTTCAAAATTCAATTTTTCTGTGATTATCTTTTCATACTTTTCTTGTTTCATGACATTTTGACTAATGTGAAATGGAAGAGTTATAAAGAAATAAAAGAAAAACAATTTAATTTGGTTTTACCCCAATCTCATATGATGATATGAATTTGATTTTGAATGTTTTGTTTTTCATCTGTCCTTAAAAACAAACAAACCTTAAACTAAATCAATAAAATATTAATAAAATTAAATGACAATACTAAAACCTTTTCAACTAAAAACTCCTTCCATGTATGTATTTGTGTGTTATTGACAAATTAATCAGTGCCAAATATGATTTCTTAAAATAAGCTCCATAGATTTTAAGACAATAAGGGATGAGAACGATTCTATCTGCCAATACCGAGAATACAATGTTAATACATTAGCTTTGTTTTTAAACAAGAGCTTTTAGTTTTCAGTGGTCACTGGTTTATATGTTATCAGATGTTCTTACAGCAGTGAGTAATATGATGCCATTGTTCTCTTCACATCACCACTGATGATATGTAACTCTGATTCCAGCGGTGACAGCTATGATGACTAAATAACTCTTATATGATACAAAAATGTTCAATGCCTTGATCAGAATTCCTCCCAAAAACAACTTTTGTGATGCAAATAAATTTTTCCTCAAACTATAATCTACGATTAAAAAAAATGTGGCTTTGTCGATCCAATGCTGCAGAAAGTTGGTAAAAACGGCAATGAAATAATCTAAGGGGATCATTTATACAACATTCCATACAAAACCTCTACATGTGACCACAAATGAAAATAAATTCACTCTTCAGAACATAAATGCAAGAACCTTTTGGGCTCATTTATTCCATTACTGCAGCAGAACACAAAGCATCTGGGTGCTTCATCAACTCTGGTTCAATCAGTGGTGCCACATTAATGTTTTTAACATTATGGTACAGTTTCTATTTTCTTTCAGAGGCATTGAAAAAAAGATGTGTCAAACTCAAACATTTAAATTCTTGGGTCAAATTGGTATTTAAAAAATAAATGTGAGAAACACCTACATGTAGCTGCCTTTAAAACAGCAAGATGGCACTGTTAGATAGTCAAAGAGGTATTTGAGTTTGTTTGATCATTTCACAAAACTAGAGAACTTTTCAAGCTAAACCTTCAGAACTCATAAAAAGCCAATCAATTGATAATGCCAAAAAAAAACTCTGTCCTCAATCTGATGTAATTCAACAACCATAACAATGTCAATTTTGGGAAACATAAAAAAAGGTCTAAATGATGATACATTTCTGGCTTTGAGGCTTTAATCCGTTATTGAGGTTAAATTTAAAGGGGCCTTGCATTGTTTTTTTTTTTTCTTTCTTTAATCATTGAGATTCACCAAAGGCTTTTCTTTACAAAACAATTGTAGCTATAATGGCCACGTCTATTCTGTTGTCATTATATTTTTATCTCTACTGAACATGTTAAGTGAGGTTTTTAGTAAAAACAAACAAACATTTACGTGAACAAACAGAGCTGTTTCAGTCCTGTGCCAATTGGCGGTGGAGCCAAGACGAGTAAAATATAGAAATATATAATAATTTGGTAAATACAACATTAGATTGCTGCTCGATTAAAAAGTGTCAGAAGTGAAAGGTAAGTTAAATCTTTGTTGAAAAGATTTGCCTTTCAAAAACAAAACACCTTTTCATCAGTTGCTCTTTCACTGGTAATCATCTTGGGTCATTTGTTCCTGAAATTCTGAAATGCTTCTTCTACTTAGTGTGAACAATGAATACCATTATGCAAGTTGTCAACTTGTCAATGACTGGTGGGAAAGGGCGAGGCTACATTCATGGGCTGTGATTTTAAGGCATAACATGTTCACACGTAATAAACCGACCGGTCGAAAAATGGTTTCGATTATTATGACCTTTTAGATTTACTGATTTAACAAAATTAACTTTTTTAAAGTATGCAGTTTAACAACTCTAACAGGAGTTTGTTAACACCTATCATGCACAGATTTATGTCCAAACACCTTCCAAAAGTTGACTTTTCATAATAGAGAATATGCACAAGGTTAAAACCTTTAGAGAACTCAAAAAGAAACCATTACTAATAAAGGAGAATCGGGTCTAAAATAGATTAAAAACAGCCTGAAATCTGGGGAGAAGGCACATATTGATGCTGCTGTAAAGAGCTTTGCAGAAGATGAGAGTAAAGAAGAAAGACTGTTTCCTGTGTAACCCCACACAGCCTTTACAAAACCCTGCCCTGATTGATTTCAAGACTTTAAAGATACTTCTTTTCCAATAAATCACTTCTGATTTGAGGTATTATCTTCATATGGTGCCCTTGTTTTATTCTAATGGACACCCCTTCACTCTATCCAACTCTAAAATATGCTTCCCATTAGGCTTGAGCTAGCATAGACTGTCCACTCAACACGTGGTTCCATTTAAAGCAGGTTAAACCATGTAAGAAAATAGATCTGGATTCTTGGGGTCATCGGAAAGCAGCGGTAAATCATGGACAGAAAGATTGGACTTGAGCTTTATGCCCAGATGCTCTGGTACCAAATTTGAAAATTTGACCCCTACAGGGTTTGACAGAGGTGGCACGAGTGGTTCACATTCACTTTACCCTGCTCATTTGATTACACCCACTGCAGAGCCAGGTCTGAGTTTATAGCTAATATCAGCGGTAGGTTAACAATTTAATTTTAATTCAATTTATGTGTCAATTTAAACTTCAATTTAATCAGCAGCCTCTTCTACACAGTGATAGCGGTAAGTCCATCACTATCAAAAAACAAAAACAAAACATTCACAGGTACAGTAAAGAATTATAAGTAAACAATGTTTGTTTCCCATGAGCTCCACTACAAAGGTGCTGATACAACACCCGAGTTGCTGGTTCTGTGAATTTTTTAAATCTATGATATAATATTATTAATTTTGAGCATATAATTAAAATTATTTGGCCATTGCATTGCTTGAATTGCCAATGCAAAATAATGTATGTAAATATGCAAAAATGACTTGATGAACTAATCCAATGGTGATGGTTAAGAGAAAAAGTAGAACACTAATGTGGTCTCAACCAATTTTAGCATGAATAATTGAAGAAAAATTTAAGTTAAAGAAATGGGTTTCTTAAGGGTTAAACCATTCACTGTTCAGTCACACAAATATGTCCAAATGACTTCCAAATGTAAATTTTTTGTAAAAGATGTCCATTAATGGCACCTGTGATGTAAAAAAACATTTTCTTCTTCTTTGAAAGCATTGGTGGAAAAAAATGGGAGCTTTAAGCCACCATGAGAGGAACGCATTGATGACTGACTCAATAGAGCTGAACAATTTTTCATCTGGTTCTCGGTCATTGGTAAGAATTGGCAGCCCTCAAACCACCAAGCGAAACTAATTTCTTTCTAGATTTGGGTCTTGGTAAGAATTGCGAGCCTTGAGCCACCATTAGAGGAGCAAATTGACAACTGACTAAAAAGAGTAGAGCGTTTTTCATCTAGTACTTGGTCATTGATAATGATCGGAAGCTGTTAGCCACCATGAGAGGAAGGAGTTGACGACTGAATCAAAAGAGCTGAGCGCTTCTTCCTCTGGTTCTAAATCATTGTTCAATAAATTATTGACAGTGCAAGCCACCTTGAGAGGAACCAGATGATGACTGATACAAAAGAACTCTCTCTCCGGTTCTGGAGTTTGATAAGAATTGATTCTTGAACCACCTCAAGAGGAATGAGTTGACTCCAAAGAGCAGATTCTTTCTTTATCTGGTTCTGAGTTATCAGTAAGAATTGGGACCCACATGCCAACACGAAAAGAAATGAATTACCGACTGACTTTTAAAAATGTTCTTTTTCATCTGTGTCTGGGTCATTGGTAAGATTTGGGAGCTGGAAGTTACCACAAGATAAGCCTCAAACCACGGAAAGTTGGCTATACGTCTGATTGGTACACCTCAATAGTCCTGAAGTCATGATCTGATTGGTTGATTTTTTTCTGGATTTCCAGAAGAGAGTCTCACATTTTTTTTCGTTCCACGTTGGATTGCTTGTTTGAAAAAGGGGCCAAATTGCATCCTGGGCGGGTCTTGGCCAAAAAAAGCTAACAAACACTGAAGGTGACCTTCAGATTTTAACTGAATGTCTGGCTACAGGAGACTACCACAAAATGAACAAGTTCACAATGTGGTAGAGATTTGTATAACCTTCAATATAGTGGTAAACACTAGACATTTAATCATAAGGTCAAACACTAACTAAAAAACAACATTGCACTCTAGGCTATTGAAGACGATATGCTAGTGCTGAATGAGAATGCTTGACCTTTGAAAAGTGACAGTCAATGTTGTAAAGGTCAAGACTAAAGAGTTATGTTGCCTTACATGTGTATGCTCAAACACTTTCTAGTAGAAGGATATGCGCAGGACAAAAAAACTTGAAACTTGATTAGTTCTCTTTTATTAGTTCTCTACACAATGTTCCAGACCACTCTGCAGAATGTAACTGAAAAAAGTATATATTTAATTTTATATTTGTTTTCTTTTTTTTTTTTTACTTTTAAAACAGGACAAAACAGTAGTAGCATTACATTTTCCATCTCATTAGGGACCATGCAGGGTGAGGCAGACATTTAGAGAGTGTGTAAGCTATTTTCGTAAAATGTGTTTTTCCAAGTTCGGAATGGCTGAGCCCTCTCACCATTGATTGGGGTTGATATCAGGAAACAGAGCATTAGAGGCTATTAAACTTCCATCTCAAGACTGATTACTCCGGCTGTTTTATGGTTAAACATCCCTCTCCTGCTCACACTCGGCTCACTGTGTCCTTTCTCATTATGTTTCACCGCAGAGCACTGTAAACCACTCTTCAACCACACACATGGCTGGTCATCTCATCATCCAAATTCAACCACCACTGGCACCACCTGCGTTTTCCATTCTACCAAAACTAAAATATCGTTGCTACAATCATAAATTCTGATTCCCTCTAGAATAGTGTTCTGGTTCAACGTCTCTGCCTTAAAACAATATCTACCCTCCACATTAGTTTTCAGGGTGCTTTCACAGTTTGGGTTATTTGGTCCAGGCCCAAGTGAAGAACTGATAAATTAACTGATACAAATGATAGCATTTGCCTAGCTAGTTGACACATTTTTCTATGCCAAACTAATGAAAACTTACAAAGTGAGAAGATATTGACATCACCTACTTGGCAGATCCACCATTGAATGTGTTCGCTAAACTACATTTTGATTTGCTAGTATTCACACAAAAGAAAAGCCCATGGATATCCTGGAAGTAAACAACAAGAGGACAAAATGCATGTACTGTAGATGCTGTAGAACAGAGAGAATTGCACATGCTGATTGTGTTCCTTGTTATAACTAAATATATAGTTTAGCTTGCTGAGAGGACTGGCCTTACCTTATTAATACCACCTCTAAAATAGTGTTCAAACCTAAAATGGGTAAATGTGAGGAATAACTCTGAATGATTAGAAATTTCTTTCTCCTGTACTATACATGTCACTCAATAGAAAACTCCTCATGGTTGGTGTAGCTGCAAATATCATATATAACTTTAACTTCTGCTGAGGTTGAACACAAATTTTGCATTATTTGCACCTCTTCATCCACAGTGCAGAATCTTCAATATCTGCTTCACTTCCTCCACATGGATTCAAGATCATGTCTTATCTGACTTAACAATTACTTGCAAATCGTGAACAGTAAGAAGACTCTACAAAGTCTTCAGTGTTGGATCCATGTTTTTCCTCTTCATTTGATAATTTTATATTTGCATTGTTGAGTTTGCTATTTACTTTGATCTTTGATATATAGGATATTGTAGGTTTCTTTTGTCTACCCTTTTTAGATTACCAAGGCTTATATATATTCATTAGTCGATTGTTTTATAACACTTGCCAGGTATTTTGTATTCTTGTCATTACTGTAAATAAGTAACAATTATTTAAATTTTCCTCACAACATTTGTGTTATGATGATTTCACACTTAGATGCGAACATAAGGTTCTCACAAGAAAATACATTTTGTTCCCAAAATTTTGTTCCTGATCGTCACATGACCTCCTGAGTGTTTTCACTGTACGTCATCAACCCGGAAGTCGGAAATGTTGGAGATACGCCCCAGATAAGCTACCATTGCACATCTTGATTTAATACAACTTTCGGGAGTATTTCAAACTTTTTCATGGACCGACCAACTAACACAGTCACATGGTGAGTACCATTCTGTTCAATAGTATTTCTTCCTGGGACATATCTCCAACATGGTGGACTTACAGTCTATAGAAGTTTTATTTATGCATCGATTACAAAATGCTGCCACTGTTCTAAACTCCACTCAAGGGTACACATCCAGTCTGTAATAATTTTATAGTGTGCCTTGCTCTCTTCAATCAAATTCCATTACAGGAAAGAAAGAAAATACATATGAAGAAACAATGCATTGACACAAACTCACTATTAAAAGATGCATAAAAGCAATCTTCATAAAGGCATTGTTCCAACAACTGGGAGCTAGCATTCAAAAACCACAGTGTTTTATCCATAGACATTGAGCTTCCAATCACCTCCAAAACATTTGTACTTAAAGGAGTCTACATGTGACTTTTGGTTTCTTGAAGAGTAAAGAAGTTTGTGGCTTGGCTCGAAGCCCGCTCCTCTGATGGTTTACGCCTCTGTGGGCCAGGATGTATTAGGAAGCTAATGGTCTGCGTCCCTCAGGAAGGATAACTGGTCTCTGCAATCAGGCTTGATTTTGATTCCCTGTGTTTAAGGAGTTAATAACACATCCTGAGGAGCCCTGGGTTCTGGGATTGATTAATGACAGCTTTAAAAGAAGGCTCCAGTTTCACCAGCAGCTTGTAATACAGTGCTGTTTAATTAGGTTGGTGAATTTACAGCACGTTTCCTGCAAATTGCATTGCATTTAGTTCTGCTACGGCTACAAAATAAACACCACATCACTAAGAATTCCATTTGTAAACTTCATCACTCTGAAGAGCTTTAAAATATACACCATCGCAAGCTATAACTGTTCTTTTCATCATGAGAATGCTTCAAAATGTAGAAGTTAATTTTTGAACATTGAGAGTGTAGATTGGGAAAACAAAATAACTGTTTGAGAGAATGTGGCAATGGCATACAAACATGTTTTTTAAATGTTGTTCGTGTTAACTATTTGTGTATTCTTTTATCTTCAGTTAAAAATATAAATAAATATATTATAAATATATATATATTATAAATATATATTAGTTAGGACACTTATGTATGGAATTTCATGATTGGTTTAGGTTTTTTGGTTTGTGTGATTGGGGTTTCCCCTTAAGATAACAGCTTCTGCGGGACGGGCGTCAATCATAAAGTTAGCTTCCTAAATCAGACGAACAAGTATGAGTAGGAGTCCAGTGTTTCAATATCAAATCTGTCACCCAACTCAGATATTTGGATTTGAATAAATTTTGCACACAGTTAACAAATAAACAACATAAAATACAGAATTTATTTAAAAAAATTATCATTTAAGAGTATCTTAATAAATCATACTAAATGTTCCACAATTATTTAGTGCCTGATTTGTAAACAATAAAACTCCCAATCGACCAACAATATGAAAATCTGCATTTCAATATAACAAAATGGCTGTAAAATAGTATTATCTCAGAAATAAACACCTCAAATCACACATTTATGGTATGCTAATATTTTTAGTATACATCTATGGTGATTTTTCATTTAAATGGTTAGGTTCTTCGTTAGATGTCTTTAACACCTTTAAAATCTTAATACATGATCAAAATAAACTTTTACTCACTGCTGAAGAAAAAACCTTTAGCGAGTTGAGTACAGGCTAAAAGGGTTAAACAAAGGAAAAACAGATTTTAAAAAAGTGTAGTCTATATCTTGAATTCACACTGCTTGTTGCTGAAGGAGCAGAAAGCAGTTGTTGATTGGGTGTAGCTCCATAAACATACATTAGATTGGTGCCGCCCACAATATAAAAGCAGGAAAAGTGTGTTAAATTAAATATAGAACAACTAAGCTTTGAGCGCAGTCTCCAAATAATTATATTATTTATTAACGTTTATTATGGTGTTTACATTTACATTCTGCTAGTCTAGTCTTATTGTATGAGATCCACTAATTTCCAAAGTGGCGAGCAATCCAATAAGAAAGGTCCTGTGTTTGCCCATGTTGGTTAATTGTTTTCACTCACTCTCGCGTTATCCTCAGCTCAGTAACCTGTGTGTCATGTGTGTCACCTTAGCCTCACACTCAACCACAGCCAGCACTGCGTCTCCCAGTATCCAGTTGTAATTTGGGATTTGTCCAAAGTATGGTGCTTCTTTACAGTACAATGTCCCTTTTACAGCGCCACTATAGGAGCCACAAAGACCATAGGGTGAGCATCCCTGCTGGCCTCGCTAGAACCACTTCCCACAATAATCTGGTTCTTTGTTGAGGTCTTCTATCTTCTATCTAGACTTAGGTCTGTTTCACTTTAGTGAAAAACAAGTCATGAGTTGCATGGTGATATAGCCAAAGCTTGTTATATACCATATCTCTTCTCCCACTCAGTGGCAGGGCCTAGTCATTCTCTCATGGGCTCAACCTTACCATTTTTGGTCCCTAGTCATCAGAGAACCCTCCTGAAAAATATTCACCTTGTGCTCACCTGATCTCTGATCATACTTGCCGTCACTTTGTCTCCGGGTTTAGTTCCCCATGTCTCACATATTTTATACCTTTGTCTCATCTTCCTACCTTGTAAAAAATATGGTACACTAATAAAAAAGGTCATGCTCCATATCCCATTCTTGTCCGTGCCATGACATTGTGTGCCAAACATGGACTGACTCTGGCAGAGGTGATCTCCTTTTTAATGTAGCATAGAAGTGCAAGACTTAAAATTTGATGTTAACTTGGATGAGTCTTTGAGCAGTCCCTGCCAATGTGAGGCCCTTCAATGCACTTCTGTAGATGATTGTGGACTTTTTACTGAGCAACACTACTTGTGTAAAACAGAGCTTGCTAGTGTTCATTCAGAAGAAAACTATGTGAGCAAGGGAAACAGCCATGGATTTACAAAAGCATGCATGTTATTTAGCAAAACACTCATTGGATACATTTTATATTCCTTATGTACTGCTAGCTGTGCTGACCCAGTCAGCAAAGAAAATGGGCCAAGATTGGGAACTGTCTGGCACATCTAGCAGTGGTATTCAGTATGAGCATTAAGATATGGTGAGGTCATGTACCACAATTCGTTGTGGTGCTTGGCCCTAACTAGAGTATGCCAAAGCTGGCCCAAGTAAAAATTGCCTTGTGGGAACAGTCTAAAACCAACTGGATTAACTATTAACACTTAAATGTTTGCTGAGCAGTAATTGTGATAAAATAAATAAATACAATTGCAAATGTAGTGAAAGAGATTCTAATGAACTAATTAATGAGTGGCTTAAAGCAGACTGACGTCATATTGAACTTGCTGGAATTGAAAGACTGTCTCAAGCACATAAGTGGTCTAACAATGGCTGCTACTGAGCATGTAGCTGTCACATTTCAGGTTCATACTGTAGATGTTTGACACAAGGTCAGCAACTGAAAAACAATGCTAACACTGCCTTGGAGCAAGACTTTAGGAACTCATGTGAAGTGGCGTTAACTCTGTCTAAAAATAACACATGTGTGGCAGTTTCAGCTGCCATGTTCCTTAGATCTGACTTGTTAGAACTGGGTCAATTATCAAAAATTCTTACCTATATTCAATACCAAAATATACTAGCAAATAAGGAGCATCTTGACTACATTTTGTCGCAATACAGATCAGATATCAATATCATCAATCAATGCTTAAACCATCTGGATTTCGGTGAAATATGAGCACTCTGGGATTGATAAACTGTACCAGAATAGGCTTTGAGTTTGTTTCCAGACTTTGTAATATGACCCAGTGTATGCATATCTATTTTATTTAGCAAATGTCCCTTTTACGAGCAATCACAAATGATCAAATGGAGGTGCTTAGCTTTAAGAAGGCATCAAGGATCCTTTAATGTGGTTAGAAAAAACAGCCCCTATTCAGTGATAGATATATTGTGTATTTCAAAGTTGAAAAGCTGTATATTCCTAATTCATCTGACACACATTCTTCAGGAAGTGCACAGTGCAAATGAGCCCCATTACATTTCTTTGATGCTTTCATCAAAATGTCAACAGAATTTGTCTTTCACTCTGTTGGTCCTTGTGTCTAATTCAGTCTTTCAGATCTTAACTGTACTTGAATATTTATACACATCGTAATGATCAACAGATTGCCAAGACAACTAAAAGATTTGGAACATTTTTATTATTCCAATACAAATGCATTCGTGAACCAACATCATCCAATGTCCTTGCCTACAGAAAAGCAAAGCTCAAACGCTTCCGAACTACTGAATCTGAACGCAAGAAACGACAAATAATCAGCTCACAACATCCATAATAAACAACAGCAAAGGAGTCTTCTTTGAGCAGTGCCCTAGCAGTCACCCTTTAACAATGACACTCGAAATAGCTTTACACATTCTAGCAACCACCCAGAACAAAACCCCAATAATAACCCCTGGACAACCTTCTGGCTACTGTAGACAGAGATTGTCACAGACGCCAAATTGAACAAGCAACCAAAAATAAACCACAAAACTTTTAAAGTCAGTATAACATCCGCCAAAGACAATCTGAGATGTTTTAAAGTTACTGGATGATTTTCAAGAGTAACCAACTATACTTGAGGGCTCCACAGGGCCTCCTCTAATCATTTTATTTTAAGTACTGTAATGATAACTTGTTGTATTCATCTGGTATATAATAAGGCCAACAGTACTTTCAAAACAACAACACTTAAATGCCCAGAGTTTAAGACATGCTCCATCTTGCCTGCTTGACCTGCACTTTGAAAGCTGAATATCCAAAAATGGATGAAGAGATTGGAAGTATATTTAAAATTGGATGAAAACCCAGAGATAGAAGGTTAACAAAACAAAGTTACCTCACAAAGTGAGGGCAGCAGCTAAACTGTAATGGGGTCATGAACTGGGGAAATTCTGTAACATTTATCTCATTCAGTGCACTACGCAAATGGAGAATTAGTGTGTCCAAAACCAAAGTAAAAATAAAAAGTTTCTGAGCGGTGCCTGGATGTGTACTTGTGGTTGGATTCTAAAGTGCAGTTCAATGATGGATGATCAGCTGGCTGTTATTATCCACAATCTACTGCATCCAAACAAGAGAGCCCTCAATTTCATAGGAGTTATTTTTAAAGAAACACAGAAACAAATAATGGTAATTTTATAGAAGGTTGTATCTAGATTTAGTCTTTGCTAATGAATGAATGGAAAAGAAAAAGTTACATTTCACCAGTCGGTGTGCGTAATGAGGTTTTCAAAACTACTTAATGGTCACATGATGGTTTAGTGTGTCCCAGACTGTGCACACTCACATTTTTACACAGTAAAAAGTATGAACAATTTCTTATGAAAATGAGTACCTGCTTCAAGCTTAGTATAAGTATTTGGATTGGGACATGGCATCTGTGTCTTCAATATCTTGAATTATCTGCTGCGTGTAGTAAACAAAGGTGGAATCTACCTGCGATTCCATTTAATGGTAATAGAAAACACTTCTTTGAAGATAGAATGAGTGTGTTTCCTGGATTCAATTGTGTTTGCATAACTTTAACTTGTGGTCACAGTGAGGCCTAAAAAAGAGCCGTTTCAGGATAGCAGAGCTTCATTGAGCATCATCTCAGCTTATTACACTTTTGAAACAGGAATGCAACCATAGACATTATAAAACATGGAAGTAGTGTCTGTGGTACCACCCAAAAGGTTTGTAATGAAGGTAAAAGAGTGGGTGTAGCCAGTCGTGAATATATGTTACTTCCTGGAAATCAAAGAGAAGCCAAGTTTTTCAAATGAAAATAGCTGGATTGAATGACAACAAAGTATCACACATGACTAGACTAGATGAAGAATTCTCAATCATTTGCCACTCAAGAAACAATGCCACCTATTCTGCATAACTTTAAGGGTCAATATATCTTAAAAAACCGAGCTTAAAAATAAATCACTCCCTCAGAGTGTTAATTAAGGTCAAAACTAGCATTTTAACCAACAAACCTTATGGAGCCAAGGGTGTAAACACATTTGTTGTTTTGTTTTTTCAGATCCAAAGTTGAGAAGTTTTAACATGGGAGTGAAAAAGAATCTGTTGCCTTCTGGAGTCAGCCTCAGGTGGCTGGGCGAGGAACTGCAGCTCAATCACTTCCTATTACATATCAAGAGGGAAAGCAGGCAGATGCCGCTTGCGTACCATGATCAGAACCTATATTTTTTTATAGTTGATATGTCTGTATAGACACATTTGTTTATTCACATTTGTTTATTTTAATCTGAATTCTACAAAATCAAGTCAGAGATACTTGATTGGCAAAATCATTCAGAAGAATGCTTCCAGCACATTTGAAGTCATATTTAGTACAAAGTTTCTACTTAATGACTAGTTATGTTAATTAAGAAGGTGCTTAAAACAGAGACGTATCTGGCCTATTCTAAGGCTTCTAGAATACATGCACATAGTGCTTTCTTCACCTAGAGAAGCTCCATGGATATTCTTTGACCTCCAGATCGTTCGACACATGCATCCTCTGGAGGTTGATCTGTGTCAACACCAGTAGATGATTATGATGCCACTGACTCAACACCTTGCAATTCTAAGGGTGCAAAATGGAGCAATGCTGAGACAAGGGCCTCAATAGAGTGACAGTCTCCGGGCAGCAAGTGAGCATGGCTGTGGCTGGCCCTAAAATAGCCTGTGGTTTGACTGGTATTTCAAAGCTATGGCTGGGACAGCACATAAACCACAAGCCACTGTGTTTCACATGCATCTGAGACTGTTGTACTGGAAAACAGAGCAGTTGAACTCAAATGGCCTCAAGATATTGGCTCCCGTATTTGGGTGGTTTTGTGTCCCCTTCAAATGCAGATGTCTTTGAGGTTTTGGAGCACTTCTGAAGCTTGATTTTGAGTCTGAGGGTTAATTTAGATGAGCAACATCCTACAATATATAAAACTCTTGTTTAAAAGTGTGAGTTAATCTAAACAATACTTTTAAGCAGCTCGTACTGTGGTTCATTGGATGAAGATCCACTGCTGGTTTGACGGCAGTTGTATCTTTGTTGAGATCCTACCTCAAAACTGTTCCTGAAGGAAACGGTCCCAAAATAATGCATTCAGTTACAGACTGAATGACATTTACCTGAAGAACAAAGAAATACAACTAGCTTTCTGCAATACAGGTTGTGTCGAATGCATCAATTTATTGGAAAACACAGATCCAGTCTCAAAAATTTGCAGGTTTCGGATTGCAATTGTAGTAATTTGAGGTCTTTTCCCCACTACTAAACCATAATTTGCGATAGTTGTTATAAATTTGGGGACCATGCAATTATCCTCTAAACTCTTTTGGTTTTGTACATCAACTTTTCTGGGGAAACAGCATAGAACGCTGAAAATCTGTTCAGGCTTCTGATTGTTGAAAATGTGCCCTGAATGCTTGTTTTATTGTATGCTCACTGTCCTTTGGAAGCTTAAATCTCCAACTGATTTTCTAGCGATCTAGTTTTTATTTAACTGAAAGGGAAACAGAAAATGTGCTTGATGTTTTACATATACAAGCTTTTGAGAAAAAATCCAGGCTGTCCTGGTGTTTGGGGCTCTGAAGCACCGGCCGGAGATTAAGAGCTGGAAGAAGTGATTTCCTGTGCGAGCAGCTCCAGAGTGATTTTGAGAGTCCTCTTTCTCATTCTGGAGGTGTACAGTTCAGAAGGACATTGGTCTAGTTCAATTAAAACACAGACCGTTCCTTCCAGCCATCAACTAAGATTTTAAAGCTGTCATTCGAAAACCTGAAGGAACGAGTTCTACCATCTTTAAAAATAAAAAGTTCTATGAAAATCATTAAATGTTCAAAGGGGTCTCGACAGAGAAGAGAACACAACAAAATGTACTAAATTTACAGAAATGTTTGCAAAGACAACTTCATTCACAACAAAAAGCAATGCCACAGCAGTCCAAAGAGGTCAGAGTGTTGATATATATATATATATATATATATATATATATATATATATATATATATATATATATATATATATATATATATATATATATATATATATATTTGAATGAGTGGAAACCTTTCTCTCAGTAAAACAGTAGTCATTGGACATCTTGTAAAAAATCATGGCAGCCTCTTTTGGTTACAGGCGACCCCCTGGTTGGACATTCTGGACATTGTAAAACCCATTACACACGCTAAGAAACAAGATACATTTGACATTAAAAAAAAAATCATATCAGCATATCAACAAATATGCACTGATATTACAGAAATTAACACTCATTTTGGCAGCTCACTTTCTTATAGGAACATGCACTTTGACATCCAAACTTGCTCTCTACTCACAGTTGCTTGATCTACACGAGGGTTCAACCCAAAATGTTTAAAGAGCCTGCTAATACCAGCATGTTGTAATGTCCCAGGACATGTGAATCACTTTGTAAGAATGTACAATGATCCTCTTATGTAATGAAGGTTTACATGCTGAAAACATGTAACGAACTCTTATAGCGTGCCTAGGCATGTTGGGACACTCTCAGGGCCTTCTCTGTGAAATCTGATAACAGCATCCTAATCCTGAATGCCTAACCCTTGAGCCAAGAGGACAAACACCTTTGTGAGAATCTCTGAGTTAGAGAGTGCTTGTGGTCCAGTCTGTTGAGTAGACTAGATCTCTCGAGGCACCCATGATGCATCACCCACTGGAATGACAAAAGAGGTAAACACCAGTGTGAACAGGTTATGCAATGTTCGTGTTTTTTTGAGGATAACTGAAGTGAGCGCTCATCTGCTTTTGTACGAGTTACACATGTGGGCTTGAGTCATTGTTTCGACTCGAGTATAAATAAATGTTTATGAAGAACAGATTTGTTTGTGCAGCACCAAAGCAGTTAGTTAAGCATGCTTTTTCTCTCCGACCCTTGCAGTGTGCAATGACAAATCAAGGATTAACAGAGCCAATATGGTTTCACAATTCCCATATCACATCATTCAAATCACTTTGATATTTGCTCACTTTCAATGGCATGCAGACATTTAATAATTAGATGAAATTCAACCCATAGGAATGTAGTAAGTAGCAAGTAGTAAGGATTGTACAGCAATCTTTATCTTGCCTATTTTTACAGGTATCTCTGCCTCAGTTTTACTTTCAATAATTTTGATGCAATGCTAATAATAATAACATCTCTCTACATTTATACAGAGCTTTTCTAGACACTCTTTACATTTTGATGAGGCTGTCTCTGAATCCACCAGCAGTGTGCATCCCATTCTACTCCAGAACACTCACCATACACCCCAATGTTCACAACAAAAAGCAGAAATGCAGGTAAACTGCTAATACCACACCGAGATAAATACAAAAACTCTACCTGCTATCAAAAATCTCCCTAGGCCACATAGCTAAAAGGCGCGTGCATGGAGGAGGATCTTCAGTCTTCGTTCATGTCCCCTTCTAACAAGTGGCCCTAAGTACTTTCCACTTTTTTCAGCACATTTCAACTATACACAGCTACTAATCAGTGGCACAATGCTAGCTTACTGGTGAAAGCTAATGCAGTGTCATTGCATTGCCAATGTAAGTAAGAAACCTAAAACTCACCAGTCCATTTAAGTCTTGTGTTTGTAAATACATACATATTGAACTTCTGGCTCTCCTAAGCATGACGATTTTAGTTTAGTTTAGTTTAAAAATGATCAAGATCTGATATATTTATGAGTTAAAAATGTCCAATTCATCAATGATTCAGACATGTTTCATGAGCATATTGCTGACGTTTTATATTCACTGGGATGTAAATCTCTAGCTTCAGAACAGGGCGGGATCAAGACACCGCTTGTTTTGTTGATTATATAATGAGAAATAGCGAGGATTACAAAATGAATGAGTGGAGCAGCAATGTAATTCAACCATGGTTCTTTGAGGACATTGATTCTACTCCTCATTCAACTCCCAGACAGATACCAGTGGGAAACTGAAAGCTTTTTTACAAGTTTTGCAAAAAAAGACTCAATGAAATGAAACCGCTCTAATATAGTAGTATACTGTGTATAGTAGCATATTAGTGCATATATTGACATGTGAAAACTTTTCAAAAGTTCAATATTATTTGCCTTTATATTGCTCCACTATTTTTCTGTAGAGACTTCCCTCCGGACACAGTATCACTAATCTAGAGCAAGCTGATTGATTGAGGAAGGCAGATTTCTCCCATCATATATTTCTGCACAGCAAACAAATCTGATAGGAGCCAAACTCAACTTCTAAAACATTGAACAAAAGGGTATTAGAAGTAACTGCATACATATTGTTTAGCGGACCAAACTTGACAGAGGTAAGACTTTTTTTCAACTGGATCGTTGAAAAAAGTTCAAGTTGTCAGGAAAGAAAAACCTAACAAAAAACAAATTGGGTCTCAATTATCCCATTTTTGATTGCGAATAAGTTGGTCTGAAAAATATAGATGTTGCCATGGAAAAAGTCTATGTGGGGCTTAATGTAAGCTCAATTACTGACCGCTTCGCTTTAACATAATCTCGCGTAGCCAGACCTTCCAGGAAGCCCAGGAAGTAATTGAACTGATCTGTCAAAAAACGAATTCCATGACATTTAGCACACCGTCATGTTGTGAGCCATGAAAATGTCACAAGACCTGACCAACATTATCAAGTAAGCCATTGAAAAAAAGTCAGAGAAGATGACAGATAATACAAAGTTACAAGAATAGAAATCAGATCAGGACTTCAGGATTCTTGAAGCTCTGCCATGAAATTGTGCCAAACCAATCAGACATACACCCAACATTTCGTGAGCCTAACGTCTGAGACTAGCTATAACAAATCTTGCTGTGACAAACACAAGTACAGTTGAGGTAGTGAACAAGGCTAATGAAGGCTGATATAGGCTCTGGCTAAATTCAGACAGTAGGCTTTATTGCTCAATTCAGAATTTATGATTTTTTTAATCCGTTTTGTTTTGTGTCCTCGTTTACATTACACATAACATGCAACTTACATCCGTCTTGTGTATGAATGCAATCCAACTTGCTGTGAGGCGCGCAAGTAAGCATGGATGAGAATGCATTTCAAGGCAATTATGTGGCTTTATTTTAGTTCATTTCATTGAGCTGCAATCAGTTCAACCAAAAAAGTGACGTCTGTCCCCAAACAATGATGTAAAAGTTCGATAAATGCGACCTGGCTGAGGTTGCATTGCAAAGAATATGAGATACATATCAGATATGTATCAGATTCAGGACCACATATGAAAATGACCTGTGTTGGAAAAATTAGAAGTGAGCTGTTCAGACTGTCCTGAAAATATCAGATTCAGGTCACATCTGGGTAAAAAAATCGGATTCACATTACAACTGAGAGAAGTTTGTGAAACACAAGGAGATAATGCTACTTTTAAATTAAGGAGCACCAGATTTAGCATTCAGTCCAAGGCTTCATATTTCTTCAACACCATCCCCAATCATCATCTAGAAAGACTAAATTAATAAAAAGAATCAGTATGATCAGATAAAGCCTGGCTCCGCTATCAGCAGGAAGGTATTAATCCACAGAGAGTGAAACCACTGGATTCAGCAGCTCCACTCCACACCCCCACAGAGACTCGACAGAGCTTCATTCTTCCCTTGCAGCCGTTAGCTGATTTATATCATTCTTTGCACAGACAAAAGCGGCGCTGAGCAAGAGAGGGGAACGGCGAGTCTCGCATACATCCAGAGAAATTTCAGCCCCCTGAGAGCCTCTTATAACTCATATTCACCACTGCCAGAAAGTAGGTCAATGAAATCTTGACAGTTATAGAGTCTACAGGTACCATGGACCAAGAAAACAGCCGGAGCTTTCTGATTATGTGCCAAGCTTTGACCTCAATGAATAGGGGTGTTCATACATGCCTCGTGTCTGAAAGTCTGCTCACATGTGATGAAAGCGCAACCAGATTGGCCGTCGGAAAGATGAGAATTAAACATGAAGTGGAGGGACTGAAACAGAGTGCACAGTGTGCATTCCTACTTAATGATGTCAGGCAGGAGCATCAGGCTCAAACAGGGAGGAATGTCAATCCAAGAGCCTCCAAAAGACGGAGAAGATGATAAAAATGGACTGCTTCTTATTTACAGACCGTGGGCCCCTCTTTTCCTCCTCCCACCTGGGCTGAGCTGTTTCGAATTAATGTCAGAGCACATTTGGCCAAGATCTCAAACCCTTAAATAAACTTAATTTTAGATCAAACTCCATCCTGCACAAGTAAAAGAGAGAGAAACGCTTCCAAGCATGCCAAACATCAAGTCCTTTCACAGTTATTCGGCGAACACAAAGAGTTTGATGAACATAAGAACTTTGAGAAATCGGTTTGTTTTGGTTATAACATTCGCTACTTCTCACAGCGATAATTGGGCTGACATCTAAACAAACTGCTTTTCAAACACCTCTGCTTTCCAATAGATTTTTTTATTGAATTTGAACAGCAAGCTCATACTAAATGTATTTGGTCAAGGTTTGTACAAAACGGTGTGTTCAGTTATATGTTTTCCAGCATTGAGGTGACAGATCCTGCACAGTGTTTCGCTCAATTGTCCTTTTTCTTGCATTTTGCTTTCTCTGGTCATGTAACCCAGATCTGGTAGTGGCCATCTTAGCACTTTTATTTTAATTCATTGTTGTCTACTGTTAAAAATGTTCCCTAACTGCTTGTTTCCAGTTTGGTCACCTGATTTTCTCCATGTTGTTAACATTGACCCTTATTTTCTGTTTCTTGTGAGAATATTGGTCATGCAAGTAGCATTTAGTATTTTCAAAATTATTTGCATTCTTCTCTAATATGTTTGTCAGTAGTTTTTCAGATTAATATTTTCTAATCTCATCGATCATTTGTTGTCATTTTCCATTATTTCATTGGTCTTATAAAGTGTTTTATCAAACGTTATTAACTTATTGAGTTATTTCAACTATCCGCATTCCTCTCTTGGCAAGGTAACCTGAAAAAATTCAAGATTGTCCTTAAAATTTAAGCTGCATAAATCTGTATGGATTTAAGGGTAAAACATCCTGGTTTGTAAGTATAGATTTGAAATATTGTCTCAACCAGCAAGGACTTTTGATGTGTAAAGATGCAAAGTTCATTATCTTTGTAGCCACTTTTACATAAAAAACACACAATTTAAACCAATAACATCTCAGATTTTTAGATTTTGTTTGCTGTTTGGCTACAAGTCTCTAAACAAAGTGTATACTAAAAGCCATATCTTAGACAAGGCTCCGTTTACGGTCATTGTAGAGTTAGAGAAATTGATGATCAATTGCTAAAACATGAAAATCTTGTAGTTTGCAGTTGCATTGTATTTTACACATTTTTCATTAGTTCTTCCTGTAGTCTACAAACTATATGTTGGATTGATAAACTGCAAGGTTTCCATATTTGATCTATTATTCAATGAGTATTGTGTTCATTCCATCACTGAATAGATTACAAACTTATAATATATAAAATAAGACCAGAAACACAAACTCAATAACATCTTTAGAACTGTGAAGATTTTTTATCTAATCCTATTGGATTTCTTCAACTATCTTATCTAGTTAATTAGTCAAGATTTTAAGTCCCTGAAGATTGATTTTTGCACAACAGAGATAATAAACCACTTGCATCATTTGATAAATACTGTAAAATTTTATTAGTATATTTATCTACAAAAAAACAGCTTAGCCTCTATAAACACACACAAATCAAAGTTTGGAGCAGCAGTTACCAATAAACTGCATATGATATATAGAAATTTGTTCTCAAAATAGGCTAAAATAGATTTATCATGACAAATTTTGTAAAAAAAATGTGTCTGAAGCCATTTTTTATTAACTCTAAATTACAGGAGGTAAATGATCTATGAATATTCCTAAAATATAATTTTTTTTTTCAGAAACAAGGTATAGAGTAGCACCTGATAATTAATTAAATTAATCTGATAACCTACCACTTATATCAGGTGTGACCAAAGTCAGTGCTGGAGGTCCACACCCCTGCACAACTTCAACCAGATAAAATAAACTTGATTACACTAATTAAGGCCTTCTTTGCATGTTTTAAAGCTTGTGTGGCCATCGGGTCAAATTGACCCGTTTCTAACTTTTACAAGAATAAAAATCTTACAAGTGTATATTCTTTCCTAGTAGAGACTGGTTTCAATAATTCAAGATATGTTCTCTATATTGTTTGAATTTGAGACAAGTCATATATGTTAATGTCTTATGGCGTAATTTTTTTATTTTTAATTGCTTTTAAAATGGGAATGCCCCACAAAGGTAACATATTGTTAACGTCAATCCTTCTACTTTGTTAGCTTATGAAACCTTCATAACTCCATCAAACAAGGATTAAACCTAGTGAATTGATAAAAAAAACACACACAACACATGTTATGACATATAACATGTTCAAAAAGTTTTTGTTTAAGTTAAAATCAACAATCCTGAGATGCTAAGAAAATTTATGACAAACAAAGCATTTTACAAAAAAAGAACTGCATAACACCTTGCAGCCAAATGATTGGTTGATGATAATTTATCTGCATACACACCCAAAATTTACAAACAGTTACAACAGCAGCTACACCTAAATAATATGAAATCAACAAAAACATTACAAGATAAAAAGTGACAAAAATGCTCTTTCTGAAATTACTTCGAAGTATGGGTGATTTTTCCAGCCACAATAAAGCTGGCTTTCAATGCCGCATGGATTTTGGCTGCGGATTTCTTAAACACACTACTACAACCATAATTTGTCTTTTAATTTTTGGAGAATGTGTTGCTTTTCTTGAAGACTTGCTTTCGCTTACTTATTTCCATGTTAGGTCTCGAGATTCAGTGTGTACTTTTTGATAACCGACACCGCCTCGTAACACAAAAAGACATACCACTCTTTCGCCATGAAGCAAAAAAAAAAAAACAAGTACTCTTTCGGCATACATTTTTATCTTCCTGGACATTTTGAGACCATTATTTCACAATTCCACTTGTCGACATTGGTGTGGAAACGCTGCAGTGTAGTGGCGATGAACTGTCATTTTTCAGGTATTAAAGGTGATATGCAATCATCGGAAATGTAGTTTTTGGTCAAAGCAAATCAATTTGTTTTTAAACAGTCAGATCTTTTAAGTCTTCAGTTTGACACATATTATAGATAGTAAAAGCAATCATCTATATAGTCAATGACTACAAATGTGCACAGACAGCCCCACTGTATGCATCACTTACCAGTAAATGTATTTTCTCGATTATCTTTTGCACATTCACATAAACAAACTTCACCTCAATCATCTCTCCCATCTCAGCCTCATTCTCTAGAGAGAACTAAACATCTTACTTACGCAACCTCTTCAAACAAGAGCATCTCAATCTCAGCGTTGGTCTCAAGAAGATTCGGGGTCAAGTTCACAGCCAGGTCTGAGAATATGGGTGGGCTGGAATGAATGGGCTGGCTGAGTGGCAGCCATTTATTGTTTTTAGAACTAGAGAACTTTGAAGTTGGGTCAGTAGCAATGCGGGACACTGGAGAAAAGAAAAAAAAAGAGAGTCTGGACTGCATTACTGCTCTGAAACTTACTTGAAAAAACAGGCTACACAAGTCTCATTTTGTCCTGAAGTGAGGTAAACGGCTTCTGCTTAAAGCATCCAGTGCTTTTCAAATGTTTTAGAGTAAACATGGAAATTCAAAGTCACATTGTTAAAGTCATGCTTGAGTGTTCCAAACAATCTAATTATCACTTATAAAAGCCGCCACATAATAACACAAGCAAAACCAAGTCAAGGAAAATCAGCAGCAATGTTTATGAGGTGTGTACAGAGAAAGAGTGGTAATTACAGATGTCTACTTCAGTTTGTGATGGGAAAATAGGCCTTTTAAACCTGATTAGACCTCCTTCTAAACAATAGAACTCAGGATTATAAATATTTAAAGGCTGTTTTATTGTTGAAGGTAATAGTTTTGACTTGTTATAGTTTAACGTCTCCAATAACAAGCTTCTCATGTTACCAGGGTTTGGTTTGCTTTTGTTCAAGGATGTTATTTCTAGAAAGAGGATTGTTGATTCTTGAATTCCAGGCCACCTGACTGGATTCCGGTCTAATTCTGTGGTTCGCAAAGTGTGAAGTTGCAATAAATATATACAAAAAATATGCTTCTGCTAAGGTTCACCCTTGCACTCGCTGAAAGAGGTTGTAATTTAGAGGAAGCCATATATAATTTGAAGCTTTTGGTACCAGGGTGACCTTAACTGTGCCTTCTACAAAGGTTCAAAGGAATAAAAATCTCAGGGCTATGAAAGTCAGACATGGCATCTGCTTTTATGATCTTAAAATAAACTGAGCAGACTATACTCTTCTGAGCCTTATAATTTTATGCTATGGTTTTATATTTTTTGTCCATTTTATTGAAATTCAAAGCAGAAAAAAAGATTAAGGCTTTTCACTGCTAATTTATAACAAAATATGCTGTTTAGTATTAGACACATAATAATAACCAGTTTCTAAATGAGCATTTTAAAAATACGTTTGGCTTTATGCAAAACAAATAGTTTTATGATAAGGAAACCTGAGAAGGAGCTCAATACAATAATCTGGTAGGCTGTGTTATTCTTTAAACAGAGCCTTTTCTGGAAAAGAGAAATCTTCATCAGAAAATGAACAAAGCAGGCTTTTTATAACTGCACCTACATGCCTAAGTGTGTAAGTTTTGGGCACTGAAAAGC